>OU744248.1:6435539-7685539 GCA_916610215.1 Omphaloscelis lunosa
CTTATAATTTTCATTGTAGGGTAGAAGTAGAAATGACTTGCAAAATGCGTCACTATCCTACCATATCCCATCCTTTTCCCACATGCACACCTGGACTATCGCTGTCCTTGTCACCGCCGACGGTGACTGTGAGAAGACCCTCGTCCACTTGAACGAGAGTAGCGTTACTAAGAACATGCTCCCTTATTAATTTATTATAAAATTTACGGTTTGCGAATTGCCGCGAGTGTATTTACGAACTATTGTCTAGAACACTACGGAAAGTGCGTGTTTATGTGCTAAACGGCGTCTGCGCGCCCCCTCGTGCGCTGCCCTGAACTGAGCAAGGACTCGAACCTTCTGCCGACCCACGTGGAGGAAGATATTGAGACGGCGAATCTACAGGTCAGTGGTGTTGCATGGTTCCTGCCAAATTCCTTTGTCCATATTCACAGCTTCGTCGTCCTAATTCGTGTCGCATTTGCAAGGTCAGATTTACCTACGTACTTCTACAACCCCGCAATAATACAGTCCACTATCAAACCAGCTCCCAGCGTCTGGGATAAACGCAATATTTCCGCACAAGTAATTGGTGTAAGGCGCCACCAGTTATTTTGTGCTGTTTTTTAATTTCTTGCAAAAGTATAGTATTTTTTGGTTTGTGTTTTTTCTTTTCTTATTATTATTCGATTTGTGTTGTGCAAAGACATTAAAGACATTTTTTTTTAATTACTCGTGTTTTTTTTATTTTAGCCCAATTAGAAACCACATAGTCGAATCCCGGGATAGACCCGGGATCCCGGGAAAAGGCTTCAAAAATCCCGTAAGCCCGGGATTGAAAAACATGCTCGGGATTGTATTCTCTATATGCCACCCATCGGCCAATAAATGTTTTTTTTTTTTCTTTCTTTTCTATTGTTGTTAGTAACTAAATGGTCGTGTTAATTAATTAATTTCCTATTATAATTTAGTTCTTAGTAGTTGTTCAATTTTTTAGTTTGTTTTAGGGTACATAGTTGTTTTATTTTTAAATTATTTTTACAGTGTTATATTATTTAAATAAAAAATATTTTTATACCTACATATTTTCTTATTGATCATAAAACTCTATTTCTTTTCGATGTGTTATTGTAAATTCGACTCAGTCATTACTAAGCTAATGATGACATTATCCAATCACAATGCAGAGATTAAGGGCTGTTAACATAGTAATTACAATAACTAATTAGATTAAGCAAGTACTGGTAATTTTTACTTAAGGACTCATTAACGCTTTTGTTGTATGGCAACAGAAGCGTTCATAAGTCATTAAAGACTTATTCTCAGTAATGAATATACTTAATGTACCTCCATTTCATCAGTTATACAATAAAAAGTATAGTTACTAAAAGCAAAATATCTCGGAAGGGGGTCGCTGGGGGCACCATGTGTCCTTGAAGAAAATGTGGCATAAAATGGGTAAATAACAGTAGTGAAAACCGCAAATCGAAACAAGGAGGGAATCATGAGATACAGACATTTTTGTGACCATTTCCATAGAAAAATAACAGTTTTCATCGAATTGCTCATAAAGTACAGGTCAAATAAAAAAATTGTAGTAACATTTTTTGTAGTTCCATAATAGAGTAATGCAACTGTATATTTCATTTTTTTCAATTAAATACTTTTTCAATTTTTAATTCTATGTCCGACCTCTTGTATGGGGACGATCCACTGTGCGCCCCGCCGTCGCTCCGGCCATCGCAAGTTTCGTACCCGCAGACTGAATGATAATAATATAGCGGTGTCGTATTTCTCCTACCGTCATTTTATTACTAAACATTGCATGAATGATCGAGCCTTATTTTATATTATGGTTTTACTTTACTAACCGATAATGTAACTACGGAGACGTATTCGTAAATATGTTTATTCTTAAGAGCCATTTCACGTTTTCGCGCGAATATTTAAGATTTTAGTTGCCTAATTTACCATCTTAGGTAATACTCTGACATTGTTGAATACATGTAAAAAATAGATCAATCTTTCGTTTTGTGTTTTTGATGTAACACATTTACAAAAATGTATTTGTTTTCTTTGTAGTAATTACTCTCCCACAGTTTACTGAAAAAATATCGCAGAGTCAATTTCAGACTCCTTTATCTACCATTAATATTGTTTTTTTTTTATGAAAAAAATACATAAAGCATCAGACATGTAATTTTGTCGACACATCATGTACTATAATATCGATTAATATTAACATTAATGAGTAAAAAAATAAAGTCTTAGCACAATTTTTACGATTTATATCGAAATTATATCGCGATTTTTGGGTTTGAATAAAGCGTAATTACATTTTAAAAATCATGTTAAAATAAACTGATGTTATTTAGCATATCGAATTCTAAAGTTTGATTAAAATCCCTTCATTTATTTAGACATAATATCGTTATTAAATCACTCTAAATTAGAATAAATTACGATGCATGAGCGAGCACAGCGTTGCCAACTCAGCACTTAAAGTGCCAGATTTGGCACTATTTTCATGTGTCTAGCACTGAAATTTAAGAAACAGCACCTATCGCAAAATCTAGCACTAATTTTGATATGTTTGCTTACTCACAAAATGCAATAACAAAACGCAAATTAGCGTAGTCCTCTGCACTTCGGTAGGGGATTCCCGTAAACATAAAAATAAAAGCGATTATGGCGGACGGCGCGGACTCTGCTATATTTGTCTCTTTCTCATAAGATAACTCCTTCTTTGTCGTACCTTGCTTGTTTTTCATTCGTTTGTGTTTTTGATTTATTATGTCATAGTCTCTTTTGCGCTGCAGAATAATTACCTTATTATTCCTTTACTTACATAGATTTGTGTTTTATACGGTGACAGTGAGACGAAAATGGATGTTCCTTTAAGTAAAAAAGGTAGTTATGTTCAAAGTTATAGGAAAGAATGGGAGGACGATCCAAAACTCAAAAAATGGCTTAGGCCTGTTCTTGGGAAAAGCTCAAAAGCAATGTGTTCCTTGTGTAAAATAGAATTTAATGCAAGAATATTTGAAATTAAACGGCATTCGGAATCAAAAAAACATATTGATAAAATGAAACCATTTTCTTCGGGGCAGACTACACTAATTGTTGAAAAAGTTGATACCGACGCAAACCCAGACATACATCACGCAGAGGGTCTATTATCAATGTTCGTTGCAGAACACACAGCTGTCATGCCGATCGACCACCTTAGCCAAGTGTGTGCAAAAGCTTTCGCAGACTCAAAAGCCGCCTGTAATATGAAGCTCCATCGTACAAAATGTGGTGAGATTTTAAAAAATGTTTTGGGGCCGCATTTTAAATCTGTCTTAAAACAGGACATTGGTGATAGTAAATATAGTCTCATAATTGACGAATCAACAGACATAACCGTACACAAGTACTTAGGCATCGTTATACGGTATTTCAGTTCTTCTATGAAGAAAATAACGTCGACGTTTTTAGCTTTGAGTCCACTAGAGACGTCCGATGCAAGAGGTATTGTAAATACTATTATTAAGACAGTGCAAGGTGAAATGGAGTTAAACCTTCAAAATTTAGTAGGATTGGGCACCGATAATGCCAGTGTCATGATTGGTATTAATAACGGCGTATATAAAATTATGAAAGAAGAATACGGTTTGCCACATTTAATTCTAGTTAAATGTGTTTGCCATTCACTCCAATTGGCCGTTTCTCACGCTTCAGAAGAAACTATCCCTCGTAACATCGAATTCCTCCTAAGGGAAACATTTAATTGGTTTTCCATGTCACCAAATCGACGTCAAGAATATGCAGACATATACGCAACTATAAATTGTGGACGACAACCACTGAAAATATTACAAAAATGTGCTACTAGATGGCTCTCAATCGAGCCAGCAGTGCAAAGAATTTTGGACCAGTGGTTGGAGCTGAAACTGTTTTTTTGAGATTGCCAGAAGAAAAAATAACTGTTACACGGCTGAACTCTTATACGAAGCGTATTCTGATTTGCAAAATAAAGTTTATTTAATTTACATAAAATCAATACTTGGTCAGGTACAATCGGCGCTAAAAGCATTCGAAGGCGAAAATTCAGATCCAACAAGACTATTAGAAACTTTGATAAAATTGCTCGAGTCGTTTTGTGATAAAGTAGTGATCCCGGGAAGACGTCACTCTTTTAACATTTTTGAAGATAATGTTGCAGATTACCTGGATCCGTCTCCTTATCTTGGCTACAGTTTTGAGAACGCTATGCAATCCTTAGAAGATACCAAAAAGCAAGCATTAAGAAAACGTTGCGTAAATTTTACGGTAAAACTAATAAAACAATTGCAACAGCGGCTTCATGAAAATGTAACCCTCCTGAAAGATATGAATGTCATGAGCGTCACTAACGCTTTAAAACCAAATAAAGGGCTCGTCGAAGTTGTGAAGTTAGCGGAACACTTTGTACAGAATCCAGAAACTATTGATAAAATTGTTGCCCAATGGAAAAGCCTAACTAGCAACACTTGGGAAAATGTGACTGATACAGTAAAATTTTGGGTTGAAGTGTCAGATTTTAAGGACGCAAGCAATGAAAATTCGTATAGCAAACTGGTTTCGTTGGCTTTTACAGTGCTCACATTGCCACATTCAAATGCGGACGTTGAGAGGGTTTTTAGCGTAATGAACATCGTAAAAAATAAATTGAGGAACAAAATTAACTTGGACTCCCTAAATTCAATTATTCGTATACGAACTGGACTCAAACATTTGAACAAAACTTGTTATACATATGATATACCTCAAGATATCCTTAAAAAAATAGGCAAGAAAGATATGTACACATTTAAATTTAAAAAGTCTGCTATAAGTGTAAATGAGCCACAGCCCTCCACTTCAACAGCTGTACAAGGAACCGCAGCAGAGACAGACGGTACAAGTAGTGAGGATGATGATTTGATTTAACGATAATAAGATTTTTAATATATCGATTTTTTTAAATTTTGATGGTCACATCCTCCAATTTAACTATATATTTTTTTTATTTTTGTTTAAATGTAACATAACATAACTTTGATATTAATGTCATGACAATTTGAAAATTAAAACTTTTTATTCTACACGTTATTTTTCTTATTTCATATATCTGGCACTATTGTTAAAATTTTATACCAATTTAGCACTTTTTGAGATGTTACTTAGCACCCAACCGTGGCATTGAGTTGGCAACCCTGAGCGAGCACCGTTTAGTACGGCGCGAGCGCCCGTCGAGAAAGGGTCTATGCCACTTTTTCCCGCGTCTCGATTTTCGAATGCACATATCTTGCACGCATTATTATACTACGACTACAACATTTTGAATCTCTTTGTATTTTTTTTTTTTTTTGCATAATGTAAGTTTCGTTCTTTATCAAATTAAGTATTATTTTAGTAGTTTCTAGAATAAATATATATTTTTGTTTTATTAGTTTTAACAATGGGCGCAAGGGTTCTGTATACCACTGTGTCAAAAAAAAGGAAAAATAAAAATACTGCAACCATAAAGAAAGCAACAGAAGTGAGGTAGACCTTTATATTTATTTGCAAAATCGATCACATACGCACATATCGACATGGACTATAGAACGTTCCAATATTCCATTCCAATATTAAGGATTTGTATACACTTACTCTTCTATAAAAATATTGATGATTTTAATAATAATTATGATTACTATTTTGTTTTAATTTAGAATGATAAATCGCGTGACTCGAGTAGGGAAGGATAGTAACTTTAGGAGAGACACCGCTGAGACACACACTTTAGGAGGGACAATGAACCAAAGGCTTTAGCACAACTCAGTGTGCAAGAAAACATAATTATAGGTAAATGTGTTCTTTTTATAGACAAGGAACATAGTTATTTAGGTGCAACACCGGATGGATTGTGCAGTGAAGGATTAATGGAAGTGAAAGCTCACTTTTCGGAATCGATCCTGATACCACTGTACAAGCAAACAAACTGAAATGTTTCAAATTGAACAGTCAATATCAAGTCGAAATGAACCAAAATCATGACTGGTACATGGTCAGTTACACATTGCGAAAAAAAAAACGTATGTTTATTTGCTGTGTGGAGTGGTCCTGATTTTCCATTGAAAGTAGTAAGGGTAGTAAAAGATGACGTTTTTTGGCAGGAAAAAGTCGGTTTTATAAGGTTCTGCGTATTGACAGAAATTATAGACCCTAGAAACGCAAGATCAATGCCTTTACGACAAATATTCATTTAACGTAAGTGATAGTCATGATTACTTGACAATAAAATGATTGTTTTCCTGTTAATTTTTATTATAAAATAAAATCACTTTTTTTCATAAATCTCTAAATGGTGCATATACGGGCTCTAGATTGTTTAGTCCGTCTCGACACTCGCGCTACACTGTTCGTATTGTGTATGTGTGGATAGCTACACACACATACACAATGCTGCCGTCTTTTACCTAAACTCGAGCATTCAAATTTTGTGAAATGGCTCTTAAAAAAAATACTATAGACGTGGATATATACTTAGTAACCTGTTCGCTTTGTATAATTTTTACTGAATGCTGTGTGGCTTAGCGAGCTTTATTGTAATTGAGTATTTTTATTTCAGGTAAAATTTGAGATCAATAATGAAAAGAAGAGCAGATCACATTTTGCAACTATTAAAGCGGAATGAAAATACAATGCAAGAACAGTGTGAAGAGATGAGAACAGCAAGTTTCGAAGGTTATACTAGTGTTTAAAATGAATCCGAAGAGTGTGATAAGGAAAACTTTTTACCCTTGGATAAGGCGACAGATGGAAGTAGTAGTATGAATTCCTGATATTTTCCCGCAAGTGGAATCTGAACAACCGATTTCAAAGATTGTTAACAATACTTCGGAAATCAGTGGTGAGTATAACGTTGATTCAGTTATCGAAGAAAAAACATCACAAAACACGAAAGATCGGTCCAGTAGTACATTATCATCCAGTTCTTCTGCGTCAGACAGACAGACAAGCAGAGACACACGAGTGACCCTATAAGGGTTCCGTTTTTTCCTGTTGAGGTACGGAACCCTAAAAATCACAGTTCGGCAAGCAAATATAAATAATCCATTGCGATTAATGTCTAATTATTCTGCAGATCATATGCAAACATAAAATGATCGAAAAGAGCGATGCAAATATTGCGCGATAATAATCGCAGAAGGGAAACAATGTACACAGATAATGTCTCTAAAGTTAATTTGCGTGTTTTGTGCTTTAAAAAATATCAAGATCGAAGTTTCAACTAATATAACTTAAGTACCTACTTCCTTTAAGTAGGTACATATTTTAATTTATTTGCAACAAGCAGGCGCGCGAGTCAATCTCAGATAGAGAACAAGTATTTTATAAGGAGGTACTTCACCCTTAAGTGCATAGTTTATCAAAATTGATAACAGAAATTTACTTGACCACAACTTCTGAACGAAATATTATTTGATACGGGATAAAGTTTCTAAACGTATCATAACCTGTCGTCCTTCATTCAATACGTAAAAAAAAAAGAAAACTGCACGTAATTGGTTGAAATCTGACATTTCTTATATTGAGCCACAGAGTTCGTAAAGTGACCGTTTTCAAAAGTTTCATCTCTCTAAATCGTTACAAAATTGCGTATTTTTCCTGCAAAAAAAAATATTTTTAGTAAGGTAAGGATACTTATTATAATAAAAATAACTAATTTTTTGACTAATCCTTGATAGTGGATACTAAAGGCTCTTTCAAACAGGCGCGACACGCGACGCGCCTGTTTGAAAGAGCCTTAATTCTGCTTTGAACTTTGTTATCAAAAATGATAATGCATGCATTCCTGCAAAAAAAAAAGTTGTGTTTATAATATTTACGTTTCTTTTTGCTGTTTTGGTTTGAAAGCAAATTGCACCGCGTTTGTATGCTTTGGTTGTGGTTTTGCATGGGTTTTTTTTTTGCTTTTAGATTAGCAAGCCTGGTCATGGATGAAAATCGCATTGAACAACTTCTATGGCAGTTGGAAAATGGGGATGTATCAGAGGATGAAGGTGATGTTGACGAGGACTCTATTGATTATTACGATAATGTGGGTGAGTTGGTTGCAGATCTGGAGGATGTTGAGGAAATAGAGGAAGCGCCAGAGTCAAATGAAATTCATTTAAATTTTGAGACTCCAGTTTTGCCTGACTCTGTGCCTGAAAATCCGTCCATCAATTACACGAAGGCTCATAATTTGCTCTGGAAAAAAAAAAGGATATGCCCATTATTGACAGAGCTTTCGATTTTCAAGGTGTGACAGACTACCCTGAAAGTATTATGAATTTGACTACACCTTACCAGTTTTTTACATATTTTTTCGAGCAAAGCCTACTAGAACTCATTGTTGAGGAGAGCAATAAATATGCCATACAGAACAATCCAAATTTTTCCGACCCTGTTACCCTCCTAGAACTTCGACAATATTTTGGAATTTTAATTTATACTTCTGTATATCACTACCCAAGTATTCGGTCTTATTGGGCCGGGAATGTACGATTCCACCCAATAGCAGACACAATGACTGTCAATAGCTTTGAGAAAATAAGACAAATTCTTCATTTCAACGATAACAGTTCACACCTTCCTCCTGAGCACCATAACCATGATAGATTACATAAGATACGACCAGTAGTAGACCACCTCAATCTAAGATTCAAATCTGTTCCTTTTGATCACCGTCTGTCACTAGATGAACAGATGTGTTCGACTAAGCTGTCCCATTTTATGAAGCACGATCTCCCTAACAAGCCCCACAAATTGGGATTTAAGGTTTACGTACTTTGTTGTCTCATGGGCTATGCCTATTCTTTCGAAATATACTCTGGGACACACAATTTTGAAAGGAGACCCAATGAACCAGATTTGGGAGCTGTTTCTAATACTGTAGTACGCTTGCTTCGACCTGTACCGAGGCAAGTAAACCACACAGTCATCTTTGACAACTTTTACACCAACTTGTTACTGTTTCATTATTTATACAATGAAGGTATTTATTGTTTGGGGACAGTGCAGAGAAACAGATTAGGAAAAGCATGCAAGTTGCCAGACAAGAAGGAGGTCCTCAAAACATCAGTACCAAGAGGGTCTTACGAAGAAAATGTCACCACTTTCGAAGGGGTTGATTTTTCAGCTATAAGCTGGAAAGACAACAAACAGGTGTTGCTGTTGTCTACGTATGTTGGTGCAGAACCTGTAGGCACTATCACCCGTTATGATAAGAAGCAGAAAACGAACGTGATTATATCTTGTCCTAAAGCAATACGAGAGTATAATAGCGGGATGAGCGGTGTTGATACCATGGACAGCTACTTAGGCAGATACAGAATACGCATGAAATAAAAAAAATGGACTAATAGATTGTTCCATCACATGCTGGATATGGCCGTCATAAACAGTTGGGTTATTTATAAAAAAGTTAATATGAAGGAAAACACCAATCCCAAAAATATATTGAAGTTAGTCGACTTTAGAACCGAATTGGCGAACACAATGTGCCGGTATGGAGCCGTGTCCGAGACTAAAAGAGGCCGACCAAGTCTCAACAGACCACCAAGTGCTACCCTGAAGAAGCAGGGAGTTGGTGCCCAAATATTACCCCCTAAGGATGTACGCAAGGATGGTGTGGATCATGATAAAATATATCAAGAAAAAAGGAACCAGTGCAAATATGGAAATTGTAAAAAATTAACTTCAGTTATGTGTGCAAAATGCAATGTTTCTCTTTGCGACAACAGAAAGAACAACTGTTTTCATCTTTTTCATCTTATGTAAGCCATTTCTATGTTTGTTTATTTTATATTTACATAACATAACATAACATCACGCCTGTAATCCCCGAAGGGTTAGGCAGAGGTGTACCTATAGTACACCCATATTTCGCCAGTTATGTTTAAGTCCCATGTAATAGGGGGCGAAAAAAAAAAATTATAAAAAAAAAAATTTAAAAAAAAAAATTGATATTTCACTAGAAAACTCTGTATTCTTATTTCATACTAAAATGCAATGCCTAATGCATAGATTATCAAAAATGATAAGTTTTTTTAATTAGTAATAATACCAATAAAAGTTATATGATTTTTTTTATTATTTTTCCTTATGGAAGCAGTCACACCTCTTGAACAAAATTGACCAAATCATTCGCAGAACATTATCATCCATTTTGAATGTGGCCCTGGATGACCGCGCGTGGCTGCAAGCCACTCTAACCATCCGTTTTGGTGGCCTCGGTGTCCGCAAAATTACCAGTATTAGCTTACCCGCGTTCCTGTCCTCTGTCCACAGCACTGAAAAGTTGACCGGGAAAATTTTAGCCCCCTGCCTGGTTAACTCTGAAGTGCCGTGCTTGACCGATGCGGAGAACGCCTGGAAAGCGACTTGCCCGAATACAGATCGGCCAGTGAACCCATCTTCCCAGAGGCAGTGGGATGAGCCGCTCTGCAGGTTGGTACGGAACAATCTTATTAATACGTCCACCAATACTGCTGAGCGTGCCCGCCTGCTGGCTGTGGGTGAGTGGGAGTCGGGCCTCTGGCTTCAGGCGCTACCGTCACCCAACATAGGCACTATGCTGGGTGATACCACCTTCCGGCTCGCTACCTGTCTGCGTCTGGGCGCTCCTTGTGTGGCTCCGCATCTCTGCCAATGCGGTGAAGGTGTCGACTGTCTCGGACACCATGGCCTATCCTGCAATAAGAGCGCAGGTCGGATAGCACGGCACGCCAGCATCAATGACATCATCCGTCGTGCTCTTGTCACCGCCGGAGTGCCAGCTGTTTTAGAGCCCAATGGCTTGGCACGCGACGATGGTAAGAGACCAGACGGAATGACCATGATGCCTTGGAAGGTAGGTAGGCCTTTGGTGTGGGATGCAACGTGTGTCGACACCCTTGCGCCATCCCATCTTCCTAGCACGGCGGGCTGTGCTGGGGCTGCTGCTGCAGGTGCGGAAAACCTCAAACGGCGCAAATATTCCAATCTTATTGGGACTTATATGTTTGAGCCGTTTGGGGTTGAAACACTAGGGCCATGGGGTCCGAGTGCCCACATCGTTTTTCAAGACATTGCCAAGCGACTGGTCGACTCTTCACGTGACCAGAGGGCTGGCCTATTCTTTGGCCAAAGAATCAGCATTGCCATACAACGTGGCAATGCTGCCAGCCTTTTGGGCACTTTTCCTATTGATAGCGATGCGGACGAATTTTTTGATGCCCTATGATTATTCCCCCCCCCCTTTTTATATACTTGTACATATTATTATTATTGTCTTAGTTTTAAAAATCATGTAAATAATTTTAATTATTAAAAGTTATTTTTCCTTGTATATTTGGCTTATTTTTTGTCACATATATTTTTTTCAATCCAAAATAAAAAATCATGCACCTAAGGGTTAAGTAGGTTAGGTAGGTATCTAACATAAGTTTTTTCTTTATAATTTCAATTAATAATAATTAAACTGTACACATTATAGAGTTAAAAATAGGGGAGGTCAGCTCAAAGCGGCCATAGGAGGCAAAGCGGCCACTATTCATTTTTCGTTAATTTGAAATGATAGCGCGGCGTGGCACGTAGGAGTATTTCACTTAAAAAACCAGTCAAAATTGAAAATACTGATGTTAATCCAACCGCACCCAAAATACATGTTTCTTTACCTACGATAACCGGTTTATCAAAAGGCAGACCCCCAAGCCTCAACTCCCGCGCATGTGCCACAACGTCTCAGTCGGAACTCAGTCATCGTACTGTACGCCTGTCTTTGTTCTCGGCGCTCTCGTTTGTGTTCAGCAGTTTTCTGTGCTAAAATGGCTTCGTGTAGCAAACAACAGGAGATTAACTATTCGGATATGGATATAGAAGGTTAGTACTATATACTGAAGTATATTTTATTACGTTTCTTCCAAAGGAGATAGCCCATCTTCCCTATATTTCGGGGCCTACATGTTACAGTCATGAAATTGGTTTTATTTTTTAAGATAACACACCTAGTAGGTATTATGTCAATTAATTTCAATGAAATTGACAGTTTGTATTCTGAGATGTTTGAATTTGAATTTATTTCTAAAGTGAGGTTAGAAAATGGATTAAGTGACAAGCAATTATACAATTAAATCAGAAATCATTCTTAATTAACCGGTTTGTTATAAAATTACAGTTACTGGTAATCGTTTTACGTGTGATTATAACCGAAACCTGATATTTTTGTAGTATGTATCTACCTGGATTATGTTTTTAAAAATACATATAACACTGTGCAACAATGTCAAAGATTAATTGCCTGCAAACATTTTTATTAATTAGTTTTATGATATTGTGTTTGCAATGGTCTGGTTAAGAGTTTAAAAGTATACACCGTACAGTTAATGTATATATTATCAACACTTAGTTAGGTGCCTACCGGGATTGAAAATAAAAAGGAACACAGTTTTTCTATATTTTATTTATTTTGACATTTATTCATCTTCATAAAAAACTGATATATTATCAAGAAAGTGTGCAGGAGGTGATATGTGGTCTTGATACCTAGCCCAACTCAAATACCACACTATAGACATGTGTGCATAACACCCTACTGTACGCCTGCCAACAATACAATTACAATAATATTGCAAGATTGCTTGCCTTCCAGTTAGAGAGCTGTCTACTAAAATGTAAATAAAATAAACCTTTCTGCTAATATGTCTTGATTGTATTTTTGCTCTATATAAAGATGTAGTACTTGAAGAAGACAGCTCTCTTATTAGGTCTTTATCAACTTATCTGCACACTTCTATTACATAGGAGCCATCTGCCTTTACATGTTCCCCATAATAGGAATGTGCCTGCTTTATTTGGTACGTTCCTAGAGAAATTAAAATCAATTCATTATATGTAAGCCGAGGAAAATCTGTTACAATATTTTCATTTACAATCAGTGGTCTAAAATTGGCTCGTCTTCTGTATAATTGATTTTCAATTACATAATTGGCCTATCTATTTTCTATGTACATATTTTGATTAATAATTTCCAGAATATCCTCAGCGTCATCCCGGTCAGTTAAAACAGGATGAAATGAATTTATAAGTGCGGCAGCCACTTTAAAATCTTCCATTAAATGTTTGACACTACTTACTGTTTGCGGAAAAACCCATGCCCGCACAATAGATAAGATGGATTCTTCATTCAAAGGACGTCTGCCCGTTATATTGCCAAGAGATGTATTAATACCGCAATTAATGCAGTGATACATTGTTAATATCGTTGTCCTTGGAAACAAGCCGTGGTCAGTCAGAGTAGCAGATAAAGAGTCCGTGTTTGATCCGAGTTTTTCCGTGAGAGCAAGATTCGTCAGATTCCAGAAACAAGCCAAAGTCGTTGGTAAGATCACAGAAAATATGAATTTTGTAGCAGAACACATTCACCGGCGCAAGCACAACAAAGCGAATGAATTGACGTTTGAGTTCATGTTTGACAAATGAAAAAAAAATCATGACATATATTTTCAAACCTGACACAATGTCTTTTTAGCCATACTTAGCCAGTGAGAGTTGTAATAATACAATAAAATGCATTTTTCACAGTTTTATAACTGTATTTTTTTTTCTTTTTTGTGTTTTCGATATATGATAAAATGTCGATAATTTTGCAATACAATAATTGATTGTAACGCTTAGGCCCAGCTATGGGCATTCTCCTTTTCTATTTGTATAGCCATCAATAAACAGCAGCACTTTTTTGACTTGTTTTTTAAAGAAATTTGAAATACATTAGTGTTTTTGTTTATGTGTCGCGCCTTGTCGCCTCAAAACTTTTATGTGGGCATAAAATCCAGACTCCAAGGAAGTTGAAACACGAATAAAAAGTCCCCCCAACGTACCCCATATTTTTTTATAGTAGTTCAAACTATATGGGGAAGATTATAATTATATTGACAAAACTAATTTTTTTGCTTTCTTTTGTCATAGATCCTTCGGAAAGAGTGAAAAAAATCACCAGAATGGAGCTTTATACTATTATAAAAGAGTTCAAAGGGAAGAAGATTGAAGAAAAATTTTCGTTGTTAGAAGAAAGACTTGCGCAACTAACTTCATGTCCACCCGCAGAAACAAGTGTTCTTACCCGTTCTTTGAAATATTTCAAGACCAGTTTCAAAGAAAGATGGGCGGCAGCCCGTAATACTGATAAGAGATTCGTAGAAAACAATATGGAATGGCTTAATGTATCACTGGAACTACCTACTTGGACCCACAAAGCAGGCCGACCAACAAAAGAATTCGGAGAATTGTGTGATCGAAGCAAGCGTCGAAGAACAAAAGATTTACGGGACCGGGTACCTGTTGAGGAATTGACGTACGCTGCAAGCGTGAGTCAAGGTACTTCGGGAAATGTTAATGCGTCTAAGATTATGAAAGAAATAACTTCAACGCCTACCAGAGCTAAAAAGTTCCGAAAAGTAATATCGTCAGCTAAAAAAGTACCAATCGCGAGAAAATACACACAACAAGAAGCATTAGCGTTATTTGTAGAAGGTAATTTTACAAGAGGGCAGTAGGAATTAATACAAGGTGGCCGAAAAGAAATTTATCCTTGCTATTCGCTTTTACAAAAAGTAAAAAAGGAGTGTTATCCCGCCGAAATTAGCATAAAAGTTACTGAAACTACCTTTGAAGTGGAACTTCAAGCTTTGCTGGACCATACGGCTTTGCGACTACTTCAGTATTTAAAAGAAGTGATTGATACATTATCAGAGTTTGAGAAGCAACATCTTACCTTAATATCAAAATGGGGCTGTGATGGATCTAGTCAGACACAGTTTAAGCAGACATTTGCCAAACTGGCGACGATGATGCCAATATATTTTTAAGTTCTCATTCGATCAATTCTTCATTCGATCAACAATGGTGACTGTCTCTGAAAATCCACACGTTTCACCTCTACAAGCTGAAAAACCTGCTACGGTGATTCTTGATGACCTAATACTCAATTCGGTCAGAGCAATTACGCCAAATGATATAAGTAATGCTACTATGGATGCAGAGGGACTAGTCACACCGCCTATTACGAGAACTTCGCCAGTTATATATTCCTTGCCAGACAAAACTGCTGCGAGTTCAAATATATTGTTATAGTATCCTCATGGCACTTAAACCAGCGCCAAAAATGAAACCAAACATAACCACACGACGAAGAAAAGCTCAGCGGGCTGAAATTTTAACGAGCACCCCTATTAAGGAAGAACAAAGGAAAAAGTGGACTAAAAAACTTAAAGTTGATGATGGCAAAGAGAAAACAGTGATGAAGAACTTAAAGGGAAAGTCTGGAAAGGCAGGGTCATCTGAAACGCAAAGAAGAGCTAAAACTCGTGCAAGTACTAAGGGAAAAAAGACTGGAAAGGCAGGGTCATCTGAAACGCAAAGAAGAGCCTAAAATTCGTGCAATTACTAAGGGAAAAAAGACTGTAACTAAGGATGATAATAAAATCAAGGACAATGCCATAGCCCAACATTATTTTTGCCTAATTTGTATGGAGCCATACAAAGATCCACCCGTAGAGGACTGGATTCGCTGTGACGACTGCCAGTTATGGGCTCATGAAGCGTGTACGACATACTCCGGAATTGGAGCTTACTACTGTGATAATTGTCAAGAAATCTGATCAGATATTTTTTTAATTTTATTTTACTTGATATTTAAGATTTTTTTTAAATTTTAGAGTATTCATTTTTGTAGAAGATGTTAAGACAGTTGCAATAATTAAGACTTACTGTTGATTAATAAAAATGTTACGTTGTGTCAAAAACTAAACCTGATTATAAGTTCCTAATAGTTTAATAGTAGTTTTTAAACTAAATTATATAGCATTATAGTTAGATTACTCTCAAGACTGATTGCGATTAAAATAAAGTATAAGTTACTGATTATTTTATAAAAATGCTGAATAATAATAAATAACATTTTAAAATATTTTTGTTATTTTTATTTTATCAAGCACGATATTTTCCAACTAAAAACAAATACATTTCTTGTGTACTTTTGGGGTGACCACTTTGCGCCTACCCCAATGGCCGCTTTGGGCGGCCACTCGGGCAAAGCGGTTTTTTGACAAGTTTTCGTAATTTAAAAATCACATGGTTATTTTTAAATTTGCACGAATTTTAATTTCACATTATGAAAATTTTATAAATTGTCTGACTATTAGTATAAAATTCTCTTCAAAGGGTCTATCGTTTAATAGGTTTTTTTTTAACTCAAAGTTACGATGGCCGCTTTGAGCTGACCTCCCCTAATTCATTTGCGCTTTTTTTTTTCTGATCTCTAAATTGTTGTAATTTTAGTTTCCTTACTTTGCTTTTGTAATTCATGATAATACAGATTCAACATTGTTAATGAAAATAAACAGCAATGCACAGCAAATTATGTTAATAAATAACATAATTGACATGTACCAAAAATTGTTACCATTCCCATGCCCAACTCATTGTTTCGGAATAAAAGTCGGGAAAAAAAATCGATCGATTTTGCTTCAGGATGAAAAAAAAATCGATCGATTTTGCTTCAGGATGAAAAAAAAATCGATCGATTGTTATTTACAATATTCTACTAAACAAGAGTTTTTGTATGTGTGTATGGTTTATGGAGGATCGGATCACTCCACAGTACGTGATAGTATTTCGTTTTGTTGAGTTAATAGAATTTAAATTGTGCCAAATGTCTTTGTCTAACGATTCTCAAACATTTTGTACTCAAAGGTTCAAATATGGCTAACAAAGATGAGAATATGAAAAGTCCAAGTTTCGAAAAAGAGAAGGAGATAAGATTGTCAACCATTGTCACCAAGTTTACTGTCCAACTTGCCGAAAAAAATAAAAATAAAACTGCTGAAAAGGCAACTTAGTGTGAAGAATGTTTCGTCAATTACAGACGAACATCCGAGTTCAAAATAGAAATTAATGTCGATGCACTCCAACCTCCGAGATATTTATCGTGAACGGACTTCGGTTTTTTTTTTATGTTAGCCTACACTGTCCCACTGCTGAGCACAGGCCTCCCCCAAATCCTTCCATGCATCTTTTTCCAGGGCCACCTCCATCCAACTCTTGCGGTACACTGGCCGACAAAATTTTTAACCAGAAACCAGACTATATATTTCCGAAGGTTTTCGATGCGCTGAATCCAAATCTGGCTTCAGAATTGCTCTAACACATCAGGTTTCTGAGATATCCTAACCTAAAAGCTCAAAAAGTACCGTTTTTGCCCGATTTTGAGGTTATGTAGACTCACAAATTATTTTTTCTAAAAAAAAATGATACCATATTAAAGAACCAGTCTTCCTCTTTCAAATGCCGTTGAGTTTGCTCAAAAAATTTTTCGCTGAGATATCGTGTTTTGAAGTTCTCATCTTCGTAAATTTTCGTATACCTGAAAATCTATTTTCTGAAAATATTTGAGCAAACTCAACGGCATTTGAAAGAGGAAAACTTGTTCTTTAATATGGTAACCTTTATTTTATTTGGAAAAAATAATTTGTGAGTCTACATAACCTCAAAATCGGGCAAAAACGGTACTTTTTGCACTTTTAGGTTAGGATATCTCAGAAACCTGACGTGATAGAGCGATTCTGAGGCCAGATTCGGATTCAGCGCATCGAAAACCTTCGTGGCGAAAATGAATTTCCGTGACATTCCGTCAACAGTTCGCTATAAACGTGTTTATTATATATTAATATTATGTGTACTATTACCACATCCCTGAAATAACCGTATTTTCTTTGAAGCCATACGCCATTGGCGCTTTCAAGCGACAAGTATTGACGTTAATGTCATTTCAAGGATGCGCTTTGTTCGATAATAACTTGTTTCAGTGAAGTTTTAATTGCGAAACTAGTTTGTTAATTTGTTTATTTCATTTATGTAAGTTAACACGTTCACTGCCACCACAATTTTTTTGAAGTTCATAGCGATGCCACCCTATAAAGCCACGTGGACACGCCAGGCGTGTCGGCGGCACTGCATCTTGTTAAACATGGACACGCTAGGCGTGTCCAGTGGCACCTCGATAGAGTTAAATTCTAAATCTGTTTTTTTTTTCGGTTTAGCGATGAGTATTAGTTAGTTTGTCAATCGCTGAGCAAGAATACAGGTGATTTGAAATACGGTAGTGAGAATTTACCTGGAATTATGGCTGAAAATAGAAGTTTAGGTAAGTAATTTTCGTAATTTTGTAAGAGATCATAAACATTTTGTGGTTGTTTTGAAATATTTCATAATATTAACTTAGATAAGTCAATTATTACAAGTTTACGGAACGATACCTATTTTAGTTGAAGATAGCATACTTATTTAACAACAATAACAAAATGTTTCATAAAATACTTATGTTTGCCATAATTTTCTCCCCTATACTTTTATTTCATTAAATATGAATTGCCAAAAACTACAAAAAAATGGGGGTAAGGGAGGCCGAAACCGAAATACATGCAGCCGGCTGCATGGCTGCGAGTAACAGAATAAATGAAAATAGCAAATAAATATTATGAGCGGGGACGATTATGGAAAACAGTATTAATACAAATGATGTTTTGGCAAACAAAACATTACTCTCCTAAATGGTAATTTATTTAATAAAACGATTTTTAAACGGCTTAACTCGCGTATATTCCTTTCGTTTCAGTGTTCGCGGTCGCAAGCAGACCACGATCCCTGAAAAAATTTCGTAACGATTTTTATGTCTAGTGCTCGCGCAAACCTAAGACATTATTATGGTAATTTATATACTTAATCGTAATACCTAGTATATAATATTTGTTTTACTGCAGATAATGAGGAAGAATGCTATGATAACTATCCTGAATGTAGTCAAGCATTATTTACGGAAGCAGATGATCACCTGGAAGATAACCGTAAAGAATATGAAAGTTTTCCGGAATGTAGTCAGTCAATATTACAAAACTTTCCATTGAAAAGGAAATTTGAAGGTTCACGTACTTGTCTAGACACAGAATCAACAGACAATAGCTTTGATAAGATTACTGATTCTGATGAACGTGTTGCAAAAGAATTGAAAATAGACAAATTGCCAATGCCACAAAATAATGATTCTTTAAGTGAAACCAAAACGAGTCCTGCATGTTGTGCCGCCAAAAAATATTTTAACGCATTGTTTGCAAAAGATTTAAAAGCCGAACTGAATACAGAAAACGAACTACCTCCAATTTACGCCCAGTTCGAGCATGATTTGGGTATAATGCTTGCTTTTAGACTTAGAAATGTGCCCGCAAACAGGCGATTGGAATGCTATGAAGAATTAATTCGCACAATACGACAGTATGAAGATTGAAATAAAAGACAATGATTAACACAAAATCATTTTTATTGATTACAAAAAAGGAGATCTGACAATCAGACAATTAGACTCGGGAATATAGGCTGTGATTAAGATTATAATAATTATATATTAAGTACCTAATTATTAAGTACGTTTAGCGCAGTGGCTGAGCGATTGGACTGCTGCGCTGCGTGTCGCGGGTTCGATTCCCGCACGGAGCAAATATTTGTATGATCTACAAGTAGTTGCTTCGGGTCTGGGCATTTGTGTATGTGAGTTTATATGTTTGTAAACGCACCCACGACACAGGAGAAATTCCTAGTGTGGGGCAAGGTTTAAAAAAAAAAAAAAAAAAAAAAAAAAAAAAAAAAATTTAGGGATTAAGTAACCATCTTTTTTTAATAACTTTGGTATATAAAGCAATCTAGATATACTACCATGAAAATCTGGGCAGCCAGTTTTTATCAACAATGTCACAGTGTCGATAATTTAGGCTGTGATTACATGTTATGTCATATATGTATACAGTTTTTTCAGTTTTTCAAAACATTAATACTTAATGAATCATATTGTGGTCCACTACATAATAATGAGACTGATTTATGTAATAAAAAAAATTTAATACTTTAAATGGTCTTTCTTTAAATTAAACCTAAGTTATTAATATTTGTGATATGCTTTGAAGCATTCTATGCACAAGCCTGGCTGTTGGGGACATTTCTCGCAAGCAAACAATGTTGCTACCCTTTTTTTCTTGGTTGTCCAGCAGTGGACGCATCTTCTTCGCTTGGTTTTGCCTTTTGTGTCTTTTTGTAATTTCATGATGCAATGAACATTTGTCCCTAATGGAATTCGCAAATCCGGAGGTAAATGAGGCTCTATAATAGATTTAATTACATTTAATCTGAAATCATATAAAGTCATTTTGTTATTTGCCGAGTACTTATTGTACAGGAAGAAAGAATTTATTGTTATTATTTGCATAATGTGGATTATAACTTTTTTATACCATCTGAGGGTCTTGTGTTCACATGAGTAATATGATAGCATTTGGTCATGTCGATCAATGGCACTCATATTTTGATTATAATATTTAATTATTTGGGGTTTAAGTTTCATTTGCCCTCTGCGATTTCTGGTACTCTCTAAATTGCCATTGTATTTTGTTGAGATAGCCAACACCTCTCTTTGATCCATCCATTTAATTAGGCAAATGTTATTTTTATGTAGTATGCATAACTCACCCTTTTTTAATTTAGTTTTTAATAATGTTTCGGGATTGCCTTTCCTCATTTTTCTTAAAGTTCCTGTACAATAAGTATGTTTATTATATAACTCCTCCAACAGACCCACGCTTGTATAAAAATTATCTATCACCAAATGGTTTCCCGCATTTATATATGCATCCATTAAATGATATACTACTTTTTTAACGTGGTTTGTTCCACCAACAAGCGTATCAGATGCACCACCATACAAATGCAATTTTAGCACAACCCCTAGCTGATCGGCAAGTGCATAAAACTTCAGACCATACTTATTTTTCTTTCCTTTCATATATTGTCGAAATCTTAATCTCCCTCTCCATAACATCATTGATTCGTCAATCACTATATTTTTCGTTGGGTAATAAATTTCTAACATTCTTCTATTGAAATAGTCAATTATTGGCTTTATTTTACAATGGCTTGTAGTTCCTCCTATATTCACGCACAACATTCTTAAAATTAATAAAAAAGTATTACGCGACATTGCTTTTGCAAATATTGGTTGATTAAAATATGAATCAGTTTTCCAATAATCTGATAGTCTATTAATTTTTATGAAGCCCATGTGTAATAGTAATCCAAAGAATAATTTTATATCGCTGCAACTTATAGGTTTCCAAAACTTAGCTCTGCTTTGTGCACTTCTGCTTGCAGCTCTTTCATATTCGCCGTACTCGTTGGTAGAGTGAGTTAATAAACTAAGCAGTTCTTCATTACATATGGCGTTAAAATAGCTTATTGGTGTATCAGCTATGTATTCTTGAAGACCGGTTGTCTTGGTAAAAGGGAGTTCGCTATATTGACCAGGATTCCCTGGTTGCCATTCATCATTAAATGTATCAAGAGGTACCGGTTCTTCTAGCTCATTTAAATCTATTTGGCAGTCGTCGTCATCTGTATCCATCTCGTCTAAGACATTTTCAGAGAGGATTCCTAAAAGCTCAGAGTCAGTTAAAACTGAGGGTGGCTGGTTCAAAGGCGGAGTTGTATTCAAAGATTCCATGGCGGCTAAAGTGTCTTCGATCCCAGGGAAATCCCAATTAGGGCTTTGCCAAGAGCAGGATGGTAGTGGATTACCGAAGGGATCCATAACCTAAAAAAAATAACAAGAATAAAACAACTTACACACACACACTACAATAGGGTGGGTCGCTCATGTTTGAAAAAAAAATGTGATCGCATTGGAATAGAAATATTTTGTTGTCTTATGTGTAAAGAAATAATGTTAGGTAAAAAATACATAATAAAACAACTTTTAAACGGTTTAACTCGCCTATATTAATCATTTATACATTCCTGACGTTTCGACTTTTCAGCGTTCGTGGTAGGCGAGTTAAACCGTTTAAAAGTTGTTTTATTATGTCTAGTGCTCGCGCAAACCTAAGAAACACTTGTAGGTAAATCATGATTAAAAATGTTTTAAATAAATTGTACTCACCAATTTTGTATAGCAGTTCACTGAAAGTAGACTAAGTTATAGTTGTTGGCGGCAATCTCGAAACACACAGTTCACGGTTAGAAAGAGCATTCATACAGTCCAGAAACACTAACCGATGTCTTCGTAAGAGCAATCAAACAGTCCAGAAACATTAGCCGATGTCTTCGTGAGAGCAATCAAACAGTCCAGAAACACTAGCCGATGTCTTCGTGAGAGCAATCAAACAGTCCAGAAACACTAGCCGATGTCTTCGTGAGAGCAATCAAACAGTCCACAAATACGAACCGAAGTCGTCGATAGAGCGATCAATCAATATCCAGTAAACGTAAGTTACGGAAGGAACCGTCTCACACATGCTAATTCGAAAGCTTCAAACATTGCACTAAACAAATTTAACTGCCGGCGTGAGAAAATATTTGTCAACAAAAGCTTTAACATAAATCAAATTACAAAAATCTTACTTAAGTGCCTTACTGTAAAGTTCAAATTCAAAAACTCAAGTCAAAGCTAAGTTAACAATAACAAACAACACGTGAGCGATCCCGCCGTTTTGTTCAATATTTTTTTATTCTTTCTAACGATCTTATCAAGCGTATCTCGCGTACTCGCTCTAAACTATCCTGGCCCTGCAGTCTCGACATTAGATAGCGACAAAAATCAGTCGCTAAGTCGTATCGTTGTAAAATTCCTTTAATAGATTTTCAACTTTATTTCGAATGCATAAGGTTGAAAATCTATTAAAGAAATGTGACATCGATTACACTTTACGACCGATTTTTGTCGCTATCTATTGTCGAGACTGCAGGCCCTGGCCGCCGCCGCCGCGCCGCCCGGCTGGACACTTGGTAGAACTTGGACGTGCCACGCGCCCACGCAGTGTCGATTTCATAAATAATCCTTATGATGAAAACTTTCGATCGGTATAGGGTAATTATTTTTCTCAAATAACGGGTTCGAACTACGGTTCAACCATGTAATTATTGAAATATCTATGAATGCAGTTTAAATTGTTTTTAAAATTCAAATAATGTATTCTTTTAGTAAAATGTTCTATCTACAATATTCAAGGCATAGCTGTGGGACGCCCTGTATAATAAAATAAGATACATATTTTAATGCTCAAAATACTACCAGTCAAACAAAAAAACAACGGTTTACGACTGATAATACGATAGGTACCCAGTATGCTTGGTCGAAGACCATCACTTCCGAGAAAACAATGCGTCATACTGCACGTGTTCAAGGCAATTAAGGATAACAAAAGCTAGACCGACCTCGGATGTTTCGGAGCTTCAAAGTCTTTTGTTACCTGATAACATAACCTAAACAATAATACCAATAATAAATATTTACTGTCTACAAATATGAACACATTTGTTCGTAATAGAGAATGGTATTACACTGTGATGAGAATTTACACTGTATTTTGTTTTTTTTTTCATATAGAAGAATAGTTAAAATTATTAACGAGCGAATAACAGTATAATACCTACGGTTTTAACAGTACGGTTATTAATCATACTAGTTGTTTGTTTACCGGTCGTAGGTACCTACTGTAAATTATTTTGTACATTATTGGTCTGACAGAGGCAACGCGAGTTCACACAGTAGTTATCTTTCAGTCCTACTCGCCTTTTTATTTCTTGGGCTTCTACTTACTTGACATTCAATTAATTATCTTCATATTTTATTGATTTTTGTTCAAAGGTTGACAACTCCTTAAAATGGACACGCCTGGCGGGTTCTCGGCATTACATAATCACTTTAAAAAAAAATATATTTTTTAAGAGATTTTTCTGGGGGCCACCTCAAAAATCATTAGGTTATTGCTAGCGAATTATGTACTGAGAATTCCAAAAGGCAATTTTGGCTAATTTTCGAAATATCACTGAAACATTTAGGACACGCCTGGCGTGTTCGAGGCGTAGTTATAGAAATTCGTAAGAACACGCTTGGCGTGTCGGCGGCATTGAACGTGTTAATTAATGCTACTACTGTAACATTTATTTGATAAGTTTAACACCTATATGTATGGAAAATCGATTGCAGTAGCAGTGATAAAGGTTTATCGATATTTGTGAATAACCGATCACTAGCATTTTGCAGGGAGAATATAGGTTTATTCAGATACATATTACAATTAAGTGACAAAATACATAGAAAACTTAAGTTTAATGTAAATCTTAATCTAGTCTCTTATTTGTTTTTTACTTATTTTCTGTAGATCCGTTTGCCAGTCGACAAAGGCCTCCTCCAACCTTTTCCACTCATGCTTTTCTTGAGCCTCTCTGTTCCGTGTGACGCCGTCACTTGTCTTAAGTCGTCCTCCCATCTTTTTGTGATTTACCTCTTTTCCTTTTACCTTCTCTAGGATACCATTGTGTCATTTTTGCTCCACTTGTCTTTTCCTCTTATCATATGCCCTGCCCATCGCCATTTAAGCCTCCTAATTTTGCATGTTATGTCTATAACCTTTGTTTTGGTTCTTATTACACGGTTTCTCAGTCAGTCCGTCTTTTTCACATTCATCATGCTCCTTTCCATTGCGTATTGACATGTTGCAAGTTTTCTAATCGTGTTTTGTGGCAAGGTCCATGTTTGGCTGCCGTACATGAGAACTGGTAGTGCATGAGAACTGCAAGTATCAAATAGTTTACTTTTTATATTCATATGCAGGTTTTTATCTTTCATAATCTCTTTCAAACCCCAGTACCTTCTCCAGCCATTGGTTATTCTTCTTTCAACTTCTTTGCGCATTTGGGTAATCATCTGTTATTAACTGTCCCAGGTAAATAAATTCATCTGTATAATCAATTTGATTGTTTCCTAAATTTATAGTAATTCTCTCTACGTTTGTCATTACTCTTGTTTTTTCCGGGTTCAGTTTTAGCCCTACCTTCTCGCTTTCCGTTGCCAGTTCGTTTACCATTTTTGTTGTCTTCCTAGGATTTTGCAAATAACACAATATCATCTGCGAATCTCAAGTAAGTTAACGAGAGACACCGTCTACATTTATACCGAGATTTTCCCAATTAAGATCGCTGAATATTGATTCTAGTACCGCCGAGAATAATTTTGGTGACAGGAGATCTCCTTGTCGTACGCCTTTGCCTACTCTGAAAGGTTTCGCCTTTCTTTTCTAATTGGATTCTCGCAGTACTCTGACTGTAAACATTATTTATTCAGCGGATGTATTTGTGTTCAATTCCTTGTTCTTTTAATGACTCCCATATCAACAAACGTGAAACAAAGAATCGAATGCTTTGCTATAATCGATAAATGCAATGTAGTAGGTACATTGGTATTCTTTATATTTCTCCATAACTTGGCGTACTACATAAATGTGGTCGATCGCTGAGTAAGTAGTCTTTACGAAAACCCGCCTGCTCAATGGGTTGGTGTTCGTCTAATATTTTCTGAATCCGATTTAGTATGATCTTGAAATACCTTGTATATGTTGGACATAAAGCTGATAGGGCGGTAGTTCCCAATTTCATATTTGTCTCCTTTCTTATATAGAAGAATAATGTTTGATTCTGTCCATTGCCGTGAGATAATTTCGGTATTTAGTATCTCGTTAAACATGTTAGTGAGAACTGGTGTTATAACTTCTCTGCTTTCTTTTAGGATTTTGTTTATACAATGGGATCCTGCTGCTTTGTCTCTCTTTTGACTATCTATAGCTTTTATTACTTCAGTCAGAAGGATGTTAGGGATTGAGATTTCCGCTAGGTCGTTTTTGTCTTGAGTGGTGTTGAGTTCATATATTTTTTTTGTAATAATCCTATTAATGGCTAATCCTAATATGCTTGTTCTGTGTTGGTTTCGTTCTGCGCTGTCATTTTTAAGTTTTGCGATCCAGTCTTTTGAATTTGTTAATTCCTTATGAGCTTTTTTAACGCCTCCCGTTTTGGCTACATGTTTTTCGATAATTTCTATTCTATTTATTTTCCTGTCCGTTCTTATACTTTCTTTGATGTCTTTACTAATTTTCGCTGGTTTCTTTGCTCTAGTAATTTTATGGTATTAGTTTTTAGCCATTTTCTCGGTTTAGATCTGATCTTAGCAGTGTGTTGTAGTTGAACAGTTACCATGGTCTTTGTATTCTCTTTGAAGTCTGTGAATTTATCTCTTAGGGTGACGACTAGTTGCTCCATTTGATTCTTGCTGAGTTTACCAATTGCTAGTTCCTGTCTTGGTCTAGGTTTCTTTGGTTGTACTAATTTTATTTCAGCACTGATCAGTCTATGGTTGGTATTGAAGTTAAATTTGTTAATGACGTCAAAATTTGTAAAGCAGTTGTTTATATTGGTCATTATAAAATCGATTTGATTCTTTGTTTTCCCATCTAGTGAAATCCATGTCCACATTTTCTTTGTGTTTTTTTTTTTTGTATACTGAGTTTGATGGTTATTTTCTAGTCTGAAGTTTATAAGTTTTTCTCCATTTCTACTTCTAATTTTATTACTGTTGGTGGATGATCCTAGTACTGTCTCTTCTCCTGGGCGCTTAGCTCCAATTTGCCCATTGAAGTCTCCCATGACGATTAGGTTTGTGGGCGTGTACTTGCATACTGTTATTTAAGTCAAAGTAGAATTTCTCAATTGTTTCCAGGTCCGATTGTTCTGTTGGTGAATATATTTGTAAAATAGACCATGACTCTTTATATCCCGGTAACTTCATCATTGCTATGCGCTCCGAGATTCCAATAAATCCTTCTATAGATTTTTCAAGGTATTTTTTGACGATGAAACCAACGCCATGGTGGCCTGGCGTCGTTCCAATATGGTACAGTAAGAAGTCTGGTTGAGACATCATTCTTTCTCCCATTCGTCTTATTTCACTAAGGCCGACGATATCCCATTCAATTTGTGTTAACGCATTTGTTAGTTCTATAAGATTTTCTTCATTTTTCAGCGTGAGTGCGTTAAGGGCTGCGACGTATATTTTTGTTTCTTTGTGTTGTTGGAGGGTTATGGTCTTTGTCCCCCATGAGGACCAGTCGGCTTGGGGGAAAATGTGTTTCTTCTTAATGAAAATCGAGGCAGACATTTCGAAAAATTATTGTAATTGTGTTTTTCTACATTTTGATTTGTTAATTTCTCTTTCTTTAACAAACTCTAGAGTTTCTTGTATTTTTTTTTAATTACGCCTTATTAAAACTATATTAGCATTTGGGAATAATCTCAAAAACAGCTCATTGCTTTCTGGCGACGTCTATAGTACTTACACACCAAAGAAGACTGGTTATCTATGATCTAAACCACAATCAAAACATCAGCTTTTTCTGCTATTATGGCGAAGCAAAAAGGAGGGTCATGATTTTAACCGGTATGTATGTTCATCTGTTCCCTCATAATCTTCCTCTCCTCTTAATCTTCTAAACTGCTTTATTATTATAATTCGACAAATGCCCTAAAACTTATGATTGCTTACTACTGTTTGAATGTATTATTTTATTAGGGTAGGTGGTATACGAGCACGGACGATTAATATTAGACGAACAAGATATTATGGTGAACATTCCAAGCCAATTTGAATCCTCAACCACTGAATAAGATATCACATAGCTACAATATTGTTTATTTTTATACCATTGTATTTTAATATGCATTATTTCATTGTTTGTAGCGTCAAACTATTTTCCTAACTAATGTTATGTGTAACAAAAAGTAAATAAACCAAAGTTGATTATAATGCATTATTTACTCACTCTAATGTTGCAGCTAGCCTTTTTTTGAGAGTAATACATGCATTGTAGAATTTGGGTATTTTATTTTGTCACATAAAATGATTAACAACTTAGCTTCCGGATGCGGTTTTGCCCGCGTGATATCTTTATAAATTATAGCCTATGTTACTCAGTGATAACAAAGCATTCAACTGGTGACAGATTTTTTAAATGGACCTGTAGTTTTTGAATTTATTCATTACAAACAAACAAGCACAACATACAGAGTATGAAATTCACCATATTCCTCTCTTCGAAGCAAAATAGGATGAATCCAATATTTTCTATTTCCCTTTTTGATACATTTTCTATAAATAATAAGCCACTACAAATTTTTTTTTTATTCAAAGTAGTTAGACATTGTATGCGTGTTTACCGTTGTATGTGAGGTTACGCGAGACGGCACGAGACGCGGTCGAGGTGTGCGAGGAGGCACAGGCTCTGACAGGCCTGAGACACGCACTATTGAAGAGTAAACAATTTCAAAGCTTTTTTTACAAAACGTAAAACACAATAGACGTAGATACGTAGAGCTCTGCGTCCGGCGCTCGGCGTAGCATTACGCCGTGTTCGGGTTCGCGACAAATCAGTCGTCATCCTGAGGATGCCTCGTTGAGAGGTGAAACACGTGTCGATTTCTTAAAAGGTTTTTTTATGACTCTTTAGGAATAGTTAAGCGGAACAGGTTACTAAATATATCTACGTCTATTGTATTTTATAGTGGATTGCCACAAGGTCACGCCTGAATCAGTTAACTACTAAATCATATTTATTTTTGTAATACTCAAAAATAAATATGATTTAGTAGTTAGGCAATAGAATTTTGCATTTCAGACTAACAATTTATGATGTCAAGGACATGCCGGTGGATCAGGGCCTGGAGAGCCCCCTGCACCTGCTCCTGCTCCCGCCGCACAGTGGTTCGAAATCGACGCTCCGTGGACATTGAAATCAAAATTTCTTTAGACGAGAAATAAAAATCGGAATGGCTTTATTTCAGTATTATTTATAATATTTGGTAATATGACAGCTATAGACAGCACCATCTCCGAAAAAAAAAATATTTAATATTTTTTTGTATGAAGAAAAACACAAAAGTCGTTTTTTCTAATAACTTAATAAAACTTAAAGCCTGCGGCTTACATGGGGTGTTGTCCTACATGAGGCGATTCCGAAATGCTATAACACGCACACCCATGCGCGCCGCTTCACTCACAGCAGAGTGTTGAATTTCGAGAAATTCAGTTAGAGATTTTTACGTTGATTTATGTGTGATCATGAAAATATACAAACTAATTGACTTTAGTTTGCTAATTTGATTAGTTATAATGAGAAATAATGGAATATACAATATAAAAATACTAAAAAAAACACTCAAATTGAGACTTACAATATAAATAGATTTTGCAATCTTTCTTATAATAATTTAATTCGGTGTTAGTAGATACACAGTTTGACTTCTTAATTAACATTTAAAAAAAAGTACAAAAACTTATAACTAATACAGAAAAATACTAAGAATAAGCAATTGTATAATTGAGAAATATATAAAATTTACACAAAAACATCAAACATTAAAATTTTGTCTACTGAGTTTCGTCATCGCTATCAAAGAATTCAAAATCAGAATCCATCATACTTGGCACCTCAACAAATTCAATGTTTTCCTTATCCATGGTATCCGGGTCAATTAAAAGAAGAGACTTCATTTCTTCAGTTAAATCATTTCTACTCTTATTTGTCAGTTTAGGTCGAATGCTTGACAAATATGGGTCTGAGGATACGATGAAACCATTAAAGATGTCATGGTTTGTCGCTCTGCGACAAAATTTCCGCGTATGATGTTCCCTGAGTTTTCTAAAATCTTTGTTTCGGGCCTCAGATGCCTCTTCTGATAGCTTTCCTATAGGCAAAATGTTGAAATGTTTTATTATTTCAGCTCCATGCAGCAGAAGTTTGTGGATACTGGAAGGCATGAAATACCAGCCATACAGTTCCACATACAGCTGCGCAGTTTCGTCGAGATAATTGGCAAACAAATCAATATTAATAGACTGTCCTGATGATACAACACGGAGAATAGTTGCGAATTTTTGGATGAGCTCCTGACTCAATCCAGTGATATTTGCAGTCTTCTCAGGACACTGGAAAAATTTTCTAGCCGTGTTGCCATCATTCGTGGTCCCAGCACCTTTATATAAAAAATACTGATATGAGAACATTATAAGATAAGTTTTATAGTATTACACTAACTAAAAAACCCTTTGATATTATACAAAATAAATAAATCAACTAACCTTCTTTTACGATATCCACCAGGAGTCCCATTTCCTCTCGAAATTTTCGCTGTATCGTCTGTTTGCGACTTTTCAAAGCTGCTTTACTAGCTTCATCTCTGGCTTGCCATTTTTTAAAATCTAATCGGTAAGCGATATGCAGCAGGCATTCCATGGATCTGATCCATGCATGCAAAGTCGACAAACCGTACTTGTAAATATCAGATGATACAGATTTCCTAAAATATGAATAAAAAGGTTAAAAGTGTTTTTCAATAAGAAAAAAATAAAAAAAATTAACATACATTTCCAATATTCAACTTACATGTGAATCTTCTCCAAATCATTCATTTCACTTGGTACAGCTTTACAGATGTCACATGTTTGCATCGAGGTTTGTGACAGGTGAGACGTTATTTTGCCATCTATCATGGTCATTAACATTGAATGTTTAACTTGTATATTATTTTCAATGATAGATGGCTTCAATGCTTTAATTTCAGCATCGATCAAACCCATTTCCTCCTTCATGTCCAACTTATTTTCGCTGACAAACTTGAAATAAATTGGTCTGCAAAGCATTGTAGAAGAAGGTTTTGGGTTTTCCCAGACCAAATCCTCACCACACATCAATTGCAAGGGTACAAAAGAGCTCATGAAAACACTAGAGTCGTCTTCATCTGCATTCATGCATTGCTTGTAGTTGCTTTGATTTGACGCACCATCGAAGCCCCATTTGCAGATTAAGATCAGTTCTTTATCTTGCAAATGGTCCAAGTTTAATGTTTTGGCAAGTCGAGTGACAGTGATGTCCAAAATAGCTTGAAGTTTTACTTTAACTCCTCGTTCGGTCACTTCAATATCGCTCTCAGGAGGATAGCATGCCTTCTTGGCATTTAAAACCGAATAATATGATGGGTACAAATCTACACCACTTTCTTTCGCAGTTTCCCTTAAAGTTATATACTGCCACTTCGACAATTTCAAAGAAATAAATATACCCAACGCTTTCTCTGCTGAATACTTGTTAGTAGCTGTCTTGCCTTTCAAAAAATTCTTGATCTCTGCTGCTTTTTCAGGATGCTCGGTAATATATTTTATTAAATCTTTCACGTCCTCATTCTCCTCACCACATCTCACTGCAGTAGCATATGCAAGTTCCTGAGAGTCGTGCGTTAAAAGTTCTTCTATTCTTCTCTTCTGTTTTTGGCATAATTCTGAGAAAGGTTTTCTTGGGCTCCTTTTTAGTGTTGTAGTGCTAACAGTACATGTAGTTACTTTGGACGTGGATGCACCATCATTTATACCACTAGCACTTGAGGTTGAAGGTTCAACAGTATCAGTAACAGAGTCGATTGATACCAATCCAATTTCTTCACTTTGTACAAATCTGTCTTTAATGAAGTTGGGCCATTTGATCTCTTTTTCTAGCCATGTCTCATACTTCTTGACAAATGTATGCATTGTTCGATTACACGATTTCCAATTTCTATGCAAAACACACATATACACTTGACAAAACTGTTTTAATTTTTTTTGTTCTTCTTCAGACAAATTTGTCGCTTTGGTTAGAAGTGCTTCTAACAAAATACTAGGCTGCGAAAAGCAACTTTTTGTTTTCACAAATATGAATATGTCCAAATTTGTATAAAATCCTTCCATGATAATAAGTAAGTACGTAAGCAAGAAGTTAATGTTATAGCGCGAACAGTTTCTGACAAAAACTAATGATTTTGACGATGTTGTCCCTATTTATATAAAAGTACCCTCTTAATCGTATCTTAATTAATAGTAGTTAGTTAAACACTTCGTAAAAATAGCCCTTAACTAATGTATCTTAACTCGTTAACAATATTTGCAACATGCACTAATGAGATGAGACTAAATTACCATCATAAGTTAATTAGCATGCATTAAGCATTGATTTCCTGCTAAACTTGAGATTACGAACAGCTTACATCAAACAATCATTACTATGTAATTATCGTTGCCCATTGGTATGTGCACCTATCCCAAAGATATCAAATAATATAGTATTAAATTCCTTCGAGAAATCCACTGAATTTCTTGAAGTTCATTACTCTGCTGTGAGTGAAGTGGTGAAATAATATATTTCTCAATTATACAATTGCTTATTCTTAGTATTTTTCTGTATTAGTTATAAGTTTTTGTACTTTTTTTTTTAATGTTAATTAAGAAGTCAAACTGTGTATCTACTAACACCGAATTAAATTATTATAAGAAAGATTGCAAAATCTATTTATATTGTAAGTCTCAATTTGAGTGTTTTTTTTAGTATTTTTATATTGTATATTCCATTATTTCTCATTATAACTAATCAAATTAGCAAACTAAAGTCAATTACTTTGTATATTTTCAAGATCACACATAAATCAACGTAAAAATCTCTAACAGAATTTCTCGAAATTCAACACTCTGCTGTGAATGAAGCGGCGCGCATGGGTGTGCGTGTTATAGCATTTCGGAATCGCCTCATGTAGGACAACACCCCATGTAAGCCGCAGGCTTTAAGTTTTATTAATTTATGAGAAAAAACGACTTTTGTGTTTTTCTTCATACAAAAAAATATTAAATATTTTTTTTTTCGGAGATGGTGCTGTCTATAGCTGTCATATTACCAAATATTATAAATAATACTGAAATAAAGCCATTCCGATTTTTATTTCTCGTCTAAAGAAATTTTGATTTCAATGTCCACGGAGCGTCGATTTCGAACCACTGTGCGCCGCTGCGCCCGGATGCCAGCACTTGCAGCATACTTGATGTTTCTCCCACAGCGACGCACCATGAGCATAATGACGAGTACAATGACCCCTTAACAGGTTTTTAAATTACATCTTGTACAAGTTAGGATTTATTATAATTAACTTTCTCTCTTTAGTTCCAGTCAGTGTCCGTCACGGTAACAATCGTAACGATGGCGTTCATTGCGTCAGACCGCGCCAAGGTCATCAGCAAACCGTACAAATTTAAATGTACGACCTCAGGAAGACGCTCCAATTCCATCATATTAATAATATGGAATTAGCTCCTATTTTCAATAAGTATTTTGACTAAATATGTTTTGTATGTAAGTACTCAAGCTTCCTTTCGTCTACCTCAAAAGTAGACATGACGGGAATAGACGAGGAAATTTTAAAGGTTCCTCTTTTATATCGGCGATTTCAGAGTTTTTGAGAATAAGTATTTTCATTGCGTACATACAGGCTCGACTTTATACGGTAGGCAGCGAGGAGTAATGAGCACAAAGAAATGTTGCAGACAAGAAAAAAATGTTTTCAAAATAAATTCAAAGATGAGCTCAATGTATTGATTGATTTAGTGAAACAAGGCTCAAAGGCAGGCAAAGGTTTTCGAGTTTCCCAATAAACCTGCAGTGATTTTGCAAGCAACAAATAACATCTGGCGAGAAGATCGACGTAATCCAATTTAAAGATTTTGCCCGCAAAACAGCAGAAAAGTACGTGGAATTATAAGACTGGTACTAAATGTAGTCAACCGTACATAAATTTATCAATACATGCTGTTCGTTTTATATATCACTGGCTTTTGCACGCGGCTTCGCACGCGTAAATGTCGGAAAATATCCCACAGGAACGTACTACCGGGATTCAAAGTACTTATCATATGTCCTAACCCAGGTCATGGCCTATCCATATGCCATTCATCTTAATCTGTTCAGCCGTTGTGGCATGAAAATGTAACAGACGGATAATAAATATGTTTTAGGGTCCCCTAACTCAAAATGAAAAATGGAAACCCTTAAAGGATGACTTCGCTGTCTGTCAAGACCCTTTTTCTCAGGAACGCGTGGAGGCATCAAGTTGAAATAGATATCAAAAATTTAGGCTAAGTGCGCACTACGAATTTTGATCGTTGCGATGATTAAACTGCGATATAAAATCGTAAACGAAAATAATTCCTACGCGCACTCGCAAACAATTTCTTTTAGCAGTGTGCGGACTCTAGTTGATGGTATTGTTCACAGATTAGTGAATATTATCCGCAACTATTAAAATCGTGGCAGTAGTGCGAGCTTAGCCTTAGATCTACGGTCTCTTGGTTCTGTAACGAAAATCAAACTTCCATGTCAAAGCAATAAAAAAATACGCCCATTTATGCCGCTTATTTTGACACTCGCAAATAACCCAAAGCCTTTTTGGTACTTCCCTTTGGCCCAGCAGCATGAAGTTTGGCGAGAAGCAAGGTCAAGTACAAAGCAAAATCCCAAAATTGGTAATTTCTAGTTATTTATTTATTCATTTACTTATACTTTATTGTACACCACAAAAATACATAACAAAAAATAAATCAAACACTACAAAATATACAATGGGCGGCCTTCTCGCTTTCCGCGATCTCTTCCAGGCAACCTTGAAGTTATACTATATATGAACTGCAAAGTTTGTTCTTCAATCTAGGATCAAAATTTCATAGGCCACGTCTTGAAGTAATATTTAAGTCTGTATTTCATTCAAATCGGTACTCTCCACTCTATTTATAGTAATTTTTCAATTGAAAAGTTAAGTTTTTCCTTCCCTTCAGATTTGGAAATTCGGGCAGCCAAGCAAGCACAGCTTTGAGATGGAACCACACAGTCAAATCCTCCTCTATAAAAATGAATACCCTTGTTCACCCCATTAGGGGCAGAGTTAAAAAAAAAACCTTGATAAACGTTTTTATTTATTTTCAGTCATATGTATAAATACTGAGTTTCAAATTAATCAGACTGTGCGTTAAAATTCTTCTAAACAAAATTTGAACCCCCCAATCCTCCTTTAAGGGGGTAGTTTAGAAAAACAAAAAATAGTAAGCTTTATAATTTACATACATAAGTATCCGTGCTAAGTTTCAAGTTTATTAACTCAAGGATTACGATTTTTCATACAAACAAAATCGCCCCTTTTCACCCCCTTAAAGGCCAAATGTCCAAAAACCCTTTTTGATTGGATGCCTACGTCATAACTACCTGTTTGCCAAATTTCAGCCCAATCCGTTCAGTGGTTTGAGCTGTGCGTTGATAGATCAGTCAGTCAATCAGTCATTCATTCAGTCACCCTTTCCTTTTATAGATATAGATTTTACAGGAAAATTTATAAAGATTTTATAAATATAATTCACATTTTGATACTTTGTTCTATCTTACTGATATTTCGTTTTCAATCGGACCCTACAAGCATGAATTCTCGGCTTTGATATCAGAACCTATCACAGCCATAAAATGGCTTGACACAAAAGAAGTCACATTGCTAATCACAGCACATCAACCATTAGACATTGTTTGTAAAAGGAACTCAAAAAGATGGTTTAAGAGCAGAAGTTCTTTGCCCAAAAGCAATTGCTTCTTAATTGTGTAATGAGCATGCGCGGGGTGGATCTATTTGATCATTACAGATCCTCTTACCCAATCAACCGGAAATCTCAAAAGTTTTGCATGCATCTATTCCTTTTTTTATATTTGATGCACCCATCATTAATTCATACATAACGTACAGTGCAACACATGCTGTTACAACACATTCACACCGAGACTGCATTTGGCACGTGCGCTAATATACAATTACTCCCAAAAAAAAAGCACACCCAAGTACACACTTTATTAGCAAGAAAAGGGGGGTATTCGGAGTGCCGGAAGAAATTCGGTTATTAAATGTAGGTATACATATGCCCCAAGAAAGTAACACATGTAAGAGATGCCGGGTTCTGCAGCACAAAAAACAGGAGAAAAGAACAAAATCAACAGAATAGCCTAGAACTACATAGATTATTTGTTAAATGAGAAATAAGACACTAAAGAGGATAGTCTGATTAATGTGATAAAAACAGTTCCTATACGTAATAAGATTATTTTCTAAATATATATATATGAATAAAGAAAACTTCTATAATAATCATTTATTTTATTTACCCAAGAGCCGAAAGGTGTAAGTATTCTTCAATACAAATAACTTTTACTAAAGAACTATCTATAAGTCGTGATAGTAAAATTAGTTACTGCATACATAATTACTACTCAACTAAAACTGTACGGGGAGGTTTTTTTTTCATATTTGGAGGTCTTCGCTTAGTAAAAAACACTTGCATTGATTAGTACTTTTACCTCCTTTATAAAACAACTTATATACAATTTTGAGTTACTATTGATTACACAAGTGAAGCAAGGGCAACTAACATGTTATGTTATTAAATTTTTATATCATACAGGACAATGGGAGCTATAGTTCCCACTTTTACCATTTTGGATCAGGGCTGGAATAGATATCGGGATATGTACTTCCCGCCAAAAAAGGGGTACTTACCCTACCTCAATGACAACTATTTTCCATAACCATCAACAAGACTTGAGTGATACCATTACAAAACCATTACTGATGTAGGAAAGGGCCTACATAAGAGCTCATGTTTGGAAGTCAGGAAAAATTAAAAGATTTTATACAAGGATACTTACTGTCCACATATGTTACTCGCTGACAATTTACAAAAGACACCAACACCACAACATTTTGGAATGAATCCATACAATACAAAGAACAAAATTTGGAATCCGTTCAGTGGTTTGAGCTGTGCGTTGATAGATCAGTCAGTCAGTCAGTCACTCATTCCGTCACCCTTTCCTTTTATTGATATAGATTTTACAGGAAAATTTATAAAGATTTTAAAAATATAATTCAGATTTTAATACTTTGTTCTATCTTACTAATATTTCGTTTTCAATCGGCACCTACAAGCATGAATTCTCGGCTTTGATATCAGAACCTATCACAGCAATAAAATGGCTTGACACAAAAGAAGTCACATTCCTTATCACAGCACATCAACCATTGGATATTATGTTTGTAAAAAGAACTCAAAAAGATGGTTTAAGAGCAGAAGTTCTTTGGCCAAAAGCAATTGCTTTTTAATTGTGTAATGAGCATGCGCGGAGTGGATCTATTTGATCATTACAGATCCTCTTAACCAATCAACCAGAAATCTCGAAATTTTTGGATGCATCTATTCTTTTTTTATATTTGATGCACCCATCATTGATTCATACATAACGTACAGTGCAACACATGCTGTAACACATTCACACTGAGACTGCATTTGGCACGTGCGCTAATAAAAAAATATTCTCAAAAAAAAGCACACCCAAGTATACCCTTTACTAGCAAGAAAAGGGGTGTCTTTGGAGAGCCGGAAGAAATTCGGTTATTGAATGTAGGTATACATATTCCCCAAGAAAGTAACACTTATAAGAGATTCCAGGTTCTGCAGCACAAAAAAACAGGAAAAGAACAAAATCCAGGGATGTGGTATGAAACTTTCATACCACTGCAACAGAATAGTTTAGAATTACATTGATTATTTGTTAAATGAGAAATAAAAGACTCTGAAGACGATAGTCTGATTAATGTGATAAAAACAGTTCCTAATACGTAATAAGATTAGTTTCTAAATACATATATATATGAATAAAGAAAACTATAATAGTAATTTGTTTTATTTACCCAAGAGCCGAAAGGTGTAAGTATTCTTCAATACAAGTAACTTTTACTAAAGAACTATCTATAAGTTGTGATAGTAAAATTAGTTACTGCATACATAATTACTACTCAACTAAAACTGTACGGGGAGGTTTTTTTTTCATATTTGGAGGTCTTCGCTTAGTAAAAGACACTTGCATTGATTAGTACTTTTACCTCCTTTATTAAACAACTTATATACTTACAATTATGAGTTACTATTTATTACACAAGTGAAGCAAGAGCAACTAACATGTTATTAAATTTTTATATCATACAGGACAATGGGAGCTATAGTTCCCACTTTTACCATTTTGTATCAGGGCTGGAATAGATATTGGGATATGTACTTCCCACCAAAAAGGGGGTACTTACCCCCATTACCCCCTCTTTTCTGTTTATTTTTGAACTCTATCTCCTAAAGTTACCCATGAATGGATCTTACTTTTTTGTTAACTCCTCCACAGGCTCGCATTTGATTAAGGGTTAAGCAATCTACACACACAATTTGCCAAGACTCCTGAGAAACATTTAAAACAGTTCAACAGGAAACTTTTTGGTATTCAACTTGAATGTATCCCAAAATAACAAAACACCTCAATGACAACTATTTTCCATAACCATCAACAAGACTTGAGTGATACCATTAGAAAACCATTACTGACGTAGGAAAGGGCCTAAATAAAAGCTCATGTTTGGAAGTCAGGAAAAATAAAAATATTTTATACAAAGATACTCACTGTCCACATATGTTACTCGCTGACAATTTGCAAAAGACACCAACAACACAACATTTTGGAATGAATCCATACAATACAAAGAACAAAACTTGGGAATACGAAATCTTTGGTTTCATCAGTCTTAGTTTTAAACACCAGGCACTCAGGGACCAGTACATTGTAAATTACAAATAATTTAAATTAATAGGGAACCAACTATAGTCTCTCTTCAAAAATGTTAGGAAAAATGATCAGGACCTCTGGATTTAGTTTCCAAGCACGGGATATCACGATAAGTAACAAATTTATTAATAAAAACTGAACATGAAATCCCATACCCTGTTCGATTGCTCTAAAGTAGAATTGAAATAGCAACAACATACTTATTTAGGTGCTGGATGACCACTTTACAACGACATTCTTTGTTTTTTTTTTTTAATTTTTCATGAGGAACTGCCCCTAAGACAACCCACTGACCAAGACCCTTTCTTCTTTCCTACTGAGAACAAAGCACTACACGAAGTAAATCTAAATTTTTAACTGATGTTTTCTATGGTTCACTTGAATCAAAAACAGATTACTTGTACGAGTATTTCGGACACCAGACCGACCTTCCAGAGTATTATACGCCCTCTCTAAAGTTGCGGCCGCACAAGTAAGACACAGAACAGTTTAACGACCAGTAATCGATAAAATAAACGAACGTCCATCTCGTTGAGACGTAGAGTATTGTAGTTTTTGTGTTCTGTCGTCCATTCGCGATATGAAATCAGTGCACTGCACAGAACATAAATACCAGTGCAACTGCATGGTAAAGGTGTTTACACAGTCGAGTAATTCAAACAATTTAAAAGATTATATTTATTTATTATTATATTTCAAAAGATTAAGTTTATGGATAAAAATCAACTTATTATCTCATAATAAAAATAAAATCATTATTAATATTTTTTAATCAGTGTTACTACAATCTTCAATTATATTAATATGAAAGAATTTAGTTCTGCGTGCTGCATCTATCCCGTTGATTAAAATCAAATCCAAGCTAATACAATTTTATGAAGTGTACGTTTGAAATTGGGTATATCTTCATCAGCTTCACAACGTGCCATAATTTTATCTAATGTCGGGTAGTCGTTGACTAAATATATTAAATTAACTTTTTTCTTTTGAGGTTAAAAACTGAAAGCTCATAGCAGATGGCAGCACAGTTATACGTCTTTCTAAACCGCCACTGTTGTGTTAAACAAATATAACAATGGCGGTTTATTTTGTATCGATCACAAATTATACGAAAACTAGATAAATATGTATGAGACTTTGAGTGTAGCACTATTAATAGACGAGGTAAGGACAGGGGAAGCGTCTGCCACTGGTAAAAAGCAGGTTTAGTGGAAAAGTCAATAAATTATGAATGTTTTATAATTTATAGGTTATTTAGTGTTTGTTGACTCTAAGTTCGTATTTTATTAAAGACTGAAGGCGTACGATAGAACTGACCTGATCAGCGTTGAAACCCAACTCGGTTTTGGTTTTTCTCACTGAAAAACCTCAGAGATAGCACTTCTAGCACTGATCTAATATAATAATATAAACACACATATACTTTACTATAATTTACACAATATCACATCACAAGTGCCTGTATGTAATGAAAACAGACTAAGTACAACACAACACAAGACTAAGTGTAACACCTATAAACCACTTTCTCCCATAAAAGGCTTAAAGGATAGCACATTGTCTCGACGAAATATCGGATTCAAATTTTTTTCGGAAAGCTTGCTCCCACAGTTTTCTTCTTATAACATCTTTGGCAAATACATGGGGCCCTGTATTTTTGCAGTAAACAGCTGCGCAACTGTGGTCAATCAATAATTAAGCGTAAAACAAGTCGCTTGTTTACAAAAAATGTATGGCTAGCTGTCAAATTATAAGACGCTGAAGATCAGCGCCATCGGAAGTGAGCAAGTGGTAGTTTTTAACCCCATTGCACATTTGTCTAATTCATCTAATTTATCAATTGTGGCTAGCCTAACACTTTTATTTACTGGCGATTTCAATGTGTTGGTTTCTTTTTGTTTCCGAATAATTTTATAAACTATATTTTCAGACACACCGCATGCACTTGCTGTTTTTATTACTGTGCTCTCCATAGTAACATTTAAAACTACATAAAAACATTGTAAATTACTCGTCTTTCTCCACTATCAATTATCGATCCAATTCTATTCTTACGAAGAGCCGAGGTATTCATTTTTACGCGTGTAACGCACAAAAGACACAAGCGTTTCGTACCTTGATCTGCCCTCAACCACAGAGCATGTAACTTTCCGTCAACTGGTCACTGTGAACTTACCTTTCTAATTTGTTGGGTCCCGATTTGTCGAGTGAAGCCGTCGGACTTAACGCGAATGCACTGCCATTTGAGTTGGTCACCCTGGGACCGGTCAACCAACCCAAAGGGCGAACGCCGAGCGAAAATCACCACGCGAAATCTAACCTTAGTAATCTGTGAATCTGTGTGAATCGAACGAACCACAGAGAACGAAACACACCCATTGAGGTAGAACCAAGAAAGTTACAGGTAAAACCTTTTATCTATAAGCTTCTTGGGTAGAACCAGGTAGAACACACCTTTTGATTGACAGTTTTGAGTTTGACAGTTATGTTGTTTCTGGTAACTTTTGTGGGATTGAGCAGGTGAGATTTTGAATGCGCCTAAAGTCACTGCGTGTGTACCTAGCAATAGATAGAGCGATAGGAGACAATTCAAACTCATGCAATGAGAATAAAAATTGCTATTTGCTAACTTCAGATGTCGCTTCTGTCGCGTGTCCAAGAATTTGACAAGATTTTTTTTATTTTTTTTTGTAAACAACCGACTTGTTTTACGCATAATTAATTAAATGGCCCGTTGGGCAACTGTTGACGGCAAAATTACGAGGATCTATGAATTTTCTAAAGATGTTAAATAATGAAAACGGTGGGAAAAAACTCTCCGAAAAGAATTGGATATTTTGTCAAGACTATGTGCTATCTTTTTTAATCCTGAGGACTTTTATGAGAAGAAATTCGTAAAGGTGCTGCTCCCAAGAGAACTAAGTCTTTTTCCATTACTGTAGGATTCTGTGGTGTAATGTAATGTTAATTATAGTAAATGTGTAGGTATGTGTTTATATTATCATATTAGATCAGTGCTAGAATTAACATCTCTGCAGTTTTCAGTAAGGAAGATCATTCTACATTAGGTCTTCAACTCCAATCAGGTTATTCCTGTCGTACGCCTCCAGTTTTCAGCGAAAAATGAGCTTAAATTAACAAACACAAAATAACCTGTAAATGATAAAATGTACATGTACAAAGCAGCTCTAGTGGAAAAGTAAATAAAATTATTTACTTTGCACTGAAGCTGCTTTATAACCAGTGGAATACCCTTCCCTTTTCCTAAGCTTATCTTTTAATATTTAAGCGACTTGGAGTGTACCACACACTCCAAGTCGCTTAAATATTTATCTAGTTTTCGTATTTGTGATGAAAACAAAAGTAAATATAAAGAAAACAATGCCGGTTCGTAGACGGACAACAGTGCTGCAACCTATAACGAGCTTTCAGTTTTTAACCCAATTAAAACGCTACAAGGTTCATTTGGCGTGTGGTCAAAATCAGAACTAACGCCACTAGACTGTGACACTGACACTTGCAGCAGTGTTGTCAATTTATGAAAACGTGCAAAAACCACTCTCAGGTTTCATTATACAGACTCTATCTTGTTTTTCTCAAAACAAGTGACAGTTCGTTTATTACTATAAATGTCTATGGTTCATTAAAACTTGAGCCGTGACGCGATTGGTAGCATTGTTCTGTCAGTCACCATTTTGAACCTGAGAAATGCTTGACAAGCAATGATGCCGACATGACGGCAAGCGACAATATTGTTTGTCAAATACTAGGCTCTTAAGGCGAAAGCGCCGACCCTGCCCGCGAAATTCAAATTTTCTTACGTTTTTTGTATTTTTTAGGTCAGTCTCAGATCTCATGTTAATGATTGATTGATTTGCGGTCGTAAAAATAATAAATATATATTTAGAGAATGTTAATAATTAAAATCGTAAATACAATTCTCAGTGATGGTGTATAATGTCATAAATTCACGAAATTGACATTCTTAGCAGCAAATAATTTGATATGTTATTTAGGTAACCGTGAGATGTGGAAGAAATGGAGGGAGGCCATCTTTTATGACCGCCAATCAATCAATCATTAACATGAGATCTGAGACTGACCTACAAAATGAAAAAAAACATAAGAACATTTGAATTTCGCGGGCATGGTCGAAGGTTCCACCTTAAACACTTTGATTGACTTTGGTCCCCCTGAAGATTCATGGTTATAGAACAGTCGTGTGAGCACTAAGTATGAATAATTTGTGCAATAGTATATAATTTCTGTGTGAGGTTAAGATCTAAAGCCCTACCACTACCCACTTGTGATCCAGTCTGTCTCATGTTGCTGTCCTCCCCACCAGCGACGCCCTTAGTCGAGGTTTGTACCCCATAGGGGTACCGTGAAACCTGGCAACTTTGCCACTTTACGATGGGTAAAAAAGTTTGAAAAGGTTTTTCTTAAAAAAACTCTATCATGTTATAAAAAGCTACCAATGAGATATGTAGTAAGTTTTACGCATTATTGAAACACAATCTTATATTCATTGTTTTCTCATTCTATAATGATGTTTTAGCCCAAAAACCTTTTGTGCCAAAGTCAACTATCACTTGTGGTAAGATTGCCATCCCAAAATTTATGAAAAATTTAAAAGAGTTACCATAAAAAATCAGAATCATCATTTCCGCATGCTCGCAATAAAAATATACTACAGTTGTATAATATTGTACACTGGCAATTAAATTCCTAAAATGTGGCAAATTCACCCGCCTTGTTTCGCTTTTTTCAAACTAAATAGAAATAGTTGTCAGGATTGCATCAGTAAAATTTTATTAGGGGTAGGTAAGTAGGAAACAAAACTAAATAACATTAATTTAGTTTCTTTCCTGACAGTCCTAGCCTCTAAAAAATATGGCAAAGTCGACATTACTAAAATTTTGCATTGGGTTGGTATATTTGCCAACAGTAATTTCTTAGGTTAAATTGGTTAAAGAGACGTAAATTATCATGATTTTAATATTCTTAAGAACGTGGTATTAAACTTTGACTTATCTACACAAGGTATATCCCACATATTTTCATTAAAGTTTCGGAGCAGTCAGTTAGCGCGGGAAAAAGTAACCGCCAAAAAATTAGTTCTATGAGAGCTGGGTTGTCATATACAATAAAATGTTGCCAATCAAATATTCAAATTTGATTTAAGGGTATTACAAACATTAAAAAAATTGTTTTGACGTAACAAATTATTTTGCTTCGCCGTATATTGCAAATTTGGCAATGTTGCAAGGTTTCACGATACCCTAAGCGAGGCGTTGTGTAGTATTTATTTTTTACGCCCTGGTTGGAGGCTTTAAGGTGAAAGCGCCGACCCTGCCCGCGAAATTCAAATTTTCTTACGTTTTTTGTATTTTTTAGGTCAGTCTCAGATCTCATGTTAATGATTGATTGATTTGCGGTCGTAAAAATAATAAATATATATTTAGAGAATGTTAATAATTAAAATCGTAAATACAATTCTCAGTGATGGTGTATAATGTCATAAATTCACGAAATTGACATTCTTAGCAGCAAATAATTTGATATGTTATTTAGGTAACCGTGAGATGTGGAAGAAATGGAGGGAGGCCATCTTTTATGACCGCCAATCAATCAATCACTAACTTGAGATCTGAGACTGACCTACAAAATGAAAAAAACATAAGAAAATTTGAATTTCGCGGGCATGGTTGAAGGTTCCGCCTTAAGTTAGTAGCATAAAGCGAGCATTACATTATTCAATTTGCAGAGCGCTAGGTGAGTTAGCGTGCTAAAATTGGATGATGTAAAGGCAGTTAGGTATTCAGTGCGATCATATGGGCTCTGCCACGCTTGCTCATCTAGTGCACTAGCTATCGCACCAGATTGGATGGTGTAAATAGATCTAGCGTGCCTAATGATAGCTGGGCACGGTCGGTCGGTGCGCGCTCGAACGGGAGAACGTATTTGTTGTAAATTCACAATGACGCAACCGCAGTCTGGGGAAAAAGAAGTGCTAATTAAATATACAGCCAGTTTTTATTAGCCAAATTTTTTCTCAGAAATTCTTTGACCCAGCATTTTCTACGTCTTTTTTAATCGTCATAATTGAAGTCGACACCCATGCTAAAGCAATACCAACTTTTCGGTGCTCTGATTGCACCAGTTTTGTCTTTAGGCTTTTTTCTTTAGCCCTCTTCGGAAAGTTCGGTTCGGACGACGATCACTACCGAAATGAAGAAGTGTCAATAACTAGCTTCGCTAGCTAGTGTAGTGAGTAAGCTCTTTTTCATCTCGCATTGTAGCATTAGTTTAGCGCTCTGCAAATTGGATAATGTAATGCTCAAGTGCGGTTATTTTATAAATTAGGTTCGAAATTAATAAGAACAAAGTGTTTTAGCATCGTGTTATAGAGGCACACATTTATTAATAATTGACCATTAATTTGTGCTTATTACTGGCCATGAGATCATTAGTACAATCGTTAAGTTTTGACGCCAACACACACTCGTCTTGATGGCGAACGCTTATTTCAATACAGCGATCCAAATTCTTTTCCAATTTCTTCATGAGCTTAGTATCCTTGGCGTAAAACTTACTTACAAGGGATATTAAGTTATCTATAAAAAAGAAAAATAGGATACTAAACAAAAACACATAAAATTAAATTAAAAAGGCCGGTTTTACTCGGGTACAGTGATGCCAACTCAGCACTTTGAGTGCTAGATTTAGCACTATTTTCATGTGCCTAGCACTGAAATTTAAGAAACAGCACCCAGCACTATATCTAGCACTAATTTTGGTTGTCTGTTCGCTCACAAAATGCAGCTGTGGCTGAAGTAACAAAACGCAAACTAGTGTAGTCTGTAATCTGCGACACTTCGGTAGGGGATTCCCGTGAACGTGGAAACAAAGGCGTGTATGGCAGACGAGGCGAACAGTGCTATGTTTGTCTTTTTCTCTAAGATAACTCCTTCTTTGTCTTACCTAATAAAATTAATTTGTAAAATAATAAATTAATTTGTAAAATTTAATGGTCACATTTTCCAATTTAACTATATCTTTGTTTGTTTTTGTTTTTTAATATAACTTTTAGATATTAATGTAACAATAATTCGAAAATTAAAACATTCTGTTATGTGTTCTTTTTTATTAAATTCATATATTTGGCACTATTTTTGAAACTTTCTAGCAATTTAGCAGTATTTGAGATGTTACTTAGCACCCAACCGTGGCATTGAGTTGGCAACCCTGCTCGGGTAGCCGGGTTATGAATTATCGAGTTATAGAAAGCAGTCGATAGTAGTTAGTTCAAAAATACTTTTACACGTCATAAATAACGTATGTTTTAAAACTAGATGAGTTCGGTGTTTCCTCACTGACTAATCTGAGAAGACCGAAACAAACTCGAAGACCTTCGAGTTTGTTTCGGTCTGTCTCTTATAAAGTCCAGACATAATCTTGGTCAGATCATGTGAGGGCCATGTAGATTGGTGTCTGAAACGGTCTTTTGAGGAAAGACCCACACAGATTTGAGTGAACCTGTCCAGTCAGTGCACGCATTTGTCAGTAATCGTGCAGCTCAACTCATTTATCTTTAAGCATTACATACAGCTGACTAGTACTTAGGATTTCGAATCTGTTACCTTTGTTAACTTTTCCATGTATAATGACACCATTACGTTTCAAGACGCACGCGATAAGACATTCTCCATGGACCGGTGACTCCATTTTTGGAGACAGACGCTTCACTGGTCTTTTGTCGTTGGCTTGTACCTCCTTGAGACACTCCGTCATGTTCTTTTTGAACTGATCAACATGATCAGCAATTTCCTTAGGGAAAGGTTTGTAAGACCAATCTGGTTCTTGATCTTCCTCGATTTTGTTAGAAATTGCTTAAAAGAAAATAAACAAATACCTATCAAAGCAAGTCTTCTTTTATTTAAGACGTTGGGCACTACAAGAGCTAGTACCCGGTTTTGAATAAGTTGACATACAACAAATTGTGTAATGGAGGCGAGGGGTCCAATCCGTACAATGATTAAAATGTAGGTAATGTCATATTATCCGACTTAGGTATAAATTGTATTAGGGTTCCCTCTATTTGGCAGAATATTGATATTCCGAACTTAATCTTCTTTATACGAATATTTTTATGGCATTTAGTATAATTATGTTTAACCGAATGTTTATGTCCGAATTCACAATGCCATACTTTTCAGATAGCAGAATTTTATTTGGAATAATTTTATTAGGCATATTGCCATTTGTATAAAATAGCATTTTTAATCTTAAATTAAAAAAACTCGCGGCAATTTTTGTTTCGTGCGCTGGATTTATAACGTTCTGCTTAGCGCCGAGAGTTGAAAATCCAACAGTGTGTTTTTTTCATCGCGCTGGGACGAGAGTGCGTCCCAGCACGTTGGATTCTAAACGCTCGGCTCAACACCGAGAGTTGAAAATCTAGTGCGCGATAAAATCCCGCCGTGATTTTATAACGTCCGTGCGAGCATCGGTTAAAAAGTCAAAATGTTGTGCTACAAAAGTTAGTTACAGAAACAAATCGCTGCAAAACCGAATCCACTGCGAAGATTGTATGATTCGTCATTTTGAACTCGGTGAAATAGGTTAGGTTAGGTTTTTGCTTGCTTGCTTGCTAACATACTGCATGCTTTCTGCATGCATGGTGTATGCTTGTTTGCATTTTTGTATGAACTTTCTGCAATATGATGATTCTACTTTTTAATTATTATGGATATGAAATTTATGCCAAAAGATGATTCTGACTTACAAAATTATGAGTTCAAATGAGTGTAGTCCAAACAATTTTCTGCGAAATGAAGATTATGCTATCCGTTGTTATGCAAAATAATATTATGTCATAAAAACTTCTACCATAAAAGGTTAACCATTGTATTAATTATATATTCGCAGGACCGGTCCATGTTACGTGGGCGTCACCACGCTCGGTGGCCATGTCCAACAATTGGCCGTCTTTCGGTTGACATAATTATGATGATTGATGACGAAACATTCACAAAACAAATGTAAAGAGACTTACGCTTTGGTCCACGATTTCGCTTCTCCAATTTCAAGTTACGCGTTATAATCGTATCCTTATCAATTTTCTTAGATTTATCATGGACAGCGTCTATTCCCATCATACGATTCTTCTCAGGGAAATCTGTTTCGGCTTTTTTATTAATTTCTCCATTAGTTATATAAATAATGGAGAGAAGTAACAGTATTTGGCGAAACATTTTGACTACATGCAGCGTTATGGTGTGACAGCAAATGCACACTTTCGTGTATATTTTTATTTGTTCAATTATAAGAAAATAAATCTAATTGATTGTTAGTGAGTTTGAGATAGATTTTTATAGCAATTAGTCGGTTCGTTAGCTACTAAATGAATCAATTATTTCAAATAAAAAAGTTACGCTTTGATAAAGAGAGTTTGCCCGTAAATAAATAAAAAAACTTACTCGTGAGTTTACTTCCGTGATTTCAAAAATTCTTGGCATAAAAATCTCAGAGACATGTTTTCATGTTCCTGCACCATAATTGCGTAATACACGATCAATCATATTATACTTTGAAGGATATTGCTAATCCATTGCTTCGTATGTTCGAAAAATTTGTCTGCTCAACTATGTAAATAACGTAATGAATGTTGTTGCACTGTCAAAATAAAAAAAAAACAGATTGTGAGTGAAGTATCCTAATTGCATAACACAAGATCAATTGTGTTATGCAATTAGGGTACTTTGATAAAAACTAATCTTATAATTCGCTGTAAAATGGCTTTTTTTGTAAGGGCTCAAAATAATATCGTATTATATTTTTCAAGATATTATGGGCTAATTGTTTTTTACTGGTCACACTGAACAAAGCAAGTGACACCAGCCAGTGACAAATGCGCCACATCCGTTTCTCTCACTTCTGTTGTTCCCTTCCTTCTTTCCTTGCACGCAAGTGACACATAACATCGCCGTTAGAGCTGTGCTTCGGCCCTGAAAATGCATGTTCATTGGAACGAAGAAGTGCTAAAGTATGAAAATATAATCCCATAAAATCCCACAAAATTCATGTCCATATACATTATGTAAAAAAACCCTGCCCGATCCGAAAGAGGTTCATAGGTACTGCAATAACATTACCTAAAAGTAATAAAAAAATCTAATTATTATTGAAGATAAAAATTATTGCTATTTAAAAATCTTATTTTTAGCACCAAAATTACCCCAAATTCATTAAAAATGAGCAAACGACCGGTACATAAAGTTATGAATGGTACACATCCGTTAAAGGACGGCCGCCCGCGCCCCCTGTAAAACTCCCCATGAAAAATAAGAGCCAATTTTTTTTTTCTTGAGAATTACCTCATAAATAGACTCTCTGTACGATACTTAACAACACCCTCACGGATAATACAGGTTTTTTTTTTCTCTGGACATATTTAATCTGACATATTTAATGGACACTCCGCTGCAGCTCTCTCTTTTCTCCGATGACTCGCTCCGTTCAAACGGACAGTCAAGCTAAATGGTTGAATCAAATGAGAAGAATTTTTGAAAACTAATAATAACATTCTTTGTCCACTGATATACATATATTTTCTTGATTACAATAATTACACCTATTATTTACAAGCATAGAAATTATCTTAATAAATGTACATATTATACATTATTCTTAGTTTTCTATATATTTTTGAACTTTTTCCTTAGTATGAAATATAACGAAGAGATAGACAAGGAAACCATTCCATTTTAATGGAAGCGTCTCGACTCTTTCTTTCGTGAATAAAGTATACAGGGTTTGATTGAAATCATTAGTCGAGTCGAGACCGGAGGAGTAACCTCGCGAGGCGTGCGTCGTTGACGCCTGCGCTACACCGGCCGAGCATTTGTCTCGCAAGGCGGCCTTGCGAAGCGTCTACACCTGGCTTGTTTGCAAAGGGGTTTATGTGACAAGATACGAAGATCGTATCCTTATTTGTATACGCGATCGTCGCGATTATTTGTCACTCATCTGTTCGGAAAATCGCAAAGGCGTCTTCCGACGGCTCGACGAGGCGTTTAAGTTCGCCGACCAAAATAAACGCAACGATCGCGTATATTATATTAGGACACTGAGTACGTGCTGATTTTACCAACGCCTCGAATAATTTTTAATTTGTCATGTCAGATGGATAATTTTATTCCACTGTATTCCACGGATAAAATACTTAGGTCTATCAGCCCTTTTTTTTTTTTTGGGTGGGAAATCATCAAATAACTTCTCCCGCTCTGGGCGGAGCGGGAGGGCGTGTCAGACTCTTACTGACTAAAACCCACCCGTTTTCCTTCGGTTGCCCTGTTGCCGGGGGCCACGATCTCCCTTTCCGTTTTCTTCGCAACCCCGGCAGGCAGGTCTATCAGCCCTAAGTCTGAGATAGTGAAAAAATAAACTGTTCCATACATTTTGATTGGGATTGGGTAATGTCTTTATGTATGAAACAGCATATATTTTCTTCGATATTTCATAGTTGGTCTCCCAATAAAATTTGTGCAGGTATATTCGCGAGTACTTTCACTCCCTGAAGGTACTAATGATTTCAATATATCTTACAGTAATTAACAATCTTAATAACCTGTAATATTTTAGATAAATTAAGTTTTTTTTTTATGACTAACACTGTAAATAATTACTTTATCATTTGAAACACACAACAGGTTTCCAGAATGTTCTAAATCATTCACATGACTTTAAAAACAGCAGTTTACATCGAGATCGTAGCAATTTGGCCTAACTACAACTAAGCGTCTAAACAAATAATACTCCCAATGCCAATAACAAGTAATAAATTAAGAGCTGACTATGACTTTTCAATCGCCAGATTTTTTTTATCTAAAGGTTAAATTAATGTCATGACATAATGTGCCGAAACGTCGACACTGACAGTCGGGTGACGACACTGATCCACAAATTCAAAGTCGCCATTGGTCGGGATTCCGCGCGCTGGAGTTTCTTTGAAGGTTAAAATCAGAAATGAAATCCATCGGAAAGGAACCGGAGTTACCGAAATAGCTTGCAGAGTAAGCAGACTGAGGTGGCAGTGGGCTGGCCATGTTTGTCGAAGGACCGATGGCTGGTGGAGCAGACGAGTGCTGGAGTGGAGACCGCGTATCGGCAAGCGTAGCGTGGGACGCCCCTCAACTAGATGGACCGGCGACCTTAAGAAAGTAGCTGGGACAGACTGGATGCGGAAAGCGGAGGATAGGGTTTTGTGGGACAGCCTGGGAGAGGCCTATGTTCAGCAGTGGACTGCAATAGGCCGAGTTGATTGCAGATTAAATATGCAAACAGAAAATGGCTTATGACGTCACGACATAATCATCTTTATATTGTATTGGCATCGAGAGACACTTAACAACTAACATATTAAAATGCAATGTAAACCTGTTTTAGACATATTAGTTACAGACTGATTTTGAACTCATTAGAATTCTTCCAGATGGTTAATGTCTCTCAGGAATATGAAAATCTTTTACTATAGTAAAATTACATTATTAAAATTTAGTAAATTATTGTTATTTTTTTAATTATTAATAATTCGAAAAATACATAATCTCTCATATAATTTTGATTGGGAAAGGTGGTAAAGGCCGCGACTTACGAGTTGTAGGTCGTAGGTTCGAACCCTGACAAGCGCTTTACTTTGTGTAAATTATTTCATCACCACTGCTCTCAAAACGGTGAAGAAAAATGTCGTGAGGAAACCGACATGTCCTAGAACCAAAAATTCTAAGACCTGTGACATCCACCAACCCGCACTGGGCCCGCGTGGTGGATTACGGCCCACTCCCTCTCACAGAGAGGAGGCCTGTGTCCCAGCAGTGGGAACATTTATAGGCTGATTATGCTTATTATTTAGAAGTATTTTAAAAGTTGTTAACATTCATGAGTACTTTAAGCTCTGGTAAGATTCCAATGAATTCCACCTGTATATTTACAAGCACGTCTAAGCTCGACATAGCTGGTTATGACAAAACATTGATAAATTCCTGAAATCTATTTAATTATACTATTTTATAATGGGCGCTGTGAATGGTAACTAGCCTGTAACAAAAACGTATGAATCTTCATTTACTTAATAAATAAAATTCTGCATTATTAGTTAGACAATACTTTTGAAGATTACATTCAATACTGCATACTTTTCTACAGTTCTTCAGTTAGCTGGTGTCACTATTTCTGTAAAAGAAAAATATACTTCGAAGCTTCAATGTGTTTAAGTTTGATGGAAAAACGAATAGGTAAGTTATATTAGAATTGCTTGCACCACAAATCGCAAATACAGATACTTAAAACATCATTATATTTCTGTCAATAGGTTTGATACAAACAAAAATAACACCAACATTATGATTGATTATTTTACCATATTTTATATAAATAAATGTTTTTTTTTTTTTTTTTTAATGTCTTTGACATATATCGAGACACCAGTCTGGGACCTTTGGAAGGCGTGTGAGGGGCCGAAGTCAACTCGCAGAGGCCCTTTCGACAATTTTAAATGAAATGAGGCAATATATGCGCTATGCAAGTGCACCCAAGGACAAACCCCGTTTTTTTTTTAAAGCAACTTTAAGTTTTTTTTTTTTCATTCAATTTAGTTTGTAGTCGTATTCAAAGTATGTTTTAATTGGTGTAACTGCATCATTTGAGAACAGCTGGACATATTTTTATATTTTTTAATTTTCCTTCCTTCCTTTGTTCTTTCCTTCGAAAAAGGTTTTTAGGAAAAAGGAAAAAGTTGCTCGGAAAATTCGGGAAAAACCGAAAGTACATACTTCTGTCTATGGAATTTTTGTAAGAATTATTGAAATTAGGACAGGACAAAGTAGCTAGTAAATAAATATGTAACTGACCGCGCTCGGAGTCGGGAGTGTTGGGGCTGCAGGCGGCGCACAGCGGCGCGGCGCGCGGCGCGTGCAGCGCGGCCAGCGCGGCGCGCGCGCACACGCAGCGCGTGCACACGCAGCGCCCGCAGCCCCAGCAGTGGTGCTAGGGGAACACGGGTCAAACTAAACTAATTTTTCCGTCGGACCAACATCGAAATTGCGAAAAAATTATTATCAACTGTCCCATACAAAACTTCAATATCTACTCGACCCAAATATATGAGACAGCTGATTATTTTTAAGCGTTCACGACAAAAATAGCGACATATTTAGGCTGCGAACATACCTTTCTGCTGAAATGGTCGAGAGGCGTGGAACAACTGCACTCGGTGACATTCTTGATGCTCTTCCAGTCCAACGCGACGGTGTTCACCTCCTTCTCCAACAACGCGTAGTTTGCCGGTATCGAGTCACTCGCCTTCTGTTTATGAGATAAAAATATTTAGTTCAGGATGTTTTTACTACCACAAAATAATCAACTTTATTTGCGTTGAAATAAAGTCGAAAATAAGTAAATTTAACGCATTGCTGGACGCTGTGATCTTGCGGACTATGGCAAAGGTTATTTATTTTTAACCGATTTCAAAAAGAGGAAGTTATGTATTCGGCGAGTTTTTTTTTTCTTTTTTCATGAACGACTTTTACATTTCTATCACCTTTAGTTTTGCTTCATTTTTTGCCACTGACTTCACAGGATAAACTCCTGTTTGGGCAGTCGGTAATGTTTTTTTTTTTTCACTTTGTAGAGGTCTTTTTAATTCGCAAAATACGTTTTAATTCGACTATATCAAGTATTTAGCACCCTACGTACGAAAGATTAGTTTAAAAATTTCGAGAACCCCAAATTTTAAAAGTCTCAAAGAAACAGTTAAGCAACATTTTTTCCCGCATCATATGTTTCTGGAAAATATGTGGCCTAAAAATTGTTAAAAACTTATGTTTTTAACAATTTTTAGGCCACATATTTTCACACATCACGCCAGTTTTTCCCGAAGGGTTAGGCAGACGTGTAGCTAATAGTACACCCACATTTCGCCAGTTATGTTTAAGTCCCGTGTAATAGGGGGCGAGCCTATAGCCATCAACCGGACACAAATCCAGACTCCGGGCTGCTGCGGACAAAGTGTTATTGGGTTTTTCCATCAGGAATAGTTGTTATTAATGAGTAAATTCAGCCCTTGAAAAATTGCCGATGAATGGAAAGTCAGCATGTCAGATCTTACCTCAGTAATAATTGGAATCTTGTTGGGTTTGTGCGGAGCGCCGGTCTCTTTCAGAGGATGGTCATGGTTCGCGCACTCAAGCTCGGTCAGAGTGCCGCCAGACTCATACATTAATCTGGAAACATTAAGACTTCTTTTTATAACCGGACAAGTGCGAGGAGGACTGGTGCGCAGAGGATTCTGTCTCAAGGCTGTGCTCGGCTGCCCGAATCCCCAATTTCGGATTGAAGGTCCAACTTAAGTTTACAGTTGAAAAACGTGTTCACCCATTCTTCCCCACTGCTAATGTAAGTTTGTTCGCACAATATTGAGAGAATTTCCATTACATTTTAAGACCATAGACATCTTATAGGGTGGCAGGGACATCGACGCGAAAACTGTTACCATGGATTCAGTACGTTGCGTTGAAATTTGTCGTCGGTTATTAAAAAAAAAATGTTCTATACATTTTAACCGCGTAGGTACACTTTTCACGCGAGCGTTTCTATGAAACAGCAGATTCTTTTTGACCTCACTATCGACTTCAGCACCTTCGAAAACTACGAAAACGATACCCATGAAGAAAAATTTTAAAATTTTCGCATCTACCCATCTTGGATTTACATTTTGACCACACTATCGGCTTTAGCACCCTCGAAAACTATGTAAACGACACCCATGATGAAAAATTTGAAATTTGTCGCAGCCTCCATCTAATTTTGACCAAATTTACACTTTCTCTCTCTCTTGCCAGCCTGTTACTTGTTCATACAATGTTCGTGTTTGATCTCTTTGGTGATTGGAACTTTTACTAACAATATATATACATTCCAAATTCAAAAAATTTTCAAACCCTAGGGATTAAAAAGCTTTTTTAGTCCCTGTTTACGAAGAACTAGCTCTTTTTGAATAGATGTGATAAAAAATATTAGACACGTATTTTTTGCTTCATCATATTAATAAAAAATGACTTCGATAAAACGCATTATAGTTGGGGAGTGGGGGTCGCTACGTCACAAGTAAGTATAAAACCTAGATACTCGTGACGTCATGGCACATTTTAATTCAATGTATGCCTTAATCTTTTGTAACGTAAAAAAAGAAAAAAATATGTGTCCAATATTTTTTAATAATCTACAAGACAGACTATTTTTTTTTTGTCATCATCCCTATTTCGCCCAATCCTTTAGGTAAGAGTAAAATCAGAGGTCAAATAACTGTGGACTGTAAGCGTCGTAGACTTCATCAGCTTCATGAATCTATAGCAGTACACACACGCCATTTAATTCCTCCTCGGCTACCACCCTCATCCAGCTGTCCCTGCCATGCTGCAAGATAGTCGCTCCACCTTACTTGAGGGCGTCCCACCTACTTTAGATTTACCGATTGGCAGTATCGACTCATGAACATGTTTAACCCGTCGGTCAACAATCGATTAATAAATTTCATCATTATTTATGGCAGATATGTTCCAGTCGCAGCTGAGTAAAGGCCTCTTTCTGTGCCATGCTTGTGCAAACTCAAAGCATTTATTTCAAATAAATCAATTTTGAATTGTCAAGGGGTCGGTCAGTCACAAAGATGAAACTATTTGCCCATTCCAAAGTTTAGTAGGTTCCTATGGAGAAGAACGGGCAAGAAACTCCACGGACACTCTTTAAAATCAAAATATTGTTACATCATTAATGTTGAAATTATACATATGAGAACAAAGAACAAAATGTACGGTAAAAGCGTCCGAAAAAATATAAAACAAAAATATAAATATTTTTTTTAAATAAATTAAAATAAGCCATGGCCAACCAGTCCCAGCATCAGCGCTGTGCTGTTCCCCATAGCACAGCACCATGCTGAGTGGAAGCCTTCTTGTCACAGTCATGTCGTGCAGCTGCCGATTAATTTCTGTTTTATGCTCATGATTTATTATGTACTTTTTGTTGTTCTCTGATTACTCTTATCTTTTATGTATGCACGTGTGCCTGTGACAAATATTTCTTTCTTTCTTTCTTACTGATGGCGTCAGTTCACGAAAATGACGCATGGTCAACTAGTTCTCTTTAATAAACTTACTTGTTATCGATCTGCAATGCTTCAGTCTTCGTCTCGATCTCCACTGAGTTGACGTTGCCGTTTTGGTAGTTGACTACAGTGGTGTCTTTGCTCTTGTCTGCCCTCTTGCCGGATAGCAGGTTCTTGAAGGTGGTTATTCGCTATAAACATGAAAACAATATTTTATCTGTATATTGCGAAATTATCTTTTATATAATTTTAACAGGAACTTTTATAGTTTTAATTAAATCAAGAAGAATTTGTACTAAATTGATATGATTTTCACTCTTTTTTTTAACAGGTTCTAGCGAAATCGAGAGGAATGTAAAACAGAGCTGGTTATTCTAGTTCAAAAACAAACAAAAAATGCTGCTTGGGTGTCTTGGCGCGGACATTGAAAATAAAGTTTGAAAAATACCTATTATTGAAGCTAACTAAATACGGGGAGTATTTAGTTAGCTTCAATAAGCTTCAAGCAAAGTTATTAAAATTGAAATGGAACTTCCGCACAAGCTTCCTCTACCAAAATAATTTTCAAAATAGTAATAGAAAATATCGATGATCATACACAGAAAGATTAAAATCGAACATAGAATGTCCTCCTTTTTGGAAGCCGGTAAAAAAAGTCTCTGTATGTGCAGAGATTGGCTGACAGTCCACCGATGTGGAGCGGAGATTGGAATGAACCTAGCCTTTGTTCAAAGGATATGTATACGATTTGCGACCGGCGGACGTAAGGCAAAATTATGGATTTACGACAACAAAAGTAATAAAAACAAACTCATTGACATACATTTTTTTTTTCGTATGCTAGATGTTCTTAAACCTAAAATAACCAAAAATATAAAAAAAAATGTGTGACCGAGACAACTCACAACAACGCTTTTTGTTCGACCCTCCTGTTGTCGGGCGGGCTACCAGTATTTTACTAACCTTAGTGCTTGTGTCGATGTGCCGAGTCCCGAAGTGAAAACTTGTTTTTTTTTTTAATATGAGGCGTTACCATCTTGTAAGTAATTTATTATTTAACTAAAAATTACCTATAAAAACATTTTTTGTGGAGAAATATGTCCAGAGTCAAAATTATTGTGCTTTTGTTAAAAATAATTTCGTGAAGGCTTTAAAAAAAAGTCCCAACGAGTACCAATTTAAATTATGCGATAATTGAAAGACCTGAATGTTGTTTTTAATAGGTAACCTGTTTTTTAATCTTTTGGCCGCCATCTTGCACCCGCCATTTTGAATTTCACTTTCTGGCACTCGAATTTAAAAAGCTTATGCATAAACAAAAATTTGAGCCCAAAATGAATTTTCTACGTTGCGTCAAGTTTTGGCGATTTAGGTGGCCCGGTTGACGCGTTTTGTCCCATATATAAAGCATGATTGTGATAAACTACAATCATAAATATTTGTGACGTCGTAAATTCATCATTTAGCCGAACGTGCGGCGGGCGGCTGTACCTTGGTGAGGTAGTTGATGTGATGCTCGAGCGCGGAGCAGTGCTCCACGGCCGCGGGCAGCAGGTCGGCCAGCGACTCGCGCGGGTGCACGCCGTTCTCGTGCCGGCAGTACATGCCGCGCCAGAACCTGCGCGATACACGACAACAATACAACACTATTATGTACACCATATAACGGGTTGGCGAAATGTTAAAGCATCGAGATTCTGTGCTAAGTACATTTTTTTTTGTAACGGGTTGGAAATCCTCATAGACGTCCTCCGTCCTGGGGCGGACGGAGGGGTCTGTCAGGCTTCTACTGACCAAAACTACTCATTGTTCCTTTGCACACTTGCACCGGATGCTACGGGGGCACTCAAACACTTCAACGCAGCCCCCGACTGGTGCCGGCAAGGTCAAGCGGGACGACTGAAGTGATTGACTCCCCCGCAACGTCGGCGAGGGGCGCGCGTGGAACATTACGCGCCGCCACAACGGGTCTTATATGATAGGGAGCAGTCCCCGAGTCCACCGTCCCTGGACCCAATTAGTGGGACCCGAAGAGGGCATTATCATCATTATTATATCATTATTATTAATTAGCTTCTAGAGGGAGGTGGGCTGGTTGGAGTAACCATTAAACGGCAGTCATGGCCCACGCACAATGGTCCACTTTACGGACTAAGTGCGGAAACCAAACCCTATAACATAGAACATAGAAGGCATTATCTGCCCTCTGCCGACGCCCGGTGTGCCTGCTGCGGGTCGCAGCATTAGAAACCTTCCTCTCCCGTTCTGCTGCCTCCTTCTGAGACATGACATTTTCGTGGCAGATCACCGCGGTGCTAAGTATATCTAAGTTACCTATTATAATGTATAATACGCATAAACCTAGAATAAATGCTCTAAATGATGGTGAATACCAAAAAAAAAAGAAAAATTCTTTGTGTAGTTTGGAAAATCTAAGCGGTAACACGGACATACCCGAAAAGCTACTTTCATTATTGTATGTGTAAATAAACCTTATCTAACCCAAGGTGGATTAGACAAAGCATAAAATAATTTGAAAATTCTTTTTTTTTTAAGCATCGTGTCTCAAACAGTAGGTGCTCGTGGCTAAATAATAACAGCCGTATGGGTCGATAAAAGGTCAAGCTACGCTTGCCGAAGTCGGTCCGTAGATGGGAGACCATCCATAACATATCAAAATTCCTCCGTGTCTCGGAAAGCATGTTAAACCGTTGACCCCGGCTGACATTTATTGATCTTTGAGTCATTACGGGTAGTCAGAAGCCCGAACGTCTGACAACCAGTCTTACTAATGAGTATCGTAGTACTGGGTTGTGGAGGTTAGAAAAAGTCTTGGCAAATGATGATAATAGTATCTCAAATAGAAAGAAGTAACAGGAGTGGGTAGAGCGGGTGGAAGCACGCAAGGGTGTATTTCAATAATATTTATAGAGCATTGAGAGCATAAAAATTACCTGATACTCTGAGCACCTAAGTCCGGTTTCAGTACATCAGGGTGTGACTTAGGGTTATACAGGGGGTTCTTATACTCGTTCAAATGACTCGCCATGTAGCCCCACAGGGAAAAGGTGCGCTCTGATAACCTGGAAACAAAACAAATATTGAGTATTTACTATAATTAGGAAGCGCAAATTAGTAGATAGACGATTCGAGATCTCACGTGGTTAGCCTGGTGTCGAGATTAGCCATTCGAGATCTCACGGAAATCTGGCGATACTGAGATTTCGGAATTTGAAATCGATTTTTCGATTTACGTTTAATTAATTATGTACACACAGTAGAATACATAAAATACAACATAATTATAATTTTGAGTACCAGAATTATTGATTTTTTTAATCAAGAATGCTTAAAACTTATTGAATATGAAAATTACACATACTTATTGTATTGGTGTTATATTTTGAAATTAAATTACATTACATTGAATCTCGAGACAAAATAATCAACGTTTATTTATTAAGTAATAACCATCTGCACTACGCTTACATAAGACAACAAATTAGCACATACACAACACGAACAATATAAACCTATTGGTTATTATTTTGAAAATCAGAAGGAAGCACAATGTTAAATGATGATGTGGATATATTTAGTAACCTGTTCCGCTTGGCTTTTTCTAAAGAGTCATAAAAAGATCCTGAAAGAAATCGACACGTGTTTCACCCCTCAACGAGGCATCCTCAGGATGACGATTGACTTGTCGCGAACTCGAACAGGGCGTGTTGCCACACCAAGTACTGGGCGTCACGCCTGAATCAATTAACTATCTGAAGCACAATGTGCTAACCCACGTAGCACTTACGCTGTCCCGAAATTTCTTTCGTATTTCGACAAATACGGCCGAAATATCGAACGAGATTATATTTTCACACTATTTTACTAATAACCGCTCAACTATCAAATTCAAAATTCAAAAGTCATTTATTCAAATAGGCTAGAATCAGCACTTTTCGAACGTGAAAATTACATAAGACATTCCCCCAAAAACGCCCATCCTTCACCACTTCCTTGTGCCTTTAGCTGGGAAGAAGAAGTATATCGATTTGCCCTTAGAAGGCTTCTCCTCGTCTTTTCGAGTCGATGGTAAAACTTGAATTATGTTTAACGAGTTGGGCACAGTAGGTGGCCGCGCCAGCAGTGGCAGAAGGCAATAACTATTCTAATGTGTCCCGTTAGTGAAGTCCCTGTTATTTGGCAAATAGAATAACACGTACCGTAAGTCACGCCTATCTTTCTCGCAGTTGCCAATGAAGGTGCCGTACTGACACGCATGCGCGTGGTCGTGGAGCGTCAGCAGAAATCGTTCGTTGAACTGAAACGCCTGAAATTAACTGTATATTACAAAGAGCTGGAATGACTTAGTTTCTTGGTCATTATTAGCATAAATCAACCTATAATGTTTCTACTGCTGGGACACAGGCCTCCTCTGAGAGTAAGTGGGTCATAAGCCACCACGCGGGCCCAGTTCGGGTTGGTAATGTCACATGTATTCGATTTTTTGCTGTAGGACATGCCGGTTTCCTTACGATGTTTTCTTCCACCGTTTTGAGAGTAGTAGACATAAATTATTCAAAGTGCCTGGGTTTTGAACCCACGGTACAGGCCATCACTGCTCTACTTTATTTATAGAATTTTGCACGTGACTAAGTAATAACAGCTGCATGGGTTAATCCATTAGGTTAAGCTACGCTTGCCGGGGTTGGTCCGTGGATGGGTGACCATCTTTACATACCGAGACTCCTCCGACGGCTTAACGTGCTTTCCAAAGCACGTTAAGCCGTTGGTCCCGGTTGTCATTCTTGGATCTTTGACAGACGTTACGGGTCGTCAGAAGCCCGAAATTCTGACAACCAGTCTTACCAAGGGGTATCGTATTAACCAGTTCCTAGGTTGTGGAGATCAGATAGGCAGTCGCTCCATGTAAAATACTGGTATTCAGCTGCATCCGGTTAGTCTGGAAGCCGACCCCAACATGTTTGGAAAAACGCTAGGCAGATTGATTATAGCATTTTTTAGAGTTACAGTTGTATATTAAATAATAGAGTTCCATTTGGTCGTTTAATCTCAGTTCTGAGTATCTGTGTGCCCTTTGCCCGTTCCCATTATCCCTGTTCCTTGCCTGTCTAGCCCATGTCTTTCCCGCCGTCTGCATTAAGTCATCCAGCCGTCTTTTCAAGGGTTTCCCTTTCATTCTCTTCCCCTCCCTAGGGTACCATAGGATCAGCTCTTCTCTTGTGACAGTGTGGCCATCTTCATTTGAATCTTCTCAGTTCATTTATTTTAATTTTTAATTTTACCTCAGGCCTCTGCCGCAACAGTTGCCAGGTGCAGTCTAGTAGTTGTGTGAACACAGGCGACCTCTCGCGGCCGTCGCACGCTATATGTCCGCATCGGGCCGTGAACTTGTGACCGAACGACAGCCAGTCCTTCTCTATCAGTGCCTGTAACAACGAGTAATCATTAAGTAATGAGAAACATAGCATTACAGTCACGACTGTATTTCTGAAGGAGAGGTGCACCCATAGTACTCCCACATGTCGCTGTTATGTTTAAGTCCCATTTAATAGGGGTTAGCTTATTGTCATCAACCGGGCACAAATATTAGTAAAGTTTCTGCCTACCCCCATGAGGAAAAGGCGTGAGTTATTCATGTTTGAATGAGTGTGTTTTAGTGTTATTTGTGATTTCCTGTGCAAGTCTCAGTAAATACTTTTTCTTTCTTTATTATTTATGTTTGTATATTTTTATTTATTTATTTAATACTTCAAGCACAGAAATGTACATAGGCAGACTTAATGCCATAGGTATTTTCTACCAGTCAATCTTAACTTCTTAAGGGGTCACTGTACTCATCATTATGAACAACTTTTACTATGGAACCAACGCTGAAATCACGAATAAAAAATCAGTTGTTTCTTACATTTTGTTAAGGTATGCGAACATAAATGAAGGGAACAGCAGATTTTGTTTTTTCGCAATTTCAGCGTTGGTCCCATAGTGAAAGTTGTTCATAATGATGAGTACAAGGACTCCTTAAGAGGTTTTGAGTAAATAAAAACTAAGCTTGTATATAAAAATTTGAAAAGTTACCCGGAAAATGGGAACATTCGGCAAAAACTGAACAAAAAAATAAATCTGTGGAATTTTTGTATTTATTGGGACAGTACAACGTCTGTCGGTTCAGCTATAGTATGACCGATACCGCTGTTTTGCGCATTAGGTACTCACGGCTACACATCAAGCTATACGTTTCCAGTTTATGCTGATCTCGCATTGTATAGGAATTCCGTACAATGTGAGGACAGCTTATATGAGGGCAGTGCATGCCGCTCATTCGTCAACGCTCACGGTGCGCAACGCTGCCCCTCGCCTCGCCGCGTATTCCTAAGGCGTGGAACAGCGGTCTCGGTCAAACTATAGTGATATAACATAGTGCACCTGATAACCGTTGATGGTGCGGTAGTGTGGCTCGAGGCACAGCGCGGCCAGCGAGCACACCTGCGCGGTGCGGTCCCAGCCGTCGCTGCAGTGGACGCACACGCTGACGCCGCTTTCTATGGCAGAAGCTATCCACCATGATGTGTCTAAGATAGATCTGGAAAAATAAACCAAAATTTTATACTTAAATTCAAGTACAGGTTATTTCTAGCTAACAAAGCTATCCTACTCAAACTCCAACTATTTATTTAACATAACATAACATCACGCCTGTAATCCCCGAAGGGTTAGGCAGAGGTGTACCTATAGTACACCCACATTTCGCCAGTTATGTTTAAGTCCCATGTAATAGGGGGCGAGCCTATTGCCATCAACCGGGCACAAATCCAGACTCCGGGCTGCTACTGAGAAATTCCAGATGGAAAAACCCAATAACACCTTGCCCGACCCGGGATTCGAACCCAGGACCTCATACTCAGCAGTAGCGGTTTGCGACCACTAGACCAACGAGGCAGTATTTATTTAAATGAAACCATTTACAGGCACTTTAGAATTGTCAAAGAATTGGTCAGTCAAAAATATGAAACTAGTTGCCCATTCCAAAGCATAGTAGGTAGGTACCTACGGTGAGGAATGGGCAAGAAAATTCACGGACACTCTTTTAAATAAAAAATTGTTACAAAATATTGGTTACATCATTATTACTACTACATTATTATTATTTTATATAATATTATAAATGTGAGAGTATGTATGTTTGGATGTTTGTTACTCAATCACGCAAAAACGACTGAACAGATTTGGATTAAATTTGGCTCACAGATAGTTTATAGCCTGGATTAACGTATGGGATACGTTTATCCCGGTAGTATGTTCCCGTAGGATAATATCCGACCTCGACGCGGGCGAAATCTAGTACTATGATATTAATGAATTTATCACAAAATAATTTATTTTGACATAATTTTTTTATTACTATTGACATTTATAATTTGTTATTGTTTGCTAAATTCAAGTAAAAATAAATGATATCGGTTTGATATTAATTATAAACTTTCATAATTATTTATAATATAAGCATGTTGTGGCAAACTCGTCTGAACCTTAATTTGTTCATGTTATCCTGGATGCACGTTTTTACTTTTGTATATGTTCACATGTTTGATAAAATAAATATAGTTGCACGCCCGCGAATTAATTCGTATCGTAAGGTTTAATTCAACCTTATTTAATTCACAGCACAGTAAAGGAGTTTCAGATGATATTAACTGAACAGTACAGTTTACAGTTTACAGTGTACAGTTTTGATTTAAAAAATAATAGAGTCATCAGAAAATCCTGTGCTCTATGCTTTCTCAGTCTGCACTGACAATTTTATATCGATAATTTTATGTAAATACTGTTTCCGATACACATGACATGCGGATGACTCGGGTACATGTGACAAATATCGTAAATAAAATGTTGAGTATACATGTGGAAGGCAATAACAGTAGGGGAAGACCAAAGTAATTAGCAAACCATGGATAGATTGTGCGAAAAAAGTATGGTTTGAAAAGAAGTTAAAACTAAGGTCCCGGCTGATGTGGCGCCATCTACAACACCACACGCGAACTACAAATCAAAAACTTGACGTCACACTCATCGTCCATAGAAAAGAGAGGATCCTCCGACCAAACGGGTGTTGTATCTGGTGGGCAACTGCCCGACGATTGATGTCGGGACGCGCTTCGTATATATGGTATGTTAACTAACAGAGAACTAGTATAACTAGTATATCTGCTAAAATGCGTGCGTGTGTACAGAGTGTTTCTTTTACGTATCAATTTAATATTTTTTGTGAAAATTGTATTAATAAAAAAATAAAACATCTTTTTTTTCGGTGTTAATATTTTTTTAAGCATGTATGAACGCTATTACGCTATTATATTGCGGGTTAACGGGAACGCCCTCTGTTAGTTGAGTGGCAGGGAAATCGACGCGAAAACTGTTAGCATGGATTCAGGACATGATTTTGAACCCCCTTTGTAGAAAATTTTCGTCGGTTATCAAAAAAAAATCTGCTGTTTCATAAAAAAGTGCAATATACCTACGCGGTCAAAATGTATGGAAAAGCAGATTTAAAAAAAATAACCCACGAAAAATCTCAACGCAGAAGGGTTCAATAGTACATTACTTCAGAGGGAAGAAAGTGACAGTTCCATACCGAGATTATGGCATTTGCGCCACGAGCTTGCGAGGGGCGCAAACCATTTGAGGTATGGAACTGTACTTTATCCTGAGGGATGTATAGTGCTTTTTATTACACCTACGAGGAAAATTATGGACATAAATGCATAGAAATGTTTATATTTAGTTAAAAGTACAATTATTAAAAGTGCAGCTATTATAAGATGTTACATTTTGTCCGGGTATCTTGATATTTTGAGACATGTTTACATCTTGAGTTAGTTGAAGGCTTGAAGAAGCCACTTCTTCCGTGATTCCGCGCGCTTTATATACAAAAATAATTTCGTTTTTAATTTTCTGTATGCACCAAGGAGGTTGGTAACTGGTAAAAAAAAAACTGTATGTGGCCAGTAACAATTTACTTGAAATTTAATTAGTAGACAGTTAAAGTCTCTTGGCAGTATGACTGCTGACAAATTAAAAAAAAAAAGAAAAACCGGGTATGTAATGGAATTTCATACATACTTCCCACCCTTGGGTCGGAAGGATTTTCATACAAACTTCCATACCTTGGGATGAAAGGATTTGAAGGGCGGGATAAAGGCGTTTCTTTCCTGTAATTGGTATAATTAGTATGTATTTTCAGAGCAGGTGTGATAAAAAATCATTTACTGAACCCCTTGTAACAGTTTTCGCGTCGATATCCCTGCCACCTGTATACGACGCGCGTCCCGACATCAACCGTCGGGCAATTGCCCACCACAACACCTGTCTGGTCCGGTCCCTTTTCTGTGGACGATGAGTGTGACGTTAGGTCTTTGATCCGTAGTTCGTATGTGGCGTTGTAGATGGCGCCACAGGGATGTATTGTAGAAGAAGACATGATATGCCGTCTCCAAATAAATTGGGATAAGAGCAGGTGGATGATGGCATAACAAATATAAACTTACTTTATGTGTTTGAGCCAACCGGAAGATTCTAATCCATTGAGGAATGAGGACATGGTCGGAGTGTTTTGTTCACAAGCTGAAAACAATAAAAATCATACTTTAATAATCATTACACTAAAAACTAGTTACAGTAACCAGGAGGGCAGTAATCAAAGTCAAATCATTTATGCTAAAAGGCACTTTTTAACGTCAAAATTTTACAAGAAAATAGAATTGATTCTAGTTGCCCCTTTGAAACTATGCATATACTTTTACAATGTTTGTAAATATGTGAGCACCATGTATGCGTCACATATTTAATTTATCTGTCATTGCTTCATTCGCAATCGGCGGGAGTGTATGACCAGATGTATGAACGTAAACGAGGCAAAAGGAGTATGTAAGGATCGTAGCAGGTGGCGTTCTGTAGTTTCTGCCTACCCCCATGGGAAGAAGGCGTGAGTTTATGTATGTATGTATGTATGCTTCATTATAATTCTTTTTACCTATTGTGGTACAGTAATCTTATTCCAGGTGCATCGTCTTCCCATATAATTATATAATTAATGTATACAAAATATTGTAAAACATTTTAAAAGAGTAACGGTAGAATTTCTAGCTCATTCTTCTCCATACGAAAACTACCTTTTGGAAGGCGACTAGAATCAATTGTATTTTTTTTTTATTTTGGCCGTTCAAAAGAGCCTTATATGTGCCTAACTGCAACAAATATTTTAAGTGCCTATCTATTTTCTGAAATTGTTGTTTATAAAATTTTCTTAGTTTTAATGTTGTATTTCCTGTGCGGGTCCCAAATAAAAAAAAAAATCTTTCTTTAAATAAATTATTTGACTTTGAATTTGAAAACGTAGTTTCATATGGAGAAAGAATAGGCGAGAAACTCCACAGTTACTTTTTAAAAATGTTTTACAAAATTTTGCATACATTTATGATTTAGTTATACAATTAAATTAGCAACCAGTTTAATTGTGTTGCCGAAAATAAACAAATATGTCAAAATAAGCGCGCTAGCACGCGGTGTACTTTTGTAGGCCTTAAAATCGGTCAGATTATTTCGCCGAATTGTATGACCTACGTTTTTTAGCATGCGTTGATACATTTCATCTGTAGCTTTAGATCATTTAGCTCCTTTAAAAATTCGGTCATTGATTGTATGTCCTCTGCGAACGCTCTCATGCTTACTCTCAACCAGCTTCTGAAGGCTCTTCCTCATGACATGGATGTTCCCGATGCCCATGAACTGGAACTTGATGTTCTCGTAGAACGCTTCGTTCTCGTAGCCCTTGCCAGCGGCGCGGTTCACCATAGCATTGATCTGATTGATACAAACATTAAATAAGTTTCTGGTCAATAAATTATTCTATTATTTTAGTAGTCAGTAACACCGACCTCATTCAATATATAAAAATAAAAAATACCTATGTGTGTCTTTTTTTTTGTAACAATTTACAGAAATAAATGTAATTTATAAATTTGCCTATTTATGAGTATTTTCAGACTCCGGAAGGATTCTAATAATTTCTAAAACTCTGTAGGCATCCGGCATCCATACCCTTCAAACCGGGAAACAGTGAGCCGATGTTCGCAAGGACGTAAGAAAATCGCGGCGGGATTTTATCGCGCACTAGATTTTCAACTCTCGGCGCTAAGCAGAGCGTTCAAAATCAAGTGCACGAAAAAAAAATCGACGCGATTTTATAAAGAATAAGTATGTGAATAGCTTCATGTTCTTACCCTAGGCCTGGTATCCACCACGTACATGTAACCGCAGTTCGGGTTCGCCCGCCTGATCAGGTCCAGCATTTGCTCGTCTTCCATGCATCTGCAATTATTATTTCCAAGTATTATGCACTAGTCCTTGAACTAAATGAAAATTGTGTACAAAGATGTTCTTGTAAAAAAAAACAGTGGCACTCCGGGAGTGTCGACAGAAGTGAAAATTTGAAAAAAATCGGCACCGCGGTAATCAACGCGTTGATGTCTTTTTAATGGTCAAAAGCTGGTGTCGTCACAGTGTCGCGAATCAATGGTTTAGTCCCATCTCAAGAAGTTTTCACTTCAAAAAACGAATGGCAAGGTTCATCATCCTGTCTGGGTTCGAACCTATGACTTACTACTCGTAAGTCGCAGCCGTTACCGTAGGCCACAACTGCTATGGTCATATGGTGCGGAGGAATGAGGAAAATGTCGTCAGGAAAGTTTTGTGTATGAATTTTGATCGCTATACGAGTAGATTAAAACCTATGAAACGATAGATGGACTGTGTGAAAGATGATATGGCTAGAAAGGGGGGTGACTACCGAGATGACGGTTAATGGAGAAATATGGAAGGAAAAGACATGTTAAACCGACCACAGATAAATTGGGGTGAGGAAAGCAAAATGATGAGCTTAAGAACAAAGCTGTCACACGGATTAGTGGCAGATACGACCGCTCTACGAAGCCGTAGTTCTATTAAAATTCGTTCTGCCTTTAACGGGTATAGTATTTTTGTCTAACGAAGCGACGCGCGCTTTACTTGTGGTAACCAATTGTACAAACACGCTGTGAAAGGGTGCGTGAAGACGAGGAGCGTCAACACATAACACATATACGCACACACACACACACACGCTGACACACACTTCCAACTTCGCCATTGACTCGGACGGTACCGAGAGCTCCTACGCTTGCGCTTACACACAAAATTACCGCGTGTTTGTACACTTGGTAACCAGAAGTAAAGCGCGCTTCGCTTCATCATCTGCCTAGCCTTTTCCCAAATATGTTGGGATCAGCTTCCAGTCTAACCGGATACAGCTGAATACCAATATTTTACATGGAGCGACTACCTATCTAACCTACACAACCCGGTAACTAGGTAATTCGACACCCTTTGGTAAGACTGGTTGTCAGACTTTCGGGCTTCTGACGACCCGTAACGACTGTCAAAGATCCACGAATGACAGCCGGGACCAACGGCTTAACGCGCTTTCCGAGGCACGGAGGAGTCTCGGTATGTAGAAATCGTTACCCATCCACGGAGCAACCCCGGCAAGCGTAGCTTAACCTGATGGGTCCACCCGTACGGCTGTTAGTACTTAGCCACAAGCTCCTCAAAGCGCGCGTTGCTTCGTGAGATAAAAATACTGTATTTTTTAGATTTCTGACAACTCTTGGCAGAGTTAACTCACCTGGCAGAAAATCCGCTGAGTGGCTGGCTGCAGCGCGCTATAGCAGCTTTATTGTGATGAAGGTACGCGAGCACCGGCAGCCGTCCCCGCGACCTGAAGCTTGCGCTGCCCAGGAGTACAGCGGTGGATGCGCGCGCAGGCACGTACACCTCGCTTGGATATGTGTCGCAGAGCTATTGAGGCAAAGTAATTATCAGCATCCGAATACGGAAGATGACATTTTTTTATACAAAGACATATACATGGTTTAAAAAGGTAAAGCCTGTACACTAAAAAGTTATAGCCTGCCTACGCATTCTGTACATAAAACTAAGTAACATTAAGTAAATAAAAAATAAAAAAAATGATGGGAAACAATTTTTTTTTGGTTCGAAATATCTGTTTACGGTGCTAGAGATAAACTACGATAACATGGCGCGCCCCTCCAAAATTCTACACGGTTGAAAGTATTTGTGAAATGTATTTACAAAGCGCCACCAAGACTCACAACGCATTGTGTGCGTACTGAGACGACCATTAAACAAAAACAAATCCGAGGATTTATTTATTCGTGAGTCTAGTCACTAAACCCATTGAAACAGTAAAGTAGAGGGGCGCGCCATGTTATCGTAGTTTATCTTACTTGCACGTAATGCACACACGCAAAATATTGTGCCTATGGTAATATCAATGTTTGATACATTGATCTCACCGATATTCCTTTTTTTATAGATATATCGTTTTTTTTTTCGATTACTATTATTTCGATATATCGATATAAAACACCTATCAAGTATCGAAAATGTATCAAATACGATACAATAGCACCACCGTTGAGATAAAAAGTGCATTTTTTCTTCACTTAACTTGGTTTTCTTTTTTTTTATTGATTATTTCATTTTTTTGTCGGTAGACTTAATTTAATCAATGATTTATTAATTTAAGATTTAACATTAGTTTAGTATCTATAAAGAAAATTTCACCGACATATCTTTTTTTTTTTTTTTCGAAATATGTATTGAAATCGTTTTTTTTTTTTTAGTATCGATGCGACATCGATACTTTTTGGCACTTCTTGCATCCCTACAACGGTACAAGGGTCATGGGGGTATTTGAAGTTATAACATTTAAAAACTTAATCAAACTCAACATGTCAGTAACCAGAAGGTTCCCAGGTAAGGATAGTCCGGTACAAAATGATTACAATCACAATGACGTACAGAACAAGTGACTCTTGGCTTCAGTAAGCGTCGTTGTACACCTGTGTCTTTGTGACATATTGACACAGTAGGGATGACGACAAAAAACATGTTTTTGTCGTCAGTTAGATTATTAAAAAATATTGCACACATATTTTTTATTTATTTACGTTATCAACAGATTACGGAGATATATTGTGTTAAAATGTGCCATGACGTCACGAGTATGTAGATTTTATACTTACTTGTGACGTAGCGAGCCCCCACTTCCCCAACTTTAATGCGTTTTATCTAAGTAATTTTTTATTAATATGATAAAGCAAAAAATACGTGTATTTTTAAAAAAAATATCTAACTGGTGGACTAAATAGGATATCTTTTGTTGATCTAGACATCATCCCTATTGAAGATATGTGATTACTTATTGTTACAAATTTTAGAAATATGTCGTTGGTGTGCAATCACTCAATCTGCCTAGCCTTTCCCTTTATCTTCTTACCTCATAATCCTTATTGGCATTGCAGAGAACCCACTGATCATTGGGCACGTTCATCCTTTGGTACTCGGTCTGAATGTCGAAGAAGTTCCACCCAGCTGACTTCGGCAGGTCGTCTGGTGTCGATTTGTAGAAAAAGCAATATAGCTCGTCTATGTGAACTGGAACCCGTTAATTTAACACAATAAGTATATGACAAATAATTGAAACAAATAACATTGGATATGTATGTCACAATACTAAATTGCAAGAAAAAAGTGTGTGTACATGTCGCCATGTGGATGCCGCCACAGGCCTAAGGCCCGTATTGTATGGATCAATATGGAAACTTGTTGACGAAAATGTTTTTCTACGGCGCGGTTTATACGCCGTACCGTAAAGAAACCGTGCCGTGTACAAAGGGCCTACATATGTAACATGAGACAAGGGTAAGCAGAAAAAGAAGACTGTAATCTTTAAAACAAATGAATGCATCTGTGACAAACCTGGTTGGCTAAGCCTGAGGAGTGTCTGGTGCATTTCGTGGCAGTCTCTCTCTCGAGGAATCACGAAGAATACTGATTGGAAGGTCTTTGTGCGCACTAGGAGCGGGGAGCCGGTGGTCGTGATCGGCAGCCGTTCCACTGTAGATATGTGCATCAGAAGGATCTGTGGAAGATTGTACTTGTAAGTACGGTTTTTGTATTATTCTTCCCCTATTTAACCTTCTTAGAGGATGGATTTTCAAAATTCCTTTTTTAGTGCTCACTTCTATACATATTCTATACGCAACTTCTTCCCAGCTAAAGCACTAGCAACTGATGAAGGGCGGGCGTTTTGGGGAATTGTTTTACGAGTATGTAATTTTGGCGTTCGAAAAGTGCTGATCCACAGCCTAGTTTAAATAAATGACTTTTGATTTTAATAAATTAAACTCGCTTTTAGTGTCCGTTTGTATGATTGCGTGGTTTTTCCAAACTATCCAACAGATTTTGAAGCAGTTTTCATCTCATGGCGTCATGGAGAGTGCGATTGTCGCAACCCAGTGCTGAGCAAGCTACAATTGCGGTGATAAGTCCCCTCTTTGAGGAGTGGCTAGAGTACGCAGTACGGAGCGAGAAGGCATGGGTCACCTCCTTCTGCGAAGCAGTAATACTCGCGACGGAGGAGGCGGAGTGCCTAAGGAAGAGGCAAATTTCGCGCCCTCACGCCCCCAGCCCCCGCATGAGACACCCTGGGCGTCGGGAATCGCAGGCCGATTCCCGGCCACCGTCGGCGCGGGCTTGCTGACGGGGTCCGCGAGGGCTAATGCCTGCTGGGTCTGCGGGGAAGCCCGAAAGGGATACCGTGGTCCCCGGCAACATAGCAACTGAAGGAACACGGGTAAGTGTTATTCAGTAAGAGTCTGACCCGCCCTCCTGCTCCGCCCAGAGCGGGAGAAGTTTTTTGATAATTTCCCACCCAAAAAAAAGGCAGTTTTCATCATCATTTAGAGAATTTATTACGAAAGGTTTACGTGTATAATTAACATTAACATAATAAAGAACTCACGATGTGTGACTGGACTGAGAGAGAAATTAGGGCTGAGTAAGTAGCAGATGACCCCACCTATCCACCATTTTCGTATGTTCAAAGTTCAACCAAACAACTCGTATATATTCATGGACTCACGTAGATTTTAAGTTAGTATTTAAGCTAATATGTGTCCAATGTAGGAGCACAATAATTGAGTAAATAAAACATGTAAACAAATGAAAAGGTCAAACAAAGGCACGGACCATCAAGTCTGTGGACTAATTGTGAGGCAGGAGTGTGGTTTTAGACGGTAAGAGTCCGGCACTGCCCAGACTGGCACACCTGTGAGGCAACCTGGGCCAACAAACCTAAGGTAATCCTTGTCCAAATAAAAGTAAAGCAACATCATCATCCTCAGTATTTTATTGTAAAGTACAAATCTTTTGTTCCATCGCGAACGGTTAGTATTTAAATATCTATCAGATTTCAAACCCAGGCAGGCTTGCGAACGGTAAGCAATGGGTAGTTCACCGTCCGATAAGGACCAGGCCCGGGTCGACGGCGCGTTGTGTTCCACGCGCGCCTCAAAGAGATGTCAGCAGAATCGACGAGGTCCGCTAGGGCCGATGCCTGCCGGGGTTGCGAAGAAAACCGAGAGGGAGATCGTGGCCCCCGGCAACAGGGCAACCGAAGGAACACGGGTGGGTTTTAGTCAGTAAGAGTCTCACACGCCCTCCCGCTCCGCCCAGAGCGGGAGAAGTTATTTGATGATTTCCCACCCAAAAAAAAGGGCAGGTACTTTACTTTGTGTAAGTAAATTATTTCATCACCACTGCTCTCAACACAAAAACATTATAGGCTGATTATGCTATCAGATTTGATAAAGCACTTGAGCATCTTTCTAGAATTTAGACAACTAATCTTGTTTTTGTAAAAGCGGTCACGAAAATCGTTATTTTAGAGCACCAAGATTGAATCTTTAAAGTGCTCTTAAGGTAAAGGTTGACACCTCAAGTATCTCTCAGTAAACTTCAGTTGTATAGCCAACAGCATGTTGTTCATGGCAACAATTTGATCTTGATAGCGCCTTTATTCAATTGCAGTAAGAAAGATTTTTGAAGCTCAAGTGTTATTTATTACTGACTTGTGGTTGACCGTACCTATCTCCAAGCTTTGGTTTCCAGAAAACGGTCAACGATCACACAATGTCTGTCCAAATACAGAGTTTTTTTAGAACTTACTGTTAAATACTGGGGAATATAAACCTAACTAAAATATAAAATGCGAAAGTGCGTTTGTTAGTTTTTCGCTTTCACGCTAAAACGGCTGAACAGATTTGGATGATATTTGGCACATGGGTAGACCATGACCTGGATTAAGACACATAGTTTTATCCCGATATTCCCACGGGATCGAGACTTATGCGGGTAAAACCGCGAGGCGTACCTAGTAACGATATAATGTGACGGAACCACTTTCCTAGAAACCCAAAGCTTAAAGCATTATTCATTAACGTTATGAAGGTTTCAGCTATTTAAAGACAACTAAGACCGCTTTAGAGGCAATTCGATCTCTAATTAAGGCGACGATAACAGATTTTATACTGAAGATGACGTCCAAGCGAGTAGTGTTAATGTTTTGGAAAAAATATATGTTAAATACGAGCATTTTCTTAATATTTTAATATAGGCACATTTTGGATTATGTTTATATTACATAGTGAAATTAATTTTTTAAAGTTATGTCTAACGCGGATAAAAAACTGAGAATCGCGCAAAATCTATCAAGCGTATTTTTCTGAAACCTTCACCATTTTAAAGATAATTTAATTATCAATCTCTCTAATTTAATTATTAATCTCGTATACGAGTTTTATTAAAATACCTTTTGTTTTATGTATAATAAATTAATAATGCGTTTAATTTGGGACAGCCCTCCTTGATGGGCGAGTCCTATTACAGAACACACAAGCTAACCACTCAAGGTCACTGTCATATATCTGCGTCTTAACTCTAAAGGGTATTTAACTACTATCAGAAATGTAAATGAACTGCGCGAAGTTACTGACTCTCCTGTGTTGTGACGTCATGTGCTAGTAGTGCTGTCTCTGTTTAGCATACACTTTAAAGGTAGGGCAGACAGACGCGACACGACACCGGTAGAACAATTTTCGTGCCTAATACAACTTAGAAATTTTTGTTTTTTCTTGATTTCTAAAAATCAAATAGTCATGTGTATTACTTGTTTTATGCGTCAAATATCATCAGCCAATCAATTCATACAGAATAAACTAAAGAGGTTTTTAGAAACGGGGTAAACAGGAATAGAGTACATACCCATGTCTCCTTCCTCATCTCATGGTCCACGAATATGAGGTGTGTGGTCGCGAAGTACAAGGTTCCTTTAGACGGGTTCCGCAGATTGTATTTGTCCAGTAGCTGCACATTTTCCAACTGCAACAATTAGAAAAAAGGATAATTATTAACTTTTTCCTAGAATATAGAAAGGGAAGACCAATCTTACATGGGACTTATACATAACTGGCGAAATGTTGATATATTATAGATAGACCGATCATTGGCCTTTATAGATCGTTATGGTCTAAAGCCTCCTTTTTTTTTTTTTTTTTTTTTTTGAGGGTGGGAAATCATCAAATAACTTCTCCCGCTCTGGGCGGAGCGGGAGGGCGTGTCAGACTCTTACTGACTAAAACCCACCCGTGTTCCTTCGGCTGCCCTGTTGCCGGGGGCCACGATCTCCCTTTCGGTTTTCTTCGCAACCCCGGCAGGCATCGGCCCTAGTGGACCCCTTCGAATCTGCTGACATCTCTTTGAGGCGCGCGTGGAACACAACGCGCCGTCGACCCGGGCCTGGTCCTTATCGGACGGTGAGCCACCCATTGCTCACCGCCCGCAAGCCCGCGCCTACGGTGGCCGGAAATCGCCTCGCGATTCCCGACGCCCTGGGCGTCTCCTCCTGCGGCGGTTAGGGGCATGAGGGCGCGAAATTTGCCTCTCCCTCACGCGTTCCGCCTCCTCCTTCGCGAGCATTACCGCTTCGCAGAAGGAGGTGACGGCCTCCCATTTCCTCTCGCTCCGTACCATGGCCTGAACCAGGGCCGGACGCGAGAGATCACCGCCGCCGATCGCCTCCACGAGGACACGGCGATGCTCCGCCCAAGGTCTAAAGCCTCCTGCGCGTGTTTTTTCGAAACATTACACAAAAATATCGAAACAAAGAGGCGTGGCCATACACATTTGTGTATGCTGCAAACACGATGTTTTTGTTTTCCGAGCTGCATGGAAAACATTCCCCGCGCGGGTGAAGGGGAAAGGTTTGTTTAATTTTCAACCGCCGCGCGCGTTAAATCTAAAAATATTATAATACGCAGGAGACAGCTTGTGTATGAAAACAAATGTTTTTGTGTAATTTTTCGAAAAAACACGGGCAGGAGACCCGGCTTAAGTTTGGCAAGTGTAGGAGCAGAGCTATGCTATGGTTATACGAGTTATGATTGGCTATACGCACGTATATTATGATAATTACAGGTTTTTGACCAATCAGGTTCAAGCGCGAATGCAGGCGCCTCCAAGCAAAAGTTTATTCATAACGTGACATTGTTAAAGGCTCCCGGAGACAGGCGTCTGTCTGAGGGAGCCTTAAAGCGGTTAAGGGGGATGCGCTAAGTTAGCCCGCGAAATTGCTGTATCAGGTTATATATTGATCTAACTACGATTCGCAGCCGAATCAAATATTTATTTATATAATTATAATGATTAGAATCAGCAAATACGCCGACTCTTTCGCCTTAATAACAAGAAGAATTTACAATATATTATATAGCGGTACCTAGAAATTAAACGACTATGTTTACACGTTGTAGTCATAAAAACCGTATAAAGTTTATTAGACACTTGTCTCGCTCAAGTCGTAAGGGCAAACTGAGTACGACGAGCAACCCTTTTTATTTATTTATTACTTAAAGTTCCAAATAAGACCCTTCTCAAGTTTTTCAGGAAAATAAAATGTCTTTATATTCTTTGTTACATCACAATAAAGGACTGGTAGAATATTAAACCGCTAGACCTGAGTGGAAAGGAAAAATAGCCCTTTTAAGGGTTGTTGCTTACAACTTTCAGGGTACGTACCGAACACTTATGTCTTACTTGTGGACACAAATAAAGACGGTGCGACGTCGCACAGTAGGCTAAAAATGGACAAAAATCTCGCACGGACACAAATTTAACTGTAACCCATTCTTTTTTGTTTTGAACTACTCAGGACTTTAACAGTGGAACTGCGACCAGACGGTAAAATAAAATAAAAAATTACTTGGCACTATGTTAACAGCAACAACCACCTCAGCTTAATTAGAGATTTTGGGGTAGTGGGTTGACGGTTTGAAGGATTCAGTTTAGGTTTCATGTTTTGTGGGTTTGGAATATGTGGGTTTAAAACTTGTGTAATTGTGGATTTGCACTTTTTGGACAATAAGGCTTAGGTGGTTGTTGCTGTTAACATAGTGCCAAGTAAAAAAAAATATATTTCACAGTCTTTTCGCAGTTCCACTGTTGATGTAGGTTATCCTGAGTAGTTCGAAACAAAAATTAATGGGTTACAGTTAAATTTGTGTCCGTGAGAGATTTTTTTCGCAACACAGAAGCTTCGGGCATTTCCTTAGAAAATCTTAAGGGGCTGTCGCAGATTTTTGCGATGCGACGTTGCAGCGTTTTTTGTGTGTCGGCCCTTAAAGAGTCTGCTCATTACTCCGTACCATACCATGACCGTGCTATGAACGTATCAGGCACGGAAAGAAACATGACACGGACTACTATGCCCACTAGAATGTATCAATAGCGTATCATACCCGTGCGTAACTGTTTTAGTGACCGTAGCATCCACTTATCATCCGCATGTCATATCCGTACGGTTCCCGATTTATATGAATATTTTTGTTGAGAAAATTATTTTATTTTATTACAAAATGAATTACGGAATTGCGGAAAGCGATGGATGACGTCACAATAATGAATTTCAACTATTACTTTTATTTTCAGAACTAAAAGGTCTAAAAAGCTACTCACAAAAAGGTCAGCGAATATTGGTCGAAGTGGAACGGGTTGATTGATTACAGTTACAACTTTCAAGCAACTTTAATCGCAGACACAGAACATGAATCACACATTCAAACACGATTTCTACTCTGAATACGTATGGTCAAGCGCACGCCTGAAGTCACAGTTGAACTATGAAAACCGCCCTTAGCTGCGGTTTCTTTGAAGAGCGGTGGCCGCCACATAGCGTCTGCGTTTATCAGCAAATTACTTCACTGCAACGTTGTTTGTGAAAGCAAGTCGGTGTTTCCCTATGGAGCGTTTTTGACACCGTAAAGTCAAACCCCGCTGCCATCATTTTCATGACAGCCGTCACTGCGGCCGTTATGTGACGGCCACCGCCTTTCGAGGAAACCGTATCGTTACTGCTACGAAATAAAAGCGCTGTTAATGTCAATTTCCATGAACGTGCCGTTGACCGTTACAGTCTACATTACAAAACGACTTCTACCTTCAATTCAAGCCGAAACCTTCGGACTAGGTTTTGTATGTTGAACCATGTTCCAACTGAAGTGAACCAAAACCACTAAAAGAACCAAAAAAATCACTAAAAGCCACAGACATATAAAATATTATAATTTAAAACATGGGCACAGTAGGTCAGGTAGATCTCGAAATCGGTTTTACCGTCAGTTTTTGTAATTAGAACTTTAACGTTGTCTGAATAAAGTGCTAAATAAAAAAATGGCTCGATGGTTTAAAGGTCGAAAGATTAACTTTGTTATGTAATAAGGCCGATAGGGTTGACAGTACGTCAAAAATAACCCAACAGCTTTCTAGAGTACTAAATCAACCGTCACTTGCCAGCAACTTGTTCCTGGCAGTTTTCATCAAACTTTTTCCTTTGCGTTAATTAAATGCAAACGTTTTTGCTTTGTTTATTCCATACATCCAACCTTTTTGACCGATAATAACTGAAGTAGTCGGAATACTTACCAATTTTATTTTTTTGAAACTTTGTCGTCAGTTTCATCTCGTAAGTAGACAGAGTATTCTGTTTACGATCTCGGAATACAAACTACCTTCAATTTTTTTTTTTTAAATTATGTATTTATTAACGAGGGTTTGATCATATTGTGACCTCCGCAGACATTATCACCGTCATAGAAAGCATTTTTACATGCGAAACTTAACAGCTACGCTTAATCCCAAAATTAACTAATTTATATAATACTAGCTGCGCCCCGCGTTTTCACCCGAATAAATCTCGATCCCGTGGGAATATCGGGACAAAAAGTATACTATGACCACCAATTCAGGTCATGATCTACTCATGTGCCAAATTTCATCCAAATCCGTTTAGCCGTTTTAGCGTGAAAGCGTAACAAACAAACAAACTCACTTTCGTATTTATGATATTAGTTGGGAATTAGGATAGTTGGGATTCTGTTGGATGCTGGAAAACCTAGAATAGTATTACATACTCCTAATTGACAAATATCTAGTATATTAAATTGATTTTGAATCAAATATCTTTAATCTCGGAACACAAACGACCTTCTTTCGGATTGTGACTAAAGATAGTCTAATGTGTTTGAATTTTATTACGAAGGCACCAGGTCGGGATTAATAAAACAGAAATTGTGGACCAAATAAAATTACAGACCCGCCAAAATTAGCTAAAACGATAATTCCACGTTTTTATTTTGTATTTTTACGACGCTGTAAACCCTTAACAGCGGTTTAATTAAATAGGATTTTGTTACCCGTAATTCGGAAGATATTTATTTTTAGGTAGAAAAAATACTTGGAATACTTTATTATATTTAGCTTTGACCGTGAATGGCCTTAAGCCCCCAATACACGCAGCCAAACTGGGGGGAGCAAACGGGGCACCTGCCCCGGGCGCCAACTTCAGGGTGCGACAAGTTCAAGCGTAGCAGACAAGTGCACCACCCAGCACTCCGCAACATTGCAATAAATGAAACGAGCAGCACATTTATAATATTTCTATTTTTGGAACGAAGTTCTTTAACGCGGCTTGTAAACTTTCAGAAATCGTCACGGTGTTAATACTTGCGACTGTCTTCTTATTCAAAGATAAAGAAAGAGCGAGAGAGAACGCCAGCAGAAAAATACAAAAGACAGGAGTAAAGTGATTACAGTGTCGTGGGATAGAATTGTACACATCGGCTCGAGTAGGTACACTGCTGAAGAGAGAGAAAGAAAGTATGAATTTGATCATAATGAAAATCCAAGTTGACGGCTCAGAAAATTTTCAAATTTTTCATCATGGGTATTGTTTTCGTGGTTTTCAAAGGTATTAAAGCCGATGGTTGGGTCGAAATGTAAATCAAAGATGGTCACTCTGAAAATTTTCAAATTTTTCATCATGGGTATCGTTTTCACGGTTTTCGAGGGTATTAAAGCTGATAATGAGGTCGAAATGTAAATCCAAGAGGGCCGCTCTAAAAATTTTAAATTTTTTCATCATGTTACGGTTTTCATAGTTTTCGAGGCTGTTAAAGCCGATAGTCAGTGAGGTCGAAATGTAAATTCAAGATGGCAACTACGAAAACTTTCGTCATGGGTGTCGTTTTCATAGTTTTCCAGAGTGCTAAAGCCGATAATAAGGTCAAAATGTAAATCCAAGTTGGCGGCTGCAAAGAATTGTTTTTGTTTTAAATCATACGTGAGAAAAAATTTCGTTCCTGACGGGGGTCCCCCGACCGCACACTTTTTTTTACAGTTTTGTCAGTAACAGTTTTGGCGCCCCTTTTTGATTGGCGTATTAACGATCTATAAAATTTGATAAATATGTTGCTGCCAAAAAAAAAACGGGGTTTACCTATCATAAATTCGAAAATATTTGAGGGTTTTTCATTTCACCTAAAACTTTGCAACTAAGTATTTTCGTTTCGTTTTTTTTTACTGCCTCGAAGTCACGTCTGCCACAGTTGACCTATTATCAATTCGATTTTTTTCGTTACTCCAACGTTTCATTTGGTCGAAAAACTTTTTACCGAAGTTACACTTAACCGAAATAACATTTGTTCGAAGTAACAGTTGATTATGAACAAGGATGCTTGCTTCAAGCATGCAGCATGCAAGCAGGCATGCAGCGTGCAAGCAGACATGCAAGCAAGCTTGCAGCGTGCAAACAAGCATGCAACATGCAAGCAGGCATACAAAATGCAGCAAGCATTCTCTCACGGCTCCGGCGCTGCGGGGTCTAGGCGGCCTCATGCAAGCTTATCATCGCAAACGGTTTTAACGCTCACCGCCGCGGCTGAGGCAGGCCGGCCAAGCCGGCCAGCATGCCGCATCTAAAAATATGTCAAATAATGCATAAAGACATCGGTCAATAGTTTTCGGTAAAATGAAATTCGAACATAAAAAAATCAAAAAAATGTGATTTGTTCCCGTCACGGGCTAACTTAGCGCATCCCCATAAAAGATTGGTGGAGGGCGGCACACGGCAGATTTTGCTCCGCCTCAAATAAATCCTAGATTCGGGGCCGAGTGCACTTTGGGTCGAATCAGACATCTGATGAAAAAATCGGACGTGTATTCCTAGCCTCAGAATCAGGCGTTCTTATTGCTTAAGGCTCGGAATACACGTCCGATTTTTTCATCAGTAAGTCGGATCCGGCTATCGGAAGGCGTTGGAGCCTTTATTTTGTTTGAACATTCAACACACGTCCGATCCTATTGGATAATTTGCATTGTTCTGATAGCCGGATCAGACTATCGGATCCGCCTATCTGATGAAAAAATCGGCCTTGTGTTCCCAGCCTTAGTCAACTGTAGGTAGCGTAGATGGAAAACGCCCAAAGAAAGATCATTAGTTAAATATAACCTAAATATAACCTTATTCTCCTAGAGGCATTGTTTTTATTAACATTGTGAACAGAGAGTTTAAAGGTAAAAAAAATATCTTTTGCGAAATTGACAAATAATCCCTACTAATGTTTTGCCTAAAAAATGAAATGCCTGGCAAGCTTATGCGCTTAAGCGACAAAAACATTTAAGATTAAATTAAGCAGATTATGTTTCTTGATAATATCTGAATAAGGTACTTTTTGCCTTGAAAATTGGCTTTAAGAAATAATATTTTCAAAAGCAATTAGAAAGTTAAACAATTTACTGTCACTGTTACTCACTTGGTAACCACTTTAGCCAATACAATACAGTTATACTTATAAAGTTTGGTTATGTTGGACTTTATCAGTGTATATGTCGTGGGATGATTTGATAATTCGAATTTTCGCGAAAACACGGATAATAAGACAGTGGTGAAAACATCTCACAGAAATAAATATGTGTACCAAATTTGAACTTAATCGGTCCATTATATTCGGAGCAAATTGACTGTGACAGACAGACAGACACACGAGTGATCCTATAAGGGTTCCGTTTTTCCCTTTTGAGGTACGGAACTCTAAAAACCACCACAAGGTGGATCTCAAGTAAAGGCTCTTTCAAACAGGCGCGTCACGCGACGCGACACAAAGACACCGCTCGTCGCGCGACGAGCGGTGTCTTTGTGTCGCGTCGCGTGTCGCGCCTGTTTGAAAGAGTCTTAACAGAAAACGACTACGTAGCCCAGAAAGAGATGGCGGGATGACCTAGACTTTGGACTAGTAGCCCGGGAAAAGTGGAAAGAAGGAACGGAGGCCTTTGCCTGCAGTGGGATAACACAGGCTTATATAAAACCGGCCAAGTGCGAGTCGGACTCGCACACGAAGGGTTCCGTGCCGTATTAAGACGTTTCTTGTATGGATCCCTTTAATAAATTTTATTAAATGTTTATTATTTGCTGTTATAGTGGCAATAGAAAAACACAGTCTCTCAAAATGTCAACTTTCTACCAATAACGGTTCATGAGATACAGCCCGCTGACAGACAGACGGAAGGACAGCGGAGGCTTAGTATTAAGGTTCCGTTTGGCACCCTTCGAGCACGGAACCCTAAAAAACAGTTTCAACACAAAGTGAGTTGCAGTATCCTCGTAATGTAACTACAAGCTTTGCCTTTTAATAAGAATCCAAGCCGCATATTCTAAAAGTTTCTTCCTTTTGTCTGTAGCAAACTTTTCAAGGTCCTAAAGTCTAAAGTTTCTAGATAATTTGTGTAAGGTACCAAAATACAGAATAGTGGCTTAGACTTACATTAGAAGTGGTTTAATTAAAACTTTTTAACTAGACTGGGCTAGGGTTTTAACGTTTATAAGCTCCTATTACATGGGACTTAAACATAACTGACGAAATGTGGGTGTACTTTAAGTACCCCTCTGCCTAACCCTTGTAACGTTACATTTTCCCAGAAGGGGAAAATGTAAGGGAAAATATAATAATATAATTGAATATTATAATATAATTAAAAATACAAGGGGAGTACAAAAACACAGTTCAACACTACTGATCGGCACTGCACGCTTAGGAGGTTAGGCCTCAGAGGTGGCCTGCAGCGGGAGGTGGTCTTCGGGAGATGGAGGCTCCGGCAGGGAGTGATTGACGGCTGGTGGTGGCCTTGGCGGGTCGATGACTCCGAGGGAAAGAAGAGTTGGCTCCGGCAGGGAGTGGGTGAGCCCCGGAATGGCCAGGGCAGGCCAAGATGGACTGTAAGAGAGACAGACCCTTTTATTATAGTAAAGTCGGAGATAGAATCGGAGATAGAATGAGAGATAGAATCCGAGATAGAATGGCCTGTTACTTCTGACGGTCTCTGCTTTTATACCCTTCAGCTCGTTTCCAAAATCAATATTCTTTTCCATTTTCAAACAATGGTTTCTTCAAATATAATCGGACCTCCTTGGAGTGCGTAAATTTCATAAATGAAATTTAGAACAATAGTTAATTATTTGGTACAATCATAATATAAAAAAATAAATTATAATTAATACAATGTTTTAGCGATATTAATAAAAATAATTAAAACTATATAAACCAAAAAGTAACATAGACTAAGCCAAACAGAAAAATAAAAAGAAACTGACAGTTTAACATTTGACATAGGTAAGTGTCACAACAAGAAAATCTACAGAAAATATCAATAACAATGAAATACAGAGCCTCAGGAATATTTAACACACCGGCAATGGTCATGCATTTATCTAGAGAGAACGTATGATAAAAGACAACATTTTAACAACCAAACCGTAAGTAAAAACATGCAACATTACACCCTTCGGGGAATACAGGCGTGATGTTATGTAAGAGACTGCGCAAACGTGGACACTTTTGTGTCTTGTGGCGGAAACAAGCTACTAATGAATATTTGATTTCTATACAAGTTCTCATTAAAATAGATGGACAAAAACACAGCATTCAGTACGTCTAACCAAAGATATCCAAGTAAAAAAAAACACTGATTAAATTGATTTTATTTTGACCAAAAATAATTAACCAACATTTTTAGTGCATTTTCGTTACCAGATTATTTTTTCGAGAGAATTTTTTGTAAGTATCTAATGCGTTTTTCTTATTATTTTTTTACCATTGTCCTTATTTTGGTGGTCTGAATGATTTATAAAAGTTTGTCCATCTATTTTAATGGGATCTTATATAAACAGTATGAAATCAACCACTCCCAGCGCTGACGAAATTTTTTTGTCCGGTTGCTTCCACTTAACTCGTACTATACTCGTTGCCGATCAAAAAGGGCTCGGTGTCGGTAACTGGAAACTAAAAGTCGTCAGTTGAAGACACAAGCAACATTTAAAAAAAATCAAACAATTGTGGCGGTAACAAAAAGTGTCTCCGTTTGCGCAGCCCCTTATGTATTAAAAATAAAATCATGTTATGTTCAAACTAAGACTACTTACTTCTACTACTACTTGGAGATGTTTATGTTGGGTAACGGATTGATAACAATGATACAATACTTGTATGGTTATTATGATTGATGATAATGACACAGTATAGATAAGTACAGTATTCTTTCTTCATAGAACACAGGCGAAATGACGTGCTTTGAAATCTTAGCGTATATCAGTATGCATCAATATCGAGTGCGCGGCGGTTACGCACGACGCGGAAGGTTTATCTACCGAGCGGCCGTTGGTAATTATTTCAGGGTCACTTCCGAGATACAATACTGCAACTTATTTTTTCAGTGATGATGATAAACATACGTAATCGAGATAACCCAACATCAGGAGACTTAAATGACGATTAGAAGCAACGGCTTACATATTTTAGCAAGAATACTAAAATAATGTAAGCCGCAACCTCTAATGGTCTGTGTTATAAAGTATATATTTCAACGAATTGAACTTATTTTTAAAGAGAATTAAAAAAGTTTTCACGGATAACAATGTGGCTGAAATTATACTGTCCAAATTCAACCCTAGGGCAAAAACAAGATTGAATTTAAAATAAAAGCAGGTAGAAGGGCTGGTACCCGCCATTTGCATTAGAAAGATAAAAACCGCCCCGACAGCGACACGGGAATAACGCAAATACGTGGTAAGTGCGTGCCTGTAATTAATTGTAATTCCAATAGAAATATCTGTTTTCCGAATAAATGAAACAGTACCCTAATTGCGTAACTTTGTAAACAATTTTTCCTAATTTGTTTCTTTAACCGACTTCAAAAAAAAGGAGGAGAATCTCAGTTCGTCGGATTTTTTTTTTATATGTTCCCCGATTACTCGAAGACGGCTGAAGCGATTTGAAAAAATATTTTTTGACCATTAAAAAGACATCAACGCGTTGATTACCGCGGTGCCGATTTTTAAGTTTTCACTTCTGTCGGCACTCCCGCAGTGCCTTTTTTTCCAACTTATGAAGCAATGGATTAGCAATCTGCTTCAAAACGAAATAGATTATGTTATATTATGCAATTAGTGTACAGGACATGAAACATAATATTATTTATTTTTCTTAAGGAATGGATAGATAGGAATTTGGTATCTCTTTAGATAGTAATACATCGTAGGTGGCGTTCTAGAGCTTGCTTCAGTTATATTAATCACGTTTGACAGCTGGCTGTTTACAGTTTAACATCATTATTACTATATTTAGCCATATAATTTAGGCAGAGAACACGGTGAACCTTTGCGAGTCCTTTGAGGATACTCACGCCGACAAGGTTCCAAGCGCTCAAAGGGATAAGCGTGTTCGGAATGTGGGTGAATTCTTTGCGATACAATAAGGGGTAGGAAACTGATCGGAAGGGTCATATTCTATGTCATGATTGTCCAGTTCGTATGTAAATAGCCAGATGTTTTCTGGACATTAGTATTGAATTGAAATTATTGGTACATCATGCATGCTCGTCTAGACAAGTAAGATACTAGCAACGGACTGACTCAGGGGCTGTTTTTGGGTTGGTTTCATGATTAACGTGCATAGAGTTTGATCAAACTCTCGGCCTTCATTCTAATTTAAACCTTACTAGAATGAGATAAGAGTTACATTGCTAGCTAGTTTTACGTCCAAATTGATCATTCAAATTTGATCGTGCATCTGCTTTAGTCATTAAAGATCCAGCATGTTGGTTCATTCTGGACAGACAACCTACCAACTGGTTTAACCATTGCTGTCTGTCAAAACATTTTAATGAGCAAAAACTTGAGCCGACTCGGAAAAATAAAAATCCCACAAAGCAACTTTATTACCTAAATCTAAAAATACAGCTGAAACCGACACGAATTTATCTCGGTGTACAAAGTACATTAGGGTTCATTACAGCTTTTAAACCAGACACCGAGAGTAATTAGAAAATGTTAAACATAGTTGTGGCAGTGCCGAGTTGGATAACATTTGAAATTTTACGAAGCTATTCGGGAACTGACTTTATAACGTGCATTGTTTCTATGTAGTAGCGAATTATTTTAAGGAGATAGACTAGTTAGTTATATAGGCTAACTTTAAAGATAATTCAGCATGTACCGCAGCATGACCACCATAGAAACGGGTTTTGTCGACGGAAGAATAGACAAAATGACAGATTCACAATCACAATCTGTCATTTTGTCTATTCTTCCGTCGACAAAACCCTGGCCCTGCTACACGTGCAGGGACACTCAGGGAGTGGAAGTACTCATGAATACAAACAATTTTTACTATGGGACCAACTCTGAAAAAAAGAAGGCCAGTGATATTTCTGTCCGAACGTTCGCATAAGGGATTTATGTAAAGGAAGAGTTAGATAATTTGAATTTACGGTTCGCCTGCTTGCTTGTTACTCGAATAAAATTCTCACAAATTGAAATTAATGCTCCGCTTTTGTATGTAAAAAATCTGTGTGAGGAAATAAAAATACTTCGTCGACTGTGTTCAAGCATCGAAACTGATGAATCAAATTAATCCGTGGGTGAAAAAGGGTTGAATGGATAACCCAAATTATGACACTTATTTGACAAGACTGATTTTACACGGTTCGACAATAGATTTTATTCTAGAAACATCTATTTCTGAATACGAGGCTTTTGGCTAATTTATAAATGTGTATTTTTTTTGTATTGTGTTTATTTTGTTCAGAATAAACATTTTTTTTTTCTTTCATTCTTTCATTTCCAAAAACAAAATTAATGGGTTGACCATCATTATAAATCAAAGAAATCGCAGACATTAACAGAACAACCGGACGCCTACCTACGCGCCATCTTTCAGGAGTTCTGGCGATCAAGACGTTCTCGAGTTTACAATACTAACTTTACGTTTTCAAAGTTTAAATCAATGTTGGTTTAAAATTACGAGGTGCAAGTGTATACTTCAAAGACTTTCATTCCTGGCAACCTTCTTTGAAAATAAATACGGCGCTATTGCTGAGTACTTATTTTATATTACGTTTGATTAACGACAAAAGTCTCTGTTTACTGTTAATGACTCAGATTTAATAAATGGAGTTTAACGCAACGATAACAGACTTTTAATGATTTCATACTGAAGATGACGTCTAAACGAGTAGTGTTAATGATTTGGATAAAATATATGTTAAATTAGAGCATTTTCTTATTTTTTTAATATAGGCATATTTTGGATTATGTTTTCATTACGTAGTGAAATTAATTTGTAAAGTTATATCTAACGCGGATTAAAAACTGAGAATCACGCAAAATCTATCAAGCGTATTTTTGTGAAACCTTCACCATTTTAAAAATAATTTAATTATTGATCTTTTAGTATACGCGTTTTATTAAAATACCTTTTATTTTATGTATAATAAATTAATAATGCGTCTAATTTGGGACAGCGCTCCTTGATAGGCGATTCCTAATACTGGCTGGAGCTCAGTGCAGAACACGGAATATCTGCCATATATCTGTATCTCAAATGGAAATAGTGCAACAAAGGTTTGCATAAGACCCATGAATACACTTAAATATACTTATGTTATAGATATACGTACTATTTCTTATGAAGTAACTATATGGAAAAAAGTGTATGTAGTGTATGGAAAAAGGTTTTTATGATGTGGCTTTCTAGTACTATAACTTCAGTTGATCCCATTTCCCATAGTCCTTAAGTATGCAAAACTTGGCGCCACCAACCAGCTAAAACCAACTCACTATAGGAGAAACTGACAATTTCAGCAATGATTTCGGTCATCATCATCTTCCTGCCCATGTACCATGTTACGTGGGGTTGGCGCACCACGTTTTCTTTTTCCACTCTCCCTTGTCAACCGTCACACTATCATTTACTTCCTTCTCTTTCATATTATTCCTAACACAATCCGCCCATCTTTTCTTTGGCCTATCAGCAATGATTTCGGTCATCATCATCTTCTTGCCCATGTACCATGTTACGTGGGGTCGGCGCACCACATTTTCTTTTTCCACTCTCCCTTGTCAACCTTCACACTATCATTTACTTCCTTCTCTTTCATATCATTCCTCACACAATCCGTCCATCTTTTCTTTGGCCTATCAGCAATGATTTCGGTCATCATCATCTTCTTGCCCATGTACCATGTTACGTGGGGTCGGCGCACCACATTTTCTTTTTCCACTCTCCCTTGTCAACCTTCACGCTATCATTTACTTCCTTCTCTTTCATATCATTCCTCACACAATCCGTCCATCTTTTCTTTGGCCTTTCAGCAATAATTTCGGTCACCATCAACTTCCTGCCCATGTTACGTGGGATCGGCGCACCACGTTTTCTTTTCCACTCTCCCCTGTCAACTATCACGCTATAATTTACTTCCTTCTCTTTCATATCATTCCTCACACAATCCGTCCATCTTTTCCTTGGCCTTTCAGCAATGATTTCGGTCATCATCATCTTCCTGCCCGTGTCCCATGTTACGTGGGGTTGGCGCACCACGTTTTCTTTTTCCACTCTCCCCTGTTATCCGTCACGCTATAATTTACTTCCTTCTCTTTCATATCATTCCTCACACAATCCGTCCATCTTTTCCTTGGCCTTTCAGCAATGATTTCGGTCATCATCATCTTCCTGCCCATGTCCCATGTTACGTGGGGTTGGCGCACCACGTTTTCTTTTTCCACTCTCCCCTGTCAACCGTCACGCTATCATTTACTTCCTTCTCTTTCATATCATTCCTCACACAATCCGTCCATCTTTTCTTTGGGCTTTCAGCAATGATTTCCGTAATGTAGCGAAAAACATATTTGCAACAATGAAAAGAATGTTATATTACTATCCTATCCTACTATAATAATATTATAAATGCGAAAGTTTGTGAGGATGGATGAATGTTTGTTACTCTTTCACGCAAAACCTGAACGGATTTGGTTGGAATTTGTCACACATATTATCACCTGGATTAACACATGAGATACTTTTTATCCGTATATTCCCACGAAATCGAGACTTATGCGCGGGGCGCTGCTACTGCTGCTAGTCTATAATAATAAATCACGACGAAGAACCGAGACAGCCAAAAAACTTCTCAGTTTAATCGGTCTACTCGTGCCCTCTAAAATAACAGTTTACTGAACACCAATTTATCAGGCACTGCGTCGGTGGCAGGATTTCTAATTAATTTCCAGTTGAGACTCACAGCTGCTTCTACCTGCGGTCATTAAAAGATTTCAACTGATCCTGGACTACAAAATAAATAGATACAGAAAGTGGGCTCCATAAAACGAACGAAAACAGGCTCAAACAAATATAGACGTGTAGAAACGTACGGAGATCTCAAAATGCTCATACGGAGATCTAAAAGGCTCCCGCAGACAGGCGCGACGTGACACCAGTAGGACAATTTCCGTGAAGTTTTCTAAGAAACTGTTCCATTAGAGACGCGTCAATCGCGCCTGTCTGCGGGAGCCTTAAGGCGAAAGCGCCATGACAGCCCGCGACGCGACGTTCAAATTTTCTTACGTTTGTTGCAATTTGCAAATCAGTGTGACTCAAGTGCACATGAAACTGTCTTAAAACTGCCAGTCACAAGTCCACTTGCACTTGTTTTATGTTAAGGGTGTTTGTGTGTTTGGAGCTGACCTGTACGTATCTATTTTGTGCCATGCCCTGGGCGCAACATTAACCCTGTCATATCTGAATTTTGTATTGCACGATCTAATGAGTCAGAGAATTATTCATACTTTTACCTTTTCAGTCTTTAATATTCCAACATTACCTTTTGGGAGTTTTGGGTCCTAATAGTCATAAATGATGGAAAAGATGTTACATAATTCTGTTAGAATTGGAGAATATTTATTCGTCCAGAGCTCAACACAAACCTTTGTGAATACCCACGCAAAAATAACACATATCAGGTATATTTTCTTGTCGTGTAATATGTTCAGGGCCTTTGAATTAGTCGTACTCGTAAAAATAATGGGCAAATTATTTTACCGACTTCCAAAAAGGAGTAGATTATATCGATACCCTAGTTCAAACTCGTACTAATTACATTTACACCAATTTTACAGGTGAGCAATTCTTATGTTCGCATATGAATATCGTAGCAGTAGTTAAAAAAACATTACAATTTGAGTACTTATATCATAGAATACTTCGATCAACAATAGTAGACTAGATTAAGGACCAGGAACAAAACTAAGTCGCTCAAGTGGCCACGTTTGCACACACGTAAACATCTACAATTCTTAGAAAAAAGTTGAATAGTATTAACAACTTCAGTTTATTATAAACCTTAATGCTTAAACATAAAGTTTAATTATCATTGCAAAATATATTTATTTAAGTCCTTTCATCGGAGAAAGTTTATAAGCAATAAATTTAAAATGTCGCTTGAAAATAAAAAGTCATCAGTATAAAAATATTTATTCTAAAATGAAACTTAAGTTCAAAGTAATTAGGTTCAAAACATTTTGTTTACAATTTCGTGCTTATTCTATTGTGGAACTAGAAATAGTTCTTGGTATTACATTTCAATGCTCAGAACACAGTAAGTATTGAAAGACGTAGAGTTGCAGAATATTTTTTTTTTAGGTTCATTTTCTATGGTGGCAATTATTTTTGACCGATTCAAAAAAGTAGTAGATACTATTTTACATTGCCGCTATTACAACAAATAGGTATAAAAAAAGTAAAAATAATAATAAAGGGAGTCAAGAAACGCGTTTTCGGCGTATTCTTTATACAAAAGTATTTAAAATAGTAGTGTAATGTTTAATTACCTTTAAACAGATTCAGCTTGTTATAAAGCTGTCTTTTAGAAGTAATTTTTATTTGAGCAGTTTCTTTTTTACAAATATAATGTAATCTTACATCAATGAATTTTTCTATAATGAGTTTAATTATGCTTATTTTATGGTTGTGTTCGTTTCCCCCAGAAAACACATCCTTTTCAATATATGCGTTTAAAACATTTACACATATAAAGTTTTTATCATACTTTTTTTGCATTGGTTTGCCACCACTCATGCGAAGACAGTTCCGTATAACACGTTCGGTTTTCATGCATATGTCAAACACGTCATTTGAAGCATAACATAAACCACCGATGTCTCTTACATCTATTAATTTATGGAACCATAATTTTTCTTTAGCCCACAAATCCATTTTACAGTCCTCACAATTAATTTTCTTAACAAGGCTACTGACTACAAAACCAGAAATGTAACCTACTATTTGTGGAACAATATCTGAAGTTGGATTATAATCTAGTTTTTCAATCATTTCAGTGCAATTTGTCTGATATTTATCAAAACTCTGTTCTATGGATCTATTGTTTAAAATTTCTGCAGAACTTAAATTTTTCTCCTCGGTTTCTTCAAAACGGTAACCTATTGACAAGTTATTAATTTTGTTTAGTGATGATGATCCGGATAAAATTGGTATGTTCTCTATAGGTATACAATTTCCGGTAAATTTAGAGCCCAGTTCTAAATGAGACAGCAGTTTTTTAAAACTGGCTTTAAATTGTCTAGTGTTGGGATTACTATTATGTCCATTTTGACTCCGTATGTTCCCAAAAAATAGCTCGACATGGTCTTGGCTGAGTTTATATGTTAATAAAAAAGAAATATTGTCAGTTGCAACTAAAGTTTTATACAAATAAGTCAGACTGTTGATGCACACTAATAGTCCTAATAATCCAGTATTATTCTGTGTTTTGATTAGGGGCACTTTTTTGGTTGAAAATACAGTTCTTATATCGGTACCGACTTTAAGAGTTCTTTTATTTGTAACATTAATTGCTAATGATAATAAGTAGTCTTTAATTTGGTACAAGAATGACAATATTTTTTGTGAATTACCCTTATTCAAAGGGTGTTTGAATCCAAAGTCCTTAAGGTTTCTAGTATTTAGGGTATCAAAAAGATCATTAAGTATTTTAATAAATTCTACTGTGCTTTCTGATTCTCTAAATGCGGGAATTTTTAAGGTTTTATTACAAAAGTCTATAGCTTTGGCAACGCTTCTACTAAGAAGTTGCGTGGCTAATTTCACGTTCATTATTTGATTTTTAAAATGGACATGTCGATGTGAAAGTTTATTCGCCAAGTGTAAGCAGTTTTCTTCTTGCAGGTTATATAATTCCGATAAATATTGCCATCTAATTGATTTTTCACCGGTAGTATATATTACTTTCTTAGATTCGAAGGTGTTCCGCATCAGTTTTAACATATGACACGCGTCTAAAAATACTACAACATTATAATCAGCACTGGGGTGTTTGAAATCAGTTTTTAAGTTTTTTAAATCATCCAACACGCAACCCAATGTTTTCATCGTTGCAATATTGCTTTTGCAGCCATCGAACTTCACAGAACGAATTTGCACACCGATTTTATTGCATTTTTCTAAAGCCATCTTTATTAAATTCGCCTTCATATCTGCTTTAATACTGTCAATAAAAAAATAAGCTAATGGTAGCTTCCAGGAATCATTGATTGCAACTAACATAAAAACATAAGCTTGGGTGGCCATTTGGCTACTGTCGTCGCTACCTAAACCCATATCTACTAGGCCCTCATAGATTTTACCTGTCCATATCTTTTGCCTCCTAATAGACATTTCATCAGCAACTAAAGCACATAAAATATTTTTATCACTAGATTTTACTTTCTCCTCAAGCCTTTTTTTTTTTTTGAGGGTGGGAAATCATCAAATAACTTCTCCCGCTCTGGGCGGAGCGGGAGGGCGTGTCAGACTCTTACTGACTAAAACCCACCCGTGTTCCTTCGGTTGCCCTGTCGCCGGGGGCCACGATCTCCCTTTCGGTTTTCTTCGCAACCCCGGCAGGCATCGGTCCTAGTGGACCCCTTCAATTATGCTGACATCTCTTTGAGGCGCGCGTGGAACACAACGCGCCGTCGACCCGGGCCTGGTCCTTATCGGACGGTGAGCCACCCATTGCTCACCGCCCGCAAGCCCGCGCCTACGGTGGCCGGAAATTGCCCCGCGATTCCCGACGCCCTGGGCGTCTCCTCCTGCGGCGGTTAGGGGCGTGAGGGCGCGAAATTTGCCTCTCCCTCACGCGTTCCGCCTCCTCCTTCGCGAGCATTACCGCTTCGCAGAAGGAGGTGACGGCCTCCCATTTCCTCTCGCTCCGTACCATAGCCTGAACCAGGGCCGGACGCGAGAGATCACCGCCGCCGATCGCCTCCACGAGGACACGGCGATGCTCCGCCCAAGCTGGGCAGACCTCCACCGTATGCTCCACCGTGTCCTCCGGGCGATCCACACAATGGTGACACCCGGGCGTTTCCTCCCGCCTTATCCTGTGCAGGAACCTCCCGAAACAGCCGTGTCCGGTGAGGACCTGCGTCAGGCGGAAGGTGAGGACGCCGTGGCGCCTCTCAAGCCACTCCTCAAAGAGGGGTCTTATCGCCGCAATTGTGGCGTGCCCAGCGCTGGGTTGCGACAATCGCACTCTCCATGACGCCATGAGATCCCGCCGGAGCTCTGTCCGCTGAGCCGCGATTTCTCGCGGCAGCGGAGCTAAGCCCCGGCGCCTCGCCTCCTCGCGCCACTCCCAAATGTGCGCGAGGACCTTTGCCTCCAGATCCCATGGCGGTAATCCGGCAAGGAGGCTCGCCGCCTCGCAGGAGACCGTGCGGTATCCTCAGGCCAGCCGGATGGCCATGACCCTCTGGGACGCGTTCAACCGGCGGGCTGGCCGCAGCCTTAGTGAACGCGCCCACACCGGTGCCCCGTAAAGGGCCATGGACCGCACGACCCCCGCGTAGAGCCTCCGGCAGGAGGCGTTTGTATCCCCTAGATTGGGCAGGAGCCGCTTCAACGCAGCCCCGGCCCGCTCCAGTCTGGGAGCCAAACGTCGGAAGTGTTCGACGAAGTTCCACCGGCTGTCGAGGACAAGTCCCAGATACTTCATCGTCGACTCGACGCCGATGTGAACCCCTCCCGCCATTACCTGGGAACTCGACGGTGGCGCATTCCGAGGACCATGAAAACCCATGGCCTCGGACTTGTGCAGGGCCACCTCGAGTCCCAGCTGCCGGATCCTGTCGACGATTGTCGCAACCCCGCGTGTCGCTAGTTCGGCCGCTGCCTGGTACGACCCCCCCTGTGCCAGGACCAACGTGTCGTCAGCGTAGCAGACGACGCTGACGCCGCTAGGGAGGTCGGCGCGCAGCACCCAGTCGTATCCGATGTCCCACAGATGCGGCCCCAGGACCGATCCCTGTGGGACACCGCACGACATCTCTCGCCGGTTCCACTCTCCTTGGTGACCGGGGTAGATGACGGCCCTGTCCGTCAAATAGGCCTCGACCACACGACAGAGGTAGGTCGGCATCCGGTGATACCGGAGTGCCTCCCTGATGCAACTCCAGGGCAGGGTGTTGAAGGCATTGGCGATGTCTAGAGACACCGCCAAGACGACCCCACCCCGGGCCACAGCATCCCCCGTCGTGAGGGCCCGCACGCGCATGATGGCGTCCACCGTAGAGCGCCCCTTGCGGAAGCCAAACTGGCTCTCCGCCAGATCCGGCCCCACCCGCACCAGCCGCTCGACGAGGCGGTCTGCAATGACTCTTTCAAAGAGCTTGCCCACCTCGTCGAGCAGCACGATGGGCCGATAAGCGGACGGAGAGTCCGCCGGGCGCCCCGGCTTCCTGATGAGGACCAGTTTCCCCGTCTTCCAACGAAGTGGGAACTGGCCCCTCTCCATGCATGCGCTTAGGAGCCCCCTTAGTCGAGGCCCGAGAGCCCCCAAGGCCAGGACCCAGGCTTTTCCTGGTATGCCGTCGGGTCCTGGGGCGGTATTTTTCGCATTCATCTTGCGTACCGCCACTCTCATTTCTACCTCGGTCACCTCCGGAGCATCGTCGTCGTCGTCGGCGGTGTGGTCCGCATCGGGCACCGCAGTAGGCGGAGCCATGGGCGGGGGAGCGTGTTCCCCTCTTGGGGGGAACAGAGCGCTCACCACGTCCCCCACAAGCTGGGGCCGGAGACTCTGCGTCAGCGGGGGAGCCCATGGGCGGAGTTTCTCCCGCACCATCTTGTATGGGCGTCCCCACGGGTCCCTGTTTAGAGTCTCCAGCAACTCCTCACGGGCCACTGCCCTGGCCCGCAGGATCTCCGCTTGGAGGGCGGTCTTCGCCGCTCTGTACCCCTCGTACAGCTCCGCCTGAATGGCTTCCGTATCCGGAGGGCGGATACGGAGCCTGCGGTGCCTGGCGTACCGGCGTCGCGCAGTAACGCACGCCCTGCGCAGGGTCTCTAACTCCTGTGACCACCAGTACACCTGGCGCGAAGCACGTCCGGGCCGGACCCGGGGCATAGCCACGTCACATATATTGGACATGGCCTCCCGGAACCACTCCACCTCGTCGTTGATGTCAGCAGGCCTGTCCGGTGATGACACCCAGGCCTGCACGATTGAGGCTTCCAGGAGGAGCTCCCGGTCCAGCTGCTTCAGCGCCCACCGCGGACCACTCGGGGCCTGTCGGACCGGCGCGCTCGAGGTCTGGGCGGAGACGTCAAACCGGATGTACCGGTGATCGGAATAGGTCTCCACCCCCTCCATTCTCCTCAAGCCTATTTAACGTTTCGGTGCAAAATCCAGGTTCCGCATTTACACTTCGATACCATTCATATAATGTGTGGGGGTGGGGTAAACATGTATTAAACATTTTATGTACATATTTGTATGCAGATGGCGAGTAAAAATGCAGCGTTAAAGCAAATTTTCTCACACCTGGAGGATATTTTATGAACGGCTTCGCACGATTTTTGTTATTTTTAATGTACATTCCATTGAATAATTCTGCAACTTCAACATTTTTTGCCAAATCGAAAAATATTGAATCATCAATGGATTGTTTCTTTTGAAGCAAATTAATTATGTTTTTTAAAGAACTATTTTTCTTAGTTAGTCGGTTATTTACTTTTTTTAAATTATGTATTTTCTTAGATTTAGTGTCTATAATTCTGCGATATGTCGTCAATTTCTTTTTTAAGTACCCTTTTCTTGGAGTGTCACAAACAGATATTAAATCTGATAATGACGCATCAGGAGCTTCAGGAGACTTAAAACCAACTGCATCAGCCCGAGGCACGTCATGCAGTCCTGAAGTATCTTTAAAACTTAAAGTTGCTGAAGATGTGGCCTATAAAGAAACAAACACAGTTTATTGAAAACATTTGAAAAATAACTATTTAATGAACTAATTTTCTTCTGTTAAGATTTTTACAAAATTTACCTGATCTTTCGTCAATTGTATAGATATAGCTGATTGCACTTTTATTGGTCCGTGAATCTAAAAAAAAAGTCATAATCAACTTATTATTTTATCAAAACGTTATCTTACACCAACTATTTTAATACTTTATGATAATTACCTGCAATTTGGGAACCGCTGTTTTTAGTAATCTACGCCTTTGCGTGTTTCCAGTTATGTCGAATCCGTCAAAATGAATCGAACATATTCTAGAATTTTTACAAGGGTTGTATATTTCTTCTCCTCTTTCTTTCGCGACAATAGATACCCATTCTGCACAGCGAAATGGGTCACTAGGAAATCTACAAATAAAAATACCATTACAAAATAACAACACTACTCCATGCATTCCCTGTTCAAGAACAGTCGATGTTCGATACAATAGTTGGTGCGTCGTAACAAACATTGGCCCAACAATTATAATATTAGGTAATTGAATTAAATTTACAATTTAATTCTGTTTTTACTTTATGAAAAACACTTACTGATTTAAACTTACCGAAAAAAAGATATTCCTTCCAAAACCTTGGTGTTACGGTGGTTATTTACACAGTTTTTGAACGCGCACTGCGGCATTTTGACGTCTTAATGTTGGCTATGATTGGACCATACTAATTTGAAATAAGACCACAAACGTATTCGTGGTCTTATTTTTCGGGCCGTTTTTGAAGCGCTTATCGAGAATCTAGTCTACTATTATTGATCGAAGATAGAATAGCTTTTTGAGATACTATATTTGTAATAATTATTTGACAATTTTAAAGTCTGCATGCTAAAAATTGATGTCTTAGAAGCTCGCCTCCTCAGTTAATACAAGTGTGCACGTCGAAACTATGAAATCAATGCAATTAGGACATAAATGTTAAAAAAAAATAAGGAAGCAAACGAAAATAAATACAAAAAAATGTCATTATAGTTTTAATTATCATTGTGACACAGGAGAAGGCTTTACGTAACTCTGGTAAGATAAAACAACGCAGACTTTAATTTAGTACAGATGTTCTATGTCACGAAGTCCGTTTGGCTATGAATGTTGTCAAGCGTGCACATGCACATTGTTTTTGTTAGCGTAACCTCGAGAGCGCTCAGTGTCGATCGGGACACGGTCCGGATCAGTAGTGGTTTTTAGTTCGCGCCAAATTGTTTCACGGAGTAAGGTCAGCATGGCAACAAAACGAAGAAGAGTTGTCCATAGTGAGGTAATATTTATTTATACGTTTTCAATGAAAATATTATACAAAGATTCTTAATATAGCAATAGAAGTATTTATAAAATGAATGTTTTTTGTGTTATAAAATGTTTATATTACTTAATTATTTTGATTACATTTTGTTTTAGGGTCGAAACATGATAGCTAGTGTTTATCATTTTCTGCGAGAAGAATATGAATTTACAAAATCATTAATGGAACTCAACTGTGATTTGTCTCATTTACGAGACATTACACGCCGTACAGCTGAAGCTACGGGTGTGAGCCAAAAAACAGTTCAAAGAATATTAATAGAAGAGAAGGAATTGCCATCCACTTCATCAAAATTCACTTCACCTATGAAGAAAAGGAGAAAGCGAGATAATAAAGTGGATATAGATAATTTTACAGCCGATGTGGTTCGCAGTACTGTACAAGATTTCCATATTGTCCATAAAGAAATTCCAATATTAGCTAAGTTAAGAACAGCATTGAATGAAAAAATCGGATTCGAAGGTTGTTTAGAAACTGTTCGCAAGTTACTGTTGAAATTAGGTTACAAGTGGCGCAAAACAGAGAACAACCGTAAAGTCTTGACGGAGCGTCATGATATACAAATGTGGCGTTTAAAATATTTAAAAAAAATAACAGAGTACCGCTCTCAAAGTCGGCCCATTGTCTACACCGATGAGAGCTACGTCCTTTCGACACAAGGGCGAAACACACCTGGGCAAAAAAAAAGGAAAGAACTCCGTTTTTAAAAAAAATTAGCACAGGCACTCGCTTTATTTTAGTGCACGCGGGAACCAAGGATGGTTTTATTGAAAATGCTTCCTTGGTTTATAAGGCCAACTCAACAGCTGGTGATTGTCATTCAAATATGAGCTATGATAACTATGTAAAATGGCTAAATGAAAAGTTGCTACCCAATTTACTTCCGCGCTCTGTCATTGTCTTAGACAATGTATCTTATCACAACACACGGGCTGAACGACTACCGACGCAAAGAAAGCCGATAAGCAGCAATGGCTCAGGGATAAGGGTATAGCATTTGATGAATCTCTTCTTAAATTGGAATTGTACGATACAATTAAGAAGTACAAAGTCCAACACGTAATCTACAAGATTGACGATTTTATAAAAAGCAAGGGTTTTGATGTCTTACGCCTTCCCCCTTATCACCCAGAATTAAATGCGATTGAAAATATTTGGGGGATCGTTAAAAATTATGTCGCATCTAAAATTATCGAGCAAAACATGACGAATACGGAAAGACTGATCAATGAAAGTTTGGGCCAAGTTAGCAGTGAAACGTGGCAAAAAACTTGTGCTCATGTTGAAAAAATTGAAAAAGACTACTTGAAATATTTTGATCTCGATTTTGAATTTATAATCAATGTACAAGATGATTCTGACGACAGCAAAACGGAATCGGAAATCGAAAATGTATCTGATAGTGATTGAAAATACTGAATAGTCCTACTTGTTTCGTTTCCATTCTGTAACACCAATGCTTAATTAAATGCCTATATATTCTTAATATTTTTGTATTTATTGCAACCTAATCTAATTTATTTACAATATGTATATACTTTTAAAACCAAAATTTTATTTAGATTATTAAATCTCGACTTGAATGTATATCAGATTTTTTTGCTAACGTTACCTACTTTTACACACACAAGCGCGCTTGTCGGGATACGTCACTACTAAAATCAAAGCCGAACGGACTTCGTGAAATAGAATATCTGTATACATAGTAATAAATGAAAAAATGTAACTAGTACGAGTGCACGAGTGTGAACTAGGGTATCGATATGTTCCTAGAGTAAGTACTCTTTTAATGTATTTCCACAGATTTCTCCGTCAATTGTGAACCGATTTTGAAAATTCTTTTTTTGTTTGAAAGGGTATGCTCTCGAGGTGGTCCCATATAAATTTTATTAACTTTGGTTGAATAGTTTTTGAGTTAGCTTCAATAATACGTATTTTTTCCTACTTAGTATGTGGATTTCACTGTTATTTAAATAGCATTGCACAGCACAATGGGGTAAGTACCACTACTAAAAACAGAAAAATAAGAACTTAAAAAAAAAAACCCAACCGACTTCTAGTGTGTAGTGTTTTTTTAAACACTACAAAGTGGAAAATAACTTTAATTTCGGAAGTCAATGGCAACAAATAAAAATTCTAAACCAAAAACACCGAGTTCTGAAATTAAAGTATTTTTTTACTTTGTAGTGTTTTTTTATGGAAGTCATCTTTTTTTTTTTTTTGTAAAAGTTTTTCTACGTCTGTTAGAATAGAATAAAAATACCTCTTCAGTTAAGGTAGAAAAACATACATAACCTAATTTGTAATATTATTCGCATACGGCTAGATAGTTATAAATTTATAATAATACCAAGGGTATAATATTTGCGGCGTTTTTTAACGCGTCGTAGGTACGCGTATTCCTGTTTCAAAAGCAGCTACGTCGCCGTCGGCGTCGTCGCGAAACGACGCGAGTTAAAAAAAAAAAATGTTCTTTCTGTGCGTCATATTTACCGCAAATAAACTTACTTATTTTTTATCACACCTGCTCTGAAAATACATACTAATTATACCAATTAGAGGGAAGAAACGCCTTTATCCCGCCCTTCAAATCCTTTCATCCCGAGGTATGGAAGTTTGTATGAAAATCCTTCCGACCCAAGGGTGGGAAGTATGTATGAAACTCCATTACATACCCGGTTTTTCTTTTTTTTTTAATTTGTCAGCAGTCATACTGCCAAGAGATGGAAGTTTGTATGAAAATCCTTCCGACCCAAGGGTGGGAAGTATGTATGAAATTCCATTACATACCCGGTTTTTCTTTTTTTTTTAATTTGTCAGCAGTCATACTGCCAAGAGACTTTAACTGTCTACTAATTAAATTTCAAGTAAATTGTTACTGGCCACATACAGTTTTTTTTTTTACCAGTTACCAACCTCCTTGGTGCATACAGAAAATTAAAAACGAAATTATTTTTGTATATAAAACGCGCGGAATCACGGAAGAAGTGGCTTCTTCAAGCCTTCAACTAACTCAAGATGTAAATATGTCTCAAAATATCAAGATACCCGGACAAAATGTAACATCTTATAATAGCTGCACTTTTAATAATTGTACTTTTAACTAAATATAAACATTTCTATGCATTTATGTCCATAATTTTCCTCGTAGGTGTAATAAAAAGCACTATACATCCCTCAGGATAAAGTACAGTTCCATACCTCAAATGGTTTGCGCCCCTCGCAAGCTCGTGGCGCAAATGCCATAATCTCGGTATGGAACTGTCACTTTCTTCCCTCTGAAGTAATGTACTATTCTTTTTTTTACATAAAACGCGCGTATAAAAAACGCCGTGTGTAGGTATAAGCCCTAATATCGGACGGCGTTACCACACACATTCTTGTCGAAATCGTGGGCGTGGAAACAATGTTTCCTAATGAAGAACTATTTCTTCTTTCTCCTTTAATAAACTATGTTCTTACCTCTTTCATGTTATTTATCATTTTTTCGTAGGCATAGTTCTTTTTATTTCGGTCGGAATAATCCTTCGGTTTAATTTTCCAGAGTGCAGGCAGAGATTTGTTATAGACCTATTAATTCAGAATTGAACTAGCGATTGTGCGTACGCAAATCGGCCATTTTTAGGGTTCCGTACCTCAAAAACAAAAAACGGAACCCTTATACGATCTCTCGTTGATCCGAATTTAATGAATCGATTAAGTTGAAATTTGGTACACATATCTATTTCTGTGACCCAAATACGGACGTGTAACGTAAATAAATGAATTTTGAATATGGCGGCCACTTTTGGGGGACAAACAAGAAAATAAAATAAAAGATTTGCAAACTGTACCGTGAGACATATTAAATGAAAGAGCTTATTGCAAGGATCTCAATAATTTTTAATAAGTTTAAAATACATACATTTAAAGTTATTTAAGAAAATAGATGAAAATTGACAATCCGCCCCTTATCTCTGAAACTACTGACCCTAAAATATAGAAAAAAAATACAGACAATGTTTCTTTACTCATAGATTACAGGAAAACCTATTAAAAGTCTATGGTCTTAAAATAACATGATAAATATCTCAATATTGTGCGTATAAACTTACATTTGCAGTTGGAATGTATAGAACATGTTTTTCAACTACAATGTTAAGCAGCGTGTGGTAGGCCTATAAGTAATCTCGGTTTTGTTGAAATGCAAATATTTATAAGACCTAGAACTTGGTTAATGTAGCGCACCTGAAGCCGTCAAAGTTGGTATAGTTACCCTCGTCCATGTTAATTAGAGCCCAAAATATACATCATTTGACCCAAACTTTGGTCACCTATTCAGAAAGTTGTACCATAAACCCAAATACTCAACATGTCTACTTGTCTATTAACATGAACAAGTTATGACAAGCCCGACCTTGTTATTACAATAAAATCAATACGTTAGTGTTCGCTTATAATTTCTTATATACTTCTATGTGAAGATATAAGGTCAGAGTATGAATAAATTCGTGGTTTTGATCGACGTTTATGAAAGGACAATAGCTACATATTATTATCAGTTTCAGTATTTGTATGAACTATGGAATTTAGCCGTACGACCTACCAACTCAGAAAATATCGTCAATTTTGTATGGAACAGTAGATGTTTATGCAATACCCTTTGGCCTTATAATGACAGTTGGGTATATTCATTCGAGGTGCAAATGAACTGGCACTTAGGACCCTTCAGCAAGTGGAGCATGATCTCATCAGAAGCACCGCGCTTGCACTGGGTGTTGGATGGGCAATAATCTAAAGTATTGCCACTTAGGCCGCAGACTCGGAAGTCAGCGGGCAGCGGGGTGGTGGCGGCAGCGGCGCGAGAGCAGCGCGTTCTAATGCATAGATTTATTGTAACTGGCCTCGAAGGCAGCGACGCGGGGAGCGAGCGGTTCCTTATAAAACTATGCGTTGCCGCGCCGCGCCGTCGCCCCAGCCCGTCCCATCTTTGATGTCCTCCCCCTAGCGACGTCCTAAGCCGAGGTTAGTACCCCACAGGGGGTGTGAGCGTTCGCATAGTAGGTATATAAATATAAGCTTAGTTTGTGATGCCCCTGGCTGGAGGCTTTGAGTGTAGAAGCTTAAAGGCAGCCACAGGAAAGCCCGGGTAAGTAGTCATGATCTCAGAGGTCAACTACGAGATGATCTACCTAAAAAAAAAAAGTCGCCGCCGCCGCCGCCCGCTGACTTCGAGACCGAGGCCTAATGGATGCCGGAACCAACGTGGCCACCTACTCGGCTCAAAAAATAATATAAAAATAACGATGAAGAGTACCATCGACTAGGAAACAGTGAGTGAGTTCACTCCCTTAAAAAATTGCCAATGAATTGAAATTCAGCCTGTATAGCTTCTGAAACGTAGTTTGATATATTTATAGCCTTGGCCTTCAATAGGTCTTGGTTGAATCCAATAAATTTCAATAACGCCCGACGTCTTCCGGGTTCGTTCTACATCGCTACTGAATCAAACTTACAAGGTTAAGCAATAATCGGAGATAATAAATCAGGGAATTGTTTTCTTCGAGAATTTGAATTCTCTTGTTTGTAGATTAAAGATCTTTTAAGGTCTATTACACATGTCAGGGCCATGCCCGGGACGTGGACGGAGCGTGCTCCGTCAGGGGCTCAAAAGAATATCATTGTGTACATTTTATATGAACTCGTTCACACACGTACGTGTCTAGGCCGGTGACGGAGCTTCAGTGCCTGCCTTGTGTGTGCCACGGTCCTGTCACGTCCCTGGCATGGCCCCGATATGTGTACATAGTCCTTTAAGCAATATTGTAGGTTTCACTGATTATTATTTTCAATCAAACATATCAATCTTTTCAGGGATTACTTGGTTGTATTCTTTACAGCTAAATAAATGCTGAGAAACCCCAGCTATGTAATGCAGCTCAAATCCCTAAAGTAAGCTCCAAGAATCGATGAAGTTTGATCATATCGTACAAACTTCAAACTCTGTATTAACTTTTACCGGAAAACCTAAGGTCGAATGTTCACAAGAAAAATCGTCATATTCTCAGTTTATGTTCATTCCTCATTGGTATTCTGTCGGCAGAACGGTTCTATAGTTTTGTCGGTGCTCATTCAAGAGCATGCGTATAGTTTTACGTGAATAATGTAGGTCACCCTCGAGATTGAGTTTGTTGAAAATGATTATTTAATTCTTTTAGGTCTAGCTTTTGCCCGCAGCTTCACTCGCGGGGAGGTTATAAATTATGCCACGGGAACGTACTGCACGTATAAAAGTACCCTATGTCCTAACCAAGGGCATGGATTATCTGTGTATTAAATATCATTGAAATTCGACACACACCGTTTAGCCACTAAAGTCGCGGTCCCACGACTTGCTGAGGCCTGTCGCGACCTGGCGGGCGACCACGCCTGTCGAGGCCTGTCGCAGCCCGTGCCGAGCATAGGCCTCATCGAATCGACGGTTCCCACAGCCTGTCGGCCTGGCTTGGCGTGATTTGGCCTGTGAGTAAGCGGACCGAGGCGTGAGACCGCTGCATGAGGCGTGAAAAGGTAACAGCCATATAGACAGAATTACTTTCGCATTAAGGCTGGTTTCACAGTTGTCCGGGAGACCCGTGCGGGCCGCCCGTACGGTCTCCCGGAACGGAGACACACATGAGGCACTAGAACATTATTTCACAGCGACGCGGATTGGTCCGTACGCTCCGGGTAGAGCCCGTACAACGTTAGTAACCTTATCGTACTAAGTATGTCGTTTCAGAGCATTGCGGGCGCTACCCGTACGGGTCTCCCGGACAGCTGTGAAAGCCAGCCTTATAATATTGAGCATGGATTAGTCTATTGTAATTTTAAATTTTCTAGACTAAAATTACATTTGGTGTCGACATAAAAATAACCTAGTAAATAATCTAGTTACCGAATGACTCTCACCAAGGATAACTGAATCATTCTCTGCAGGACGACCTTCACTGTTGTCGTGTTATCTTTGTAATATTAATTATAGTTTTTTTTTTTTTTAAAGTTCGATCGTAGCTGACCTTTTAGTCTAACAAATTAAAAATCAGAGTTCGTCTTACAAGCTCATTTTTAATGTGTAACATCTTTCCTCTCGCTTTCCTGCAATCTGTGGGAATGATTTCATGAAAAGGGACGGAAGTGTGTAACAGGAAGCCGGGGAAACGCGCGCTATTTGATTTGACCAATAAGCGCGCGGTGCTAGAGTTGGCCATCACATGGTACCAACCCTTTATCCGGGAGGTTGTAAACAGGATGATGATGACGATGACGGTGACGGTGACGGTGACGGTGACGATGACGAAGACGGTGACATGATATGGTACACATGATATATGACTACTGTAGGGCTCGCTTGTTTTTTTTTTTTTTTCGTATTTCCTGCCATCGTGAGCCGAACTTGGACGAGACTGGCGCAGGAGCGTCGACATTGGCACAAACAAAGAGTGGCTTATGCCTTGAAATAGATGAAGTTGGCCTGATGATGTAGAACAAGCAATTAATGTCATCTTAATCACTTTAACCTGTCACAGTCGCTCCTAGATTATTGACCTTCAAGCGAACGGTCAAAGGAGAAACAGTAGCTGGTAAAGCTATGGTTTTCTAGAAGAGCGGAAGCCGGCACATAACAGTCGCAGTGACAGCTGTCATGAAAATGATGGCAGCGGTGTTTGACTTTAAGGTGTAAAAAAATCGGAAACTATAGAAAACAAAGGAAACAACAAACTTTTGAGGGCACTAGACGGCTACGACCACGATCGGTGGTCGCACCGACCTGTACTCTAATTGTGTAACTTATTTTCGTAAACGATTATGACTAATCTGTTTCATTTTGACAGTTCAACAACATTCATTGCGTTATTTACGTTGTTGAGTATTTATTTTTTTCCAAGTTATGAAGAAATGGATTAGCAATCTGTTTCAAATCGAAACACATTGTGATTGATCGTGTATTACGCAATTAGGGTACTGGCAAACTATATAAACCGATACGAATCGCGCACTTGGTCGCAACTGCCAACTAGCCGGTTTCTATAGTTTACCTGTTCGGTGCGACCACTGGTCGTGGAGTCGTGGTCGGTGCTATCTAGTGCGCGAGATCCCTTAATTAACGTTTTAGTGACGTCATTTGCTAGAAAATTCAGACGCTATATGCCGTCCACCGCTTTTCAAGGAAACCGTAGCTTCAGTCGCTCATGACGCTTGGCAGGATTATTTATCGCAGTTTGTGGCTATTAAAAGACGAGAGGATGCTACGAACTATCCTCTTGAAAAAATACTTGATTATAATGAAAGCGTGTTAAAAATTAATTAACGAATGAATTAATTGTATAGAACTATCTATATCTTTATACTATTAATAAAGCTGAGGAATTTGTTTTTTTGCTTGTTTGTTTGTTTGAACACCCTTATCTCTAGAACTACCAGTCGGATTTGAAAAATATTTGTTTCATTTGATAGCCCAAGTCTTGAGGAACAATCATAATTAATATCACGCTTGGACCCTTAGGGGCCGAGAACGGTCACAGGCGATGCGATGCGACAGGGTGTGTCGGGGAAACAAGATATTTCACGCGGACGTAGTCGCTGGCAGAAGCTAGTTTATAGATAAAGTTGATTCTCAAAGGGATTCACAACAAAACCCTCAAAAAAAAAACCGGCCAAGTGCGTGTCGGACTACGCATAATGAAGGGTTCCGTAGTTGGGATGAATTTATTCCAAATACAAACTTCACATTGTAGTTGAAATACATGTTCTCCAATACATTCCGACTGCAAATGAGAAATTTACCATGTTATTCGACTTCTTATAGTCTGGCTAGCTAGTTTTCCTGTAATCTATGAGTATAGAACCATACTATGTATTTTCATCAAAAGTTTAGGTCCAGTAGTTTCGGAGATAAGGGGAAAATGGTAAATTTTCATCGAATTTCTTGAATATCTTTAACAGTATTTATTTTAAAATTATATAAAAAATATGGTTAAGATCCTCGCAACAAGCAAGATATGTCACACGGTACTGTTAGCAAAACTTTTTTTTAATTGTTTGCCCCCCAAAAGTGCCCCCTATATTCATAATCCATTTATTTACGTAACACGTTCGTGTTTGGGTCACAGAAATACATAAGTGTACCAAATTTCAACTTGATCGGCCCATTAGATTCGGAGTAAATTGGCTGGCCGGACTGACAGACAGATAGACACACGAGTGATTCTATAAGGATTCCGTTTTTTCCTTTTTGAGGTACGGAACCCTACAAACTTTGTGTTTAGACTAGGTAAATCCCATAGGACATAGTTGATATATCGTTTTTTTATCAGTCTCAGCAGAGATATAAATCTCTCAAAACTTCAACACGAGGGATGCGTAAAGTAAAAGTTATCTTCACGCCCTTTTCCCAGCGGGGGAAAACGTTTACAAGAGATATTTTTGACCCCAAATTAGAACAGAAACACTCGGGTCATCAGATCTTTTGCAGATGTCCTGAACAGACTAACGAGACCTTATCTGCTTCTGGAGGGAGGCGCCCTGGCTCACGTACAATTGTCCACGCGGAAACCAATCCCAATAACATTTTCCATTCATAAGAGTGACATTGTTGTGAACCACACATTGAATATCTGTAGTGGTATTCTACAATATAAGCAACACTGTGCATCTCGAAAGTTTTATCACGCACTGGATTTTCAACTCTCGATGTTAAGCCGAGCGTTGAGAATCCAACAGTTTGCAACCCAGCGCGTCAAAAAATAATCCTATGTCCTAACGCAGGTCATGGTCTACACATCTGCCAAATTTCATCCAAATCCGTTCAGCTGTTTTAGCGTGAAAGCGTATCAAACAAACAAAAAAAAAACAAATCTTTTCTTTTTATAATGTTAGTTTAGATTTCGATATCCACCATTCATACGTCAATTTTCAGAAAAAGTAAGTTCCACATAACATAACATTCACGCCTGTATTCCCCAAAGAGTTAAGCAGAGGTGCACCTATAGAACACCCACTTTTCGACACGTAAAAAGTAAGTTCCCTTTCTAATTAATTCATTGTTTGTGTCGAAATTAGAAACGAAGTTATCATTTTACAGAATTGCATATTCTGTAACTTTGCAGCTACACCGTCATAGCACACATAATATCAATTCTGAAAGGGGTCGTCGCTGTATCGCCGCGGTTCGTGAGCTAATCCCGAGGCGAGGCGATTACGTTACGATTCCGATTAGTGTGCATTGCAGTAGGGAATTTCATGCAAAGAATACTGAATGGCTCGAGTTGATACGGTGACGATCCTTTTCCTAGTTGATATGTATGCTATTTCCTTATACAGGGTGTAAGGGACAGCCCTCCGCAAACTAACAGGGTACATTCAGCTCCTTATTCTGAATCATATTCCACCGAAAATTTTCCCAGGAAAATGAAATTTTTCCCAGGAAAATTTTCATTTTTTTTTTTCCTAGTTTCCTTTACTATTTCTTTCTTTCAATGTAAAATTACATTCTCTGTACGCAGTACTCCATTAATGTAAATAGAACAGGTAAAACAGAATAAAACAGCAATGGATGTTGAACAAACGACGCGTGAAATCAGCTGTTCAATTTCTCGCTGCACTGCCGTTCGCTACCTACCTACGTGCGTTTTGCCACGGTAGCGATACATTGCGTGTAAGGTAATAAAACAAATCAGGTTAATTGGATTCCCATAACATTCCTGAAATAATTTTATGTACCGGTCATCTTAGTATGATATACTGACTTCACTCTATCAGTCTGCGGAGGGCTGTCCCTTACACCCTGTATTATGACCTAAAACCTTGATTAAGGAATAATAGGAGTGTGTTTCACACCTATTTTTACAGCTAACCTACATCATGGAACCAAATAAAAGCCAGAACAACACCCAAAATCTGACCTCTCAGTCGAAATCACTGCTAACAGGCAAAAACATTAAAAAGTAACAACCCCGGCTCAGCGCAATATCCTACGAGTGCAGTTACTGGTCGTAAACGCCAGATTGGATCCGCGAGTAAAATACGGAAGACGAACCTTACTTGAAATTGATACAAATGGAAACCAATAAAAGAGTCGTGGTTTTGGCAAAGCCATAGTTTATGGGATTTTGATAGTTTTCTCTGTTTGTATGTCTGCATAATTTTTAAGCCTATTCTGCCTTCGTCCCAAGTGATCAGATGGGGCGCTGCAATATGACGGTGTTTAAATGTGTGGAATTATCGTCAAGTGTACTTATAATATGATATTGATCTGTTTTTGCGGCAGATTTTATGGGTAGTATTAACGTTCAGCTGGAACATATAACTTCACGCTTGTATTCCGAGAAGGGTTAGGCAGAGGTGTACCTGCCTATAGTACCTACACTCACATTTCGCCAATTATGTTTAAGTCACATGTAAAAGGGGGCGAGCCTATTGCTATCAACCGGGCATTAATCCAGACTCCGGGCTGCTACTGAGAAATTCCTGATGGAAGAACCCAATAACACTTTACCCGACCTGGGAATCGAACCCAGGACCTCATGCTCAGCAGTAGCGCTTGCGACCACTAGACCAGCGGGTAAAATTATTTATTCTGCACAAACTAAACGGATATTACAAAAAAAAAAACATTATATATTAAATAAAATATATTAAATAGATTATATATTATTGAAGCGAAAACTTCTTTAGGCGCGTTGGGCATTTTTGAGGTGGGACTAAACCATTGATTTCGCGACACCATGACAACACCTCATTTTTGTAAACGCGATTGTGATCATTTTTTTTAATAAAACATTTCCCCACACTAGGACTTTGTCCTGGATTGTGGGTGCGTACATTTAAACTCACATACACAAACAGCCAGACCCAGAACAACTACATTTAAGTCATACAAACATTTGTTCCGTTCGGGAATCGAACCCGCGACACGCAGCGCCGCAGGCAATCGTTTAACCACTGAGCCAACCGTGCCGTCAAATATTATGTTAGGGATCAATGTTCTATGGAAGTATTTTTACTTTAAAGGTTTCGGAAGTATTATTTATTGTAAACGCGATTGTGCTCTTTATTTATATAAGGTAACGGACCAATGTTCTATACAAGTATTTTTCTTCCACCAAAGCGATCTTGTTCAAGTTTTCACTTCTAAAGGCACTTCCGGAGTGCCACCACTTTTTTTTTAATATTAATTTAATTATTGGGAATGTGAGGACTATGTGGATTTTATTATTTTTATTTCTCAGCTAGTTTTAATTATGGTCTGGCAGTTTGCACTGACTGGGCAGGCCCACTCAAATCCCATGACATTACAGTGTATCTATTCAAAATATATAAATTAGTGGTGAATCGTTGATCTTAATTGATGTCTCTATAACACTAGGTTTCGCAATTAGCGCTGCCATTCACTTTATATTTGACAGCCTACTCAGTACCAGCATTTCAATTGCGTAACATACGATCAATCACATTCTGAATCATTTTGAAAGAATTTGCAAATATATTGCTTCATGTGTTCGAAAAATTTGCCTGCTAAGCAACGTAAATAACGTAATGAATGTTGTTGAACTGTCAAAATGAAACAGATTGTGATTGATCGCGTGTTACGCAATTAGGGTTCTGGTAAATTGCAGTGTGTTGGTCCTGACACCGAAAATGAAAGATGAAAATATGATCTAGATTATGAAAGTGTTGTAAGCTCATATCGGATCGGCACGCTTTTAAAAAAAAAAACTTTAATTAAGGATTTACGCAGAAACAGCTTATCCGTTTTATATTGCAACTAGCCTTCGAAATTGTTGGGACGACATAGACAAGCAAAAAGTTGACTACAACGAACATGAGCAGTTTCACCGTACACAATTTTGTTTCCTGTTGAGTCATCGCAGATCCTTCATTGGCTCATTAACTGCCAATAATAAAGTAAATGTGTTTTCTTTACTAAATACTTATTTTCCTATAATATTTATTACCACGCAATGCTAACGTAACATTGCAGTCAAAGTGATCATAAGATCCATATGATCACTTTAACTTACAAAGTGCAAATGCCAGGCATTTACATAGCCATAATATCTCGCACCATACAGCCTATCTCAGTCCATTTCTCCAGTTTTACCCTGTGCAATATCCAATTCAAGGGCTTGTTGCAAGGATTTCAAATATATTTATAATTTTGAAATAAATACAGTTAAAGATATTTAAGAAAATAGATGAAAATTGACCATTCCCCCCTTATCTCCGAAACTAATGGACCTAAAATTTTGAAAAAAATAAATAGTATGACTCTTAACTCATAGATTACAGGAAAACCTATAAGAAGTCTATGGTCTTAAAATAACATGGTAAATCTCTCAATATTGTGCGTACAAACTTACATTTGCAGTTGTAATGTATGGGAGAAAAAGTATTTCAACTACAATGTTAAGTTTGTATTTGGGATAAATTATATCCTTCTTCTAAGTCTTAACCCTTCCTTTTGGCTTTGCCGCAGTCGGATAAAAAACATAGTGCCTACAATCGATTATATTGCCAAATATACCTTCCGGATAGAATAAACTTTTCAAGTATAGGCTATACTTGAAAATAATGATGAATAGTTTCGGATAGTGGAGCACACAAGAAAAATTCCCTCGTTTCATTTAATCTAGTCACCAAACCTTATGATTGTATCTAGCTCAGAACTGCAACAGGCTTATTATCTAATTAATTTGATTTTAAAAACTCGCATTGTCTACAAACACCTGCTACTGTACCTTCTAGCAGCACTACTAAAGACAGAATACTACCTCGTCGCAGAAAAAAACCAACAAAACAACTTCATTTAATGAAAGAGGATCGTTCCAGTTATCCATCAAGCTTTGCCGTACAATAAAAAACTCAGCTCGGTACCCATTAAATTTATCTTTGGCTACAGTAACACTTAAGGACCGGCTGCAACGCACAGATTTTATAATGATATTTACATAAATCATTAACTTAAAGCCATATTGCTTGGAGATAAGAAGAGAACAAAGCGTAGGAATGTGTGAGCGAGTGTTCCCATTGTGTCGAGGCAATAGTTGGTCTGTTCAAATAGTCGTAGCATGTATATTTTGATTGGGAACACCTAAACCGCATTTTGAAAGCTGTCGTATCAACCAATCAATCCCGAAATAGTTATTTTTAGCTTATGTTGAAAGCTGAAACGGTCCACGACTGGTTCGTTTTTAGTCCGCCTTTTTGATGTAACTAAACTTGGCCATCAGTTACCTACTGTTGACGTTTTGCAGAGGAACTTTACGTATGAACGCAAACCTGATAGTTTTACAGTACGGCTTAATAAAGCTAAAGTTTCAATTAACCGTTGTTGTAGATATTTAAAAAATAGGTACATGACGGTGGATATGAAAACGGATATCAATTTGTTATAAAAAGTAGGTATTGCGAGATCGACCGTAATTAGTTAATTCCTAATTGTCAAACAACCAACTATAGCGTAAGGATTAAGGACATGAGTATCACAGCTTTAAAATAAAAATAAAAACCGTATACTCTTTTGAAAAACTAATGCAGTAAATTCCCAAGGAGAGTACGAAAGGGTACGAAAAATTAGATTTAAAAGACCACTGGGAGTGTGGGAGCTGAGAATAACCAGTTTACAAAGCCCTGTCTTGAGTCTGGAAATGTTTAAGCTGGTACATAAAACTAGGCACGAAGACACTAAGAAGGCAGTGCTTTCACGCTATTTCAGTCAGGCTTTATGTGACATGACAACTCACACTAACACGTGAAAGAGAGACATTGTCTAAATAGCTCTAAAATACTGAAAACTTGATTTTAAAATTACAAAGGATATTAAAAATACTGAAACGACTGTATAGTTAAACTTTATAGTTGAATAATGAAAACTTGTGAAAGCAGACAGTTGTCATTAGCAAAAAATTGATAAATTTACGTAACGTCAGTGAAAATCTCCAAAGATCCATTACTTTTGGAGAAAATTGCGAACATACATTACATACGAGTCGAATAAAAAACCTCTTTTTATAAATCCATCAAAAAGTCATCAATTCAAAGCTTCAAATCTTCAAAGCTTTTCTTTCTCGAGATTTCGATAGCAGTATAGATTTATTTTCAGCTAATCGGAAACTTAGAAGTGTTACATTATTATCAATACCGATTTATTGCAAGTCTCATTTTTTCTTTTTCTTTTCTGTAGCCTTGGTAGTCGATCTACCCGTCGCTCTACCAGGCGTTTTAACAGATTCTTCTACTATACGTTGCAGCGGATGTATCATTTGATCGGCAAGAGCCAGTAATTGTGTGCGTCGATGGCTCAAAACGTCTAAAGTCTTAGTCAAGCACGATTCTAAAGAATCAGCTCCCTTCCCCAAGGCAATGCAAGTTTTCGTTGCTTCGATTGCAGCATAGTGGCCACCTTCACTAAACAACTTTATTTCTGAAATGTAACGCACATTTGAGATTCTGGCCTCATGAATACGGTGCTCCAACAGCTTTTTATATTCCACTATTGCCACATCAAGAGATTCTTCAAACAGTTGACGATGCTTAGCAAGACGGGGGGCGTAACTTTTCATTTTCATCTTCTTTACTTCAGGGTCTAACGGATCTTGGATACCGTTATTATTAATGCTTACTTTCATACGTTCTATCTCTTCACAGAAAGGATACAACATAGGGGCATCTAAAGCTGCGAATTCCGATGCGTCTTCGGGTAAACGATCAACAAGCTCAGAAATTGCACCTAAGTGTGATTCTAGTCTCAGATCGTGGTAACGCATCTCTGCGAGGCGTGCCTCCCGAGCAGCTTTGACACGCTCTAAGCGTATGGTATACGATACAGTTTTTAAAGAATAACGCATGTGTAAGGCTGCACTGCGTTGTTCAACCCACAGTTGAGCTTGATGTCTTAATTCTTCTGGAAGCATAGAGATGTTGCTCTTAAAAGATTCAATGAAACCGTTTCTCCAGTTCATTAGAGCTATTTCTTGGAGTTTTGTTTGAAAAATGGCACGAGGTAGCGGCTGCTGTACTGATGATGGTAGACTATGGTTTCTCTGTGGAGTTCCCGCAAGTGACAGGTTTGTTGTGTTATCCAATGCTTGCAGTACTTGTGTAGGAGCTCTTGGATATTTTTCTAAAAAAACATCAAATTCTGCAAGTAACGTATTAGCCAGGGATGCAGGGACATTCATAAATTCTTCTAAACGGCCTAGTTCTGCCTCACTATGTTGTGAATACATTACAGCTATTTTATCTAACAAAACTAATATTGCATCAAACTGTTGTTGTAGTTTATCTGCATCAGGGGAACACCGCAACTGTTCTAATGCAATATTAAATGGAACCTCATTGGCTAGCTCAATTGAATCATGACTAGTAAGAAGATCTTCTACGGCTGCTATTGTTAGCTTTTGAGCGAGAGCTGAACGTAAAATATGTGCGTCCCAAAGATGACCTGCATGATTTAGTATTGAACAGGTTTCTCGAAGGCATTCTCCCAATGACCTAACGCTTTCCTGCATTGTTATGACATTAGCGGCCGTCATTTCGAATAAACTTGCGTCAGGCTTTAAATTCAGACTATTAGTTAAACGTTTAAATTGACGTTCAAGTAATCGATCTAAATCAAAAAGTTCGATCTTCGAAATTGTATTAGGTCCGCGTAAATCTTCATGACCGAGATCTCTTTCCAATTCAGTTAGCTTACTAGAAAAGCCAGAGAACATCCTCAATACAGCGTTGCGATAAGCTTCAACTAAAGGCGAAATAATTGAATTCAGCTCTTCAACTTGATCTAATATAACTTCTGGAGGATCACCAGAACCAAAAGGGTTCTGAGCACTGTGAGTTCGCTGCCGCAAACCTCTGTTGCTCTTACACCATATTGAGGCCCTACGCCCAATGATCGCTATTCCAATACCAAGGCATAACTGATTGAGCGATGACCGCGCACGTGTGATACCTTCATCAGACATACCTCGCAAATCTGCTTCCAATTCCGTGTAGGCTTTCGAATTACTCAGGAGCTGTTGGTTGATATCGTATATCCGTTCATCGAATTCATGCATTAAATCCTTCGGAGTTCTGTGCCCAACTGCAACGACACGCTGAAATTGACCACGTAGAAGAATTCTCAACTTGTCTGCTCTTTCCCTTTCCAAACGCAACGCATCCCGTTTAAAATCCGCTATAAACGCGAAGCGTTCTGCCATAACTTTACGTATCGTCTTTAGAGCTTCATCGCGAGATTTCACTGGTAGAGGCAATTCACCGTCAGCGCAATTTTCAACCAGGCAATCTATGTTACGTTGATTTTCATGTACATGACCCAAAAGATTTTCAGCAAGTGCACGTACTCTTTTGTTTATGTCTTCGTTAACTGCAGCTGCACCTTTGGCGATGTCATCGAGAACAGTTTTATGGGCTTCTTCTCTTTGTTTGAGGTAGTTGGCGAGGATAGGGCCGCTATGCCGCGGCGTCCAGTTGTCAGGCAACGTGGCAACAGCATCGCTGTCGTCTGGGCACCCAGCTCGCGCCACGCGTTTCAGCGGCCTATTAACACGTGTACATGTACTTGAACAAAAATCGCTTGTTCTACGTTGGGAAAAATCGTTAGACCTCATAATTATTGAAAAAAATTGAATCCATATTCGTAAAATACATAACAAATTGTCACGTTTTTGGGTGACACTGTCAACTTCACATATTTTATTATGTAGGTAACTAAAAAGTTAATAGGCTTGCGAATAAAAGAGGTCGTTTGCAATTTTTTCTTGCTAATTTGCCCCCATATTCAAAATTCATTTATTTACGTTACACGTCCGTGCTTGGGTAAAGAAAATAAATATTTTCTTTCGCAACAGCCATATCGAAACAACAGAGAAAAAGAAATACAAATGTGTCCATTGTTCTGGTGGTGAAAATGAGAAACCAGCAATAGTCCAATGTTTCATAAAAACTGTTCACGCCTGTATTTCCCGAAGGATTAGGCAGTGGTGTACCTACAGTACACCCACATTTCGCCAATTATGTTTAATTCCCATGTAATAGGGGGCGAGCCTATTGCCATCAACCGGGTACAAATCCAGACTCCGGGCTGCTATTGAGAAATTCCACATGGAAAAACCCAATAACACTTTGCCCGACCCGGGAATCGAACTCAAGACCCCACGCTCAGCAGTAGCGCTTGCGACCACTGAGAACTGTTTTGTTTTTTTATTAAAGTCGCCTATATGCATTGCCGGTTTCGTTTCGTAAAAATGACGTTTCCATAACAAAAATATGCTAATAAGATCACCGCCGCCGGGACTATAGAGCGAATTCGTAAATTTTATTCCAAATGAAACCTTAAATAAAATAAAACCATGTTCCTATTATTAAAACCTATACTGTGTTTGCAATTTAGTTTCCAAAAATATCTATCTAACTAATACGTGTTTTTTCTTTAAGGCTCCGTGCAGGAAAAAAACCCTTTTTCGTCAATAACTTATCCAATTGTAAGAAAGCCTGAAATAATTGTAACATTAAGTCTGTCACGTATAAAAGTACAGTGGTGCTAGACCATTCGTGTCAGTCACAGCACCTGTTAAAAGTTGCATCACTTTTGCGCTCTCGAAAATTTGGTTTATTTCGTCTTTGATTTACTTAATGAAGATAATAGTATAATCATTAAAAAAAAGATTTTATTTCAAGTATAGCTGAAGACTAATGTGTGATTTTTCAATTTCTTGATATGGTTTGCTAAATAATAGGAAAATTTACATTACTGACAGGGTTTAAAAAAAATGGATATTTAAAAAAAAATTGCTATATTTTGTATGGAAGTTTCAGAAAGTGGTTCCCCTATGTAAAAGTAGACCATATAATGATGTTGATGATATTTTTTAATTTTTTCAATATCAGAAGTAGTTTCTTGTAACGAAACGATCAAACGTCAGTGTCACGTCATTTTTTGGAAAACTGGTTGCGAATTTTAGCGATTTTCCACAAATCCTTAATTTATTTGAAAAATCACTTTCCGCTATGTACATGACAAAAAATTCGACTTTTCAAATCACAAATAATTTTGTTTAAATTATGTTTCCCTTTCTCACAACTAATAAACAAAATTGATCAAAATCAGTCGATTTCGTGCACGGCCCCTTAAAGCCTACACATAAAGTTCAGTTTGCACTACAACTGCAAACATTGTTATGACTTTGTCAATAGTGGATAGGTCTAGTCATATTGAAATCAACTTAAATTTCACTAGTATAAAGTTGATATTTGTTCAAGTGGAAATAACATCAATTGGAAACAAGGATGTGAATTTGGAATACACTGGTATTCGTAATTACTTTTAAAATGCAATTAACAATTCAGACATGTGCTTACTGATTTCCGACATTTTCCCGAATTTATTTTAGGAGTTATTTATTTATTTATTTAATACTTCAAGCACAGAAATGTACATAGGCGGACTTAATGCCATAGGCATTTTCTACCAGTCAATGCAATTACGAAAAATTGAGGATTAAAAAAAAATCAAATATAAATATAATATATATGCCTAATTATATAATATATATATAAAAATAAGCACAATTAAATATACATAAATACATGAATATACTAAATCAACATACACATGAGTTACATGTTTGTTTAATTTATTCTTTAAAATTTTCCGATGTTTCCATGACTTTCGCTTGTTGACTCCAGCAAATCTGACACAACAAAGCATTGCATTGCATTTCATAAGCAATATTTTAGTTCGCTAGTTAGCCACATTTCTTATTCCCACACAGCAATATTACCAAATTAATCAAAACAAGTAAATATTTGACAGCTATTTACCACGTTGCCAAATTTCTGATGTACCTACAGATATGCAAATATCTTTATCTTTAAAACATCAACACAAGAATGTCCGGAAAAATGTTTTCTATGTAATCAAAAATAACAAAACAATTATGAGATAAATATTTACGTATCCTCTTCAAACAATCACGGACAAAACACAGAGCAGATTATTCTCGGAGCGATCCAATTAATATCTATCAGTACCTATCAGTAACAAACCTCCCCCATCTTGAGAACGGTTGCAAAAAGAAAAAAAGCGACCAAGTGCGAGTCGGACTCGCGCAGGCAGGGGTCCGTCGTACCACCGTACAATATTTAACAATATTTTCAAAAAAGCCGTGATAAAAACCCCTTAATTTTTTAACTTAATTTTATTTATATTTTTTGATGTTATAGAAGCCATAGTAGCACACACTCTGCGATAATTTAATGTATCTACCTATTACGGTTCAAAAGGTACAGCCCTGACAGACGGACGGACAGCGGAGCCTTATTAATGGGGTCGCGTTGGCACTCTTTGAGTACGGAACCCTACGTACGTAATCCCGCTGGCATTTAGTTGGATCTCGTTTTTATCTAGCTCTCGGGATTTCTTAATAAGGCTCCACTTTTCTTTGTACCTATTTTTATGAGAATCAATATGGAAGCTTCGTGTGCATTTTCGATGCAAAAAGAAGTTCTCTCTCTTATGACGAACTAGGTACACCCGAATATCTTATGCCTATTTGTTTAATCCGTAGAAATCTATAAACCTGACTTTGTTTCTGTGCGTCATTTTCGGGTGACCACTGAAAATCCACAGCGCTGTTCCTATAGCACAGCGTCATGCTGAGTGGGGAACCGTCACAGTCACGACGTGCAGCTCCGACTACTTCTGTTCTGTGCTTGTGATTATAGATTTGGATTGTTATTTTTTTGTTCGAGTTATCATAACTTTTGAAGGCTTCAGGTAACTAAAAAGTTAAAAACAAGCTCGAGCTTTTTAGCGTACGGTTTGCGCAATAATTTAGGTATTTCCTTCGTATTATTAAAACAAATACACATTTTGAAAATGTAAAATGTATGCCTACGTTATACAAAACATGTATTTTTATTGTTCTTAAAAAACTAATGACCTTCCGTGAAGTATTTATGCCGTTTATTTTGGTTTTTTTTTTTGTAATTAATCGTGTTTCTATACTGTATGATGTGTAGAGTGAATCCTTAAATATCTTACATATTAATTGCATATCTAAAGGTTAAGTAATAACGATGCAGCAATAGGGATCAAACGAACACAATTATTTCTCAATACGTATCGTTCCCTCAGCGTGATAATAAATTTTGAAAAATCTATTGTGACTTTTCCATTATTTGACTTATAGATTATTTATACCTATTTTCAAATTAATCAAGCCACACAGTAAAATCCTCCACTGTAGAAATGAATACCCCGTTTCACCCAAGTTTTTATTTATTTTCAGTTTTAATAAATACTGAGTTTCATGTTAATCAGACCGCGCGTTAAAATTCTTCCTTGCAAACTTTGACACCCCCCAGTCCTCCTTTAGGGGGTAGTTTAGAGAAACAAAAAACTTTAATTTTCATAGATGAGTATTCGTGCCAAGTTTCAAGTTTAGATTTTTCACTCAAACAAAATCCCCCCTTTTCACCCCCTTAAAGATCGAATTTCCAAAAATCCGCACTTAGCGGACGTCTACTAAATATTAAACTACCTCCTTGCCCAATTGCATCTTTATACGTCAAGCGGTTTTCGATATTTCGTGATGAGTGCGTGAGAGCTTTTATATATTCAGAAGATAGATAGATATAGGTACCATCTATTCCATAAATGGTATAAAACAAAGTCAGTTTTCTAAACTACGCAACGGAATTTGATGTGATTTTCACCATTATTACGTCAATTTATTCCGGAAGGTTTATTTGCGTGCATTAATGAATATTAAACTTTACAATCACGAAAACAAATTTTAACACAGCGTTCAGTATGTCTAAGCAAAGATATCCAAGTAAAAGAAAACACTTATTAAAGTGATTTTATTTTAACCTAAAATAATTAACCAACATTAGTAAACCAACATTTTTAGTGTATTTTCGTTAGCTGATTTTTTTTTTCTTGTGAGTATCTAATGCGTTTTTCTTATATTTTTTTTAACACTGTCCTTATTTTGGTAGTCTGAATGATTTCTAAAAGTTTGTCCATCTATTTTAATGGGACCTATCCCTATTTCCCGTTGGTCACGGTGCGGCATCGCGCTAAAACTGCTGAACGGATTTGGATGAAATTTTGCATATGGGTAGACCATGACCTAGAGAAGGACTTAGGATTTTAGGACTTTTTATCCCGATATTCCCACGGGATCGAGACTTACGCGGGTGAAACCGCGGGGCGCAGCATTAGTTTGAACCTAGCAAGAAAAATATTTTTTCCGTATTATTTTACAAACATAAGTAGGTACCCTTTCATATTTCAGTTTTTAATTTCAGTTCCAGTACCCTAATTGCATAATACAACACAGTCACAATTTGTTTCGATTTGAAACAGATTGCTAATCCATTGAAACATAGGTTTGAAAAAAACATCTGCTCAACAACGTAAATAACGCAATGAATGTTGTTAAACTGTCAAAATGAAACAAAATTGTCATAATCGTTAACGAAGATAAGTTACGCAATTAGGGTACAGCATACATTTGTTTTCCTTCGATTATGATACATAACATTGTGAAAGTGTAAGACACACTTAAGTTAGGAAAACTTTGGAGCGAGAATGAAAAGAAACTAACGTAACAAGAGCTCACGAAAACTCCACGATGCTGTAAGGATAACTTCTAACAGTATTAATTGCGAAATATGAAACAGTATCTACCAAACATATTATTGCGTGTCGTATTTAATTTTAACGTAGTTTCAATCCATATCAATCTAAACTTACTTAAAGGTGCTCCCTCACCTGAGAATTAGCCTATAATAAATGAGTAGTACACCCATGTTTCGCCAGTTATTATGATGGTTTAAGTCTAATGTAATAGGGGGTGAGTCATAGGAATAAGATTTTTTTTATATTACTATGTCAGCCTGGCTTTGTGCCAGGTTGATGGCAATAAGCTCACCCCAGCTTATTGCCATCAACCTGGCACAAAGCCAGGCTCCATGCTACTGAGAATTTAAAATCCGAAAACACTTTGCTTGGCGAATTCCAGCGTGGTAATTGCGTAACATACTACAATTGCAATACCTTTCATTTTGACATATCGACAACATTCATAGCGTTATTTACGTTGTCGAGAAGACGAATTGTTCAAACAAAACGTACTGTTAGGTTCATTTATCAGTATTATTTATAATCGACTAAACTGACATATCAATTATTCAGAACGATTTGATTTATGTGGCAACACCAAGCGGTGACCGTTGACAAGTGGTGAAGGATGCCGCGATTCGTCAATCGATTCATTCGAGCGAGCTACGGGTCGGACAAGCTAAAGTAAGTATGCCTAGGTGATTACTAGGTGGTATTGTAGTAGATTGTTGAATTTGAGTAATTAAATACTATTATTATCTACCCAAGGAGTTTATCTAATTATATCTTCACTTTCAATCACAATCTGAATGATTTTTGAAGGATATTGCTAATCGATTGCTTCATATATTCCAACAAATTGTCTGCTCAACAACGTAAATAACGTAATGAATGTTGATGAACTGTCAAAATCAAAGCCATTGCTAGCTACTGTTAGTGTGTTAGGTAATTACCTCGCAGCTTGATGGCGGTGGTGGGACAGTGCAAATGATTTATGATTTTATAACGCGTTTATAGGAATAATTGCTACAAGGTATGCCAGCCAAAAGTGGCAGTGGCATTAAACCTTAATCTAATTAGGACTAACTTTAATACTACACAAAGGGCGCCAGGAGGGCTTTTCGTAAGCGGCGGTAGGCGCATGACATACTTCCAGTTTCAGAACTGCTGGCTAGCGTCAGTCTTCACCATAGAAGAGGTGAACAATGTAATAATTAAAATTAATGATTGTGATAGATCGTGTGTTACGCAATTAGGTTGCTGTTCAATGCTGTGATGAAATTTGGTACACGGATAAACCAAGACATGGGTTAAAACATAGGAGACTTTTATCCCGGTAGAACGTTCCAGTGGGTTAATTTTCGACCTACATGCGGGCAAAGCCGGAAGCAAATGCTATTTGAAAATAATGTTTCAACTTCAACATATGTTTGATGTATAAATGTCACATTCGTTTCATAATTGGAATGGTATAAAAGGCGGGACGAGCTCGGCACACATGTAAAAAGAGTTTAAAAAAAAACATAACGGGAAACAGTCCTTTGAGCCGAATTTTAATAATAGATTTGTATTCTCTAAAATTTTTTTTGAAAATTGATCATATGTACAAAGAAACGTAGATACTAAAATTAGGAAAGACAAATATTATTTGATATTAAGCAAATGAGTATATTATCTAATCTATATACTATTAATCTATATTATTATTATTATTATAATTATTAATCTATATATTTTTTTGAACTCGCTTATCTCGGAAACTGTCATTCGGATTTGAAAAAATATTTTTTCATTCGATAGCTCAATTCTTGAGGAAGGTATAGGCTTTTTATCATCACGGTAAGACCCTCAGGAGCCGAGCAAAAAGACAAAAGTCACAAAGAGTGCTAAGCGAACACGAAGTAATAGCGAGGGCAGGCGATTCGTCGAAGTATACAAGTTTAGTGTGTTGTATAATTAAAATTTTGATCATACATTCTCATTTTATAGAGGTGGAAGGATTGTTGGAATTTGTAAGAGAAAATACGAAATTCACACGAACGAAGGAGCGGGGTTCGTGCTAGTTAACAAATAGGGACATTTTCGTAGGCAGGTACAAATTGAGCCCCGGGCATTTGCTTGAAATGTGGTCTAATAAATACTAAATCCTTTCTTCTGAAATACTGAGCTTCGTGATTAAATATTCACACTTTTAGTGCCAACTAGCCTTGTGAAATAAATCGTCTTTACTAAGTATTTTGTCTACCTTGCGGACAGTCAAAGGTCAGGGCGTCAGACTAATCGTAGTAATTATTTTTTAGAACGATGATAAATAAATGTTTATTTATTTATTTAACCATTTATGCACACACATATAAACAGACAAGAAGAAAGGAACAGAAAAATACGTACAAAGGCAATGCTTATTTCTAAAGAAATCTCTTCCAGCATACCTGCTACAGGAAATTATAAAAAATGAAATGTAGACAACGTGTAACCGTAGAAGATAAAACAAAAACATAAACCAAAGAAGAAAAAAAAAATTACAATTTACTATTTATACAAACTACTTACAATACAAGAATATACTTACATACATACTACTTAAATAAATATCACTACAATATATATAATTATAATGTTATTTAAGATAACTATGCAACTATGACGTAGTGGAAAGAATTAATTAAGAGACAACACTTTTGACGATAGAAAATACGACTTTTAGCTGTCTTGTTTGCTATTAAAGTTACTTAAATTGAACGTTATCTTTTCAATTACACTTAAAATAATGACTACTAATGGTTTTCATGCTAATCCGGTAATAGGAGATCTTTGATGTTAAGGCGTATTATTTAATTTTAAAACAAATAAACTGCTGTTACTTTACTTGTTCTATTCCTTGGAAACAATTTAGAAAGTTACACACGCCGCGCGCCCCAACATATGATGCTGAATATGTTCCACTACCCTCGTAATACGCCAAGGGTCATCAAAATGATAATAGTATTTTTTTTGTCAAAGATGTTCTTCGCTCCACTGTTATAAGCGAATTAATAAACGGTATTGAGAACAATAACACGGTCCTTTGAATTAATCATAAATCGGTTCGAGCCCCTTTTATCTTTGTCTACTTTTGTTCAAAATTCTCAGTATTTGCCGAACAAGGTTTACGACGAACAACTCTCGAGAAATTACTTATTAAATTCGGAGTACGTCTCTAAATAAAATAACGATCTTTGTTTGTTTATTAACGTTACAGTAAAGCTCTTTTACTATAATCAAATTATTAACGTTCTGTTTAATCTGTAATTATACGTATTTTCCTTGCCATTTATGTGTAGAGCTATACCAGGGGTTTAATAAGGCACAAAGAGCTTTAGAAAGAGATTGAAATACAGGTATGACAGAGACGGTGCTCTACAAGGCCGATCTTTTTCTAAATCTTGAAGTGGCATATTAACGACCCCGGAGTGCACCAGCACATTTTGGCGCCCAACGTGGGACCTCGTTAACATAGTTTTTTTTTACTTACCGAAGTTGTGTTCCATAATCAATGAATTTTCAAATACTTGTACCTATTTTTTTTACTGCACTCCAATGACTAGTCCACAAAAACGTTAACTGGGAGCTTAGTCTTATTGTCTAAGAACTATAGCGAACTTGTCACTTAAAGGTGTGCACAGCACTTACATAGTTTGACTATTTGATTCATCGAGATAATTATAGTGATTATTTAAAACCAATAAATTGTAGTCTTCCATTTTCCTCCACCCAGAATATCAAAACCGCATTATTTATACGCCAAATCTGTAAAAATCTAACCACTTATTTGAATCTCTTATATTGTGTAAAGTAAAGTAACATTTTACTGTCATGCATATTACATAAGGCCTGAAGGCCATAAACTTACTTCCCACTCCATACTCGGGTAACTTCTTACCTGTAACAAAATAACGAGCGGTGAAATTGATATTTAAGTTTATTACTGAGGGTAGTTCGCAAATTCCGAAGTAAGTTGTCGCGAGTCACGAATGACAGTTTCGTGTGACTTCGTGTCAAACATAATTTAATTAAGTAATGTATGGAATATGGTTCTTGAAACTGAATACATGTCTTTGGTAAATAGAGTTGTATGTACTTACTTGAGCAGTAAGTAAAATTTTATTTACATTTGTTATGTTCTTGTTACTCATTCTACGCTGCTCCGATAATTCAATGAGGAGGTTACTTTTGATGACACAAAATATTAAAAAAGTAAATATCCAACAATCAGCTATAAACATAACATAACATCACGCCTGTTCTCCCCGAAAGGTTAGGCAGATGTGTACCTTTAGTACACCCACATGCCAGTAATGTTTAAGTCCCATGTAATAAGGGGCCAGCCTATTGCCATCTACCGGGCTGCCACTGAGAAGTTTCTTGTGGGAAAACCCAATAACACTTTGCCCGACTTGGGAATCGAACCCGAGGCCTGATGCTCAGCAGTAGCGCTTGCGATTCCTAGACCAACCAGGCAGTTACCGGCTATAATAAATGGATCTATGAGGATGGATATAATGGATGGATTTTGGATCACTTTCTTGAATTCTATGTACAAGAGAAATATCGAAGTGATGTTCCAATATTATTGCCACCCACCCACAAGAACTATGTACATAAATAAACTATGAAAAAACATCTAAACCTGATCGCAGATTGGCACGATTCAAAAACCAATTTGTTTTGCAGGCAAAACCAAGGAGATAATCTCTAGGATTTCTTTACAAAATAATATTACGATTTATTAAGTCACATAAAAATGCTTACTAAGCTTAATTGGAATTCATATCTCGTCTGCGCATTGGCTGGGCGAACCGTAATATGACACACACAGCCTTTATAGAAGAAAACGGATCTTAGGACCAATTTTTTTTTTTCATTACAAAATTTCATTAAAATACATTAATATTGCGAATTACAAGGTAGTACTCCAGATTAAATAGGTTACTCAAAGCCTTGGTTTATTTCAACCTTTATTTTCCCAGTGCTAGAAAATGGTCTCCCCCACAGAGGCCACAGATGGATATCCATTGCAGGCAGCAGTACACGGGTCCCCTTTTATTCCCAGCCTCCTGGCTTCCACCTTGAACATTTATTAATTACGCTGACCCTAACCAAACCACAATATTTAATTAATTAGCGTTATTAAAGATTGATTATTGAGTTTGCTAAGGGTAAGCTCCAATCTACTATTTACGCAAAGAACTTTGACCTAATTTTATACTTAGGCTTCGAAGTATGCCAAATAAGGATAGTTGTCGTCAATTCGACCTTTAGACGTTATCAAAATGTGAAAACATTTTTAACCCGACTACGGCGAATCAAAAAGGAGGGTTATGATTCTGACCGGTATGTATGTGTGTATGTATGTTCATCTGTTCACTCATAACTTCTAAACTTCTCATCATACTTTGACAATTGAACTATCATTGGAAGCGTCTTGATCGTCCGCTGGGTAAAGGCTATGTGACGTCGATTGTAAATTGAATATGGCGCCGTCTAGAGGACATAAACCCATGATTTATTTTTTATGATACAATATTGGGCATCAAATGAAAGGGGTTAAATTAGCATATTTCAAAAATATGCGTATTATAACCCCAAAATAATTTAAATAGAATGATCCAAATAAAATTATGAATCCTTTTATCCTATAAGAATGCCGGCTGCGAGTACTACACTGCGTAGTACTCGCATACGTGTATGACCAGATGTATGAACGTAAACGAAGCGAACGTTTACGTTCATACATCTGGTAAGGATAGTAGCAGGTGGCGTTCTGTAGTTTCTGCCTACCCATGGAAGGAAGGCGTGAATTTGTGTGCATGTGTTTTTTTACGTCCTGGAAAAGAAATCTAATAACCAATTTAATCACTTCTTTACATTGCAATAAGTAACTTAACTACCCGTTCAGAACTAATTTAACGGCAGTATTAAGACTACCAGGACCATTTTTATTACTTCAATTAATGGGCTATAAACCTTCGTTTTTCGTTTTTCTCCTTTATAGTAGTTACTAACTGCACCACCAATTATACGATTATATTGCCGAACAAAACTGGGCAAGTGAAAGACCAAAAAAATAAAATAAGGGTTCAGCCAAAGTGCAGTTGTTAGACCGAATTTTCGGTTTACGAAGCGATTTCTATTCAATATCGTTAGGAAACAATCGAAATAAATATATTGAAAGTAGGAGTCTTCTGAGAGTGTTATAGAAATACATCATTCGTCGTCGATCAATAAGTAGTTCAGTGTTTTTTTTCTTTGACATACTGTATACAATCTTCATATGTAGATCTTTTATATACTTTATACAAATGGCAAACCAAAAAGGGGCGTTGAAAGGAAACAGAATTTATCAAAGCTTTGAGAGAGAATTCTTGAATATAATGAAAACCTTTGTGAATGGTTAGAAATTTTCCGCCATATAGTCCGGCACTCTCTTTGAGTAGATATTTATTTACGAATTCATGATTACATATTTGTTTATTATTTATAATATTTTATGGTTTCATAAGCACGAGCAATGGTTGGGAGAAAGGATTTCAATTTTTATAAAAGGATCCCTAATAGTGTTCTAACAAAAAACTCAAATATTTGCTTCTTTTGTACGATTCATAATGCAAAGGATTAAAGACTAGTCTGCGATCGAAAAATTTGTTTTGTCTCCTTTCTGCAACTGTTTTTATTGTTACACTACTTTTAGTACACATAACCTACTTAATTTATATACCATTGTATAGATAATTTAATAGAGATTAATTCTGTACTTTTCAAAAATTGATTTAATGCAGCACAAACGAAAAAAAAATCATCAAAATAGTTTTGACATTTTTCCCGTCAATCAAGTGTGAAACCTGAAAACATTGTAGCTTGCGAAAAATTCAATTAATTGAGTCAATTTTTATTTTAATAGATTTTATTCAGCCATAGGAGGAACCCTATTAAAAATGGCTCTTTTATTCAAAATAGTTTAATTATAAATAATAAAAAAAACTAACTAATATCTATATATATTTTCCAACTTCGACCCTCTTCCGTTGCCTAGCAACCAACAAAGCAAACCTAAAATAGTCTTTGACAGTACGTAAAGATTGCGAGGTGAGAAATTTTACTCATATTGATGGGTAAAAAAGGGATTTACATTAAATTACATTACATTTTTACGCACAGAGCCATTTACACTACAATAAAAGTCGTTTGAATATTTGAATGAGAGTTATGAGGCGTGCACTTTTAAATATTATTCTTATATTTCAATTATTTTCAGTCACTGAAGGTACCTTTTTTTTTTGTTTGGAAAATCATCAAATAGCTTCTCCCGCTCTGGGCGGAGCGGGAGGGCGTGTCAGACTCTTACTGACTAAAACCCACCCGTGTTCCTTCGGTTGCCCTGTTGCCGGGGGCTACGTTCTCCCTTTCGGTTTTCTTCGCACCCCCAGCCACTGAAGGTACCTGTATCACACTCAAAAAAAATTGTATCGAGATTCAATGAGCAGAGCTAATTGGCTCATTGAGTTTGATACCACTTCATTCGTTTCGGCAGCAAAATCCCCTTTAGCATAGACATAAGATTCAAAATTTATATTCCAATGAGCAAAAAAATCTTTAAGTGCAGGTCGTGCCATTAAAGATGAGACTTGACGCACGACGTGGTTTAACTTGCGCAATAGACGATTTATAGGTCTCTTTAGCGGTATGAGGTCCCCGCTGGGGCGTCATCGGGGCGGGGAAAAGAGCGGCGGGAGGCGCGGTCAAATCTCATCTTTAATGGCACGACCTGTACTTATCCTAATTTATAATAAAACTGACGAGTTTGTCTCTTTGAACGCGGATTAATGTCGGATTCAAAAAAATATTGTAGCATTTGATAGCCCAATTCTTGAGGAATGCTGGCTATTTAACATCACGCTACGACCCTGAGAAGCTGAGCAAAAAGGCAAAAAGTCAGGAAGAAAGAAGTAATATATACCGAAATACAGGGTGGCATACATCAACGCGAAAACTGTTACCATGGTTTATTTTTAATAACTTACGCAAATTTCAGAATCATGTACTGAATCCATGGTAACCGTTTTCGCGTCGAAGTCCCTGCTACCCTGTATAACGATTTAATATAGGCCTCACAATTTCTGAATCCGGTTCTGTTATGGCGTTTAACATCCATTGTCAGGACCCGCAGTATTGAGCCCTTTGTGTACTTTCTTGGCAGAAAGCTTTAATGTCGGGATCGAACGTAATTGAACGAAATCTCTTCATATTGAATGAATTTGTTAGATTATACGCAGTTTTAGTTAGTGTACTTTAGAACATATTTTGGGAACATATAAAATGTTTTATTTATAATTAATTTATTTAAAAAAGAACAATACTTACAAAGGCTTTCTGCACTTAGCTCGAGGCTTGTGTCGCAGACACCCATTGAGTGTGGCATGCTAATTACATGCTTACATCACAAAATATTTTTTTTAATGTAAAAAATATCCATACTATACTTATATTAATACTATACTGATATTATCTATATAAATAAGTACATCCTTAAATTTTATAAAACAAAGTTCCCCGCTATGTCTGTCTGTCTGTCTGAACGCGATAAACACAAAAACTACCAAACGGATTTTCAAACAGTTTTCACCAATGGAATTCATGAGGAAGGTTTTGGTGTAATTCATTAAGGTTTTGTGTAAATTGGTTGAAATATGATGATTATTATTGAAAATGTCGGAGAAAATCATGCCGACTGGAAGCTTTACTAGCGTGCGCCACGTAAATCGTAAGAGATAAATAAAATATATGTTCAACAGGATAGTACATCTTAAAAAATTTCAACAAAAAGTCCGCGGTGGCATAATTGATTGTAAGGATGCCCCACAATAACAATTTTTATGTTTCAGAATGTGATAAAAATTGAATTGTTATTCCCAAAGGTATTTTAACCAGTATTATATTTCTCCTTATCCAATAAAATTGGTATAAAACGGACTAAAAACCTCACGTGATTAAAGGATGGCCCGTTACCAGCAGGTGATTTGCACACTATTTGGAATAGTCAGATAGTAAATGTCGACTCCATCTAGCTTTTTTTAATATGACGTGTAAAAGTGATTCCGGTATCCTGTTTCCAGAATAAACATTTTCATTTCGTTTCATTACACACGAAGTTTTTCGCATTATCATCTACTACTAATTGTTTGCGGTGTATAAAGTTACAATTATTACGAAAGCGTTTGTAACCACGCCTGACATTAATATGTTTGGTTACAAGTTGATACAGTTACCAAACTATCAAGTACAACACCAACACAATGGTTTTGATTCGGTTTCTAAACACAAACATCGAAGACTAGTGCTGAATAGTTTGGTTCCAAAACCGAACAATTAACAGGAATGTATAGCACGCAATTTATTATAAGGGACCGTTCAAGTATTACGTAAGCACTATAGGGGGGCGGAGGGGTTCATGGTTTGCTTATTTTTGATGCAAGGGGGGGTGGGGAGTCTAGATGGTGATTACGTCAGCAGTAATTATTTACTTTTTTTACACATATGGCAACCCACACATTGTCTATGCTTGAAAACGAAACGAATATATTTCTAGAATTATAACTGCTGCTCATGAATCAATAGCAGGATACTTACATTAAAAGAAAAATGCATAACCCAATGTTTATGTAAGCATGGGAGGGGGGTAAGAGCTGTGCTTACTTTTGCAGAAAAGGGGGAGGGGGGGGGGGTAAATAATTGTAATAAATCTGCTTACGTAATACTTGAACGGTCCCTAATCTAAGTAAAGTTAGAATAACCCTTCATTGACCTTGCCACTGTCGGTTAAAAGGAAAAGTTATTGTATTCTTTATTACTGTTAAATGTGTCGTGATTTCTTTGATTTAATTTTAAAAATCTATTATTTTAATATCGATTTATAATATCCACTGTGGCAACACTGTCAAAGTACAAATTATTAATATTATAAGAAACTTCAAAATGTATTTTCACTATAACAACTGAGTGTATTGTTTTACTTTGGCAACACATAGAAATGACGGTTATGATAATAACGTTATTTCTGGGTGGGGCAAAAGTCGTTTTAAATTGTAAAATGTAATGAATAGTTAGTCGTCGTTCGATTGTGAAATAGTACAGTGGTGTGGATTAAAAGAGCAAGAAAAGAGTGACACTGTATATAGTATTTCAATTTTTTTATGTATTGTAAGACTATTTAATAACTACTCCATAAGCTTTGACTCAATTTATGTTAATGTTCACTAACTCAACAGTAAACCAACATTGTGTTTAGCAGTATCTGGGCAAGAACATGATCATGTTCAAAAACCGACATTTATGTAATAAATAAATCTAACTTAAGTTGTTCGTACGCCAGCTGCAGTGAACTTAAAATTAAAATGGAATTAGTTCAGGCCGAGATCGCGCAGCCTTCTTCATCATATTGATCACATTTCCTAGCACCGTTGATCCGTTTACATATATTTATTTCTCTATCGGTTTTTTTCGGTTTCCGATCAAGAAGACAAAAACGTTTTTAAACGTTTTTGCATATTACCCTGTTTGCTTGCGTTATTACTAAAAAAAAAACTGTTTGTATTTTATAACGTTTTGGCCTCATTACTCCAACCTAGATGATGAATTCGTGCATCCATCATGGATGTTGATGGTGTGGGGACGGAATATTATCTTTATGAGTGTAACCCCGAAATACACCCGAAAGACTGATCAAGGCACGCGAAAACTGCATTTAGTTTTTAATCCACAACGGGCAAGCTCTTTTCCTGCACCTCACCTGATGGTAAGTGATGATCAGGCTGAAGGTGGAAGCGAGCTTCACCCTGAATCCTCAACCACAGAGGAACTGGCTATCTTACCTCTCTAACTGCCGAAACACAAAAGTACTGTTAACATTCTTGTTATGGCGAGACCTAGATAAGATGGTGGTAGCTAGCCAGGCGGGCTTAGAACAAGCCTACCACCAACCAAATCGAGCAGAAAACAGTGGAAACATTGAATTTTCAACGGCCAATTACTTGACTTGCGTTTCATTTTGACGCGTCAATCAGTTTCGTTCCAGAAACTGGGCGCCAATCTCTTGAATGGTTAATCTGACAAATCTAATTAGTTGTGATTGGTTAGCGAAAATAACAACTAACCCATGCAAACCACTTGACATGAAATATGACGACAGATTAAATTCAAGAGCGTTTAGAAACCGTGAAACATTGTTTTACAACATGTTTGTAACCATTATTTGTTTAAAGTTTGGAACTTCAGGTATCAAGGTATAAATCAAGTGGCGGTCACTGGATTTAGTCAACCGAAGTCTTATTCTACCGCAATAATGCAGACAGACCAACTTTAGGTCGTGGCTTTGTTGTTCGACTTTCAGTATTTGGCAAAGCTCCCAATTCAATTCAAAGACTAGTGACGTAACAGGAAACTTTATTTACTACGTTTTGGTACATAGTAAAACTTATTGAAATGCATTTATTGATTTGTTAGCAGCAACAAAGTTATGAAGGACGACTTTGTGATGACTAACGCCCGAAATCAATAATGTAGGTATCTTAATCCAATCTTGATCCCGATCTTTGTCTGTTAAGTGTCAACGAATCAACGATCGAGTTTGCCAATCTGAGTCTGAGAGGACGAATCACAAGCAGCCGTCAAAGACCGAGGATAAAGATTGGAATTTAGATACATTAATAAATTCGGGCGAAAGCGTTTTTAAAAGATAGGGGTACATCCAAAACTAAATCGCCACTCCTCTAGAAGTGGCGATACATAAATTTACGTCCAGCTCAATCCGTCCAACTTACTACTACGTCTTACTAAATGCTCAAACCAAATATCGAAAAACGGTGTAGGTATGTTTGCCTGTATTATATATAGTAGTATAAGTACTATCAGTAGCTCTGGTTCATTCAAGGAATCCATTTTAATATCGTCTATCTAGAATCTAATCTACCCATACGTATTTGTTCCGCTCGGAATGTTTGAATATCAACACCAGATACAGGGAATCCTTGTGTTAAAATATAAAATATAGTATGAAAGCTCTATTCATGTAACCAACTGCACTGGCAGTAAAACTCCACCTCTTATGAGGACCTTATCGTTATTGCCACACCGATTCAATACATTTCGATAAATGCGAATCAATTAATTTTTTTGGTGGGAAATTATCAAATAACTTCTCGGCGAAATAGCGTGTCAGACTCTTACTGACTAAAACCCACCCGTGTTCCTTCAGTTGCCATGTTGCCGGGGGCCACGATCTCCCTTTCGGTCTTCTTCGCAACCCCGGCAGACAACAACAATAGCTTCATGATAAAATATGATTTGTATTATTTTGTAATTCTAACAAGACGACAATTTTTATTCAAAATTAATCAATAACGACTATTTGGACCAAACCAGTCGAACCTTATAATTGGGTAAGACAAAGGATAGGTTAGGTTAGACCGGGTGCCAGTATTTCTTCTGACTACGAACTACGAAAAATATAGCTCTTGATATAATCTCAGAGTGGTCCCTACGACACCCATGGGAAGTAATACGATAGCCTATTCGCAACGAAACGCCATATTGCCATTAATGTAAAGATACTTTTTACGACTTGCCCGGGATCATACGAAAGTGATACATTTTACGTTTTTATGGCCTGAACTCCCAAATTAACTTGTTGAAGAAAACTGGGAGGAAAAAGGACCAAATTATTATTCAGTCCGCGGGGCACGGAGTTATCTTAATTGTCTTGTGTTTTTCGCCGTGTTTTCGCCCGAAAACATTTTAGTAATGAAATGATAAAGTAAGGATTTAGTATACTTAATTGACCACACAAAAATTCTACATAATGATCTAAAAATTACAGGATTTAAGCGACCTTACTTTATAACCTTAGATTAGTTTTTTCCTACATGTTTGAAAAATAACATCATTTAAGTACTAGGTTTGAAACTTTATTATCTATATTACCTACGAGCTAGTGCCCGCGACTTTGTCCGCATGGAAGTCAACTAACACATATTAACATCTTAGTACCTGCACGCGTAGCATGACCACCGTAGAAACGAGTTGTGTCGACAGAAGAATAGACAAAAATGACGTTCCGTGTAGACAGGACGGCAGTAAAGTAGAAAGACACAACTGCACTTTTTACGCAATTCACTCTTTTCATAATTCGACTCAGAATTGTTTGTTTTAATTTTTATTGATATTAAGAGTGTCGAAGTATCGTATTTTGGAAGAAAACAATATTACAGTAATTGTACAGTAACAGTGGATTTAACCATTTCCTTGGTAATGGTGCCAATTCTCTTGTACACCGAACTAAACTATCTAAACTATCACTAAAACCCCTTTATTTTTGGCTATGAAAATCTTAAAACTATTCTGCAACAAAAAATCCCTAAATTTAATATAATTTTGACACCACTTAAATCGTATCTGACAATCGCGAGTCCACGTGGTACTTGTTTGTCCTACCCCGTGATTTTTTTTAGAGCCGGAGGCGCGTAGGCTCGACATATTTTATATGGAATTTTTCACTTTTTGTATGGAAAATAAGAAAAATTATTACCTACATGTTCAGTCTTTGGTGTTTGAGGGTTTTATAATGGGGGTCGAAATTTTCATTATTTTTGCGATTAGACACACCATTTTCGAAATATAAGCAAAAGAAAAAAAAGATACAGTACTATTTTTGCACATGAATTCGAGGTGTTGGTGTGAATTTTAACTATGATAATTATTACTTATCACAGTTTTGCGTTCAAAACGCTCTCCTTTACAGGAGAGCGTTTCATGATTTTGTAGATAACCGTATATACTTTGTGGCCGTCGAGTAAAAAGTTTTCTACCGTCTTTAGCATGGCGATTACAAAATCAAATTGTCTTCACTACCTTAGTGATTTTGACAGTTTGGATAGAAAACTTTCTTCTGAAATAGTCTACATGTAAAAGGACCTAGACAAAAATCGTTAGAAGCGGAAGACAAAATGACAGATTGTAGAATGATTTCTACGGTGCGATGTCAAAAATGGAGAGACGAAATGTCAATTTGTATAGAAAGAGCTATGTCTATTCTTCGTAGAAATAGAAAGCGTCATGCTACGCGTGCTGGGCGACCGAGCTCTGCTCTGGTGAAAATAGAGAATGCTCATAGGGAAGTTCATACTAATTCCTTGCTGCCATGTCAACTCTAAGGTAGCCTTAGAATTGACATGGCAGCAAGGAATAGGTATCTTATTCTAAACACGGAGAAAACAAATTTTCCCAGATATGAGAGCTAGCTACCTTAAACTCCTAAATTGCAACTTTTAAAAAAAGAGAAATCGTTAGAGCCGTTTTCCAGAACGTGATTACAACGTGATCATATATATACAAATACTGCTCATTTAAAAGTAAGTATAGGATAGAATAACACACGGCATACTGTAGCTTCCCATTAGTGGAAAAAAAATCGGAATCGGCACAGTAGTTCCGAAGATTGTCCCCGACGTACAAACTTACTTTACCTCTTTAAAATTTTTGTATAGATTAGTACCTATAGATAATTATGCACCAGAGGAGACCTGTACCCTAATTGCGTAACATATTTTCGTAAACAATTATGCCTAATCTGTTTAATTTTGACAGTTCAAATACAAATACAAATAGTTTATTTTCTTTAACAAGCTTGTACTACATACTAGTAATAGAAGTGCCCCTTTAAGCAAGTAAATGCCTGTATTAGGACACTCCCAACATTCATTGCGTTATTTACGTTGTTGAGCAGTTTTTTTTTTTTTTTTTCACTTACGAAGTAATGGATTAGCAATCTGTTTCAAATCGAAACAGATTGTGTTGTTATTTAATTGCGTAATAACAACACAATCTGTTTCGATTTGATAGTTTACCTTAACTCTTTTAACCGACTTCAAAGAGGAGAAGGTTTTCAATTCGGCTGTATAGTTTCTTTTTTGTATGTTTATTACGCAATTACTGCGCCAATTATGAATTGATTTTCATGATTATTTTTTTGTTTGGTAAGTCATACCTCAGAGGTCCCATATCAATTTTAATTAACTTTGCGTGGGTACTGTTTGAGTTAGCTTCAATAATACGTATTTTTCCCACTTAGTCTGTATAGATTATGTTCTAAGTTCCTGTCACTGTTATTTACATCGCAGGTAACACAACCAAGACGCGAAAAATAAAAAAATATTGAAGTATAAAAAAAAACAACCGACAAAACGACCAAACTAAAATTCAAAACCAAAGACACTGACTTCCGAAATTAAAGTTTTTTTTCACAATGCAGTGTTTTCTTCATACTATGAGTTAAAATCTTCTTCTAAATCTCGCTTTACACGGGAGAAAAAGCAGCTGCAATTCTCCTTTTCTTTGCAGTAAACAACAAAAGGCTCCACTTTACGCTAGGAATATGCTCTGCTTATCTTGAAAGAAGCGTTCGGGCTTTGATCTCTGCATTATAAACATGCAATACATAAGGAAAATAGAGCATACATACATAAACGCACATCTTTTCCATGCGGGTAGGCAGAAACTACAGAAAGCCACATGCTACGATCCTTACATATTCCTTTAGCTTCGTATACGTTCATACATCTGGCCATTCACGCCGGTTGCGAGTACTACGAACATAATGCCACTATAATTATGTCCTTCTAGGACGTCCTCTGCCGGCGTTTCCACTCACATTTGCCTTGTAAATACCTTTTGTTTATTGCCTTTCATTCATCCTCTCAACATGACCAAACCATCTAAGCATACGATTTAAAAATGTCACAAGAGTATTCTATTCTATTCCTTCAATATTCTGCCTGGACGAAGCGACGCGACGGTTGAAATGAGAGTACACCAATCGATGCACGAATGTACTTCAGCAATGAAATAGTCTGTACATACTCTATGTTCATATGTACACAGCATGCATTTCAATATTGGAGTTTTATATACGTACGTAAAGTTGGCAGTTAGGTACTCGTTTGGCAACGAGGAGTAATTAATATTGAGTGCAATGTCATGACAAATATTATGATAGAGATTGAATTCAGCATATATAAATGAAGCGATTCAATTGATAAATTGTGGCGATGTTTATAGCGGATATGATGGTTTTGTTTTATCACTAATTCATTGCGCGAATAGTATTTGACTGGGAAAAGGGATAAAAAATCAGTATTGTGTTAAAGCAAATTGACATTGAAAAGCACGGTATAAGCTTATCTACGATCCTCACATGATCTGACCAAGATTAAGCCTGGACTTTAAAAGAGACTGCGACCACTTAGTTTGTTTCGATCTTTAATTTAGAGTAGTCAGATAGGATAGGAAATACTAAAATCATTTAGTTTTAAAACATTTTTAGGGTCCCGTACCTCAAAAGGAAAAAACGGATCCCTTATAGAATCACTCTTGTGTCTCTCTGTCTATCTGTCTAGCTGGCTGGCTGTCCGTCTATCACAGCCAATTTGCTCCGAATCTACTGAACCAATTTAGTACACATTTAAATTTCTGTTACGCGAACACGGACATGGAACGTAAATATAAATAAATTTTGAATATGGAAAATTTTAAAAAAACGTTTTGCAAACTGTACCGTGTGCCATCAAATGAAAGAGGAGCTTGTTGCGAGGATCTCAATTTTTTTTTAGATTTTTAAAATATTTTTAAAGCTATTTATAGAGGAAAATTTACCATTTCATCCTCTTATATCCAAAACTACCGGGTCTATTTTTTTTTAATACTAAGATTGGTTTTTTACTCATAGATTACAGGAAAATCTATAAGCGATCTATGATCTTAAAATAACATGGTAAATCTCTCAATGTTGTGCGTTCAAACATACATTTGCAGTTGGAATGTATGGGAGAACATGTTTTTCAACTACAATGTTAAGTTTGTTCTTGAGATAAAATTCATCCCAACTACCCTTTATTGTGCGTTGTCCGACACGCACTCGACAGGTAATTTTTTTTTTACCTTTGAAAGTGTTTAAAAGTACAAACCTCCTTACAGAAATAAAATCATTTAGATAAAAATTAAGTCACGGTAAAATCACATCAGAAATTAAAATATACATAGGGTAGCTATAGATTAACTACACAAAGATTTTAAATTAACAACATGCAATTGCAATAACTCTATTTCTAAGCGAGTTAATTGTATTAAAGAAGAAATTACTAATGAAGACGAGTAGATACTAAATCCAATTACGCGCAGTAACAGCTTGTGGTTTGAATCAAAGGCTTTTGTTGGACTCTATAGAGCTATATGTTACATAGACTAGCACTAGACACATACATGTTTCAATTAAATGGTGAAATTTTCACTTACAACTCTCGCAGCTTTGATACTCTGTGGATTCGGGGGTCATGTTAAACTGGTACTGGTTTTACCTGATCGCCAGCGATCACTGAATATTTTGTGGAGTAATATAATTGAGATCTGAGTGTATCCTATATTTTGATATTTACCTATGTGCATATAATTGACCTAAAAGCCTTTATTGAAGACAGAGTGTTGGAGAGCCTTTTTTTTGGCTGGGAAATTATCAAATAACTTCTCCCGCTCTGGGTGGAGCGGGAGGGCGTATCAGACTCTTACTGACTAAAGCCCACCCGTGTTCCTTCAGTTGCCTATATTGCCAGGGGCTACGATAACCCTTTCGGACAAAACCGCAACCCCGGCAGGCATCCGCCCTATCGGACCCCGTCAGTCCTGCTGACATCTCTTTGAGGCGCGCGTGGAATACAACGCGCTGTCGACCCGCGCCTGGTCCTTATCGGACGGCGAGCTATCCATTGCTCACCGTCCGCAAGCTCGCGCCTACGGTGGCCGAGAATCGGCCTGCGACTCCCGATGCCCAGGGCGTCTCCTGCGGCGGTTAGGGGCGTAAGGGCGCGAAATTTGCCTCTCCCTCACGCGTTCTTCCTCCTACTTCGCGAGCATTACCTACTGCTTCGCAGGAGGTGACGGCCTCCCATGCGCGTTGGAGAGCTTGCGGCGATGGAAATAAAGAAAAACAGGGAGTTGAGTGAGCGATTGGATGCTAGGAAAAAGGAAATGTAGTAAAAATTCCACATACAGCTTTCAATAAATACACACATAAATAACATAGCAAATATGGTACATGAATGTCGCGGGTTCTACATACACGGAATAAATACGTTACAGAAGAAGAAATTCCAAGTGTTGGACAACGTTAAAATCAACCCATGGAATCTCAATTCCATGCAACAAGACTAAATGAGGTGAAAATAAACATAAACCGCACCATGACACACGATATAGAACTCGCCAAGTCAGTAAACGCAAGTCCTAGTGAAACAGCATAAAAACACATTAGTTGATTGAAGAAAGATTTATATGGTCATTTAAAATGGAGGTCAAAAGGTTCCTTTGATATTGGACTGAGGTTTAAAAGTAGATTTTGCTGGAGATTTCTAGAAGCAGTATCTATGTTACTAAGGGCCAGTTTTTTTAAACGCGTAAACTGCTATGAATGGTTGGTTGAATGATTTCTTAAGAGCCAATCGCAGCAGGTTAACCGCGCTTGACAATTTGTCACATTAATTTTGCCATAAAGGCTCCAGCAAACAGGTGCGACGCGACTCTAATAAAACAATTTCTAAGAAAACTTCACGGTAGAACAATTAGCGGTGTCGGTCTGCGCGAGCCTTAATTTCGTTCGAGAAACTGGCTCTAAACTTGGTTAAGAAGGAGTCAATATGCTCTCAGCATTGATATATAAAAACCCAAGATGCACACTCAACGTCTAAAAAACGTCCCCAAAAAAAGAGCGCAACATTCTAAATTGTGCGCTCATTTCAAATAGTCTCGCGTCGCTCGCGTCTGGAAGCAGTCGTTAAAAATGCCGAAGTGTTCTGTGAGAAATTGTAAAAATATTACGTCAAGAAGGTTAAAAAAGGATGGGATATCGTATTTTCGGTAAGTAAAAAACTTATTGACTAGTTTTTGTTGTTTTTATGACCGATTATAACAAGCAATGTGTGATTTTGATTTATTTTTTCTAAAAACTTCATTCAACGCCCAAAGTAAAATACGGCTAACTTCAATGGCTGCTTGGTCAGTGTTAGAACAACGCATTACAGTCTCCGTTTAATTTTAGTCGCATTATAAAAATGACCCTGTTCTAATAAGTGGAGTCGATTTTGTTTGTGTTTCTTTTTATTAATAAATTTATGTACTTTTGAACCTTTTTTGTATGTAGTTTTTGAAAAATATATATATTTACGTTAAATAACGTGTAGGTCAGGAGGTAGCCAATTTAACATTTTTATAATGTTCGTAAATATTATGATGTATAACGATTCATTTATGGGCCAACTTATGAGTTCGCGACATGCGGCTGTTCTTTATATTTGAATAAACAATTTTAACAGTTATTATTTGTTTTTTTGATATACCCTATAGGCTACCCAAAAACATATTTATGCAGAAATAAAAGTATATTTATGTGTTTAAAACACAATTTTACAAACTCTTAAAATACTAACTAATAACGTAAGATGAAAAAAAAAAAAAAAGTCATGTTCGACTCCACTCAATACCTTGTCCTACCGACCACGGTCGGTCGTAAAATTTTATTGCTTTAAGTACCTGCGTTGTAATAACAACTTTAAATAATTGGCGTAAGGTTGAACTTGCAATAATATATGCTTGTAGCTTATAGAAAGAGACAGAAATAGAGTTTCGGGACACTTTCGAGCGTTGCTTTTATTCGAGACTGTGCATCTTGGGTTTTTATATATCAATGGCTCTCAGACAAAAAGAAGTTACGATAAATCTGTAGCAATATATTTCTTACATTTAAAACATTCTACGGAAAATTATTTAACACTTTGAAGGACAGTACACGAGACACAATAGAAGTTTTATTGTTATGACGCCTATAGGCGTATACTGTCCTTCAAAGTGTTAATGGCTAGCTTTGTTCCAAAAAACCTCGCATGCAATACATCAACTCTCTTCCGGACATGATGATGCATGCAATTTGCAGTTTAAACGCTCCAAGTAGTGGGAAGTACGAAAATCACCCAACTTACATAATACACCACACATTGCCAAAATTGTCCCGAAATTACGCATAAAACTACCACTAGCTTATAGCAACAACGAGAAACTGGGACACGAATGCGACAGATGCAAAGCCAAATGGGTCGACAACACAGAGTAATACATAAATGGAGTGGCAGTAACAGTCGGCTAACATGCCACAAAACAGTCATTCAACGACAGTGCTTTTTGTCTTCCGAATCACTCACCAATGAGATACATTAAATATCATAAATCTGCAAGCAAACGTAAGTCACAAATAGCCAACACGCAGAGAGAAAGTGAGGTGATCAAAGCTTGTGCTTAAACAGAAGAGGCCTTTGCTCTGCCGTGGTATAATAAATAGACTAGTATTATTAAACTCTCCATGTACGTCCTTCTCTGTGGCAGTCAAGATATTCGGCAAATGTAAGCACGCCATCCTGGAATGTCTTTGAATTACAGGGTTTATTAAACCGGGGGCGATTGTGCAAAGCCACTGGAGACAGAATGTTGATTTACAATTAGGATTATAGTTTGAATGGCCGGAAATTTGTTAAAACCTGCCCTGGGGAAAAGTTTGTAATTAATTAGCAGCTTACCGAAGTCAACGTAATACACACATCAAAAGTGTCTAGGGATCAAGCATTTTTATGCGGATTTCTTGAGATTGAGATGTGGCTTTGTAATAAATTTATGATTATATAAATTTATATGGATCCTTTTTGGTGCATTTCATAATTTGAAACAGGAACTGTTAATCAAATTCGAGTAAAAGATGAAAATCAGCTGTCAATATTTTCCCTATAAAAACATACAACGCATTGAAGACATTATTAGTGCTACTGTTTCCCTACTACTGATTAAAACCAACGTTATTATGGAGCGGCGACGTCATTTAAGCAGGGAAGAAATGCTCAGAGCCGTGGGAATGATAGAAGCTGGTTCCCGGCAACGTACTGTGGCTTTAGCTCTGAATACAAGTCAGAGTGTTATCAGTCGACTTTGGACACGTTACCGAAGCACTGGTACCGTGGCTGAGCGCCATGGAGGACGGTATCGCTGCACCACACGGAGACAAGACCGATACATTCAAATCTTAACTCGAAGAGCTCCAACAATAACCGCCATGATGTTAGCCGTGAGGCTTCATCACTCTTCAGGGAACTTAATTAGCGACCAAACAGTCAGAAACCGCTCGCATGAAGTGAACCTTCATTCCCGAAGACCGCTACGGGTACCACCTATAGCAATGCACAATCGTAGGATTCGATATCAATGGGCTCTTGAACACAGAAATTGGGCAGAAGAACAATGGCGTTTCGTGTGCTTTTCTGATGAGTCTCGTTTTGGTATGAGACCGGATACAAGACGTATACGACACTGGAGAACCCCTGGACGCCAACAGTGATTAAAATCCTGCCAGGAAGTCCATCCTTATAGTGGTGGAACCATCATGGTATGGGCGGGTATTTGGATCGGCGGAAGAACTGAGTTGATTTGGATCAGAGGCAACCTCAACGCTCAAATTTATGCTGAGACGATTGTATCTGACGTCATCGTTCCTCTACAAGTGCAAATCGGTCCCTTATTTCAGTTAATGCATGATAATGCACGACCGCACACCGCAAGAGTTGTAAGACAGACTCTCGCCGCAGCTAACATCAATGTCCTGCTCTGGCCTGCTCAGTCGCCAGACTTGAACCCGATTGAGCATGCATGGGATATGCTACAGAGAGGAGCTCTGCCGAATATGGAGGGTATCCAGTCGCAAGAAGACCTTTTTTTGTTGTTGCAACGAACATGGGCGGCCATTCCACAGCGTGATTTGGATGAACTCATTTTGAGTATGCCAAACCGATGTTCTTGTGTTGTTAGTGTTCGCGGTAGAAACACGGATTATTAATTGTTTAAGTTACCCAATAAAATTTTAAAGAAAACTGTTATTTCAGTCTTTTTTTCGAACTTTAATGTTAGTGGTTCAAATGTCAAAAATCCCTTTATTAGGAAAATGGCAAATTTCTTTATTAATGCAAAGGTGACTTGGTTTATCGTTACTGTGACAAACGAAAACACTTTATTTGATGAATCCTTAAAGAAAATTTTAATTAATATCAATCAGGAGAAAAGTTATTGCAAAAATATATGTTGATCCCTAGACACTTTTGATGTGTGTAGTTATAATAGTGTGGTAACTTACTAAAATTATGAGGTTTTGGTGTTATTAAAAGGTAATGAATTTGTGATTAATAGTGTAATTGGATGTGGCCCAGGAGGACCACGTTACAATAAGAAAATTTTAAATTGTGTCAAAGCTGTTTGCTGTTTCGCAACGAGCTCAAGACTGACTGGTTAAGTAGTAAATGCAGCCAAATTAGCCTCGAAATGGAACCCAGTTTTAGGAATAAATCTGATACATATATCATTTCTAAAAAACATCGTCTAGAAACAGTAAACGGTTTAAGGCAGAAATAAGAAAAGTCATGCGAATCTAAGAAAAGTTGCAAAGACTGTGATTGAAGCTGCGAAATCACAAAATGATTAAGCGATTTTTTAAATTGCCACTCAGTTTGTTTTTGTTCGAGACTCCATCGTCACGGCGAAACCTTGCGTTGTTTTTATAAATTAGTTAAAAAAAAGAATGAAGAAAAATAAATTTCAGCTTATGCTGCTTGCGGCCTAATTGCCTGCTGAACGCAATACAATAAAATTCCCTGAGTCGAACAATAAAACCTAAATAATTTCTAAATTGCATGGCATGGCTGTTAACTTAAAGCATGAAACCAAAATGGCTGACCCATAACTTCATACGAAAAGTATTCAGGGCGAGTTCAAGTTTCACAGTACCGAGTCCCATTTCTTTTCCCAGATTGGAATACGAGCAATAATATTGAAAAAGATTTACAAGTGCTCACGAAGGAAGTAAGATATAAACGGTACGCTCCGAAGTCAGAAGTAATAACAGCTGTAACGAACAGATTACTCCTGTATTTGAAATGTAAATATATTCACAGAGAGATCTAGACACGCGGCAGCATGTCAAGCCAAGTTCAAGGCAAGACACGGCTGCAGTGTGTTATTATTTAGTACACGAACCATTTGGAGCCACTTTTGACCCCTTAATAACTCAAAATCTATGTAACATAAACACATGAAATGTAGTTCATTTATTAACAACCCTTAGATTAACTAGAACCCCAAATTTCATAAATATAATTCAAACGGTTATTGAGATATTAAAGTCTAAAAATCGGCATTTTTTTATCATTGACTGACTAATGACGGTCATCAAAACCCTTTATCCCACTTCCGGATGACCTAGAAAGTTGAAAGGAGATTTCCCAAAAGCAGGCACACGGTATAGCACCGTGTCAAGGCTTATTTATCAAAAATGATGTCGTATTTTTTCAAGTTAAGTCGTTTTTATAAACATTTCTTTCACCCTAGCAATGGAGAACCTAATAAATCTAATCGATTGAAAATGTCGATACTAATCCACATGGAGTACGTGGATTATCCACAATACGAGTATGTTTCAAATGTAATGCTATTTATTATACTCAAATACTGTAATTATGATTTTACAATAACTAAAATATTATATTGTGCTGAATATACTCAAAAACTTAAAAGTTTTTTGAAACAGTAATGTTATAAATCACCCAATCGATTTGGTAAATCGATTACCAAAATAATTAAACCTGGTAACACTGGTATTGTTGGCTGTCGTACTGTTTGCGTATTTATTTTATACTAATGTTGTTATGTTATGATTTAATGCTGTTAATTTAAGACGCAGATATATGAGTGACCTTGAGTGGTTAGCTTGCGTGTTCTGTACTGAGCTCACTTAACGCGTCGCACGTCCAGCCAGTAATAGGACTCGCTCGTCAAGGAGCGCTGTCCCAAATGAATAAAACACGTATACTAAAATATCAATATTTAAATTATCTTTAAAATGGTGAAGGTTTCAGAAAAATACACTTGATAGATTTTGCGCGATTCTCAGTTTTTTATTCGCGTTAGACATAACTTTACAAATTAATTTCACTATATAATATAAACATAATCCAAAATAAGCTTATATTAAAATATTTAAAAAATGCTCTAATTTAACAAATAGTTTTTTTTAAATCATTAACACTACTGGTTTAGACGTCATCTTCAGTATAAAATCATTAAAAGTCGGTAATCGTCACCTTAAATTGAAGACTTAAACGAACTAATGCTCATCTTTCCACGGCTCTGGGTAAGTTTATATGTTCTTTAAATATTTATTATGAATACCCGTTCACCATTCACTATTTTAGCAGCCTATGGTCAGTCAGGGGTCCGTCGTCAGCTGTAAATGTCTATAGTCTAATCTAATGTAAATATAATAATATTATATAAATAAATACATTGATATTTACCTTTTTCAGGTATCCTCCGATACCATGTGTTATTGCAAAACTGGACATTATTGATTATCTACAACTGTATCCATCCCAAGTATTGCTTACTCATAGAAATTAAGCATAATTATGTTTTGCATGTGGCATGTCTATTGCAAGCCGCAGAACTCATCAGGTTAGTATTTTTAAAATGAGAGAATTGATATATTAAACAAAAGTAAATAAACAACAATAAGAAGTACTTTCTTACTTTCAAGGTCATACATTTGGATCAAGTTTGTCATGCTTATTGAGAGAAGCTGCTACCAGAGATGTTTATAGGCAAGCAGTTGCTGATAAAAATAAAGCCACCCTATAGTGTAGAAATAAGCATTAATTGGAGATTTGCCCTTAAAGGTAGGTCAAAACAATAATCTGGTTAGGGCCAGAATCAAATCGCGACATGGGAGCAGTAGGATCAGAGATCAGAGGTTTAGAGATCATCATTGCTCATTATTAGTTTCATGAGAAAGCGTATGGCAGTGCGTTCATACCATGACTACGTTATGAGAATGAAGCTTAGGTCGTTTTAAATTCGAGAGAAATAAAATGTTTTTACTATTTATTGTTGTTTTATTTGTTAAAGTAGAACGAATAAAACCAAATAAAAAAATCAAATCAAATCATGTAGTAAAATCTTGAGCTTCAATTTATCCTAAGTGGTTTGTGTAAATATTTCGACTGTTCAAATTTAAGAAGTTATATTTTTAAATAGCAAACATTGTCATAGCAGAAGAAACAAGAATCATTTTAGAAAGTTGTATGTTCTTACAAATAAATTTCAGCATTATCTACAGGCACCCATTTACATCTCAATTCTTTTGTCGGCCAAGTCGACAACCACACATTTATTGAACTTGGCTCCCATTTTCACATTTATGTTTTTGATGGGATATCGTTTACAGTTAGCCCTCATACATGAAGGATTATTATCTTTTCGTACAAAAACTTGCGAGGTACTTTGAGAACCAGGTTCGAATTCAGGGAAGTAGTATTTATTTAGCTCTTCTGGGAATGCTAGTAAGCCGCTCAGATTACGTAGCATAGTAACATCCAAACGCAACCCCAACGCAGTTAAATTGTGATTATTGATTCTGATCAATCGCTGTAGACTTAAAGTTGAGAAATTGTCCAACTCTTCTTTAGCATTAAGGTAAATGTCCACTTTCCCTTTCTTACATGTTGAAAAACGTAGGATTTTTCTCGGAAATTTCGCGGAAATCCTAGAGTTTGACAAGTGTTAGTTATTTTGATAAAAACTGGCGCTGCACCAGAATCGGTGGCTTCTAAGTTATAATCAGCTCCGTAAGTACCAAGTTAATCGTAATAATTTAAGGGAGGAACTAATGGCTCCGTAATGAAAGTTAATCTTTGATAATTATATAAGTAAATTCAATTTGTGTAACGCCAGATATTCTTCGAAAATTTGACAAACTGCCACGAAATGATATTTTAATTACGTTTGACCCAATTAACGGCAACTTATTAAATAATCGGGCCGGTATATATAGGGTGGCAGTGACATCGACGCGAAAACTGATACCATGGATTCAGTACATCAATTTGAACGCCCTGCGTTGAAATTTTTCGTCAGTTATTTTTAAAAAAATTTGCTATTCCAAACATATTTGCCGCGTAGGTATTGCACAGAGGGTGTTCAGAAACATGTACTGTATCCATAGTAACAGTTTTCGCGTCGATGTCCCTGCCACCCTGTATAATATGTATTTGTAAACGGATTCGCGAAACGTAAACGGAGAAGAAACGAAAAACACGGGTTAAGCGTGTACATTTGATTTTTATTATTAAATAAAATGATTTTTCTTTTTTTCGCTTTTTTATTTAAAGAAACTAGATGGGAGTCGACATTTCCTATTTGACTACACCTTCGAAGAAATGGCGAAAAAACTCAAGTTAAGCCCAAAACGCTGGCTCTCAATAACACCTTATGAATGACAAGTAAAAACGTAGGTGATTATGAATAAAGGCCTATTCAGATATACGCGATATGACTGTCGCGCTCGGTAGCGATACTGGTTCGCCTTCAGGGGCTGCAGCCTCCTCGACATGAATAGCGATTGCTTTACGACCGAATTTGGTCGCAATGTCCTAATAGGGTCCTTAGACGGTCACAATTATTTGACAAACACTTGATTTTGTCGTGCTGGTCAAACAATTTTGCGACCGAATTCGGTCGTAAAGCCATCGCTGTCTATGTCGAGACTACAGCACTAGTTAGTCACTTTGTACCAATTTCGCTACCGAGCGCGATGTGACAGCAATATCGCTTATATCTGAATAGGCCTTAACACTTTGAAGGACACTAAACGAGACACAATAGAAGTATTGTTTTTACGCCTATGGGCGTATAGTGTCCTTCAAAGTGTTAATACATGGAAAGTGGTAGCAACCAGCACAGGACAAATCCGGTTGATATAAAAAAAAGAAATAGAGCATATTCCCAGCAATGGGTTATTTTAAACTGTGGATACTGAAGATGAAAGGCATAACGTCCTCACTTCCTTAGTTAACAAAAAATATATGTACCAAAGGACCAACTATAATAAAAATGAAACGCCATTCGTTGGTAAGGAACGGCTGGAAATTTGGCATATTTTTTGTTTTAAATTGTTCGTAATAGTTCGAATCAAGTTTTTACGAAAAGAAAAAAATTAAAAGATGTCAAGAAAATTTGCTGAAAATGCTATTTTATGAGAATTGTGTGGGACATGACAACGTCTCTCCGGTAAGCTAGTGAACAATAAAATTACTATAAAGATTTCATTAAACATTATTAAGACTAAAACGAATGTCTTTCAACAAATTAAGATTCCAAAGCTTAAAATTCTCTCAATTAACAATCTCCAGATAATTGACAATACCTTCATTAGAATGTTTTCCTGGATTTTAATTAAAGCGGATCTTCTGTCGTAATTCAATTCTGAGAAGATCTTTCCTTTTAAGGGTTCCGTAGTCAACAAGGAATCCTCATAGTATCGCCATGTTAGTCTATCTGTCTGTCTGTCCGCGGCTTAGCTCAGACACTCTTAGTATTATGGGTATGTACCAATGACAAATTACAGCTTTTTACACATAGTTTTTTTTTTGTACATACAAGTGGTTCCCGAGCACTAGACGGCCACGACCGCAACCCCGATCAGGTAAACTATAGAAACCGATACGAACCGCGCACTTGGTCTCAACGGCCAACAGCCAATGGCGGTCTAGTGCGCGAGATCCCTTCATCACGCCCACAAGTGGTAAAACAAAATCTTGAAAACAAATTTATTACGTACACGTAAAGTAGGGATTCGTTTGCGCAGTATTCTGCTTTAAAGTGCAAATTTTTGTTAGAGTCAACTCCTCTGCCAGCTAAATGGTTGGTTTTGGATATGTGAAAAAAAATCACGGCACTAGTAGGTATATATAACGTAGTTAAAAGGAATACTATCAAAGCTAAGTAGGCTTTACAAGTTAACGAGTAATAGTCGACCAACTTACATTTACAGTTGGAATGTATAAGAGAACATGTTTTTCAACTACAATGTTAACTTTTTTCTTGGGATAAATTCATCCCAACTATGGAACCCTTCACTGTGCGTGGTCCGACACGCACTTGACCGGCTTTCTTTATATTTAGATGTCAGAGGAGATAACTGAAGTAAACGGACACTGCCCTTTATAATGACGATACAGATAAAATATCCCGACAAACAGGAAAAGGAGATGAAAATTCAGAGGAGAATTTAGTTTTCAAACCTTCGTCACAATTTAAAGTAGGTAATCTTTTGATGTTTTTAAATAATAGAGGTATAATTTATAACTTCATGTTCAAAAATGAAACAACTACACACATCAAAAGTGTCTAGGGATCAAGCATTTTTATGCGGATTTCTTGAGATTGAGATGTGGCTTTGTAATAAATTTATGATTATATAAATTTATATGGATCCTTTTTGGTGCATTTCATAATTTGAAACAGGAACTGATAATCAAATTCGAGTAAAAGATGAAAATCAGCTGTCAATATTTTCCCTATAAAAACATACAACGCATTGAAGACATTATTAGTGCTACTGTTTCCCTACTACTGATTAAAACCAACGTTATTATGGAGCGGCGACGGCATTTAAGCAGGGAAGAAATGCTCAGAGCCGTGGGAATGATAGAAGCTGGTTCCCGGCAACGTACTGTGGCTTTAGCTCTGAATACAAGTCAGAGTGTTATCAGTCGACTTTGGACACGTTACCGAAGCACTGGTACCGTGGCTGAGCGCCATGGAGGACGGTATCGCTGCACCACACGGAGACAAGACCGATACATTCAAATCTTAACTCGAAGAGCTCCAACAATAACCGCCATGATGTTAGCCGTGAGGCTTCATCACTCTTCAGGGAACTTAATTAGCGACCAAACAGTCAGAAACCGCTTGCATGAAGTGAACCTTCATTCCCGAAGACCGCTACGGGTACCACCTATAGCAATGCACAATCGTAGGATTCGATATCAATGGGCTCTTGAACACAGAAATTGGGCAGAAGAACAATGGCGTTTCGTGTGCTTTTCTGATGAGTCTCGTTTTGGTATGAGACCGGATACAAGACGTATACGACACTGGAGAACCCCTGGACGCCAACAGCGATTAAAATCCTGCCAGGAAGTCCATCCTTATAGTGGTGGAACCATCATGGTATGGGCGGGTATTTGGATCGGCGGAAGAACTGAGTTGATTTGGATCAGAGGCAACCTCAACGCTCAAATTTATGCTGAGACGATTGTATCTGACGTCATCGTTCCTCTACAAGTGCAAATCGGTCCCTTATTTCAGTTAATGCATGATAATGCACGACCGCACACCGCAAGAGTTGTAAGACAGACTCTCGCCGCAGCTAACATCAATGTCCTGCTCTGGCCTGCTCAGTCGCCAGACTTGAACCCGATTGAGCATGCATGGGATATGCTACAGAGAAGAGCTCTGCCGAATATGGAGGGTATCCAGTCGCAAGAAGACCTTTTTTTGTTGTTGCAACGAACATGGGCGGCCATTCCACAGCGTGATTTGGATGAACTCATTTTGAGTATGCCAAACCGATGTTCTTGTGTTGTTAGTGTTCGCGGTAGAAACACGGATTATTAATTGTTTAAGTTACCCAATAAAATTTTAAAGAAAACTGTTATTTCAGTCTTTTTTTCGAACTTTAATGTTAGTGGTTCAAATGTCAAAAATCCCTTTATTAGGAAAATGGCAAATTTCTTTATTAATGCAAAGGTGACTTGGTTTATCGTTACTGTGACAAACGAAAACACTTTACTTGATGAATCCTTAAAGAAAATTTTAATTAATATCAATCAGGAGAAAAGTTATTGCAAAAATATATGTTGATCCCTAGACACTTTTGATGTGTGTATAACGAATTTTATATTTTCCACCTTTTTTGTTCCCACTTTCCAGCGCTCGAAGCACTTTTCAGCACTCGGGCTCTCGAGTAAATATGACAGTGCTTTTTCAAAACATCGTCGTCAAATATATGCAGTTATTTAAAAATGGTAAAATGAAAAAACAATCCTTCCACATGGAGTTTAATTTTAGTATTGTTTGCGGTATTATCTAATCGAAATCAAACGTAAGATTAACTACTTCAAACAAATACTTCGTGTAAAAAAACAGCTAGACGGTAAGACGGCAAAACATTTTAAGGTCACGACTGTAAACCCGTTATTGTGAAAGTGTAACATTTCTAATCTGGTACAAGTCTAGCATTGCCTTTTGATTTCAGTCTAAACCTAGATTAGATTCTAAAATCGTAGGCGTTAAAATAGAGTATCAAGGTAAGCCCACAAGGTTCCCACATGAAAATTAACCTTTGGAATCCGTCGTAGGCGAACAAAAATGTCGTCAATATAATTTTAAGATAAGACCGATGTTCGGAAACCTGATACAAGATCTTAAAGCTTTCAAGAGACAAAACCCATGAGCGTCATCAGATCAATTCGGGTTTTCATAATTAAAACATTATGTCTAATCTAAATAATAAAGGAGAATGCCTAAATGTATGGGCAAAAAACCTGACGTTGATTAAAAAAAAACTTATGTGGGGTAAAAGGGCATTATTTGTAGAAAAACAAAAAAATACTTTGTTTAAAAATTATCCTAACGATGATGATGATGATAAATTTCTATGTTATTTTTTATTTTTAATAACAATAACGTTTTTGCTTTAATGTACATTAAGTTGGTTAGCATTTTATGATAGTACACAGAAAAACACGTAAAAAAAAAAAGCATAGGTAGATACTTATTACAAAAAAATACATCGCAATTACATATATTCAGTTAGTTTCGCAGTCTCTGAGATCAGGGTGATTATTCTAATCTTATAAACAATTTTATAAACGCTACCCTTTGCCGGTTCATATGATATTCGTCTACATAGTCTGACTAGGTTCTTGATCTTGCATTAGATATGAAGGCCTGCTGCGATTCTAAATTCACTCATTGCAGTCAATAGTCGCGACTATTAGCACTCTCAGTGCTCAACTGACTTTGGTTAAGTTGTTTCAATTATGGAATATGGGCAATATAACCGCATGGTGCACTATCTCTTTTTGACACAGGAAACTCGTTATTCATCGCTTGCAATGTTGCCGCTTTGTGCACGCTGTGACGCTAATGGTGATGATTTTGTGAAAAACTTATTTCTCATTTGATACCCTACTACTATCCTTCATAATATTTTTTAATCGACACTAGTTGTTTTTGGGCATAGTCTTTTACAATAAGAAATTTTAAAAGCACTCTATAGCGACCAAGGGAATATATAATGAAATCACTGACACGTGAACAAATATAAGTAAATGGTATTGAAGTAGAAAAGATCTAAAATGCCGTAAGCGACACTAACTGGGAGTTGGTATTATCTTACTTACATATTCCTGTGCCTCTGCCCTTATCCCAATTTATTTGTGGTCAGCGCAACATGTCTTTTTTAATAAATCTCTTAGCCCTCATCTCAGTAGTCACTCCTTTTCTAGCTATATCATCTTACACAACTGTATTCATCGTTTCTTTGGTATCAACCTTTATATCCTTCCACATTCATCGTCAAAACTTTCCTCACGACACGATTCTTGTTTCTAATCAGTGGTGGTTCCTAAATAGATTTAAGACAGCATATTTAAACTGTCCTTGCAACTGTACTTTAAGGCAATTTGCTGGCATATTTCATAATAAGTAAAAATTGTAACGCTACCATATCTCTACGCGAATTTGAGTCTATGTAAATTTTTGGCCATTTACGTGATGTTGGTATGAATTTGTGTACCAAAATGAACGTGTACGTTGTGTAACGTAGATAGCAGACAAAGGTTTGCTGTAGACCTCAGATAAGTAATGAGGGTTCCAAATGTTGGAATATATTGCTCCGAACTAAATTTCATTCTATACAACTGTCGATATTTTTAAACATGGTTTATAATTATCACACTTGTGCTTATAGCAAGTCATAATGAATACCTAACTACTGCTATACGTTTCATATTAAGTTGGTATATGATATAATAAAGATTTACCATCTTTAGATAAATAAATCTCCAAGTGAACTCTCGAAATTGCCCTTTAAAATTCAAGATTAAATTCGAAAGTTTAACAAGCTATTATTAAATTTCAACTTTCAGTACATACAATAATTTGGAAAATTAATCATAAAGCTAGGTTTAACGAAAACAATAACTTTATCAAACTTTCGACAAAAATAATCAAATTGGCTTAACATAACTTGCTATTGAACAATACGAAAACTTAAGTTTCAAAGAATCTTACTCTATACAATGTTCAGTTACTTAATAATAAGTTGCTCCTTGTTCTTAAAGCAATAAATATTTTTTTACCAAGTTTATATCATTCAAATAAAATAACGAAACAATCGAAAGGTTTAGACATGGTGAAGGTTAAGTACATAAAGGAGACGGAAACGATTACATACAATCTTGGGCCTGAATGTAACGAGAAGAAAATGGTGTGAATGAATAGATTTAAACTTATCAATCCCTCGCGATCCATTGTATCAACAATATCCAATCCAAATTATGGCGGCGGTAAAATCCAAAATAACAATACCAAGTCAAACGTGTGACCTATCTTCGGTGACCAGTGTGACAGCAAGGGTCGTAATAGGTAGGCAGGGTTCGAATTCGTAAAATACAAAGCAGTGGTCGTTGAAAATGAAAAATAATCGGGAAAGCACTAATAACGCATCATAAAATATGAAACCAGTGAGCAACCAAGAGCAGTCGGCAATGTCTAGTGTCAATGTCAGACAGCTTTCATACCAGTGACATAGACTAAAAATATAAGACTGATTTTAATCGATATAAAATTGATAGTTATTAATTTGGTTTTTCAGTAATTAATTAATATTTTATTTATTAAAATAACTTAAATGCACTATATTGTATACAAATTATAGTGCATTTAATTACTTTGAGTTAATTATCTAGTGCAAAAGGTTTTATTTTGTAATTGTGTAATCGATTACTCAATAATCTCACGAAAACCATATTTCTCAGCTTCCAGATTGAGAATTGAGCAGATTTTTTATATTCTAAGATAAAAAAAATATGACAATTTTTTTTAGATCATATCTCAACTTATTACATTTGGGCCCACCGTTTTCCATGTTCTTTAACTTATAACTGTCAATTTTACCAAGTACTGATCAGAAAAAAAAATTGGTTTACATAACACACGCGGTGTGCGTCACACACACACACACACACACACACCTCCCCCCCCACACACACTCTCAAGACAACACTACAACACTCTTTGAAATCTTTTCGTGAACAGAGTAATCTGATAACGGATTGTATCAAATTCAGGAAAGCCCTAGTTAATAAGCCGCTGACTAGTTTGATGTAAAATAATACCCAAGTGTTACGATACTCATTAAAAGACCGAATGAATAAATTCTACAAATTGGTTTGAGTGCATCCACATTCAGTCTAACAAAGACAGAAAATAACATTTCTTCGTACGAGACCTTGGAGACACGTACATTGTTTGCTACGACACTTGTACCCGACAAACTTACATAAAATATTCTTTCGTTCCAAGGATAACGACAAAATCTCGGTCTTATTGGACAATATCCTGAATATTCTCAAAAGATGTTTCGTTCGCCCATAATTTTTGCACCCTTTTATAAAATGAGAACTCGTCTCGAGATCGTCTCGTAACTTGTAAATAAGCTCCAAACTTGGCTGTGTTATGTTAAACAGGTTTCCGGTCTACTGGTCTGGATAAACACGTCAGATAATAGTAGTAATTTTTCCAATTGAGCACACATTGGTTGTCAGAAGTATGTGATAGGGTACGTTATGAAATTTATATGCGATTATAGCATTCTAATTCGACAATATTTTGTGTTTGCGACTTCTTTGCTAAATTACCAAAAAATCTTGGTAATCTTTAGCGGAATTTATCCTAAAATATTAAAACTTTACGTTTGGGCGAAATTACTAGCACAAATAGTATTAAATAAGCATAATTCCTTGATAATGAGGTTACGGAAGGGTTAATTAGTTAAGATTAGTGCCAAAGTAACCCATTAATGGTGGATTAAAAGGGACGCGGCCGCTAAAAGCATTTACTACTCGAAAATCCCACTCGACATCGATTGAAGCCAGCTCAGCTCTACTGAATGTTTTAGACTTTATTTTATTTACTTTTAGTTGGAGCGAACGAGTACTAAGAGAGAATTGAGCGCCCGCAGAAGAAAGGATTAATGCACTGAAATAGCGACATGGTTCCGCAATAATCCACGAAGAATATAGCGGACCGACTACTAGAGGTGGGTTGTAACAGGTTAAACACGATATCTGTTATCACTGTTACTGTTACACAAAAATAACAGATCCAAATATCTGTTATTAAATAACAGCCTGTTATTTTTCTACGAACGATAAATACGTATTTTAATATCAATTGAATATCTTCTTTGTTTAAATTCGTTTTTAAGTTTGTTTTACAATAGTAACTGGTCTGTAACAGGTAACACAACCTAATTTAGGAGTCACTTTTTTGTAAGTGTTTGTTCTTGTAAGACCACCAACTGTATTTTTAGGGATACTAAATACTAAGTGCTTCTCTTTTTAGCGTAGTTTAACCGCTTTAATAAGAGGGAGAAGTAAACATATTTCGTATTTCGAAGTAAATAATAGGTGTTTCTCTATTTAGCAAGGGTCATTCCTTAATGAGAAAACAGAAATTGTTTTCTTGCAATATTTATTCCTTCGTGTGTGTGTGTATGTAAGTAACAGCCGTAGTAACAGTCTGTGTGAGATTGTTATAATGAATTAACAGTACCAGCCGCGGTAAGTTTTTGAGGACCTGTTATTTTAAGTACCAGATATTTTATGTTGCTAGGAACAATTGTTACAAGTTATTTTTAAATATCTGTTATTTCTACCTGTTACGATAAATACGTCTCACTCCTAGCGACTACGATGTTTTCCTTAGGGCAAAACGTTGATCAAAATCGTGACCGATGTAAAGAATGGAGGAGACTTCGACCCCAGCAGTGCGACGGCACGGGGTGGTTATAATTAATAACTAATTAGTATTTTCGGTTACCAAGAGATAAGAAGAATAATTTACCTTGTGTCGTAAATGTTACTCCACGGAATTCCATTTCATAAATTGGTAATCAGACAACACAAAATTGTTAATTATGAACGCAATACACTGTTGTTCAAGGCAGCAAGGACATCGATCGGGAAAGCATTTGGTACGCAGATGTAAGATATCGGGTAGATTGAAGTAAGCCACGATACTCTATGAATATTTCAGTCCTGCACATGCAGCATGCTTGGTGTAGGCCTCGTGCAACGCAATTCGATATATGACGTTATTGTGGTGGCTCTGTGCATAAAATGTTATTTTATTTGTCCTTAATCCATTAAATATTCAACTTGTTTACTAAACCGTCGTAATCCGCCCGCTGTTGTATTTACAATTGCAAATAAAAGCAAATATTTGACTTTGAACAACATTGAGGTTTTACTCCGTTTTAAGTTTATAATCTGAGCAATAGCGACCCGCCACCGCTTCGCACGGTTTTCAATACTTGAGAAAACATAAAAATTACTTTATTCTTTGTGAGTATAAACATAACCTTCCCGAATATTTTTTCAAAATGATGGTGACATCTAAATCGGCTGCAGAGTGGAGAAGAATTTAAATTTCGCTTTTTGTTTGAATGCGTTGTATTCAAACAAAAAGCGAAATTTATAATTTTATAGAAGACGCAAATCGCGTGCTTCTGTTTTACCCGTTATCCAAAAAGCTCAGAGAGAAAGAATATTTTTTTCACTTTTATGATGTTTGGTATCCATTAGCATTTTGATAATAACACACTAAGCCACCACGATCTTTACCTGCTTCCCCGAGAAAGACGGTTGCACCATTGCAGCATATGACAAGACAAATGCATCGATCTTTCGCGAAAGCCCTTTCATCTGACACTCTTGAAACAGGTCGCAAACAGGTATTACCAAGTGCCAGGTTATTGGCATTTCAGAGCGTGAACTTTTATACTAACTCTGACATGGGCCAAAGATAATCTCGGCTTCGTTTGAAACTTTTTATTTTGGGTACAGCTAAAAGGGTTTGTGTTCCGATAAAAGTGCTTAAACTTTAACCCGTTGTTAGAGTAGGGACAAGAAACAATTAAAATAATAAAGTACTAATTTGGAGTTTGATTGTCCAATTCAGGAGCGAAACTTGATGGTTAATTTTGAGGGAAACGAATGATGCATGTTTTGATTGGGTCTGGCAGAAAGAGCATATGAACACATTCAGTAATTAAGCTGGCAATATTAATGTTGGCAATGTTTATAAGTGAGCTATAAACCAATAATAAATCAGTCAAATATTGTGTTCTATTTGGTTAAAACATCCCAATTACTACATAAATATACTCTCAGTACGATACCTAACAACACCCTCACGGATCGGGAGGGTTTTTTCATGTTGTATATAGTTCGTGCTGCTTTGAAAGAAGATTCAATATACGTTTTTTGGATAATCATTAACTAAAAGATCAAAACTTTAACTCGCATAATAGTCACGGAAAGCTTAAGTCTCCTAATAATAGCGTATAGGGTTGTCACAAAGGTAACTTAAATTGAGATCTTTAAGAAAAACGGAAGCCCTTGTGATTGCAGGGCTCTCGTCATGTAACGAGCCTACTACACTTTGCATATGCATAGCATATGCTGAAATAGGAGCCTTTTGGCCTCGTACAGGACTATCTGTTATTTTTTTTTATTTGTTTTTTATTTTTTTATTTATGTTTTAATGAGTGTGTTTTAGTTTAATTTGTGATGTCCTGTGCGAGTCCCAATAAATACTTTTTCTTTCTTTCTTTCTTCGTGCCCCATTTTTGAGGACAGTGTTTTTTTGTTCGGTTTTTTATCTATCCTAAATAGATAAAAAATAGGAGAGAAATTATGTGTCGCAAACGACTCACCTTAGAATGTGTGGGTAAAGAATAATGAAAAATACAACACAAAATAATTATTCCGGTCCATAGCATCTGCCTTCAAGACAATCAAGGATTATACCAAGAAGATAGAAAGCGTTAGTATTACATGGTTGCAATCATGGTCATAATTCCTGAGTCGGGATTCCCTCGAGATCGTGGATTGTCGCGGTCGGTTTGAAGGCGCTTGTTGAGCATTGAAGATTACACTAGCTACTGATATAAATAATAACCACGCAGGACAGTTTGGTTAAATTTCATAAAGACATAGTCAAATGTAAGTGATGATTTATACTTGGCAAAAGTAGCTAATAGTAATTAGCGTTGACTGCCTCGCCGATCTAATAGTGTCTAATAGTTAATTGATTCAGGCGTGACCTTGCGGAAATCCATTATAAAATGCAATTGAAGTGGATATATTTAGTGACCTGTTCCGCTTAACTATTTCTAAACAGTCATAAAAAGACCCTGAAAGAAATCGACACGTATTTCACCTCTCAACGAGGCATCCTCAGGATGACGATTAAATTGTCGTGAACTCGAACACGCCGTGTCGATCGTCATCCTGAGGATGCCTTGTAATTAGCGTTGACTGCCTCGTCGGTCTAATAGTGTCTAATAGTTATTAGCGTTGACTGCCTCATCGGTCTAGTAGTTATTAACGTTGACTGCCTTGTCGGTCTAGTTTAGTAACGTTGACTGCCTCGTCAGTCTGATAGCTATTAGTGTCGACTGCCTCGTCGGTCTAGTAGTTATTAGCGTTGACTGCCTCGTCGGTCTAGTAGTTATTAGCGTCGACTGCCTCGTCGGCCTAGTAGCTATAAGCGTTGACTGCCTCGTCGGTCTAGTAGTTATTAACGTTGACTGCCTCGTCGATCTACTAGTTATAAGCGTTGCCTGCCTCGTCGGTCTACTAGCTATTAGCGTTGAATGTCTCGTCGGTCTAGTAGTAATTAGCGTTGACTGCTTCGTCGGTCTAGTAGTAATAAGCGTTGACTGCCTCGTGGGTCTAGCAGTTATTAACGTTGACTGCCTCATCGGTCTAGTTTAGTAACGTTGACTGCCTCGTCAGTCTAATAGCTATAAGTGTTGACTGCCTCGAACTTATAGTTATGAACGTTGACTGCCTCGTCGGTCTAGTAGTTATTAACGTTGACTGCCTCGTCGGTCAAGCAGTTATAAACGTTGACTGCCTCGTCGGTCTAGTAGTAATTAGCATTGACTGCCTCGTCGGTCTAGCAGTTATTACCGTTGACTGCCTCGTCGGTCTAAGAGTTATTACCGTTGACTGCCTCGTCGGTCTAGTAGTTATTAACGTTGACTGCCTCGTCGGCCTACTAGCTATTAGCGTTGACTGCCTCTTCAGTCTTGTAATTATTAGCGTTGACTGCCTCGTGGGTTTAATAGCTATTAGCGTAGACTGCCTCGTCGTTTTTTTAGCTATTAGCGTTGACTGCCTCGTCGGTCTAAGAGTTATTAGCGTTGACTGCCTCGTCGGTCTAGTAGTAATTACCGTTGACTGCCTCGTCAGTCTAATAGTTACTAGCGTTGTCTGCCTCGTCGGTCTTGCAGTTATTAACGTTAAATGCCTCGTCGGTCTAGTTTAGTAACGTTGACTGCCTCGTCAGTCTAATAGTTACTTGCGTTGATTGCCTCGTCGGTCTAGTAGCTATTAGCGTTGACTGCCTCGTCGGTCTAGTTAAGAAACGTTGACTGCGTCGTCGGTCTACTAGCTATTAGCGTTGACTGCCTCGTCGGTCTAGTAGAAATTAGCATTAACTGCCTCGTCGGTCTAGCAGTTATTACCGTTGACTGCCTCCTCGGTCTAGTAGTAATTAGCGTTGACTGCCTCGTCAGTCTAATAGTAACTTGCGTTGACTGCCTCGTCGGTCTAGTAGGAATTAGCATTGACTGCCTCGTCGGTCTAGCAGTTATTAGCGTTGACTGCCTCGTCGGTCTAGTAGTAATTAGCGTTGACTGCCTCGTCAGTCTAATAGTTACTTGCGTTGACAGCCTCGTCGGTTTAGTAGCTATTAGCGTTGACTGCCTCGTCGGTCTAGTTTAGAAACGTTGACTGCGTCGTCGGTCTACTAGCTATTAGCGTTGACTGCCTCGTCGGTCTTATAGTGTTAAATAGTTATTAGCGTTTACTGCCTCGTCGGTCTACTAGCAATAAGCGTTGACTGCCTCGTCGGTCAAGTAGCTATAAGCGTTGACTGCCTCCTCGGTCTACTAGCTATTAGCGTTGACTGCCTCGTCGGTCTAGTAGTAATTAGCATTAACTGCCTCGTCGGTCTAGCAGTTATTACCGTTGACTGCCTCGTCGGTCTAGTTTATTAACGTTGACTGCCTCGTCGGTCTAGTAGTTATTAACGTTGACTGCCTCGTCGGTCTACTAGCTATTAGCGTTGACTGCCTTGTCGGTCTAAGTGTTTTTAGCGTTGACTGCCTCGTCGGACTAGTAGTAATTAGTGTTGACTGCCTCGTTAGTCTAATAGTTACTTGCGTTGACTGCCTCGTCGGTCTAGTTTAGTAACGTTGACTGCCTCGTGGGTTTAATAGCTATTAGCGTAGACTGCCTCGTCGATTTACTAGCTATTAGCGTTGACTGCCTCGTCGGTCTAAGAGTTATTAGCGTTGACTGCCTCGTCGGTCTAGTAGTAATTACCGTTGACTGCCTCGTCAGTCTAATAGTTACTAGCGTTGTCTGCCTCGTCGGTCTAGCAGTTATTAACGTTAAATGCCTCGTCGGTCTAGTTTAGTAACGTTGACTGCCTCGTCAGTCTAATAGTTACTTGCGTTGATTGCCTCGTCGGTCTAGTAGCTATTAGCGTTGACTGCCTCGTCGGTCTAGTTAAGAAACGTTGACTGCGTCGTCGGTCTTATAGTGTTAAATAGTTATTAGCGTTTACTGCCTCGTCGGTCTACTAGCAATAAGCGTTGACTGCCTCGTCGGTCAAGTAGCTATTAGCGTTGGCTGCCTCGTCGGTCTAGTTTAGTAACGTTGACTGCCTCGTCAGTCTAATAGTTACTTGCGTTGATTGCCTCGTCGGTCTAGTAGCTATTAGCGTTGACTGCCTCGTCGGTCTAGTTAAGAAACGTTGACTGCGTCGTCGGTCTACTAGCTATTAGCGTTGACTGCCTCGTCGGTCTTATAGTGTTAAATAGTTATTAGCGTTTACTGCCTCGTCGGTCTACTAGCAATAAGCGTTGACTGCCTCGTCGGTCAAGTAGCTATTAGCGTTGGCTGCCTCGTCGGTCTAGTTTAGTAACGTTGACTGCCTCGTCGATCTAGTTTATTAACGTTGACTGCCTCGTCGGTCTAGTAGTTATTAACGTTGACTGCCTCGTCGGTCTAAGAGTTATAAGCGTTGACTGCCTCGTCGGTCTACTAGCTATTAGCGTTGACTGCCTTGTTGGTCTAAGTGTTTTTAGCGTTGACTGCCTCGTCGGTCTAGTAGTAATTAGTGTTGACTGCCTCGTCAGTCTAATAGTTACTTGCGTTGACTGCCTCGTCGGTCTAGTTTAGTAACGTTGACTGCCGCGGCAGTCTAATAGCTATTAGTATTGACTGCCTCGGTCTTATAGTTATGAACGTTGGTTGACTCGTCGGTGTAATAGTTATAAACCTTGTCTGCCTCGTCGGTCTACGAGCTATTAGCGGTGACTGCCTCGTCGGTCTAGTAGAATAAGCGTTGACTTTCTCGTCGGTCTAGTAGCTATTAGCGTTGACTGCCTCGTCGGTCTACAAACTATTAGCGTTGACTGCCTCGTCGGTCTAAGAGTTATTAGCGTTGACTGCCTCGTCGGTCTAGTAGTAATTAGCGTTGACTGCCTCGTCAGTCTAATAGTTACTAGCGTTGACTGCCTCGTCGGCCTACTAGCAATAAGCGTTGACTGCCTCGTCGGTCTAGTAGCAATTTGCGTTGACTGCCTCGTCGGTCTAGCTTAGTAACGTTGACTGCCTCGTCGGTCTACTAGCTATTAGCGTTGACTGCCTCGTCGGTGTAGTAGTAATTAGCATTAACTGCCTCGTCGGTCTAGCAGTTATTAACATTGACTGCCTCGTCGGTCTAAGGGTTATTAGCGTTGACTGCCTCGTCGGTCTACTAGCTATTAGCGTTGACTGCCTTGTCGGTCTAAGTGTTTATTAGCGTTGACTGCTTTGTCGGTCTTGTAGTAATAAGCGTTGACTGCCTCGTCAGTCTAATAGTTACTTGCGTTGACTGCCTCGTCGGTCTAGTAGGAATTAGCATTGACTGCCTCGTCGATCTAGCAGTTATTAACGTTGACTGCCTCGTCGGTCTAGTTTAGTAACGTTGACTGCCTCGTCAGTCTCATAGCTATTAGTATTGACTACCTCGGTCTTATAGTTATGAACGTTGGTTGACTCGTCGGTCTTATAGTTATTAACGTTGTCTGCCTCGTCGGTCTACTAGTTATTAGCGTTGACTGCCTCATCAGTCTAATAGTTACTTGCGTTGACTGCCTCGTCGGTCTAGTAGGAATAAGCATTGACTGCCTCGTCGGTCTAGCAGTTATTAACGTTGACTGCCTCGTCGGTCTAGTTTAGTAACGTTGACTGCCTCGTCAGTCTAATAGCTATAAGTATTGACTGCCTCGGTCTTATAGTTATGAACGTTGGTTGACTTGTCGGTCTTATAGTTATTAACGTTGTCTGCCTCGTCGGTCTACTAGTTATTAGCGTTGACTGCCTCGTCGGTCTAGTAGTTATTAGCGTGGACTGCCTCGTCGGTCTACTAGCTATTAGCGTTGACTGCCTCGTCGGTCTACTAGCTATTAGCGTTGACTGCCTCGTCGTTCTAAGAGTTATTAGCGTTGACTGCCTCGTCGGTCTAGTAGTAATTAGCGTTGACTGCCTCGTCAGTCTAATAGTTACTAGCGTTAACTGCCTCGTCGGTCTACTAGCAATAAGCGTTGTCTGCCTCGTCGGTCTAGTAGCTATTAGCGTTGACTGCTTCGTCGGTCTAGTAGTTATTAGCGTTGACTGCCTCGTCGGTCTACTAGCAATAAGCGTTGTCTGCCTCGTCGGTCTAGTAGCTATTAGCGTTGACTGCCTCGTCGGTCTAGTTTAGTAACGTTGACTGCCTCGTCGGTCTACTAGCTATTAGCGTTGACTGCCTCGTCGGTCTAGTAATAATAAGCATTAACTGCCTCGTCGGTCTACTAGCTATTAGCGTTGACTGCCTCGTCGGTCTAAGAGTTATTAGCGTTGACTGCCTCGTCGGTCTAAGAGTTATTAGCGTTGACTGCCTCGTCGGTCTAGTAGCTATTAGCGTTGACTGCTTCGTCGGTCTAAGAGTTATTAGCGTTGACTGCCTCGTCGGTCTTAGAGATATTAGCGTTGGCTGCCTCGTCGGTCTACTAGCTATTAGCGTTGACTGCCTCGTCGGTCTAAGAGTTATTAGCGTTGACTGCCTCGTCAGTCCAGTAGTAATTAGCGTTGACTGCCTCGTCAGTCTAATAGTTACTAGCGTTGACTGCCTCGTCGGTCTAGCAGTTATTACCGTTGACTGCCTCGTCGGTCTAAGAGTTATTAGCGTTTACTACCTCGTCGGTCTACTAGCTATTAGCGTTGACTGCCTCGTCGGTCTAGTTTAGAAACGTTGACTGCCTCGTCGGTCTACTAGCTATTAGCGTTGACTGCCTCGTCGGTCTAGTAGCTATTAGCGTTGACTGCTTCGTCGGTCTTATAGTATTTAATAGTTATTAGCGTTGAATGCCTCGTCGGTCTAATAGTTACTAGCGTTGACGGCCTTGTCAGTCCAATAGTTACTAGCGTTGACTGCTTCGCCGGTCTAGTTTAGTAACGTTGACTACCTCGTCGGTCTAGTAGTAATTAGCGTTGACTGCCTCGTCAGTCTAGTAGTAATTAGCGTTGACTGCCTCGTCAGTCTAGTAGTAATTAGCGTTGACTGCCTCGTCAGTCTAATAGTTACTAGCGTTGACTGCCTCGTCGGTTTAGTTGTAATTAGCGTTGACTGCCTCGTCGGTCTAGTAGCTATTAGCGTTGACTGCCTCGTCGGTGTAGTAGTTATTAACGTTGACTGCCTTCTCGGTCTTATAGTTATTAGCGTTGACTGCCTCATCGGTCTAGTTTAGTAACGTTGACTGCCTCGTCAGTCTAATAGTTACTAGCGTTGACTGCCTCGTCGAGACATAAACGGAAAGTCAATACAAACGAATTGAAAATATAACTATACTTAAAGATTTTTTTTGTGACGATATCAGTTAGTATAACGTATAGATAGAAATAAAGTCTTAAAACTAAGTTAATAAAAAAAACGAGTATTTTAAATTTTTAGATAGTGCGAATTTAAGTTGCGATTACGCTGTGCGTTCGTGGGTCACTGATTAAAATTGTCACTTACTAAACGTATCCACATTATCCAGTGAATATTAAAATGTACCATCACACGTTTTTTCTTTCCAATTCCGAAGTTCCCAGGTTTGAAACATTAGCTAGCTGATTATTTTTAGATTTATTGTAAACATACCCCTAGCCTACTAACGAAATGTCAAGATCTGAAGATAAAAATACTGGTTGTAACTTTACTCCGGGCTTATTAATTGAGGGACATAAGTTTTGAACGGATATTGGATGGGTTTTGGTAGATTGAAATTGTACTTAGCCTAGTTATGAAATGTCAGTTTAAATGCCACATATTTTTAACCCCCGACGCAAAAAGAGGGTTGTCAGAAGTTTGATCGTTGTGTGTGTGTCTGTCTGTGACACCGTAACTCTTAAATGGGTAAACCGATTTGAATGCGGTGTTTTTATTTGAAACCAGGTTTTCTAGCGATGGTTCTTAGACATGTATTATCAATCTCAGTTCAGTCGTTTGAAGATTATCAGCTCTTTTCTAGTTGATGAATGGATGTGAGTGTCTTCCACAGGACTGATTGGGGTGGTTGCTGTTCGCATATCTCCCTTCTGGCCCGATGAGCCCAAAATATGGTTCGCACAAGTAGAAGGACCATTTGCTTTTGCGAATATTACAACGGATACGACGAAGGTTTACGTCGTTACGTCATCGATCAGTTGGGACCGCAGTTCGCTAAGGAAGTAAAAGACAATAATGAAACCACCAGTGACAATTATCAGAAGCTTAAATGCGAACTTATTAATCGACTCAGTTCGTCTAACGAGAAGAAGGTAAACCAACATTTGATTCACGAAGAGCTTGGCGACCGCAAGCCTTCGCAACTTCTGAAGCGAATGATGCATGTTTTGATTGGGTCTGGCAGAAAGAGCATATAAAAACATTCAGTAATTAAGCTGGCAATGTTTATAAGTGAGCTATAAACCAATAATAAATCAGTCAAATATTGTGTTCTATTTGGTTTAAACATCACAATACATTCGCTTCATTTTCTTTAAGTGTCTGAAGAAAGATCTCCTTTTACGATTACCAATTCTTTTATATCGAGAGCTTTTATTGAACTCTCTTCGATCCGTGACGGAGAAAACCTCTCAATTGTTCGTGTGTATGTGGGACGTATTATATTGTACAGCACGCGATTTTCTCCTTTAGAGAAAGCTTGATCGGCTTACTTCGGTATTTACTGTACTATGTAGTTCATAGTTTATACGCACTACAACAATGATAAAGTTGTGAATGCAGTTCTTGTTGCGGAAGATAGGGAGGCTGTGTGCAACTTTGGAGAATGTTTTTATATCTTGAATGCCTAAAACATTTTTTTTACAACCCTGCAGACAACTGTTGACGACACTTTCCAAAATGGCAAAAAACAGGGGATTTCCAATAGTGTTCAGCATTTAGCAGAGATATGGAGTAGTCTGATGTGCCAGATCCATCATACAGGAGCAGAGTAATGTCTCTTGGCAGCAAAATGGTTTTAGAGGTAGGGTTTTCTATACGAAGTCTTAAAAGGCAGTCTGATACTGATCAGTATCAGTAAAACATCGGAAAAAAAAAAAACACTTTTTATACAGGTGCCTAGCTCAAGTACTAAAGTGTATTTATTACAAAAGTATAAATCCTAAAGCGAGCTGAAATTACGCAAATTGAAAACTAAAATTAAGTAAACTGCCGAAATATTTTCAGCAATAATATTCTATAGCCCGAAGCCAAATTGTAGCGTTATTATTCCATAGCCTCTAACTTGAAATGTCAACGTCTCTTGTATCGCAGAAAACATTATTATTGAACACGGAGAAGTCTGATCTTCGGTGGTATACTAAAGGTATGTAGTAATAATATCAGCAAGACGTGTGCGGAGTTTACTAAACGCCTCGGGTACTACAAAATTGAGTTTTCGAAGAATCAAAGGGGATTGATTGTAACAGTCTCTGATGATTTTGGAAGTTTTAATAGGTACATGTGTGTGAATGGAGAAACAAGGTAAATAATAATATATCTGGTATTATTATTTATTCGTACCTTGTTTCTAATTGTTTTATACTCCTACAGGGATCTATTGGCGCTCGTTTTCGAATGACATTGACAGGGAAACTGTTGGTAAACATTTTTGGAATTGTTTTGTAAAATGAATTGAAAACAAGATGGCGTTCGGAGTTAGTTCCGATTTTGATCACGCATCCAAAGAGCCTTATACAACTATAGATTAGAATTTGGACGGGTTCAAACCATAGTACTCTTCCTAAAAAGGGTGAAAAGAAAAGAGGATAGGAGAAGGGAAGGAGGGGCGACTAGAATAAATGATATTATTTTGTCAATTTTGACGTTCAAAAGTGCCATACATGGGCCTATAACTATCCTCAAAGTCAAATCATTTATTTCAAAATGATTTGACTTTGACGATAGTTAAATATTGGATCACAAAATACCTACGGAGTATACGCACACATACAAACCAAACCGGGCTACGTTAAGTCGCACTGTAAATACCCGGGCCGGATCACTCATTCATTTACGGATCTCGACCTCATTGAATTTACCGCCACATTGCCTTGTTTAGATCTGAGAGTACATTTTAAGTTTATGATTCTTTTGAAAGTTACTCTTATTTTCTAATCCATGGCTAAGGTGAAAATATTATACAGGGTGGCAGAGACATCGACGCGAAAACTGTTACCATGGATTCAGTACATGATTCTGTACGCCCTTTTTTATTTTGGGTGGGAAATTATCAAATAAAAACCACCCGTGTTCATTCAATCCAAAGCCAATCGCAGCATAAGTGGCGTTTTTTAAATCTTCGGGAGTGCAGGTGTATGGACACCTTGGACACTCCGAAGCCATATGGGACATGGTTAGGACAGGAGCACCGTATTCGCACGGGGTGTCGGTTACTTAACAGAGATCATATTCTGTCCAGAACTGTATTTCTGACTGACATCATAGAACATCACAACAAAATACGCGATAAATTCATGTTGACTAAACTATAAGTATAATCTCTTTCCAAATCTTTGAAGATTTTCTTTCGAAGTAACTAACTTTAACTAACTTTTACCGTCAAATAGACTTGGAACATCTCGAAGCCAAACCAAAAACTTCTTGTAACACGCAAAGTCCTTAACAAGCGCTTTTGAATAGTCAGGAAAATATAAGGACCATCGCTATCGGAAAATTCTGAGAAGAAGAAAAAGAAGAAAGTTGGTATTTTCGCCGAGCATATTGTACTTAATAAGATTCACTTAAGTAGTTTGGAAGATAAACTACTCTATATTCTAAGTTAGGGAGGCGTACTCGAGAAAATGCATGTTAATATAATGAGGAAACTGAGGGTATTCAAATGAAGGACTTGGGTAAAATAATGATAATAAAATGGAGCAGGATGTGATTAGAGATGGCAGGATTGGGATTGTTGAAACGTAATCATACGTTGAAAAAATTTCGCCTAGTTGTTATTATATTTCATGACGGAATAAATTCGGTCGGCTCATTTGTATTACGTTTCACCAATCAGTAGCCATCGCGTTTACGGTTTATTTAGGAAAGAAAGGTTTATTATTAAATTCTGGTGGAACACAGTACTTAGTAAAAAAAAACTGTAGTGCTGACAGAAGAGAAAACTTGAAATAATATCGGCACCGAAGTAATCAACGCGTTGATGTCTTTTACTCCATTCACCGCGGTAATCAACGCGTTTTTGCCTTTTTAATGGGCAAAAGCTGGTGTCGTCACAGTGTCGCGAAATCAATGGTTTAGTCCCATTTCAAAAATGCCCAACGCGCCTAAAGAAGTTTTCACTTAAAAAAAAAAAAAACATCTCAGACAGCAAGCCGGAAATCCGAATAAATAATATAAAAACCGTTGTTCTTCTTGTTCTCAATAATACAGAAATAACAAAGAAGAAAAGGGTTCTAAAAAAGATACGAAAAATAAAAGGGTATTAAAAGCCTGTATACAATATACAGTCTGAGCCAGAATCGATAGAAGGAGCCGTTGGCAGGACACATCGGTCACCCAGAGGACATAACTAAGGGTGTATGGGACTATTAGCCCTCCCCAAATGTCAATAATGGAATTACTGAACATCCCAGACTAAAATATTGTCGTTTAATATTCTGATAACTTTTGACTTCAACTGTGCTTGGTCTAAGTAAATTACAGAATACTTTTGCAATGAAAAGTTCTCTAAATAGCTAATTTAAGTATAGATTCAACCCCTGTGACTCCTTGAATGAACATGTAAATAATTTCATTGAAATTCATGCGAATGTGGCTGTTAGACGAATCACGTAGTTACATGCATATTTTTGAGAATTCGTGTGGCACGTGGCACGAGTTTTTGGACAACTCCTTTTTTTTTTTTTTTTGGGCTGGTAAATCATGGACAACTCCTACGTTGTGTTTTGGCTTGCTACTTAAGTCGCACAAGAGAAGAAGCAATTAAGAGACAAGAAGTAGTCGTGCTATCTTCAGTATATTTTAAATAACTACAGAAGATGATATGTTTCTCGAACGGTAAACCGATGAAAAATATTTTAATATTTATACAGAGTGGCAGGGACATCGACGCGAAAACTTTTACCATGGATTCAGTACATGACTCTGAACCCGCCTGCGATGAAATTTTTCGTCGGTTATTAAAAGGTTTCTTCGCAGGTGGGTTCAAAATCATGTACTGAATCCATGCTAAAAGTTTTCGCGTCGATGTCCCTGCCAACCTGTATATTTACAGCAATGGTCTACTAAGAAAGGATTTCGAATCACCCCCGAGCGGGTTAGAATGGGAAGAATTCGCTCAACTATTTCATTTATTTCTGATTTTTTGTTTTCACACCGTACTGCTTTTTATATATTACATGATATCAGCATTATAAACCTAAGTCAACACTGTGACATCTAAATATTTTTTCTCATCCATTCCTTCCTTACCTCCGATATTAATGTCTGCCGTCACCAAAAATGAGTGCTGTCAGCTATCTCCGTCAGATTCAGAGAGCATTTTACCAACTTTATGATTTTTCAGACTTTTTCGATGTATCATCCATCGTTTACCGATAACTTTTATGAAACATCAAAGGAGAATTTACTGAGGCAGAAAATAAACTAAGTACGTTAGGTATTTTCATCTTTAATATCAGTTAACTTTGTAAATACAGATTCTTTGATATATTTTCTTTATGTTAATGAATTAGACTATTTGGATTGTGTGGTAGTCGATATTATTTATTCACATTTCCGAGCACTGAGACATCAAAGTGAAATGAAATCCTTTAGAAATTTGTTCTACCAACGAATTTTCTTAGCATATGCTGCCCTGTTGCTGTAAACCCACGGCCCCCAAGTTACCAGTACCTACTCTTTACCTTACAAGAAACATACATAACATCACATCACGTCGGTGAATCCCGAAGGGTAAGGCTGAGGTGTACCATTAGTACACCCACATTTTCCGGCTGGCCCATGGATACCGCTCGGTCTCCTGTGAGGCAGCGAGCCTCCTTGCCGAATTGCCGCCATGGGATCTGGAGATAAAAGTCCTCGCGCACATTTGGGAGTAGCACGGGGAGGCGAAACGCCGGGGCGTAACTCCGCTGCTACGAGAAATCACGGTACAGCTGACAGTGCTTCGGCGGGATTTCATGACGTCATGGAGAGTGCGATTGCCGCAACCCGGTGCTGGGCACGCCACAATTGCGGCTATAAGTCCCCTCTTTGAGGAGTGGCTAAAGAGAAGCCACGGCGTCCTCACCTTTTGCCTGACGCAGGTCCTCACCGGACACGGTTGGTTCCTGTTCCGGATAAGGCGAGAAGAAACGCCCGGCTGTTACCATTGTGTGGATCGCCCGGATGACACGGTAGAGCATACGGTTAAGGTCTGCCCGGCTTGGGCGGAGCATCGCCGTGTCCACGTGGAGGAGATCGGCGGCGGTGATCTCTCGCGTCCAACCCTGGGCCAGGCCATGGTACGGAGCAAGAGGGCATGGGAGGCCGTCACCTCCATCTGCGAAGCAGTAATGCTGGCGAAGGAGGAGGCGGAACGCGTGAGGGAGAAGCAAATTTCGCGCCCTCACGCCTTTAATCACCGCAGGAGACGCCCTAAGCGTCGGGAATCGCAGGCCGATTCCCGGCCACCGTAGGCGCGGGCTTGCGGACGTTGAGCAATGGGTAGCTCGCCGTCCGATAAGGACCAGGCCCGGGTCGAAGGCGCGTTGTGTTCCACGCGCGCCTCAAGAGATGTCAGAACAACTGAAGGGGTCCGCTAGGGCCGATGCCTGCCGGGGTTGCGGGTTTGTACAAAAAGGTTACCGTGGCCCCTGGCAAAATACCAGACAACTAAAGGAACACTGGTGGGTTTTAGTCAGTAAGAGTCTGACACGCCCTCCCGCTCCGCCCAAAGGGGGAGAAGTTATTTGATAATATCCAATTTTTAAAAAAAGTACACCCATATTTCGCCAGATATGTTTAAGTCCCATGTAATCGGGCGCGAACCTATTGCCACCAACCGGGCATAAATTCAGCCTCCGGGCTGCTACTGAGAAATTCCTGATGAAAAACCCAATAACTCTTTACCCAACTTGGGAATCGAGCCCAGGACCTCATGCCAGAAGCGCTTGCAATCACTAGGCCAACGAGACAATCTAACAAGAAATGAGTCTGAATAATAATTTAATTTAATACATTGTGACATTAAAAAATCTAAAGGATCCAGAGCAAAACCTCCCATTAATAACAGAAAAAAGTCTAGAGGTCACAGAAATTGTATACCATAAGCAGAAGAATAATGGGTGTTCCATTATTCTTCAGAGGTATCATAGTGGAGAATCTCATAATTAGTTTACCTCACCTTTTACAAAGAAACGTAGTTTGTGTGTAGTAAAGGACAAAAGGTGTGTTCTAAACAAAGGCGTGGCGAGACGTCAAACAAACGCTCTCAATGACGTAAATAAAACGTACATACGTGCCTGTGAATCTAAACGATACGTAAGCTCAAAATAAATGCTATTATCCTATACAAACCGTGAACCGTTTAAACAGAGCATAATGATTAGGTGTGAGTTTTTCCAAAGATGTTCTGAATTGAGATGAGATTTTTTAAACAGTCGCACTAATTCAATGATAAATCGACTAAACATATTCCGTAGAGCGCCTCAGAAAAACGTTTTGATAATGAAACAATTTCTATATTCGACTAAATGATAATTGTTGTTGGTCACGCAAGTGGTTAATAAAGGTGATTAAATTCTTTACTGACCACTTAAAGGTAATATAAGCTTCTTAGATTGTCCCCGTCCAAAATGTCATTTAGGCGCCATTTTGAAATTCGTTTTTACATTATTACTGGCCAATAATTTAAAAACGAATTTCAAAATGGCGATTTAGAAACGCAGACATTTTGACAGCTCATTTTATACAATACAACCTACAACAGCAGCTGTAGTAGTATCTAGTTCTATAAATAAGAATAATTTTAACAAATAAACACTGCAGTACAACAAGAAAGCAAGTAAGAAAGGCCGAAAACAAGTGAAACAGATATGAATTCTAGAAATATCAATATTCTGCTGGTTCAATACCTTTTGCTGGCGGTCGGACCTTGGACCTAATAGGTTTGTTCTAAGTCAATTTACTATACCACCGGGTTCAATTAAGGGTCGATTGTTGGTGGAAAAAACAATTACTTCTCTATAAAATAGTAAATAAACCTGTTGTGTTGGTAGAAATGGGAAACATCGAATTACAATGTTATGTAAATTGAGCTTAGTGTGGAACCATGTTTTCGCATAGGGTTACATTTTAAATACTGACCTTTTTTTTAGAAATCCATAGTATGGTACATGTCCCACTGCCGACGAGGAAGTGACTGAGCGAGCCAAGCAACGGTTTTATGGCTCATGAAACGTACAACAGATTGTAGGTCCCGTGTTAGTAAAAGAAATACATATATTAATAGCTGATCGCTGACTGTTCACACCGCCGGCGAGTACTCGTTCGTCGCAGCGACAAAAGCTATCAAAGATAGTATCGCCTCAGCGACGCTCGGCAGAACACTCGCTGAGAGACTCACGCTTGGTACATACCTACGCAAACCAGCAAGTAATCGCTCATCGCCGTCGCGCACTCGCTGCTCGCCAGCTGGTTTTTAGTTGTTAGCTCTACTCACTTCTCGTTGTTCGGTGGGACAGGTGCCTTAGTAACATTAAGGAAACCTCGTTTAGGATTCTTCCTAAAGTAACTAGATACCTACACTTCTTAATCAAGGTTTTCAGAGACAGAGCATAAAATGTGTCACCATTTTGCAGCTAGTCATTATAATTCAACCCTGTACAATAAAAACTATTCCTTAATCTGTCTTTCATAACACATTATTTAAGCACTAAAATTAAGCTGGAGACATGACCGACTTTTAATCCCCTAAGAATTTATTTACACAACGTGAATATTAAACATTTCAGGCAAAAACTTCTCGCTCTTCGAGACATTCCATTTTGAGGCGAGAACTGGAGCAATTTCACAATTTTCTACCCCGCGTGAGCTGAATTACGTAAGGTCTGTTCCCATCCATTTTCACGACACCGATGCAGAGAAAACGATTGGAACGTGATTAAAATGTTGTCGATTAAACGCATTCATGTCGGGTTGCATTGATAAATGTACAAGTTTTGTATCGATTTCAGTAAATTCTCGTTTCCAAGATATGAAAAATTTGCCGTTCTTTCATTTCAACTCTCGGGCAATAATCGTGAACTAAGAAGTCCTATCAGGTAACTGATCTACATATTTAAATAATCACCATCCGTGGCTAGGCTTAGAGATAATAGCCCTAAATGTCACTATCCCCTAACGTTTGTTAAAGCGAATTGAAGATAGCTGTAATTCACCAGATGAGGTTATTAAAAGTTAAAGGTCGCTTATAAATTAAAGTTCTGCTAATTCTGCTTGCAATTATGCTTATTGACGGTGACGTTCAAGATAAAACACAACGGTGGTAAATTATTGCAAACGTTAAAATAACTTTTTTTATCACATATATTCAAAAGAGCTAGTTTATTCTTCGTAAACAGGGGCTAAAATAGTTTTTTTTAATCCCTAGGGACTAAAGTGATTTTAATTTGGAATGTGGATATTGTTAGGAAAAGTTCCAATCACCAAAGAGATCAATCACGAATATTGTATGAACAAGTAATAGGCTGGCAAGAGAGAGTATTTCATATTTATTATCATGGGTATCGTTTTCATGGTTTTGAAGGGTGCTAGTGAGGTTAAAATATAAACTCAAGATGGCGGCTGCGAAAATTTTGTTTTCTCATAGAAGATGATAAAAAATATTTCCAAAAATACAACCGTTTTATTTTTCACTTTTGAGTGGGTTGGTTTATAATTCATCAGTTCCTCTTTATCAAATGGTGCTTTTCGAGAGCAAATTCATAAGTTACTATAAAAAAATCTCAAATCGCTATAGGTGCGCCTATAATATTTGAAGAGTTCCCTCGATTTCTCCAAGATCCCATCATTAGATCGTGACCAAATGACAATTGGAAAACTTAGAAGTATCCCTTTCAAACAAAAAAAGATTCTTTTCAAATCTGTTCAGCCGTCTTCGAGTAATCGGGGAACATACGTATAAAAAAGAATATTCCGACGAACTGAGAACCTCCTCCTGTTTTTTTTTTAAGTCGGTTAAAAAGTAGAGTATTCACCTCGGGAGCAACACTATTTTAAGATGGAGTGACATAACTTTGAATCTTTCGCTGCGCTTTGGATTCAAAGAAACACTCTCGTCTTAAAAATTGTTGTTTGCTCCCTAGGCAAACAGTCTACTATTATTATAGCTTTATACTAGCATAGTTAAATGAAGGAATTTTCTTAGTCTGCGTCCATAAGCGGTAGAAACTTGAAACGACTGCCATCTGACTCCAACTTTTTTGTGGATAATAACGTCTTTTGGGCTGCTGCATTTACTGTAATTTGGCCTTTAAGGCAAATTTTACAAAAACGGCAATGATGTAATCGATTTCATCACCAATTCGCGTAAACAATAAGCTCCGGATCGATATTTTCAATTTTAGTTAATTGCTACTTCTGAAACAATGAACCGAATATTGATAAATGTGATATCAAGCTCACTAAATACAAAGTGTCTCAATATAGAAGATAAGGCTTGAGAGCATTATAGCTGGATAATATAGAAATGCAACGTATTGTATCAAACAAACTATGGACTAAAACATGTGTGTAAAGGAGCCCTGCGTATCCGAATGCTGGAATACTACTATCAATACTCGTACTATTCTCAAAGGGTACACACGATATAAGAATTGGTTCTATTGCCTTTGCTGGTCGTGACACACAGATGTACCAAATCCAGAACATATGGTCCCTAGCTCAGACCAAATAAAAAACCAAGACATAGCGCTATCAACAGTAACGTGAGGCCGGTTTCGTAAACGTGTGCACTTAGTTAGGTGTAGTTTCATAGTAAATGTGTGCGTGTGAGAGATGGTGAAAATAGTAATAGAAGTCATAAATGTTAAATATACTATTGGCCCAAAATAAGCACCAATTCCTAAAGGAGAAAATAAGCATGTTTACGCAACATTACAGACCAAAATATCTGATATCACGACTTAATAGAACAACATTACACCATATTGTTTTCGTTAATCCGTTTCTCCTATCTAATTGAAGTTCATTGTTCTATTATCGGGGCACTCCAATGACTAGTGCCATTAATATACAATATACAAGTATGTAGATACCTAGATATAGTGAATGCCCAGGTACGGAGTAAAACGGGTCAAGTATCGACGCTCTTTCTGCGAGGTACGCTTGTAATTAGATGAAGAATCTATTCAAGCAACAGGTAGGGCTACGGAGTGGAGTGGTGTAGGTTCTTTATGAATTTCTCCACAGAGAACGATCCAGGCTTTGGAAATACTTGGATTATGCTCGATAGCTTTATAAACGCACAAAAACGGATCATCATGTTTACCGTCTACAGTGTATTTTGGTGTAGCCGAAACTTAATATCCAAATCAACTGGATTATTTAAGTTTATTGAGGTTAAGGCAGTTAATCCCCATAAAACTAAGCTGGTCACGTAGCTATAAATCTGGTTGAGTCAAAATAAAAACACTCGGATCCAAAATCAAAAAGCAAGCATTCATGAAGATGACAGGCGATTAACCCACAATCCAATACAAAGCTTGCCAAGTAACAGACCAAAATATTCCAAGAGAAACGGGACTCAATGAATCGTGAAAACCAATAACGAGACGTCAAGTCGCTCAGCTGTGAAGTAAGGAACCAAAGATAAGGCGGCATGACATGTACCTAAAGAACACCATGGTAACGGTACAGAAGGTTTATCCAAAAATAAGCCGAAAACAATAAACGACACATTGAACAATTCACCGAGACTAAAACATCAAATGATAAATGAATGATAAATGATTTTATTTCTGTAAATAGGTTTGTACAAACACTTTTACACGTCAATCATATTTTAAAAACTAGATGAGGTCGGCGTTTCCTATCTGACTACTCTGAGAAGAAAGGCCGAAACAAACTCAGAGGTCACAGTCTCTTTTAAAGTCCAGACATAATCTTGGTCAGATCATGTGAAGACCATGTAGATTGGTGTCTGGAGTGGTCTTTTGAGGAAAGCATCACACAGATTGAGAGGGCCTGTCCAGTCAGCGCACGCATTTGTCAGTTATCGTGCAGCTCAACTCAGAATTAAGGAGCTCAACGATTCGACGAACAATACCAAAGAAAGGACATTTGGGTAGGCCGCATAAATTACTCAAAACTGTCAGACTATAATTAGAACTAAGTGAGAAAAAATTAAAAACAAAAAGAAAAAGGAATGACCCACATAGTCTTCACATTCACAATAATTTAAATAATATAATACTTTAAAAGTATATAAAATTCATTAATGTCAATGTGTATATAAAAACCAGGAAATAATCTTGGTCAGAGCATTTCATTTGAGGACCATGTAGATTTGTGTCTGAAATGGTCACAACAAAGTTCCGAAAGTAAAACATAAAAAATAATAAAATTGGAGCAGCTCAATACCATGCCTTTTTGTCCTCAATGTAATCTTTAACGGCATAAAAAGCCTTCTGGCACAACTTGCGTTTAGTAAATGATTTGAATTTATTAAGGCTTAGATCTTGTACGTGGCTTGGAAGTTTATTATAAAAGCGTATACATTGACATCTAAAGGAGCTACCTATTTTCTTGAGCCAGCAAACAAGCAGGTACAACAAATTTGTGTTTGTTCCTAGTATTTATGTTATGTCGTCGAAGCATGTGAAAGCATTGACCATGTCATTTGTATAAGGGTTTACAAACGCCAATGATAGAAGAGCGGGAATGGTGACTACAGTATCACGTTGTACTTTTGAAATTATGTCCAAACGCGTCTACTGGTTGAATCAAACGTTAGGTCCTGAGAGCGAACGCCAATGAAAGCTCCCGAAACCTTTTCGGTGTGTAATTGGTAACTTAAACTTTATTCATCAATCTCTTCGTGGTCGACCTTCTGTCACGGTTTGTTTCTGGTCAAAGCCACTAAAAAGGTCTCGGCCTATCTAATCTGGCTTAAGCGCGGTACTCAAAGCGAATAGGTCAAGCCACATATGTGACTTAAGTCTTACCATTCTATTTCCTTTTTATACCTCGTATTTAGGTTTACTTCGAAAGGATTTAAAGGATCTGTGGCTTTTTTATTGTCTTTGTGGTTCGAACAGATTCAATTTCCCGTTTCAATTACATAAATTGTCTGGATGTGGTTGGATTACGCGAGATGCGTTAGAGTGGAAAAAGGTCATGTTGCTATTTGTCAAAGGGTTAAATTAATTATTTCTTAATATTATTAGACATAGACAAAGCGTTTCAAGGCAAGTCAGGGTAATACATATGATACCGGTAAAGTTATTTGAACAGGCCCTAGCTTCTACTTAAGACTTACAATGCTTCTCTTCAATAAGTATAGAATTCGCGAAATAACATTTCCATTCAGCATAAATAATAGTCCATAAAGGAAACGTATTATCGTTGTTAGTAGCTTACGAGTGCCTAGGACAACTCAGTCGGTCACGACTGGAGGACCATCAATCTTCGCTATACGTGGCTGCGGGCGTTCCTATATCCAATGTTCGTTTGTTCTCGCCCCTCGCGGCACACATTTACCCAATTTATACGCTACTCTTCAAAGTTTGTGATTCCAAATTTGCAATACGAACGGGTTTTAATATGGGTATTCGCTGAAAAAGTTCTTATATGATTGTCTGTTCCGACTCAAACTCAAAGCATTTATTTCAATTAAACCATTTACAGGCACTTTTGAATTGTCTAAGAGTCGGTCATTCAAAAAGATGAAGCAACTAGCTTAAACCTATTCCGAAGCGTAGTTTGCCTTATTATCACAGGAATAACTAGGATGAACCTTGAGACTATCTGGTCTTCCAAGGGTCTTCGTGAATACTTTAAGGCAAAAGACTGCAATATGGCATATAAAGAACAGCCATGGGAAGAAGGCGTGAGAGTAAAGAGAACAGAAATGCTGCACACTCTTTAGGTTAAGATTTAAAATTTATTTAAAATTTAACAGTACCTTGGCCCAGTTCTGAAACTACCTACATCAGGAAGCTCAGTAGCTTAGCTTCCTATTAGAATTCCCAGCATGGATTTGGCACAGTACCAGATTGAAAACGAAAAATCTTTCTTTCACATTATTGCAGTTTTAGAGACAATGTTTAATAGTAAACCTCTGTTAATTGATCCTGCTCCCTCAATAGGTGTTGAACTGAACATTGCAAAAGGCGTCGAAATAAATAATAGCATTTCAGTAAACTAAGGACCCAGAATTTTTCTACAAAAACCACCCGTTTCAAAAAACTTCACGTTCTGCTAGCTTCATATGATTTATTGCCCTTTGGGGTAACTTTTTACTTCCTCCGTTAACCTAAATCGCGTGGAATGGAGTCTCCTTCCGGCGTTAACATAAATCGTGTAACCGAACACTGGCCTTTAATACTGCGATGGTGGCTAACGGAAGTGTGCACTTCTATAAGTGACTGGGTTCTAAGAAGGTTTTAATTCGATCCGGAAACTGTGCTAAAGCTGCAGATAATGTTGTTCCAACGTAAAAGGGTTGAGACTTGACAGTCAGGAAATGTAACACGTTAAATGTTACTTGGAAAAGGAGAAAAATTCAGTTTCTCGTTTCGAAACGGAAATTGGTGCAAATTAACACAATTTTTCTGGTTTATTCTTTTGCGGTTGCGCTGACAAACATTAAACCTTTACATTACCTTTCTTTTGCAACAAGAAACAGTTAACTATTCGTATATCGAGGACCACAATTTAAATAGTAGACTTCAGTGAAGATTAATGTTAGGAGGATTTTAATGAGATTAGGATCTGCACACAAAAAGGAGCATTACTTCTTTTAATGTGCTTACTGTAGTAAAAAGAAAGTCATATCATGTTGAGCAAAGATTAATACTCTTAAGACGCGGGTATTAAAAACGGCGATCGCCTTTTTCGTATCATCCTTTTAACATAGGTAAGACAGTATTGTAGTAATGGTATCAGTCATAACATAATTAGCAAATGGATTGGTGACATTTGGTGATAGCTTATTACCAATCCATCAGATTAAGGTAGTAGGTATCGGCTACCTTCACGATCGATTAATTTAAAGGCAATAAAGTTGAGGAACTGGTATAGAAAGTTGCAGCACATTGTTGCTGTTATCAAGGCCACATCCTGCAAGATCAATTGAGTTAAAATTAACAGGAGCCTCACCTTCTCGGTAACAGCGAGACCAGCATACTCCTCAGGAGCCAGGCAGTCGCCTTTCAGCCAACTTGCAAGGCGGCCTAGCTCCCCGAGCATAGTTGATGGATTCAACGAACTAAGCGCCATTCTTGTTGCACTTCGCAAACTTTATTTCATTGGAAAATATTTGAAAACAAAATTTTCTTTTAACTTGTTTTTGCACGTAAAAGTTCGGTTTATTTAGATGGCCAAAGTTACAACTACGTTTTTTGTCAATTTCATTTCATTTTATTAATTCACAAAATATTTTAGTGAGAAACAAACTTTTAATTCCAATTCAAGTAAAGGAAGAAGCTGTCCATTTCCATTGGTATCAATCAACGAGTGCGAGAAATATAAAACTTTTCCAATTTCGCGGAAAGGTCTCGTTACAAAATTTTGTAACTGTAATATTCCCGCCCTTTACCGAATAGGTGTCTACCCTCTGTGGCGGCGCGAATTCAACTGCCAGTAATCGGGAATCACAGTTATTTATCGTCAAAATATTCGCATTTTCATAGGTTGTGATCCAAACGATGTTACACTCTATTGTGTAGCAATAGGGTGTATTTCAAAATGCCAAAGGGCAGAGTTCAGATTTTCGGAGCATGCGCGGGGAAAAGAGACAGCACTACGACTTTTCATGTGCTTAGAAAGGGATGAAGAGATTTCCGCAATTTATTTCCATTTCCGAATTTGAAACACACGTGTATTGTTATTACTAACTATTATGTCGCAGAGTGCAATTAATTATTTCGGGTGGTAACTACCCTCACCCCCTCTCTAGGTGTCTGCTACACACAAGGACATCACACGCATATTATACATAATAAAAACAGTTATGATAGATAAGCTTTTCGTATCAAAGTACAATTTGATTAATGTATAACGCTGTGCATGGATTGTTCTCTTTATATATTTAAAGTGTTTAGTGAATGTGAAGATAATTATTATTGACATTTGTGTATTGTTATTTATATTTTAGACCACACTATCAAATGAATTCTTAACTTGATTTGTAATAATACTAGCTTTTGCCCGCGGCTTCGCCCGCGTGGATGTCGGAAAATATCCCACGGAAACGTACTACCGATACCGGGATTACATACCTAAAAGCCGAGAAAAATCTCATTGACTCCTACCGCTGCACCCGCGTTACGGTCAAACATAATTATTTTGACACGCGTAATTTTGAATCTGTGATATCTTTTAAACTATTCATTTAAATGAAATGATGTCAAGGCATATTTTAATCTAAATTAAATGCTCAATTTAAGTAACATAGTTTATTGGATAAGGATTAATATACCAGGAAAAAAAGCTTCGAAAACAACAATGAAATTTTTATCAAATTCTGAAAGATAAAGATGGTTATTGTAGTCATCCTTAGAAGATAGACATATGCCATCGCGGACTTTTTTGTTGACCTTTTTTAAGATGAAAAATACTGTAGAACATAAATTTTATGTAACTTATACGATTTCCGCGGCGTACGCCAATAAAGTTCCCAGTCGGCATGATTTTTTCCGACATCTTCAACAATAATCGTCAAATTTCAGTGAATTTACATAAAAACTTAATGTATAATACACAAAAACCAACCGCATGAATCACTGCGTTCATTGGTGAAAACCGTTTGAAAATCCTTTTGGTAGTTTTTGAGTTAGTAACGTTCAGACAGACAGATAGGCAGACGCGGCGGGGGACTTTGTTTTATAATTTGTAAGGATAGCTTACACAGAGCCAATCTAGTCTGAATATTAAATCTAATAGTATTTCTCTTGTGACTGGTTGACCCAATAACCAACCAAATGACTTGGCATAAAATGGATTAATTCCAAAAAAGTCTTACACAAACCAAGGGTAACTAGCAATTTAATTTTTCATACTCGAAGGAACATTTCTTAATCTTGGCACAGTTTTTTTTTTTTTAAATAGCCCATGTTCTCTTATAATATAACAGTTAAAATAACAGATTCAACACTGTTTAATTTTAGGGAAATAAATTGTGTAGTTGCTGACTTTAGCAATGTGTCACAGTGTCCTTTGATAAGATTAGGAATTGTTTATTTACACAAATTTTTGGGATTACCAGTTGTAAAAGTTAGATTTAATGTACAGTCCATTTTTCTGTTTTTACTAATAACAGATAAAATACAATAGAAGTGGATATATTTAGTAACCTGTAAACAGGTTACACGTTACTAAATATATTCATTTCTATTGTATTTTATAACGGATTTCCACAAGGTCACGCCTGAATCAATTAACTAATAACAGGTATTTATTTATGAAAAATAAAATATACAGAATATGAATACAAATACATTGCAATATTAATTTTAAGTTAAAATAAATATGCACACATAACAAATAGGCTTCATCCAGACGTTGTTTCTAGAAAACTGACTAAAACATACTACAGATGTCTGAATACTTTTGTAAGCCAAATAATTTTAATTAATCATAACTATTATTGTTGTTTTTGTGGCACAGATATCAAAGTCAAAGTCAAAGTCAAAGTCAAAGTCAAATCATTTATTTCAAATAGGCCTATGTATGGCACTTTTGAACGTCAAAATTTACAGACTAATATAATTGATTCTAGTCGCCCCTTCCAAAAGGTAGTTTTCGTATGGAGAAGAATGGGCAAGAAACTCCACCGTTACTCTTTTAAAATGTTTTACAATAGTTTTTATTAGTACGTACATTAGTTAAATAATTATATGTGAAGACGATGCACCTAGAATAAAATTACTATACCACAACAGATAAAAAGAATTAAAAATGAAGCAACAACAGATAATTTAATTATGTGATAGACACATGGTGCTCACTGCGTATCATAATATTACTTTGTAAGTTTCAAAGACAACCAAACTATGTAAATATTCTACTTCATTATTATCTAAGTGAAGGAGTACACATGCTTATTCTTAACTTATAATATTACTAGCGGACCCGACAGACATTGTCCTGTCTGAACAGTGCCACCTACCAGCATGCGTAGCATGACCACCGTAGAAACGGGTTTTGTTGACGGAAGAATAGACAAAATGGCAGGTTGTGATTGTTTATCTGTCATTTTGTCTATTCTTCCGTCAATAAAATCCATTTCTACGGTGGTCATGCTACACAAAATTTCATCCAAATCGGTCCAGCCGTTTAGTAAGAGTTAGGTGACAAACACATACAGAAGAATTATATATATAAAGATAAATGCAAAAATGAGTTTGTTTGTTACGCTTTCTCACTAAAACGGCTGAACGGATTTCGATGAAATTTGGCACATGGATAGGCTATGACCTGAGTTAGAACATAGGATAGTTTTTATCCTGATATGCCCATAGGATCGAGATTTATGTGGGTGAAACCGTGAGGCACATCTAGCACCTAATATTAGTAATTATTGATGTGTCATATTTTGTGTATTCTAAGGCCTTTTTTTGTAGATACTAAATAAATAAATACTAAATAAATCTTTATATATCTTAGTTAATCCTAGACAATTGACAGTGAAGAACTTAATGAAGCTAAAATAAAAAGATAATGGGTCTTCACAATAATATGAATACAGAATTAACAGAATGTTGTTGTGGGATGAATAGTACGACGTATTTTCCTATAGGATAACATTCGATTAGTCCAGCTTTGTACTAAATTAGATAACGACACGATGACTTTATCAACATTCATTCACAATGGCTATTGTAACGATTGTTTTTAATCAAATTATTCAATTTTAGTTATATTCTAAAGGAGACTAGCTTTACCGTAATAATATTATCTGACGCAGAGGACTTAGTGTTATAACTTTTCTACTCTACGCGATCTTTTGTAAATAGTAGGCAGTGTGTAGAAAACGTCTTAGAATTTGCATGAACCATCCATTTTGTCTAGTTTTTTGGTACAATATTTAAGAGTAAAGTTCCTAACGAATAAATAGCTAAAATCTAAACTTACCTTAGGTGTATCCATAGTAGCAGCTCACGATAATCAATAAAATAACCAATTCACATCAACTCGACATATGTTTTGGAAACATAAATTTCTAATCACGAAAGTCCACGACACAAAAAAGCGTAATTCGCTGTAAACGAATGATATAACAGCAATTTTTGGTTTTTATTCAACAAGTAGAAATCAACACAAACAGAAAAAATCAAACCGAAAGTTTGATTTCTTACTTTGACGTTTATTTTCTGTAGACGTCTGTGTACAAAATTCTACAAAGAAAATTACATTTTTAACATAAACTATAGCCTTCTCTCTTACACTTAGGGTTATGTAAATCTCTGTCCAGAATTGCGATTTTTCATCTCATGTCATGAGTAAACATTTTGTCTCAAAATCATTTTATTTAGTCGATTTTATGTTTTAGGTACGTGCGGTTTCTTTTCAATCTTTATAGAGAATATAATGAGGTTACAAAATTAAAAGCTAGTGATAGCTGGCAGCACTGCTGTTTGTCCTGAAAACGCCATTGTTTTGTATGTGTTTACTGTTCACAAATTATGAAAGAAGTGTGCGTTGGTGTAGTGGTCACAAGCAGGGCTCGGAACCAATTTAAAAAATACCGGTGAAAACCGGTTTATTTGGGTTTTACTCCGAACTTTTTTTAAGAACTTTATTTTAACCTAAATTAACCGGTTTATACGACGAGCGGTATGTCGGTAAACGCGTTGCAACTTGTGACTACTTGTGAGGATGCCGCGCTAAATAAAAACTTAACATAAAACCGGTTCATATTGCCCTAAACCGTTTAATCTAAAAAATCCTTTATGTAAAGTTCCTCCAAAACCGTTTTAACAAAACCGGTTTCTACGAGAGAAACAAAATGTAAAGGTTTTTGGGTCAATATATGGGTACATAATAACGGTTTGAAAATTTAACAGGTATCCGAGCCTTGGTCACAAGCGCTACTGATCAGTATAATGTCCTGGGTTCAATTTACTGGCCGGGCAGTGAGCATTTTTCCATCTGGAATTTCTCTGTAGCAACCCGGACTGTAGATTCGAGCCTGATTAATGGCAATAGGCTCGCCCCGTTTTACATGGAACTTCAACTTAATAAGTGAAATGTAGTTATTGCATAAGGTACACAGAGGTGTAGCTTTATTACGAATTCACCAACAGATGGTTTTTCCCTTCGGGAAATAAGGGCGCGATATTATGAAGTGTGCCTTCCGAGAGAAGTGGTTCCAGAGTAGGAAGAACCGAGATCCCGGCTTGACTAAAAACTTTGTTAAAATCCTTACTAAAACTAAACTAATTTTACGTGGTGACATAGACGTTTTTTCTATCTCAATGTGTGGTGACGGCACATCTCTAGCAACTGTCAGAATTTGTGTTTGTGACGGTGACTTCGTCCGTGGCTCGTTCTTCGTATTTGTTTGCAGTTTGCGTTTTGCGAAAAACAATAATTAATTCATTTTGCAGGAAAAAATATCAAAATACATTTAATAAACAGAATTATGACGTCGACTATGCCAACCGACAGGAACGAGGAGCGTCGCCGAAGGGTAAGTGGAACCAATATTGTAAAACGTAAATATATTATTAAAACTGAGCGACGATTCGCGAAAGTGTGAATCATTGTTTTTGCGATTATTTGGGATGATAAATGCCGAAAAACGTTGTTTTGGAACCATAAACAAGCTCCATTACCGGTTCTCATTCGTAATAAAATCTTGTTATTTTATTTAGTATTATTAGAACCTAAGCACCGATTTGCGTCGCTGGGAATTTTCCAGACTTTGTCTAGGGATTCCTGAAAAAGGGTTTGAGACAAAGAGGAGATCGATAACCTAACATTTTAAGCATCTTGATATGTCGTATGTGAGTATGGTAAATTCATTCATTGATACAGCACTAATTAGATTTGTCAATTAATTTGATAAGCCTTAAGTAGTTGCTGGTGAATCACCAAATTTTATCAATACTTAGTTAAGAATAGCCTCTTAATTGAAGTGAATTTCCTATATTATGATGACATTGTATTTTTGTAATAGTATTGTAGTTATTAGGCATAATAACAGTTATGTATTTAGCAATTGTTACAATTTCACTAGGTTTGAATTTGATTATGAGTAACAAATTATTATGCAATAACTTATGAACAAACCTGTTAATCCTGTTATTATAAAAAAAGAAGTTCAAACAAGTTTGTTGATATGTTTGTTTGTAACTGGTTCTCAATATCGATCTAATTAGCATATAAAAAATAAATCAAAATAATTGTTCTGGAAAGAATAAAAATCTGAGTAGTGCTACTTATTAATCTATGCTACATTTGACATTTTTACTTATCCTTTTTAAAAACATGTTTCTGTGACAAATAAACCTGTTTTCATTTTTTTCCCCCCCGCTTGATAGTCTCTAGTTGTGCCCTGCAGTTTCACTCACATGTAGAGTCCCATACAATACAAACCATGCATTTTTCTGGTATAAAAAGTTGCCTATGTCATTGTCTGATCTGTAAACCATATCTATATGATAAGATCACGTTGATCTGTTACTCTACGAAAGAAAGCCAAAAGCTACAATAGTTTATCTAAAATAATAAGGTGCTTCTACTATTTGAATAATACTAAGCATATGAGATAGATTATTTTATTCTCCCATTTAATATTCAACACAAAAACATCATGGGTTATTTGAAATATTCTGTAATAATAATCTCAGTCTGCCGTATTGGTTTATTTTCTAATATTATAAATGAATTTACATTAACAGACAAGGATCATGCAATAATTAATTTAGATGAATATTTATGATGTGGAATATATTGGTAATTGGATTAATGATTGCAAATGAATACCAAAAATGACTATAATCATTTTAATTTTATTCACAGTATATTGTTTTTTTATATAGTTCTCGGAAGCAACAAGAATAATATACCGCAAATTATGTAATATCTTGATTTATAAGAGTGTCCATGGAGTTTCTTGTCTGCTGTTCTCCATAAAGATCTATGTTTTGGAAAAGGCAACAAGCTTCAACTTTCTGACTAACTGACTGACTCCTTGACAGTTCAAAAGTGCCTGTAAATGGTTTATTTGTAATTAATGGTTTGAGTTTGAATATGCTGCTTTGGGTAGCAAGAGTTGGCAATCAATCAACTGCATATTTCTTCTATACAAGGTGGCAGGGACATCGACGCGAAAATTATTACCATGGATTTTGTACATGATTCTGAAACTGAATTTAATCGTCGATTTTTTTTTTAAATCTGCTGTTCTCTACATTTTAACCGCGTAGGTCTTCTCGATATTACATATGTTACGGCTAAAACCCGAAGTGCGGATACACCTAGTTTTAGCCAGCTACAACTAGGTGCGGCCGGTAGTAGTTGGTTAAATTAAGTTGTAGCAAATGAAAATGGTTGAAAGGTAGGTTAGAACTGTGACCACATAGACACCGCACGAGCCGAGCGCAGCGAACGGTGCCGCGGCAGCAGCCGGCGACTGCCAGGGTCCATTTAGGCCACTTTAACCAACTGCTACCAGCCGCACCTAGTTGTAGCTGGCTAAAAATAGGTACTTGTAGCCGCACTTCGAGTTTTAGCCGTAACATATAATAATATCGAGAATACTTTAAAGTATTGATAAAAATTGATAGCCTAGTGTAGCCCAGTCCACTTTATGTGGGCACAGGTGTGTGATACACCCATATTTCGTTAATTGTGGTAACTTAATACACATTAATAATTTGTTTTAGGTACTCTTAGGCCCCCTACCTGCGGGTTTCCTTCGTGCTGATGGAGCTACTGACACTGTTGACGCAGACTATCAGGCTGCTCTTGCTCTGCAGCAGCAATTATGTGGAGCTACAGTAAGTTAAAACAACCGTATTTAAATCTTTTTTGTTTTTTTTTATGAAGAGAAAACTTCTTTGATTTCGCGACACCTCATTTTTGTAAACGCGATTGTACTCTTTATTTATATGAAATTACGGATCAATGTTCTATGTAAGTATTTTTACTTTAAATGTTTTGTAAACGCGATTGTGCTCTTTATTTATATTAAATTACGGATCAATGTTCTATGTTAGTATTTTTACTTTAAAGATTTCGTAAACGCGATTGTGCTCTTTATTTAGATAAGATTCTATACAAGTAATTTTATTCCACCAAGGCGATCTTGTTTTGAAGTTTTCACTTCTGTTGGCAGTCCCGGAGTGCCAGCACTTTTTTTTTGGTATTTATTTCTAGTTACTGTAATTTTTAACTATGGATCTCTGTATTTGAAATAAATAATATATTATTACATATTTCATTTTAATTTTCTATTTTACATACATTTTCATAAAAGACAATAATTATTAAAAAAAAAAACATTATTTTTATTAATTTATTTAGGAAAAAAGTTGTGTCGTATTTTGGCAATTTCTAACAGTTTTTTTCGCTAAACTTTTCTGTTTGATTATTTTCAAATTGGAGATTGAAGGTTGCTACAAAGTTTTTCATCATAAAATATAATATCATCTTTTTGTACATGAGTTAACCTTATTATAATAATGATTAGGTTCAATCCTCGGCAAAGGCGGATCCAGCCTTTGAGTCAGGGGGGTCTTGTCCCCGACTATGTGCCCCCACATAGTCGGGGACAAGTTTCAACCAGTGGCGGGTTAAGCCTGTCGGGGGCCCAGGGCAGCAAAACAAAATGAGGCCCCCCGGTCGTCTTAGTTTATGTAGGTATTTCTAGTAACATTTTACAAAAAAAGTATAACGTGCGTAATTTTAATCTGCCTACACAATAGACCTGGCAACCGGCAGGATATTTTTTTTCAGGGAGCTACATTTCGTCTCCTCATAGGCTATTTACGAAAATCAAAAATGTAGGGGAGCGAGCGAGGCGAGCTCGAAATTTTTGCACCTCGTATTGGAATTCCCGGTTAGGTTTCTATTAAATATCCTTACGGAAATATGAGATGCTTTGTAGACTTATGCAGAAAAGTTTGAGAGTAAGAAGAATATAGAATTCAAGAGCGAGTGAAGCGAGCTTGAAAATTTTAGCACAACGCCTAGTGTAGATAAGGTTTTTTTTTCATACATGAATAGGAGTTCCTTTGTCGACTTATGCTAAAAGTTTGAGAATGTAGATTGCTCGAAAGTTTTCTTCCTCAGCCTCCAACTCTAAACTGGATGTATGTCGGCAATCCATTAAAGGGATATAGTAGAGGTCATTTACAACCAAATGACCCCTTTTGACTCCTACCCAAGTAGCAAAATTTGGTCCTGTAAGAGCGAGGCCCCATTAGTGCGTTGCGCTGCGTTGCGTCGCGTCATCGCAACGGAACAACGCATTGTATGCCACACCTGTGTTGCGTTGACGCTGCGCCATAGAAATCCAATAATAAACGTTTATAAAACTGTATTTGGGCGCAATTTATAAGAATATTACGCCCTATAGTCGTGTTGCTACGTTCCGCGTCTATTAGATTCTTATAAGCCGTTTAATCTTATAAGTCGATTACTATAGGAGAATCTTGTTACTGGGGTATGCTAGAATCATTTGACATTTATGTTTTTATTTCATACATTTTAAAATATAACATTACTCGAAAATGGTTGGCATTGGCGTAGGTGTTATTAGGGGTTATTTGGTTGCAAATGACCTCTCCTACATCCCCTTAGCCATCCCCGCCAGGGCCGGGGCCCCGGGGCGGTTGTCTTGACACTATTCTGGGGTATTTAATTTCTACGTCTAATTGCTAACTTCACATAAATCTACTTCGGCACTTATGAAACGTCAGAAGCTAGGAACACTGCTTCGTTTGGTCGTTTTCCATGGGAAAGAGCCAGCAGAAAACTCCATGGTCCTTCATCATATTTATAACAACAGCACATAGTCTTATTATGCGTGTCATTCGCGCATGTGTGGTAAACACATTCAACGTGGCAACATATCATACAAAGTTTTTATTTGATATTTATCAATGAGATTAGAAAAAAACACTAGTGATCGACCTAGATGCAGCCCAGGGGGGGTCATGACCCCTATGGTCCCCCCTGGATCCGCCCTTGATCCTCGGAGTATTATGGAATAATAATAATCAGCCTGTATTTTCCCACTGCAGGGCTAAGGCCTCCCTTTCCTTTTTAAGGAGTATGGAATGGTACACCTATTATAAAACTTTTTTTTCTTGTAGGTCCCAGCTGCAGGCCCGCCCTTGACAGCAAGGCTCAGCATCACAATAGCACAGGCTAAACTGTCCAAAAATTATGGTAAGTCAATATGCCTAGAAGAAATTATTCATGATATGTAAATTGATTCATGAATAAAAATATTATGGTAATTTTATTAAACCAATTTACCTGTGAAATTTAAACGAATGCGAATATTCAAATGTTAGTAGTACTCTGACATTCCAGTCATTAGAATTTTATACATAACGTTATATCACGCCTATATTGCATGGAGGGGTAGGCAGAAGTGTTAGTTTAGAAGTACCCACCACATAAAGGTACGGCCAAATCTGCGCGACCACAGCGCGGGACGCGGCACGCGAATAGGTTGCGTCAACAACGCGAAACTTAACTCTGCACACTTGTGCAACTACAGCAGGAACCGCGAACTCTGTCCCGCTTTGCCGACGCTGCGTTGCCGCGTTACATTCGCGTAGGTGTATAAGGAGCCATATAATAACACGAGCAGCGGCCGCCACGCGATAGACGCTCCCTCTTCGCGGTCCCGCATCCCGCGATAGACGCTCCCTCTTCGCGGTCCCGTGTCCCGCGTTGTGGTCGCTCAGGGTCACTAAACATCTATATTTATTATTCTTACATATTATAAAACAAAATCCCCCGCCACGTCTGTCTGTCTGTCTGAATGCGATGAACTCAAAAACTACCGAACGGATTTTCAAACAGTTTTCACCAATGGACGAAGTGATTCATGAGCAACGTTTTGGTGTATATTCATTAAGGTTATGTGTAAATTGTCTTAAATATAACGATTATTGTTGAAGAAGTCGGAAAAAATCATGCCGACTGGGAGCTTAACTGACGTACGCCGCGTAAACCGTAAAATATACATAAAATGTTTGTTCTACAGGATTTTTCATCTTAAAAAGTTCGACAAAAAAGTCTAATCCCTGGAACTACCGGTCGGATTAGAAAAAATATTTTTGCATTTGATAACCCTATTCTTGAGGCCGGCTATAGGCTATTTGACATCACGGTAGGACTCTTAGGAGCCGAGGCGGGGTGGGTCGGGGAACCAGAAATTTCACGCCGAAGAAGTCTCGGGTCGAAGCTAGTTTAATAATCCTCACTCCTAGCTTAATATTATAAATGCGAAAGTGAGTTTGTTACGCTTTCACGTTAAAACGGCTGAACAGATTTGGATGAAATTTGGCACATGGGTAGACCATGACCTGGATTAGGACATGGGATACTTTTTATCCCGACATCCCACGGGATCGAGACTTATGCGGGTGAAATCGCGGGGCGCAGCTAGTAAAGCAATAAAATATGGTTAGAATTGTACTCAAACCTCCTATTTACCCTACAGGTTTGACGCGCATGGACCCGTACGTGCGTCTGCGCGTGGGTCACTGCATATACGAGACCCACACGGACCCCAGCGGTGGCAGGACACCAAGATGGAACAAGGTCATCCACTGGTAAGTTGGGATATTACAGTACGAAGCATGAGTCGTGAGCACAAACTGACATTGCGCAGTAGTTAATTTCAATAATTTCAGTGTTCAATACAGGGCCGTATTGAAGCCACCTTATTTATTCGCTTTAGAAAACATCTGAAGCTTTTCTAAAGTAACTGACGCATTGGTACGGAAAAAATAGTGATACCAACTTGAAACAAAATAACCATATAAATATTGATATAACTAGTATTGATACTACTCAGGATACAGATTTTCTTCAAGTAAACAAATTCGCAGCAGATATTGAACTCAATTTTTTTATTAATTTTTTATTTTATCGTTTTTAGAGATATCGAAACCTATGGCGTCTCCGAAGTTTAGCTAGCCAATTTCATTTAACACTGTAAATTAACTTTTTAATATGTGACTTCCAAAAACCGACCAAGTGTGAGTCGAACTCGCAGCACGAAGGGTTCCGTACCACCTTACAATATTTAACACTACATTTTTTAAAATACTTAAATAGAAAACACGTTTCTTGTATGAGGACCCCCTTTAATTTTTGACTTTATTTAAGCGGGAATAGAACACAATCTGTGAAATTTCAACTGTCTACCTATTACGGTTAATGAGATACAACCCGCTGACAGACAAACGGACGGATGGACAGTAGAAGCTTAGTAATAGGGTTCCGTTTGGCACCCTTCGGGTATGGAACTCTACAAAGTGTTAATTTTAGTCTGTTTTGACAAATGAGTATGAGTTTGGGGCTATAAGACGTTTATATTCCTTAGTCTGCTGCCTCCCGGTGTGAACTCGATCTATCTGGAGATCTTTGACGAGTGCTCTTTCACAATGGACGAGCTAGTCGCCTGGGCACACATCACCATTCCACCTGCAGTGCTTCAGGTAAGATTTACAAATTATATTAGTTATGCATGTGAAATTCGACCTAAACTAGTACTGATTAATATTGAATTTCTTATACTGCTAAAGAGATTATTTATTATATCACAATTAAATTAATTCACTGATCTCGTCTAGAGATCTCTCATAAGTGTTCCTTTTATGTATAGCGATGATGAGCACTAAGGAAGGAATTTTGAAAATTCGTCCTCTAAAGGCTCTAAAGGGGTTAAATAGAGGATGAAAGTTTATATGAATCTTCGTCATTTTTGCTGATGGGAAATGCCATCGAACGCATGGCTAGTCAAATAATAAAGTGCTCTGTACTCCAACGACGAACTTCTTATTTTGTAACTTGGCGTATAGGTACAGATTAATACAGATAGGCGCAGATGAATCAAAATTATTTAAATAAAAAGCGACTCTTGCTATGACACGATAAAGTGCAATTCAGGTCGCACAGCGCTCATTACTTAGTTATATTCACCTAGAAGATGCCTTTCTATCGCATAACTATTTTATCATATGAGTATGTTACGCTTACTGAATTGGCCCGACAAGACGAGCCCGCCGCGTACTTGTAGTTCTTGTAGCTTGATACCTTAAATGCGGAGTGTGCCTTCTATACTATTCTGTGGTGTAGGGCAGGCCACCTATGCGCTTATTAATAAGTGCCGGATTATAACGGACATAATAAAATAATTATATGGACTTTTTTAATTCTTGTTTCAGGGCGAGACATTTGACAACTGGTTCTCATTGAACGGCAAGCAAGGGGATGGCAAGGAAGGTGTCATCAATCTGGTCTTAAGTTACTCTGTAAGTAAATTATATTAGAGGCTTTTGAGTATTTGAACATCCATTTGAAATAAGATAAGACATTTAAATAAACCTTTTTTACAGTCCGTTCAACCGATTTTGACTTCTATTGCGTTGGTGACATCACAAATGACAGCTGCAATAAACAGTTGGTATTGTAACCAAATTTTTTGTTTTTAATGCCATCCTTATGCCTACGGTATAGAAGTCAAAATCGGTTGAACGAACTGTAAAAAAGGTTTGTTTAAATGTCTAAATTTATTTCAAATGTAGTATAGGTTAGGATATTGGATACTTTTTCATCCCGGTGGTACGTTCCCGCGGGAGAATCCGGTCTCAACGCGGGTGAAACCGCAGCTAAAGCTTAAAAGCAGAAAACAAAAAGGCCGCCCATTGTACGTTTTGTAGTATTGCGTTTTTATTTTATGTATTTTCTAGAATACAATAAAGAATATAAAAATCTAAACTAATATTATAAAGAGAAAAAAAAAGATTTTTTGTATGTTTGTAATGAATAAACTCAAAAACTACAAGGCTTATTTTAAAATTCTTTCACCAATAGAATGCTGACCACTGAGTAACATAGACTATAATTTATAAAGATATCACGTGGGGGAAGCCGCTGGCGGATGATAGTAATAAATAAAGCCTTTTTTTTTAATATTTATTAGACCGTAACTAAACTATTCTATTTCCCTACCGTAGGTCGGCCCCGCAGCCGTGGCAACATTCCCCCCGATGCTGGTGGTGCCGAGCACAGGCATGGGCTACGCCGCCATGCCCATGTACCCGGCCCCACAGCCGCAGCAACACATGCAGCAGCCACAGCCACCACAACCGCCGCAGATTACTGCTGAGCAGCTGCAACAGGTCAGTAAACTAATTCAGTTTGATTAGCATTACTTGCATTACCCTGCAGATGCGTTGCCATCCAAAAGATAAGTCTGAAATGTCTCATGTTCACTGGCGGACTAAGGGTGTGGGGGGGGGGCGCTTGGTGCGATCCGCCACGAGTCCCCGGTCCTAGTGGGACCCCAAAACTCGTGAAATACGTTTCCATCAAATCCCAAACAAGACCAAAATCTGTCCAGTAAGTAAAAGGCAGTTTGTTGTTTGGGGTCCCCTACGCATGCTAAATATGAAAGTAGGATGCTGAAATTTTCGACATTCTCTTTTCTGTCAAACTTTACGTAAGTTCGCAAAGGAACTCCTTTTGATGTACTAATAGTCAAAAGAAAACCTTACCTATCTGGGATGCGATGCTATTTTCGAGCTCGCTGCGCTCGCTCTACCATCGTCTATTAGCCTGATGCTCTAGCATTTCTGTTGTCAACAAACTATATCCTATTTCTGTATCAATAGACAAAATAAAACCTTACCTTTTCGAGGCAGCATGCTAAATATTTTAACGTTCGTGCCTGGGCGGGGGGCTCCATTTAGTTTTGCCGCTCCGGCTCCCCGATAGGCTTAGTCGACCACTGCCCATGTGCCTGTAATTACACCAGAACCCATAACCTTCATACCGGAACGCAGTAGTGTCAAAGACAGTAAAAACCTCTTATAATACTATCATACTAAGCCATCCTGACAATTCTGGTTCAAGGCTCAGAGTTGTGTACAGTCGGGGAAATTATTTGCTTATCAAATAGATAATACGCCAATTTGCCGTATTATATCCATGTCATACTTACAAATGCCAAAGAATAACTGTTGTGATTTGAATATACGGACAATTTAAGTTGGTATCAGAGCATGCTCAGGAACACTGAGAGCCTGTAGTCTCACTGATAGTCACTATAGTCGGAGCCCAGTTAAGTGTGAATCCTCCCATTCTTTCCACTTCTCACTGCATGTTATGGTCCAATCTCATATCAATCAGTGTAATATTTCATGTCATTCATTCCGCACAAGCCTTCCGCGTCGCCTTTTCTTTTCCCTAGGCAGCAAGAATTCATAAAATTTTTGAGTACAAGTTTCTGCAAAGTTAACCAAAAACTGTGTTTCTCAGATCGAGGAAATGTTCCCGAGTATTGACAAGGAAGTCATCAAGTCTGTGCTGGAAGCAAACGGTGGTAACAAAGACGCAACTATCAACTCGCTGCTGCAAATGTCTGAATAATTTAATTATATACCGGTAACCTTCAGTATAATCATGACATGTAAAAAAATATTTACATATTTCATCGAATCGATTTTATTTAGGTCACTGCTGGGTATAAAGCCACATTTACATGATGCAAGTTTCTTGTCTGTGACATTCCATAAAACTGAAGCAACAAATGACTAGCATCGTTTAACACATTCGAGTCCACCTACTTTTCATGGAGCTCATATGCCATGCCGATATATATAGTGGATGACCTGTGGACCCTCCAGGGGGTCACTGGCATTACGTTTACGCTAAAGTGAACTGTCCAGGGAACCAAAAACTTTATAAATTACGAAAGAATTTTGGTAACTTCTACGACTAAGGTTACCGCTATCTGGGTAACCAAGATGAAGAAATGTTACCTCATTTAGATTACCGTTTTAATACCGGTTACACACAAAGGCGATGCGCGCCTTTTGACTAATGCCAATGGCACGTAAGGTATTGGTAACTTTTATTTCGGTAACCGGTATTAATACCCGTTGTATTCAATTTAAGGTAACCTTTAAAAATACCTGCAAAAATATAAATGTTGTAACTGAAAAATACCCGTATTGATCATACCGGTTTCGGTCCTCTGCCCTCTAGGGCCGGCACTGAACATGCTAAACACTGTTTGGACCTTTTATTGTTGCTTCAAGTTATGGTATACCACAGGCAGTTAAATTGTACTGTGTACAATAACTCTCTCACTTTCATACATAGTTGACGAGAACCTTTAAAAATTAAGTTTAATGTAAAATGTGATTCGTCATAAATAAGTAATTTTGTGATATAAGGATTTTAGGTCACACATTGCTATCATGTATTTGATCTGCAGAAATTAAGGGTCAACCCCTTACCTTGACTCAAGTCAGTAAGTCAAACCCATAAAGGCTTCCGACACAGGGATCAACAACACGCCTTTGCGGTCCCAGCCTGCCATGGACATGTATTACCTAATCCGTATGACTTGGCTGAAATCTGCATATTGAACTTAGTTTGCACTTTCAAAGAAATACGTCTGCCATCTAAAATGTAAAAACTATTGTGCAATTTCATCGCGTTACTCCCCAATAAAAACAATGGACATAAATAGTTGTTCACTTCAGATTGTCTGCACTTAACATTGTCTAAATTCAGGCACTGGGATTTCAGCCTAATATTCTGAAATAAGGCCCAACATTACCGATACTGACATTTACTTATTTACATACTTATTCTGAAATTGTAAATCTTATATGTATGATATTCAAGAAAAGCCACTCGCTTTGGCCTCAATTAAATATAAATTTACATTATGTGAAGAAAAATACTAGTAATCTAAAAGCTATCGGCCTTACTATGTAGCTGTAAGTGCATTGTTACTAAAGTATTTTTGTATATACACATCAGTTTACGTATTTTTTATTCAAAATCAAATATTTAGTTAAAGTAGAAAAATACTAAAAACTTTCACCACTTTCGAGTGACATAATTTTTGTTCTCTTATTTTGCTCAAAATTGCCCATATTAATTATAATTTTAATTGGTTATTATTATTATTTTAAGTTACTGAATTGTTATTCCAATATTTTAGTATGTAGTAATTAGATGATATATTGTGATTTTAATGTTATATTAGAATTTATATCGAGTTATACTTTATGCGTAAGTAAATTACACTTGGCACGGTAAATGCTAGTAAAAAATGCAAAACTTACACCTAAAATATCATAGTTAAATGTTTACATTTATAAGAATGTCCTACGATTCTGTTGCGGGACACTATAGCTTGTCCCGTCTGAAATGACGCACCCCACTAAATTTTACATATACACCGCCGCACCGCAGCGCCATGTCCGTATAATGCGGTAGTCGGCCGCGTCATTAAAGACTGGACTGTGAACAAGCAGGGAATAATAAATCTTTTATTGTCTCTTTCAGTGTCCTTCAACTGTTTAAACACTTAATATCTGTGATTATTTTTAAAAAATCGTCATAATTTTGCGAAATAAAATAATGTTTAAATACTTTAAACTCGATACCGTGTCAATCCCGATATATTTTCACTTATTTGAATATGTACCTATTGAATCATGCTGAGTTTTCTGCACTGTAGTGTAGAGTAAGATCGACCATTCCCATAAAATGCACCTACTATCAAATCGCAGTCCACAGCTGGATAAAAGCATATACTATTGGTAGTCATGTAATATATTCAAGTTAATGTGTCGAGTCGTGAAATTATGCCACGTAATGTATAAAATATACGGAGCAATCTATACGAATAGCAACGGCCTCGACCACGCGAAAGCTTTTACAATTTTGTGCCAAATTATTTGCCATCGTCGCAACATTGCTTGAATATAAATAATATAATTGTTGTATTTATTTGTAATTTTACAATGTATAAAATGTAATAAATTATTAACTACTTAGCTGTTATTTTTATTTCAAAAGTTCTTGAGGATACCATCAATCCGCCACCCACATTTCGCCAGTTTAATTGTTATGTTGTGTTACGCAATTTAATATTGGCAATAAAAGACTTCAAATGATTTGTGAAGTAAAAATCGCCTACTGTTACCATGGATTCGGTACATATTTCTGAAACCCGAGGCGTTGAAATTTCTCGTCGGTTATTTAAAAACAATCAGCTGTTCCATACATTTTGACCGCGTAGGTATTACACTTTTCTATGAAACATCAGATTTTTTTTTTAACCGACGAAAAATTTCGCCGCTGCGGGTTTCTGTATCATGTACTGAATCCATGGTAACAGTTTTCGCGTCGATGTCCCTGCCACCCTGTATGGTATCATGCTCACCACAGATGTTGCCATTTTTGCATTCGTGCGCAGAGTACTTTATATGTATGAAATGAAATGAAATGAAATGAAATGAAATGAAATGAAATTGTTTATTCTGTAAATAGGATATCAGAATCACTTTCACACGTCACATTAAAAAAAATAAAAATAAGCTAGTTGAGTTCGGCGTTTCCCATCTGACCACTCTGAGAAGAAAGGCCGAAACAAACTCAGAGGTCACAGTCTCTTTTAAAGTCCAGACATAATCTTGGTCAGGCCATATGAGGACCATGTAGATTAGTGTCTGAAATGGTCTTTTGAGGAAAGAACCACACAGATTTGAGTGAACCTGTCCAGTCAGTGCAAGCATTTGTCAGTAATCGTGGAGCTCAACTCAGAACTTAAGGAGCTCAACTCGACGAACAATACCAAAGAAAGGACATTTGGGTAGGCCGCATAAACTACTCAAACTGCCAGACCATAATTAAAACTAACTGAAAAATGAAAATAATAATGATATCCACATAGTCCTCACATTCACAATAATTAAATAAAATAATATAATACTTTACAAAGTAATCATGTCATTTTGAATATAATTTTCAACAATGTCAATGTGTATATAAAACTGGTATATTTTCATGATTTTACAAAATAATTAAAATGTTAAGTTTTATCACAAGGCTTAGCAGAGCGAGCAGTTCAATCCCATGCTTTTTTATCTTCTAAATAATCTGAAATTTTATAATACCCTTTTTTACAAAGTTTAGTTTTAATACAGATTTTAAATCTATTAATGGGTAAGTTTCGAATGTCAATGGGAAGTTTGTTGTAAAAGCGTATACATTGACCCATGAACGAGTTGCCTACTTTGTGGAGACGTGTGCGATGCACAGCAAGATTGTGTTTATTCCTGGTATTTAAACTATGAATATCGGACATTTTCTTAAAATTTGATATATTTTTGTGTACATACAATAGGTTTTCAAAAATATATTGTGAGGCTACAGTCAGAATATTTATTTCTTTGAATTTTTCTCTAAGGGAATCTCTCGGACCTAGGTTGTATATGGCTCGAACAGCCCTTTTCTGTAGAACAAAGATAGTATCAATGTCCGCACAGGTTCCCCAGAGAAGAATCCCATATGACATAAGACTATGAAAATAACTAAAATAAACAATTCTGGCTGTATCCACATCAGTTATCTGTCTAATTTTTTTAACAGCATAGGCGGCCGAACTTAGTCTTCCTGACAATTTTTCTATGTGTGGGCCCCATTGTAATTTACTGTCAATAGTGATTCCAAGAAAAACTGTCGAATCAACAGGGTCCAACTCTGTTCCATTTACTTGAACATTGGTAGATAGCTGCCTGACATTTGGCATTGAAAATTTAATGAGTTTAGTCTTTTTTTCGTTCAGTAGAAGATTATTTACATTAAACCAATGCACTACTTTAGAGAGTGCATCGTTAACTTGTTCAAAGTTGACTAACTGACGTTTGATTTTAAAAATGAGCGAAGTGTCATCTGCGAATAATACTATCTTGTGATTATCCCTTATGTGATAAGGTAAATCATTTACATAAATTAGAAATAAGAAAGGCCCAAGAATTGAACCCTGCGGAACGCCCATGGTGACTGCAGATCCTGCAGATTTCTTGCCATTAACATCGACCCTCTGGATTCTGTTGTTCAGATAAGACAGTATACATAAAGCGTGACGTAAATCGCAACATTGTAAATTGTGGTATGCGACTATATAACTCGCCGTAGGTGAGTACCTATATGTTCCTTGTTTTTATAATTTCCAACGTGACGATCGTCGACCAACGGCCACTTGGAAATATACACATGGAATAATGAGAAGACTCTTATAAATTTCCGTCCACGATAACGTTATTAACGTGCACATTTTGAGCAGTGACGGCGTTAATAAACCCGGGTCATATTATATTTAAAAAAAAAACAAAATTTCAAAACCAATCATTTATTTCTCAACGATCCCTTACTTCCATTCTTCTTCTTCGAACCACTTTCTGCGACATCCTTCTTGATTTTGACATTTTCAGCTTTCCGTTTAATCTTAGTTATCTTTCCTATGACATCTTTGAATCTTTCATCTTTCTTCATAAGCGTTTTGTTGACTTTCTTCAAACTGTCTTTGATTGAAGCGTCAATGTCTTGCGTTTCATTCTGAAGACGGTTTTCGCTTTGTATGGGATTTTGAGTCTGAATCTGTGCTTGTACTTCTTTGATTTTCGCTAATTTCGCCTTTTTGGCCGCTTTTACTCGTTTTCGACGCATTTCTTCTAGTCTGTGGGAGATTTGTAAGTTAATAATAATGTTACGTATCTGAAAACTTTCGGATGAGTCTTAAAAATATTTTTCACAAGGAGTTAAATTGCTTAGCGACACAATTAAGTAATTGAAATTGTTTTCAGTAAAAAAAATCCTATCATATTTTTTTCAGAATGAACGGAATGTCATTGCTAACAATTTTTTGAGAGGCACAATTAAATCCGTATGTTTTTATGTTTATTTCTGACTGGCAACACCAACATTGCAGACAAAAACCTGCACCACGCCCTATTATAATTTTTACTAATTTGCCTTTATTATTTTTGCCAACCTACTCTATATACCCACTTTAAAACACAAAACCTGCCTTCAACAACCATTTCTAGTAACAATTTCCATATAAATGGTTCCTCACCCTTCTTCCATCATGTCAGGATCCACTCCAGCTTGTATCCATCGCTTGACGCGGTAGTTCTTCTTTCGCTGCTCGAACTCCTCATTGTCCAACTGAGCTTCCTGCTCACGACGCGTCACGCTGACGGTCGTAAAGATTTTTACTGCTTCATCATCTGGGAACATTATAGTCAAGGTAAGTAGTCATACGCATGAAGACTGTATATGTACTCCGTGATTACCTGCCTAACTTTTGTTGGGAACTAACCAGATGCAGCTGAATTCCCAAAGAAAGTAGGGTACGTGGCCACATAAAAGGTACAACGATTTTAGTAATTGAAGTTCGGCTTCACTCTCTAAGCCGATGTTCGCACGGACGTAATAAAATCGCAGCCATTTTTTTTTCGTGCAGTGGATTTTCAACGCTCCGCTTAGCGCCGAGAGTTGAAAATCCAACAGTGTGTTTTTCAACGCGCTAGGACGAGAGTGCGTCCCAGCGCGTTGGATTCTCAACGGTCGGCTTAACACCGAGAGTTGAAAATCCAGTGCGCGATAAAATCCCGCCGCGATTTTATTACGTCCGTGCGAACGGCGGCTAAGCCTCGACAGCATTAGTAGAAATAAATAGTTTAACAAAAAATAAACAGGTTCGAATGATGTTAAACCTGGTTTTATATAATGAGACCGTTTTTGACTTTTCAGCCAAAAGTATGCACCAAAATACAACTCACCATCTATCTTATACTCAGTAAGTTTGGTATTGATCGCCTCTTCAATCTCACCGAGCCGCAGTATGTCGTAGGGCGTGATTATGGATATCGCCAAACCGGTCCTGCCAGCTCTCGCTGTGCGGCCAACCCTGAGGTGAGGCAAGTTTAATAATCATTTATTTTTTATAAAGGTTCCCTGGAAGGATTCGGGGCAGGCCTTTGCTCACCAGTGGGACAAGGGGCTCGAACAAATAAGTGCTCATACATGAGCGTCATGCGCCAACGGCAGAGGCCACTGCCGCCGTCGACGTTTTTCGATGATACTCGAGCGGCACGTTGTCAACGGCTGCAGTTGCCTCTGCCGTTAACTGCACTCACATTAAGGCCAGGCACTATAAACTCAGGGGTTTATTTATAAACGTTGCTTTAAAGTTAAGTGACGTTCAAACGTCAAAATGTATTCAAGGTGTTAAATAGTCGCTAATCATTACTTAACTTTAAGCAACGTTTATAAATAAACCCCACAATTTTCACGCAAACTCCGCCCCCATGCACCCCGCCACTCCACTACGTGCTAAACGCTAACATATCACTAATAAAGTTGAATATCGCGTGCGCTCTTTATCGTGTTCGAGCACAGAACTAAATGGCGTAAGTCTCAATTCTTATTTCGTTCCACAATCCAGTTACTGGGTAACAGAATACACCTTGGTAAGACTGGTTGTCAGACTTTTGGGCTTCTGACCCGTAACGATTGTTAAAGATGGAATGCGTAATGTGCTTTCCGAGGCACGGAGGAATCTCGATATGTAATGGATGGTTACCCATCCACGAACCGACCGCAGCAAACATAGCTTAACCTTCGATCGACCCGTGCGGCTGTTATAATTTAGCCACAAAACGCTCATACATACATTACCTCCTGTAGAAACAAAACGAGCGAGCTTTACAGCAGTCGCATATGATGTGTAACATCTGTGGCTGACAGTACCAACCCCTCGGAAAATGGGTTGGTACCATTTGACAGCCAACTCTAGCACCGCGCGCTCATTGGTCAAATCAAATAGCGCGCGCTTCCCCGGCTTCCTGTTACATACTTCCGTTTCATTTCACGAAATCACTCCCACAGATTGCAGGAAAGCGAAAGGAAAGATGTTACACATTAACAAAAAAATATATACAGGGTGTAAGGGACAGCCCTCCGCAAACTAACAGGGTACATTCAGCTCCTTATTCTGAATCATATTCCACCGAAAATTTTCTCAGGAAAATTTTCATTTTTTTTTTGCGTTTTTTCATTTACTATTTCTTTCTTTCAATGTAAAATTGCATTCTCTGTACGCAGTACTCCATTAATGTAAATAGAACTGGTAAAACAGAAAAAACAGCAATGGATGTTGAACAAACGACGCCTGAAATCAGCCGTTCAATTTCTCGCTGCGCTGCCGTTCGCTACCTACCTACGTGCGTTTTGCCACGGTAGCGATACATTGCGTGTAAGGTTATAAAACAAATCAGGTTAATTTGATTCCCATAACATTCCTGAAATAATTTCATGTAACGGTCATCTTAGTACGATATACTGACTTCACCCTATCAGTCTGCGGAGGGCTGTCCCTTACACCCTGTATATATACATTATATGTTCTTATCTACCTGTGAATATATTCCTTTGGTTCCAAAGGCAGCTTATGATTCACCACTAAATCCACTGTAGGTATATCCAAGCCCCTCGCAGCGACATTGGTAGCCACCAGCGTACATTTGAGGTTACTTCGGAACTGAGTGAGAGCGGACACTCGTTCTTTTTGTCTCATGAAGCCGTGGAGGCACACGTTGTCCATGGAAATAGCGTTCAGCATCATTGATAGAACTTGGCATTCCCTGAAAAGGGTAGAAAACGTCAACTTGTATTCATAAAATTATCTACACTTTTTAAGTACTGTCAAATGTTGAATGTCTAGAACAGTTTATGAATTCTATACATAAGGCGGGTTTATATAACCGCAAAATGTCACCGTGTGTAACCGCTCTTACACGAAAATTTCCTCCGTCTCATTACAAAACGAGTTCTAACTTTAGACCCAGGTTTAAATCATAGCATTATTTTTTTTCATTTTGATTTTTATTTCAACTGAGGTAAAGTTCCTTTTACAAAATTGATATCTTAGACTCCGTTTTAACGCAATTTTTTATAATTAGAACTTTAACTCTGTCGGAATAAATTTCGAAATTCGAAAATGGCTCGATGGTTTAATAGTCGTTTTGTAATAAGGCCGCTTTTGTTCAATTCAAATTATTGGTTTTTTAGGCGAACTCTTTATCACTTAAAAAACTTAGTTGTGTGTGGATTTATAATACCGGCTTATGATTAAATATTTAAATGATTCCCAGCATATGGCAAGTAACGATATTTGGTTCAAAACACATCACTTACTTCTTAGTATCAGTAAACACAATGATATGACTGCTCGGTTTGGTGTCGCGGTACTTCCGTAACGTCTGCACGAGGTACACGTCGCGTGCGTACGCGGGACACACCACGTATCGCTGGTCTAGAGTTGTCACTGTCAGCTGGCTATCTGTCTCTGTCCACGTTAGGAGTTTCTGAAAGAGTTGTTAAAATAAGTTTATTCATATCACTTTTCAACAGTATAATTATATAGTCGTCCAGACCGTATTTCGGCCATGGCGGCCAATCTCAACGGTGACTAGCCTTTGGCGCGGGAGATATTATAGTGTGTACAAGTTTGTGCGCAGACACAGGTACACTCTCTCCCTCACTCTCTCCGATGGGACGGTAATCCGACATGACAGGAGAGAGATCACATATGGTGAATTATTTAAGGAAAAATAAAACTTACATTTTTATTAAGAGAAAGCAGTTTGGAATCCATGACATCTTTTGTAATTGTAGCAGAGAATAGTAAGTTCTGTCTCTGAGCTGGTAATGCATTGAATATGGTCTCCAGATCATCTTGAAATGATTCACTAAACAGTCTGAAAATAATTATGTTTGTAAATAGGGTTGGTGATATTGTACTCATTGTGTTAGTTTTAAATAATTAAATTAATTTTAGTTTTTTTTTTTCAATGGATTTGAATAAAACTTATTATTTATATTTTTTATTTACAGTAAACATCTAGTTAAATTATTAAGGACCAAGCACGGTAATTTTGGGATTAACCATTTATGTGAGTAATTTTGGTATTACCAATTAAATTGTATTCCTATTAATATTGGTAATAATGGTTTACTATGATCCATATGCATGGTAAAAAAAAAACTGTAACTTCAATTGCCTCATTTACTCTGATTACTATGACGTTCTACGTAAATATAACATCGCTTGTAATCCCCAAAGGGTTCGGCAGAGATGTAGGTACCTAGTACACCCATATTTCGCCAGTTATGTTTAAATCTCATGTAATAGGGGGCCAGCCACTATGCCGTTCTATTTGCAGCTGAATACCGATATTTTACATGGAGCAACTGCCTATCTGATCTTGTGGAGATCAGATAGGCAGTTGCTCCATGTATCCATCCAGTAAATGGGTAATACAATACCCCTTGGTAAGACTGGTTGTCACTTTCAGGCTTCTGATGACCAGTAACAACTGTCAAAGATCCACAAATGACAGCTGGGAGCAATGGCTTAACTTGATTTCTGAGGCACGGAGGAGTCTCGGTATGTACAGATGTTTACCCATCCATAGACCAACAGAATGCGTAGCCTGTTGGCCGGTGCGGCTTTTATTACTTAGCCACGAGCTCCGCTAAAAATTCTGTAAGCTTAGTTATTTTAATTCTATACTATGGCCATAACTATTATATACCTGTCAGCCTCATCAAGCACCAAATATTTGATCTTTTTCAAACTAAAAGTGTCACATCCTGTTATATGGTCTGCCAGACGTCCCGGCATGGCCACAACTATGTGGGGACGCTTGGCAAGCTTCAGCGACTCTTCCAATTGATTTGATCCTCCGGTAACGATGCATACTCTTAGTTTGAGTGGTTGGCCTAGGATGCTGAACTGATCTGCTATCTGAAAAATGAATTTTATTAAAGAAGTTAACAATAGATTATATATAGATCTAGTAGATGTCGGAAAATATCCCACGGAAACGTACTACAGGGATTTCATACCTAATAGCCGAGGAAAAGGTCATTGACTCCTACCGCTACGCCCACGTTGCCGTCAACCATAATTACTTTGCTATGCGTAATTTGGAATATTCTAATCGAAATTAAATGCCCAATTTAAATAACATATTTTATTAGATAAGGGCTAATATACTCGTAAAATATGTAATTCTGTGGAACATAAATTTTATTTATCTCTCACGATTTACGTGGCGCACGCCAATAAAGCTCCCAGTCGGCATGACTTTTTCCAATATCTTCAACAATAGTCTTCATATTTCAGCCAATTTACACAAAACTTTAATGAATTATATACTAAACCTTCCTCATTTATCACTCCGTCCATTGACGAAAACCGTTTGAAAAGTTCGGTAGTTTTTCAGTTTATCGCGTTCAGACAGAGACAGACAGACGCAGCAGGGGACTTTTTTTTGTAATATGAATGTTAAATTACTCGAAAATGGTTGACATTGGCATAGGGGTCATCATGAGTTATTTGTTTGCAAATGACCTCTCGTACATCCATAATTGATTGCCAATTTATAACCAATAACCCTGTATATGTAAAGCGTTTGCATTGCACATTACTTACAGTTAAATCCGTTTATAATGACTTTGAAGGAACCGTTGGATTACGGTTGTTATAGCCAATAGTCGTTTTAACCAAAAACTGTGTTAAGTAAACAAAAATACTGGGATCTCAAAATTTTCTTGTAATAACATGTACAACGTTTTAAATGAACTTGTTATAAACGGTTTTAACTGTATGTGCATAGACTGAATAGGTTTTTTTTTTCATTTACCTGATAAGCTAACTCATGTGTTGGAGTTAGTACTAAAGCAAAGATCCCATATGGGTCCTCAGCCAAATGTTGTAGTATGGGCAGAGCAAATGCAAATGTTTTGCCTGAACCTGTCTTGGCTGCTCCAATACAGTCTTCACCAGCTAATATGCGGGATATGCAAGCTTTTTGGATAGGTGTAGGACTTCTAATACCTGAAATTTTTTAATGTTTACCTGAACTTTTTTTAACCTTTTCAAAACTGTGCAACCAAGGATTACACACTGATGCAACTTTTTTTAAATGAAATATTTATTTATTTAATGTAGCATCACCCCTTGTTCCTCCAAAGGATTGCGCAGAGGTTTACTTATAGTACACCCACATTCAGTTTAATTACAGTTAATGATTATCAATTTATAATGAGGGTGGCCACTGTCGTTTCTACAATTTCTCTAGCGAAAAAGAATGTTTAAGATTAGTTCATAAGTAGAAAAAAAAAAGAAAAGTAAAGATAAAGAAAAAATAAAGAAAAAGAAGAAAGAATAGAAGAATCAGAAACAGACGAAAAAGACGAGCTATGCAAAATTGGTAATACCAATGCAGTCAAGCATTTGAGTCTTAAAATGTGGTAATATAGTCCTCCAGACCGAATTTCGGCCATGGCGGCGTATCTCAGCGGTGATTCTACCATCGACGCGGGAAATATTATAGTGCACAAGTATGTGCGTAGATCCAGGGGCACTCTTTCTTCCCTCACTCTCAAAATGTTTTATATCACTGTTTTGATTCGTATGAAATACAGAAACATACCGAGACTAAATAACTGCTTGATAAGCCAGGCCTTGACACCAAGTTCTGCAAATTCTTTTCCATCGTTTTCATTCATTTTGGGGTACTTGTATATTCTCTCAATTAAAATGAATTTTAGTTACTTAATTTATCATGTAAATTGCACATTGCATTACACTTCACACGAGTTCCTTTTGATTTTGACACTTCACTTTGACAATCGCGCGGAAATCGCGCACCTGTAATTTTGACAAGACAACACATGTTTTTTTTTTTTTTTTGGAATTTTATGACCTGGTTACTGGACCTTTAGGTCAAAACAACACATGTGATTTTGACATTGTCGTTTAGAAATTCTTAGAAGTTTGATAAGTGTTCCAAAAAGTTGAAAAGGATGGGAATCAGTATAGAAATATAGAAATATAATGTCCATTTGGGCAATTTTTATCCAACGAAGTGATTATTTATCTCACGTTTCAGCAAATGTTTTAATTTCTGAAATTGTGCTTTATTTTCACTGGACGTCATTATTATCAGTGCAATGTTACCCTCTAAAATTGTAATAATTGGTAATAATTAATGTTTTTTGCGGTGTCCGCACTTACTCAAATACGTACGGCGCGTCAAATCACGCAGTGAGTGCGTGTTTGTTGCTATAAAATAAATTTTAGTTATTGTAATTGTAGTGATACCTCGGTTGTGTCGACTAGTTTCTCCTAAGTTTCAATCTGTTACAGTTATCTGATTTTAGTCGTTTCCAACTTGTAAGTTTTAACCGGTAAGTTATGTATTTACTGATTAATTAATGTTACTGTTCGCCGTTACTAGGTGCAGTAATATCTATAGTGTGTACTTTAGAACTTGCCGGCATGAAGGGAAATTGTATCTAATGTGGCACCGATTCTTTAGCCATACATTTTTATACAGAAATCTATTCAAATTAGTTTATTTATGTGTCATAATTTACGAGAACGGGTAGGCAAACAGTTCCAACATGATTATTATTTATAATATCGTTAATCAATGTAATTATAAATAAAATACACAATATTAAATAAATAAAGGTCAGTGGTCGTCTTAGGGCATGAAATTAAGTATTTGTTCCATACTCGAAGTTGTAGTTATACTCTTAGAAATAATAGAAATAAACAAAGTACTCGGAATAATGAGCTAAATGTTTAGCGGAAATAAACCAATACTCTCTGTTCAGATAGCTGGTATCTGGATTCGTGATCTATAATAGAGCAAATTAGTGATAACCTTGAAATTAATAATAAACACGGGATAGTTACATGTTTGGCATCACTATTTCTCTACAGTGTTGCTACTAGCTGGCTAATTTCTAAAGTTCATAATTTAAAAACATAATTTATAGAGACTTATTTTAAACAAAAAAATAAATAATGATTAAATCAGGGAACATTTGAGTATGGCACTATAGCAAGATCAACAAAGATACTTGCTGCTGGCCATAAAAAAAAACAATTCCATTTTTTTTAATTTTCTTATGATGTTCTTACTCAAACAAGCTTTGCTGATTAGGCAATTAATTTACCTTTTTTAATACTGCCTGTGCTAGAATAAAGCATGGTTTGTACTGGGTTCAAAAACTGAGTTTCTGGGCTTAAACTCAATTTTTGAACCCAGTCACGGGGTTTGTTTGATGCGATTCAATGGATGAGCTAGATTGCAGTAGTTTAAAAAAAATCCTATAAAACTAAAACACTGAAACAAACTCTACAGAAATTGAGCAGCAATGTGTATAGCTGACTATAAGCATTAGGCAGCGTGGGGGAAAAGCTTCTGGGTAAAAAAAATAGATCGGGCACCTATGTGTTGCAAGTGCGTGATCAGGGCTGGACTGGCTTGAAACTTGCATAGACAAGCCCATTTGCAGTGAAAGACTGACTAATTTTACACTTGTACAGTCATATTACTGGGGCTTTTTTTTTGGGTGGTAAATTAACAAATAACTTCTCCCCCTCGGGGCGGAACGGGAAGGTGTGTCAGACTCCTACTGAATAAAACCCAACCATGTTCCTTCAGTTGCCTGTATGTTGCCAGATATTACTGAGCTTGCCTTTAAGTTCAGTTAAGACACTTTGCCTGATTTGATTGAATGTTATTAAAGAATCTGATTTAATAATTACATTTAAATTGAGATACTTTGTAACTTTTTAGGCCAGTGTGCAGCCAATGCAATATTCTGCATGTAAACTTTAACTTGCTCTATTATTTTACCTTAACAGGAATCATAAAATTATATAATATTACGTCCAAAAAATCAGTAAAATATCTAGGCCATGATACTCAATTTACTCCTACACTTTTGTTATTTTGATAGATTCTTTAATTTTAATAAAAATAAGTATTATACATAATTTATTTAAATTAAACTTAGTCTAGACTAGCTGCTGCCTGCAACTTCGCCCGCATAGACAATAATTATTTTTCTAACTTAAAAGTAGCCTATGTTGTCCTTATAACATCAGCTATCTGCCAGTGAAAGTCTCATCAAAATTGGTGCAGCCGCTGGAACAAACAAACAAACAGACAGAAAAAAAAAAGAAAGTTTTTTGTTAAAACTATCGTAGGTGTATACATTTAGTAAAAAGCCGTTTGACATTACAAATAGACATTTCAATTTTATTTATTTGTATAAATAGTTACTTAGTACATTTCAGTTGTTGAAAAAAAAAACTTGGTACAGTAAAATACTTCACCTGTGCCTAAAGAATAGAACAACCAATGATTAATTAACATTTTATAAACAAGAGTACTTAAGTAATTGTGATAAAGTTTGCGCCAGGGATCAGAAGCCAATGTGCCATGTAAGACTTATTGTTTCAAAAGAAACCATTAGGAATTACAATAGGAATAAAATGCTCACCTATTTCGATTAAATGACTTAGCAGGTTCTTTCTTAAGAACTTTTGTAGTACAAACATTAAAAAATAATCTGAAAATAAAGCATGTAACCTATCATATGCTGCCTTCATTTTTATCTATTTAATGTGTTGTACCTACATTATATTTTTTCGATATTGCTCATAGTCAAAATTGTTGACTTATATTTACATCCACTACCCCTCCAAGTTTTATGTGTGTATTAGTTTCGAAGTCAAAATTATCCTATTTACGAGCAATATTTGTGTACATAATTATATTTATAATCACGTTCCCGAAATCGGCTCTAACGATTTCGATGAAAGTTGCAATATAGGGGTTTACGGGGGCAAAAATCGATCTTGCTAGGTCTCATATCTGGCAAAATTCGTTTTCTCCGTATTTTCACCCGAACAGAACTGATCGCCCAAAGTTTAGAGCAAGATAATGAATAATGATATGACATTATTGACATTAGAATAATGATCATAGCAGTATGGAAGTAGTAGGTACTATCCTATACTATTAAGTGAGCATTCTCTATTTGCACCAGAGCAGAGCTTGGTCGCCCAGGTACATACTACAAACAGTCCAGTCATCTTAGTCAAAATTAGGTAAATATCTCAGAATTTGAGATACCGAGCAATAAACTCGTATAAGCTTGTATTTTTACATTCTAAAACTTGTCTCAAAACCTTCATATGGTAGGGTGTACGCGACTATTAAAATCTAAGGTCAACGGTCACAAAAATAATTATTAAATATAGTTAATAAGAAATGAAATTATTAATAATTATGTATTTATCAATAATTAATTAATGTATATGGCGTGTTTTTGACCGGGACTGGTTGACGTTAAATGATGCTCTAACCGCGCGCTCTCCGCCCTCTATCTCGAAAACGACTCAACGTATAAAAAAAATTTTGAAACTAAAGTTGTAGGAAATTTAATCCTTTACAATATTGATATTAAATACAAATAGCAAAAACCCCATAGGAAACGAGATATTTGCAAAAAATAGATTTTTGTGACCTTTGACCTTAGATTTTAATAGTCGCGTACACCCTACCATATGTAGGTTTTGAGATAACTTTTAGGATGTCAAAATACAAGTTTATACGAGTTTTTAGCTGGGTATCTCAAATTCCGAGGTGATCTTACTTAGATGACTGGACTAAAACTGATACAATGTTAAATCTGCCGCCCCGTGCAACACTACGGAGCGCGGTGCAATGTGATAATCGCTAAACTAGCCTAAAGTTTAGGCTGTGCGTTGATCACAAATGTCGCATGTCGGTCAGACAGTTTATCCATTTTTGTAAGTAGGCAATTGAATGCAGTCGGCATTGCATAGCGCTACTGAACTAAGTCTAAAACAAGTATCATTCGATCTAGTTGCCCGGAGAGGGTATCGAACCCGCGACCCTGATCTCAAAACAGCGTTGGTAGACGTTACGTATAACCAATATGGCAATGATTGGGCACTTGCGGGCACATCAAAATGATTGTTACATCAAATTCAAGCAGCAGAGTAAGCCTCAGATTCTACTGCGACATTGTTTTCTGCGATATTTGAGACACTCATTTGTATGGTAGTGACGAAGTCATATATTATTTTTCTATAGAAAGGTCTGCATTTCTTGCTTCACTATATACTAACTGTCGTCCAAATAGTCGTATTTTTTTTTTGTAAATTTCCCACCTGCCTCCGTTTCACTCTACCATACATGGCCATTATATAAGAAGAAGAAGTTCAAAAGGTGCTGACCTAAAGCCTAATTTGATTAAATTACGTTTGATTTGATTTGCGTCATTGGCATCTATCGAACTGTTAATCTAGTACAAACCTATACACGTAAATATTATTTAATGTGTGCTTGAAGTCGTAAGACCTTTTTAACTACCTACTAGATACATCGTTGGAGTTGGAGCATTTTTCGCTACTTTAGCTGCATATTCGCTTATGTTTAATATTGCATGTAGCTAATGTCTATTGCGATTATGAGACCTTCTGGTCACAAATACCATGAGATGACTGACTGATATCACAGTAAATGGCCGATTACTCAAAATTGTTATAAATTATAGTCACGAGAGGGATTTTATTTGTCATTCAAACTAATGCTTATCTAGTCAACATGCATCTTTACAGACAATTTGAAAGTTCTATAATTTCCTTTCATTCCCATCGTGGTCCAGACTTTTCTATTGAACATGTTTCTCTTATTTACAGATAAAATGAGTGCCTTAAAGAATGCAGTTTCGTTAGCAGTGAACCATGGCAAAGTTGGATTAAGGAGCAATGGAAAGTTTGTAAGTACCTACTATTTCATGCACATTAAACACTTCTATAATATTAACAAACGTTACTCACACATTACTCTGCACTAGAATTCTCTTTGTTATGATGTTGATACCTACATAGAAATTGCCCTACAAAAAATTCATCAAACACACTGAATCTATGCGAGTATTTACATCAGCCTCTGAAGAACTACGTTATAGGTAGTACCTACCGTAGTTCGAGATAAGACGATTCATCCTGAATTCAGAATTTATATTCTTAGTTACGTATTATTATTCATCTGTCTTTTATTAGTTGAAACTATTGACAGTGTAACTTCCTTTGCCACTTTGACAAAATATGTGGTCCAAATATACATCCCTGAGGCAACCCCGGTCTGTAAATATTGAGGACTCTAACACTGTAATGTCTTTTTAAAGGGAGAGGTCTTGCCCATAACTACTTTAAGAAAATCGGCCCCTTAAATCTGGTCTAAAGCATAAAAGCATTACAAAACAACACTGGGGTATTGATGTTAACAAGTCGAATGCGTAATTCAAGTCGAAGACAAATTCGTAAAGGCGTGAAACCAAATATGACGTAATCATCAACTGGATTAAAAATTAACCTTTGTTATCAGAAATGGGCAATAAGTATGCATGCTCGATTGGTGTGATAAAAGAACAAACGGCCTTATTTACATTAATACATTGTACTTTGGACCCGATGTATAGCGTCAAACGTTTGGATACAAACACTAGATCCAAGGCTAAAAATAAGTCAGTCTCCTGTAACAGCTTAGGTCAGACTAAAAGCCTACTAAGGGGTACTGTATGTAAATGTAAAGGTCGATTTCACCTGCTTATGACCGAAGAGGCTCTGAAAGCAAGATAAAACTGGAAATCAAAATAACCACCAATATAAGTGACAGTCACAAAGCAGTTCCGAAGGGTTATGCGTTGTAATGTAGGCCGCACGTTAATGATAGACTGAGTACAAAACCAGTGCCTATGGACTGGCGTCGCATTCTGTTAAAACTCCCTACTAAGCTGGGCAAGCTCAAGGTCAAAGTGGTACCACCGCGTCGCCGCGACGGTCGTGGGGTCTACAAGACTCACTTCTGTCTACCGTGTTCTTTCTTTGGAGCAGGCATAAAATGTTTTGGGATTTTAATAGCCTGTGGACCTGTGGTAGATCCATGTAGATATCATAATGGAATTTGACTGTCTGTTATAAAATAAAGTCCCGCTCGATCACGAGACAGGTCGTACATTGACTTAGAAGTCGTAAAGGCGTCACTTAGAGAGATGTCGCACGAATAGATAAGTTCCGCATAATGTGCACTTGGCAACTACTCTGATGACGTCATTGTCACGTGGTTGTACAGTGCGCTAGCGCACCATTTCTTTTTTTTTTTTTTTGTGGGTGGGAAATCATCAAATAACTTCTCCCGCTCTGGGCGTAGCGGGAGGGAGTGTCAGACTTTTACTGACTAAAACCCACCCGTGTTCCTTCGGTTGTCCTGTTGCCGGGGGCCACGATCTCCCTTTCGGTTTTCTTCGCAACCCCGGCAGGCATCGGCCCTAGTGGACCCCTTCAAATCTGCTGACATCTCTTTGAGGCGCGCGTGGAACACAACGCGCCGTCGACCCGGGCCTGGTCCTTATCGGACGGTGAGCCACCCATTGCTCACCGTCCGCAAGCCCGCGCCTACGGTGGCCGGAAATCGCCCCGCGATTCCCGACGCCCTGGGCGTCTTCTCCTGCGGTGGTTAGGGGCGTGAGGGCGCGAAATTTTCCTCTCCCTCACGCGTTCCGCCTCCTCCTTCGCGAGCATTACAGCTTTGCAGAAGGAGGTGACGGCCTCCCATTTCCTCTCGCTTCGTACCATGGCCTGAACCAGTGCCAGACGCGAGAGATCACCGCCGCCGATCGCCTCCACGAGGACACGGCGATGCTCCGCCCAAGCTGGGCAGACCTCCACTGTATGCTCCACCGTGTCCTCCGGGCGATCCACACAATGGTGACACCCGGGCGTTTCCTCCCGCCTTATCCTGTGCAGGAACCTCCCGAAACAGCCGTGTCCGGTAAGGACCTGCGTCAGGCGGAAGGTGAGGACGCCGTGGCGCCTCTCTAGCCACTCCTCAAAGAGGGGTCTTATCGCCGCAATTGTGGCGTGGGAGTGCGTATTGTGTTTTACGAGGTGTATTATGAAATATAGGTTAGTAGGGATTGTGTTATGAAGGTATATGGACTTATGGTTTAGTAAAACGAAATTTCAAGATTTATTCCAAAAATATACGTATTTTTCCGATGAAGTATTATTTCAAATGCAAAATGCATTTAAGACGCATTTAGCTTTAATTGTCATGGCGCCACTTTGCTATCATTGACTTATCCTGCCATATGCCCGGAAATGCCGATCATTTGAGTTTTTTCCGTTCGTCAGAAACAACTGAATATGGTGTTCCTCTGAACTTCAGTAAAGGAGTCCAACTTTTGAGCAGACCTAAACTACAAGCTCCAGGATGGGGATCTAATTATTTATTTATCTATACTTCTATACTAATAATATTATAAAGAGGAAATATTTGTATTTTTGTATGTAACGAATAAACTTAAAAACTGGACCGATTTGAAATATTCTTTCAGCAATGGATAGCTACAGTATCAGCCAGTAACATAGGCTATACTTTATCCCCGTATTCCGACGGGAACGGGAACTACGCGGGTGAAACCGCGTGACGTCCGCTAGTTGTTTTAATTTTTCGGTAAACTTACATCTAAACAGATACAGTAAGTAATAGTTTAAACAAAATATGGCCAATTACAACTTTCCACATGATAGTATATACTTAAATCATATGAACATGACAAAAAATTGATAATAAGACAAAATTTTCTTCAATTTAGCAACACTAGTATTGAAAATGTTGATATCAGCTTCCTAGCAGGTTGCGTTGTACATGCGACTCGCTCTCATCATGTACGAATTCCATCTTTATGTAGTGGCTACCACTGGGGTGTGCAATAAATGAGGTCTACGCAAGAAAACAGACGGCACTCGCAGCCCGATTTTGTGTAACAATTCGGTAAAACCAGTTGTTCCATTGGCAATCTTGAAAAGAAACACAAGATCTGATATTTTTCGCCTTTTGTCAAGTGAAAGGATATGATTTTTTTTGCAACGGTAGGTATAATTTGTTGAACACGTTTCAGACCGATACTGAATGTGCCTCAAAAACCTTTTCTGTATGCTCTTAATACGATTTATGTAGACTTTATAATTGGGGTTCCAGACCTGAGAGGCATACTCCAAATGACTAAGAACAAAGGAACAGTACAATATTTTAATAGTCTTTATATTTTTGAACTCAGAGGACACCCGGAGAATGAAACCCATTGCTTTTGATGCTTTCTTAACTACATTGTCTATGTGTGCATCAAAGAGGAGCTAAGTGTCAAAGGTAACTCCCAGATCCCTAAGAGCGTGTAGTTATGGACGATCTGGATAGGTTTCCGTGTAAAGGAGCAAACATAACAATTGGAGACATTCAAATCCAACTTATTATTAATACAATAGCCTTGAAAATTATTAAGGTCTGCCTGTAATAGAAGAGCATCTGCCACGGTATTTATTTGCCTCATTATCTTCATGTCATCAGCATGTAGTAACAATTTTGAGTATTCGTCTAATTTCATATGAGGGCCATAACATGATGGTGACACATCTCCTGTCACAATATAGTGTGTACTAGGGCACTAAGAGTAAACAGGAACTGTTTTTTTTTTTTAAGTAAACAATGCACTTGCCAAATAGTGTGGATACGGCTGGTAATATTGAACCTAGCGTACTAAAAATAGCAGGTACCTTTGTTTTATTAGGTGCGTGGGCTGCCCCAACGCGGTTATTACAAGTTATTGTGGTGTAGGGTCGGAGTGGTTTTCTAGATTCATTGTTTCATCAGCTGTTTTAAAGATTCAAGTTAATATTTTGTAAAATATTTGGGCGGTCACAGACAACTTGTTTAGGTGACATATGTGCAGTGCATAATACAGATAAACAAAATTTAACCTTTCTTTTTGTTTTATGAAGTTTGTAAACTGTTTTTTAGTAATTTGAGTTCGCTGATTTCATATCTACCCTCAGTTTTTTTCTAGCAGCTCTAGTTTTTGTGATACAGGTACTTCTTAAAATTTCGTTACGCGGCTTACTAATATTATTTTTTTGTGCAAAAAATTATTAAATTCCATAAATAAATCGATGTAAGAACTTGCTTAAACGATCCAAATAGTTTTTTGTGCTGTTTGTGGTGAATATATGTTTTGAGACTCTATAAAAAAGGCCTACTTGGACTTCTTTGGGACGCCATTACAAGTATTTAGTAAGCCATGGATCCCAAATTTGTTTGCGTAACATCATCGCGTTTATGGGTTAGTATAAAAAGACCTACTTTGAAGTTCAAAAGTCCTATGATTTGGCGTGAACCGACTAATCATCACGATGACTGATATTTTTGTGTTGTGAATATTACCGGAAAAAAACGCAAAAATCGTTCCAAATGGACTTATCCGAATTTAAAATAATCAGCTATTAGATCAATTCTAAATACCAGCGAAAAACCTGTGACTGATACGCAACCTAGTTCTTCTAATATAACACTGCAAGTTCTTTCAGAAGCCAGTGATGATGAGGACAGTGACTTTTCTTTCCCGAGTACGTCCGAACCTAAACTATTCAACCACAATGACCTAGATGAGTTGATAAGAGATCTTGGTCTATCAAAAGTAGGATCAGAACTTCTAGCTTCACGGCTTAAACAAAGAAATCTGATAACCCCAGAGACTAATGTATCAGTTTACCGTACAAGAGAAAAACATTTGATACCTTTCTTTTCTGAAGAAGATAATTTTGTTTTTTGCAACAACATTCCCGATTTGATGGCTGAAATGGGATTACCAAACTATAAAAAAAGAAAACCTCCCATGGGTGACGTTAGTATTAGCCGAAGCTGAAGCTATATCTGAAGCCTTTGGTCGAGGTAGTCCTGCTGCCTGCTCATCATCATCTTCCTGGCCTTGTCCCTTGTTACTTGGGGTCTGCGCAATACGTTTATTTCTTCCATTCATATCAATCACTATATCATTAACTCCTTTTTCTTTCATATTAACCCTCACACAATCCATCCATCTTTTCGTTGGTCTTCCTCACCCTCTCCATCCATCAACATTATAAGTATATTCACCACTTTTTTGATTACATGTTATTCATACCTCCCCATAATTCAACTGTCTGCTATTGACTGCCATAACTGACATGATTTTACTGAGCCATCGTTTGAAGACCACATTGTACCCACATGATCATAAATAACACACAATTTCTTTGATAGCATCAATCAGCCTTATTCGAGATTCTCTAGAAATAAAGAAGTATTATCCCAAACGAATAATTGAAAACAATCAGTAGTTGTTCTTGACGGTCGCGTGGAATCTGCCGATATTACTTAGATATCATCATTTGTATTGAACGAGCCAATCAGTCGGCACGCGCTGTTCAGATGATGCCTTCATTGTTGCTTGTAAATCATTGTTATTGAGAACTAATAGGTATATGGGTGTAATGTATGCCGATACAAGGTTCTAGAAATGTGATGCTACTAGACTGCTAGGTTGGAAAAATCATGATTTTTTGAAAAATTCGAATTAATCACGATTGTTTTTATTTTTTTCATTTTACCATACAGTTTAGTATATTTCTGCGTAAAACGGAACGGCCCTTGGATGTCAGAGAAAAAGGGAATCCCCGCGCAGTGTTCTGTAAACTTCGCATGCAATTACCATAGTAAATTAAGAAACAGACTGTTTACATGTGTTGTAACCGCTTTTTGTTCAAGCATTATAATAATGGTAATGATATTGATTTTTCAGATGTAAAAAACTCTAAGTCTTTAACATATATAATTTCTAAATCAGTTTTTTATGTTGATTTCTGTGAAAGAAAGTAAAATTAAACACATTTGATTAAATCATTAATTTTTATTGAAAAAATCATTTTAAATCGTGATTTAAATCAAAATGATATAATCTTGCCAACCCTGCTAGACAAAAGCCTAGTATCACATTTATCGTATCACCCAGCTAATTATTTCAATTTTAAGGCCAGAATGTAGACTGCTAGGTTGGAAAAATCCTGATTTTTGAAAAATTCTAATTAATCACGATTGTTTTTATTTTTTCATTTTACCATCCAGTTTAATATCTTTCTGCTTAAAACGGAACAGCCCTTGAGTGTCAGAGAAAAAAGGAATACCCACGCAGTGTCCTGTAAACTTCGCATGCAATTACCATAGTAAATTAAGAAACCGACTGTTTACGTGTGTTGTAACCGATTTTTGTTCAAGCATTATAATAATGGTAATGATATTGATTTTTCAGATGTAAAAAACCCTAAGTCTTTAACATATAATTTCTAAATCAGTTTTTTATGTTGATTTCTGTGAAAGAAAGTAAAATTAAACACATTTGATTAAATCATTAATTTTTATTGAAAAAATCATTTTAAATCGTGATTTAAATCAAAATGATATAAGCGTGTCAACCCTGCTAAACAATAGCCTAGCATCACATTAATCGTATCGCTCAGCTAATTATTTCAATTTTAAGGCCAGAATGACCACGATTATTGTGTTGAAAGAAAATATTGAAAACACACGATTAATTAAATACATAACATCACGTCCGTATTACCCGAAGGGTTAGGCAGAAGTGTACCTACAGTACACGCACATTTCGGCAATTATGTTTAAGTCCCATGTAATAGGGGGCGAGCCTATTGCCATAGCCTTTTCCCAACTATGTTGGGGTCGGCTTCCAGTCTAACCGGATGCAGCTGAACACCAGTATTTTATATGGAGCGGCTACCTATCTGACCTCTACAACCCAGTAACTAAGTAATAAGATATCCCTTCGTAAGACTGGTTGTCAGAGTTCCGGGATTCTGACGACCCGTAACGACTGTCAAAGGTCCACGAATGACAGCCGGGACCAACGGCTTAACGTGCTTTCCGAGGCACGGAGCAGTCTCGGTATGTAGAAATGGTCAGCCATCCACGGACCAACCCCGGCAAGCGTAGCTTAACCCGATGGATCGACCCGTGCGGCTGTTAGTACTTAGCCACGAGCCTATTGCCATAAATCGGTCACAAATCCAGACACCGAGCTGCTACTGCAAAATTCCTGATAAAAACTCAATAACAATTTGCCCGACCTGGGAATCGAACCCTGGACCTGATGCTCAGCTGTGGCGAGGCACGACACAGTTAAATACACTTCTGGATAATTATAATAATAGCCTAAAATACTGGAGAAAAGACTGCAGGCCAGGCAACTTCAAAGAATCTACACGGCTGATTTCAACGTAGTCTAAGGCCGCGGACTCGAACTCAGCGGGGCGGCGGCGGCGGCGGCGGCGCGGCAACGCATAGTTTGCGCCGCTGCTTTCGAGGCCAGTTACATATAAATCTATGCATTTGAACGCGCCGCTGCCGCCGCCGCCCCGCTGCCCGCAAGATTCGAGGCAGAAGCCTCATACGGTCCCTAGACGATCATGCGGCATGACATGCGATTGCCGTACTGCACTAATTTTGTGCTTGGTAACAGTATTTAGTCAATAGATAGTACAGTGAAGAAGTCTTCTGCGCTGGCATGGAAATGTCTTATCGTCGACAATTATTATTTACTACCAATCGTTCAATACATGCATTGTTGATAACAGAAACTGTACCTTTTGCATGACATGCCGATCTAATCATGCGACATGCATTTTTCATTGCATGATCGAAAATTGTCAATCAACTGCCAGCACGTAGTTTGCATGTCATTCACAGCATGCATGACAGCAAGAATTGCATGTCATGCCGCATGATCGTCTAGGGACCATAGAAATATCCAGAATAGGATGCAACTACCAGTTCCAACGATATGATAGGATGAATGGCACCTGGTGGTGCATTAAAATTGCCTCCAGGAGTGATGATATACAAGGCAGGGACATCGACGCGAAAACTGTTACCATGGATTCAGTACTTGAATCTGAACGCAGGGGGTTTAAATTTTTCGTTGGTTATTTTTCTTTTTAAATCAGATGTGCTAATTTTGACCGCGTAGGTATTGCACTTTTCTATGAAAGATGGGATTCTAGGATGCGTTAAGGTTGCCCGCGAAATTCAAATGTTCTTACGTTTTTTGCAATTTGCAGGTCAGTGTCCCTGACACTGACCAGCAAATTGCAAAAAACGTTGGGTTATATGTTGATTAAAACATGATTGGCGACCGTAACAAATATAGCTTTACTGAATTATAATCCTGAGAATCAGCAATACAACTCCATAAGTTAGCATAATCCTCAAATGTCATGATTTCATGAAATAGTCATTCAATAGGATTACACGAACTTTTGATGATTTTTATGATTATAATTCTATTAATCAACATTTGGTACGGTCGCGAATCATATTAAGATCAAAATACAACTTGATACTGACCAGTACCCTAATTGCGTAATACAACACAATTTGTTTCGATTTGAAACAGATTAGGCATTATTGTTTACAAAAACAAGTTACGCAATTAGGGTACTGCAAATTGCAAAAAACGTAAGAAAATTTGAATGTCGGTATAAAGGCTCCCGCAGACAACGTGACGTGTCTTTGGTGGAATAATTTCTATGAAAACTTCACGGGAATTGTTCTAGGTACCAGTGTCGCGCGCACCTGTCAGCGGAAGCCTTTTTGTGTGGACACTGGACACGTGGGGTAACACGCATTTAAAAGGTGATGCACGTTTATTACCGCTTGCCGAAGCCTGTTTAAATAATTAATGATTTATTAATGTTAGATAAGGCACGAAACAAGTTTTTACTATGGGCAGGCAACACAAAGTGCAAATATTTTATGTTCCTCGTATGGTCTGTTAATACATACTGTACTATTGCAAGAAATGCAAGAGAAATGTCTTCTTGTATTGCAGTCCTACTCTGAAACAAGTTACCTGCTGTTTACCTATTTAATTGATTTAATCTTGTACTTGTGTCTTGCCTGCGTCGTTGGTCTAGTGGTCGCAAGCGCTACTGCTGAGTATGAGGTCCTGGGTTCGATTCCCGGTTCGTGCAAAGTGTTATTGGGTTTTTCCATCTGAAATTTCTCAGTAGCAGCGCGGAGTCTGGATTTGTGCCCGGTTGATGGCAATAGGCTCGCCCCCTATTACGTGGGACTTAAACATAACTGACGAAATGTGGGTGTACTATAGGTATACCTCTGCCTAACCCTTCGGGAATTACAGGCGTGATGTTATGTTATGTTAATCTTGTACCACGTTAAAACTATGAATAAAATATCTCAGATCGATAGTTGACCTCGATGAGAGACAACCGAACTGGAGAATACAAACTACAAGTAATGAAACATCTGTAAACTTACTTTCTAACGGGAAATAAACAAAGAATCAATAACATTTAATATTCCTGTTATTTTATGTTTGAATGACATATAAAACTATTGACGTGATATTACCTATAACAAGCTGTTCCGCCCAGTAGCATTGAGAAAGTGTGATAGTCCGAATCGACTCCCGCACAATTCAAGACACATCTCATTTGTCCGGATTCTGGCATTCTTTAAAGAAGAAACCCTTTTGTGATGGACATTCTTGGCATTATTTTATTTAGTATTAGAAACAATATAGCTAAAGGACACTTAAGACCCAGTCTTAAAATTAGACCTAAAATTCTCTCTTGGTTAAAGGCTACGATAATATTATGGCCGACAATAGTATTTTGATAAAAAATACAGCCCAAACAGAATTTACAAACAATTGTTTGTTTAAAATAGAATAATGTATCATTTAAAAGATAACTATCACCATTTTGATACGATATCAGTAGTCGGTTATATATGTACCCTAATTGCGTAACTTATTTTCGTAAACAATTATGCCTAATTTGTTTCAGTTTGACAGTTCAACAACATTCATTGCGTTATTTACGTGGTTGAGTAGATTTTTTTCCAACTTATGAAGCAATGGATTAGCAATCTGTTTCAAATCGAAACAAATTGTGTTTGTGTTGTATTACGAAATTAGGGTACTGATTTGCAAAGAAACAGCTGGTTTTGTGTCTGCACAGATAATATTAAAAAGCGTTATTCTCAATGAAATTACCTACCAGATATTGGCGTAATTGATCCTAAAGATCGGTTGTGTAAACACCTTAAAAATAAATAACTAAAAAAATAAAAGCAAAACAGTTTGTCAGAAGTGGGATTCGAACCCACGCCCTCAGAGAGGACCAGAACAACTCGTACTCACGTTTAGTGAGCAAGGCAACCTTGAGTCTGGCGCCTTAGACCGCTCGGCCATCCTGACATAGTGACTACTGGCGAAATTAATTATCTACCCGTTTCATGGCGAAATTTGTATATTCAATATTACAAGTGCAACTATTTCTGATGCGCATCGCATACTACACGCTTGCGAAGAATGGCAACGTTGAAATATTGCCAAGTGGAACATTGACCTAGTGTTTTTTTAGTGTCTACAACAGAATTCTATTAATTTCAAAGTAAGTTTTACCAGCTTAGTACAACAAAGAAGTACGTAAAGAGTACTATCCCGTGGCGTTGTTGCTGCGGCAGTGCTGCTTATCGCGCTGATTTCGAGCACGTGCTGTTCGTGGTCTCTCGCTGGTTTGTTGCCAATTTACTTGTCAACATACACGTGTTATCTGTGTGATAAACGCCGCACTACTGGTCTGCCGTGGCGGCATGGTGAAACTGCCGCACAGCAGTGCTGCCGTGACATTGCATGCCGTGTTCGGAATGTAATTTCATATAAACCTATAGAAAATGTATCCCACCAGTAGTGACGCGGCAGCACTGCTGTGACAGCACTGCCGCGTGCAGCGGGGTTTGGAATCATACGTTAAACTCGTCCGGACAAGTACTTCCTCTATAAATATTTCTGCCACAGTTAGCAGAGAACTGTGTTCCGGTTTGAAGGGCATATGGGTGCGCACAGGCACATTATAATATTTCAAGTCTATTTCTACGGTCTATGGGTTCCTATATCTGGTATTACAAATCCATAGACTGCAGTAACAATGTTTCATCAGGTAGGGGCCGCTTGTTTCGATCAAAATATTTTATTTCACATAAACCTAAATGGGTACTTATGAAACGTCAGAAGCTAGGTGACGCTAGGGACGGTTCCAATTTATTGTTTCCTATGGAGAAGAGCCGACAAAAACTCCACGGTTACTCTTTCAAAAATAATTGGTTTTTAGTAGATATGGGATGACAGTGTTTGTCACTCAATATCATAAAGTAAAAATTACAAGCAATTTCTTTCTCCATTTCAAATCGTTTATTAACACGGCAGGTAACATTCGAAGATGTGAACTGGACTTTGGCTCCATCCGCACCTGTTACAGCAAATTAAAAGTTAACAACACACAATAATCTATTATTAGTAGGTACCAATTACATAATATCCAGTCTACGTATGGTCTTAAGCCCCCAGTACACGTTGGCACGCAAATCAAACTGCAAATACACGCAAAAAAGCCCAGTATACGTTGGTCGAGCGCTCTCGGCCAACGGGCTCGCCCAACGTGTACTGGCTTAACTTTTTTCATCGCTCGTCTCGCTCTTGGCCGAGCCGATGACTCGACTCTCGAACTCGACTGACATTGAACTTGAGCTCGATAGTTTTGCACTATTGCCAGTTACGTGAGCAATTATTGTCTTCACTGGTACATACATTGGTAACTAATGCAAGCCATGTGTCCGAGGCAAAATACATGAACTTTCATTGAAACTTTCATCCCCTATTTAACCCCTTTAGGGCATGAATATTCAAGCATCCTTCCTTATATATAATGAACTTGTGGGAAATTTCATGCTTCTAGACAGGAACTTGTGTGAAATTTTATGTTTCTCTAGTACACCCAGCGGTTTAAGCTGCGCGTTGTCGATCAGTGAATGAATGCGAGTTCAAGAACTTTATTAAACAGAAACTAGCTTCTGCCTGCGACTTCGGCCGCGTGAAGGATGCATAACCTATGGCACTCGGCAATAGTGTAGCTTTCTATCACAGAAATAATTTTTGTAATGGGATCCGTACTACCAGAGATTACCTCTTACAAACAATTTTACCTCTTTATAATATTATATTTTAAGGTTTAAGATAACGTACCTATATCATCATCGTCATTAGTGGCGTTATTGTAACTGGAACTGCTCAATAGGCTTGCCCCCTATTACATCACTTAGGTATCTCGCGCACTAGACGGCCACGACTCGGGCCAGTCATCGTCCGTGGCCCTGCGGCTAGTTGGCCGTTGCGACCAAGTGCGCGATTCGTATTGGTTTCTATAGTTTACCTGGTCGCTGTGACCATTGGTCGTGGTCGTGGTCGTGGCCGTCTAGTGCGTGGGATCCCTTAAACATAAAATGGAGAAATGTGGGTGTTACTATAGGACACCTCTGCCTAACCCTTCGGGGATTACAGGCGTGTTATGTTATGTTATGTGAAATACATAAATATCAGTACTTATACAACATGAAAAAAAAACCGTGTCCGATCCGTGACGGTGTCACGGTAATATTATATACAGTAGTGTAAAGGCTCTTTCAAACAGGCGCGACACGCGACGCGACACAAAGACACCGCTCGTCGCGCGTCGAGCGGTGTCTTTGTGTCGCGTCGCGTGTCGCGCTTGTTTGAAAGACCCTTAACTCGGCCGCATGATAGAAATAAATGCCTACAGCCGCGCGGTACGTAAACATGCGTTAGGGATGCCCGTCTCCAGCATTTTAATTACATTTGCCTACTTTCTGTTTCTATTTAGTTTTGTGATTGTAAATATCCTTTTTATATATTTTTTTTTTTTTAACTTTTTATATAAACATTCTTTGGTCACCAATTAATTAATTAATTATTAAAAAGCTGAACAGCTGACTACGAATGTTTTAAAATCACAACCCTCAAACATCTAAATATTATAGATGAGTCTAGCTGTTGTTGTTAATACCGAGAAAAAAAAAAGTTTTAAGTGGTATATGTTGTTATAGCAGCAGCAGAAATACTTGGTGAAAATTTCGAAAACTCTCTAATGACACACAGACGATAAAAAAAAATTTGTAGTATTATTCATACACACAGATAATAAACAAATATTATTAATAATAAAATACCACGTCTTTACTTTGAATTATGCAAACTAACAAAACACACATGCACCGAAGTTTTAACACAAGCGTAAGTAGGTAGGTACCTACCGTATCATGATTCATTCAGAACCGCATATATATACCTATTTCACTCGTCTCAATAACTTTCCGTTACTCTATTCGCTTTATTTATTAATCCAAACACCTTTTTTTCGTGAGGTAAAAGGAAATACTTATCCATAAAGACACACATTATGTACCTACCTACTAGTAAGTAAAATTATTTTATAGTCTTACCTTTCAGAGTTTCCAGGTAATTTAAAAAAACTTATGTCTGGATGCGTTATTGACGAATTCATACAACCAAAAACTGCACAATATTTCCTACTCGTCATATTAACTGATTTTTAGAGAAAAAATCGCGCGGTTATCGTTAAAAAAACAACATACCGTCCGTTCGACAGTGCGGTACAGCCGTGACTGTCTGCGCCCCGAGCGCACCACAAGTCGAGGCTCGTAGGTATAACTCGCGTTTCGTCCGTTTGTATGAAGTTGGAGTACTGTATAATAATATTACCGTGACGGTGTTGTTTAGTATCGTACTGAGAGTGTAATTATGTGGTAATTTTCAGAAAAAAAAAACCGGTTTTAAAAATTACCGGTTTATTTTATATGGGGCGCGGGCAGCCGCTATTTAGCGGGTTTCTACAAGTCATAACTTATGACCCGTGTTAAAAATTTGCTAATTTTTTTATGGATTTAGTGTAATTTTGGTTCATACAATGTGAATTTTAAATAGCTACAACTTTTTTATTTTCAATAATAATAAGATTTTTTATTACTTCTTGGTAATGATTTTGCAGTACCTATGTGCCCCTTTCGGATCAGACAGGGTTTTTTTTTACATATTGTATACGTCCACAACCAGCGTCCAATGACAGCGTTCGTAATATTCCAAAAACCTACATTGGTTATGTAGGATTTCTGACACACATCGACAAGCTGGTAAACTGGATGTAAAAACTGCTCTCAGACAGTTTGTTGTGGCAGTTTTCGGGGAAATCCACTGCTATCGCGAACGTGTCTAAATGTAATGCTGATAAAAAGTATTTTAGACATTATACCTACACGTGTCCATTTATCTATGAGTCACATCTAGTAGCATTTGCAAAATCATTCGATTACAAAATTTCATTAATGATTTCTTTTTTATTTATTTATTTTTCCTTACAAGTTGAGTCATTTATGAATTCATTAAACTGCGTCTTTATTTTGCGGTTTATTTAACAATGCCTATTGCGTATACAAAACAAATTCTTGTTTTCAATTTGTCACTAGCGTAATTGATTCCAGCTTTGCTTGAGTATGAATTTCCTGTTTAGATGGTTACAATTTGTATTCAAATTTTTGTGTTCCTCGCTTTTCTAATTGAATATCTTTACTATCTTCGCCCTGATTCTTCAGGGCGTGAGGGTGGAGTACCTCGTTATCATACTGTCTTATATCTCGGGGTGCTCACTTACACTTCTTCGGTATAATTCTTGGAAAACCCAGGTTACACCTTTAACACTTATACAAAAAAATCAACCGACTTCCAAAAAAAAACACTACAAAGCAAAAAATAATTTGATTTCGAAGTCGGTGTCATTGATTTTGAATTTTCCTTTTTTGCCACCGACTTCCGAAATTAAAGTTATTTTTCGCTTTGTAGTTTATTTTTTTTTAAAGTCAATTGATTTTTTAATGTAAAAGTTTTTATTTTTCACTTTTTAGTTGTGGTACCTACCCCACACAAATTCGAATACCACTACTTGCTGTGTAAAAAACAGTGACATGAATTTATCATAATTATCATCCACATACTAAGTGGGAAAAAAATACGTATTATAGAAGCCAACTCAAAAACTATTCAAGCAAAGTTAATAAAATTATATGGGACCACTTTGGGAGCATACCCTTTCAACAAAAAAAAAGAAATTCAAAATCAGTTTTAAATTGACGGAGAAATCGGTGGACATACATAAAAAAAAACATACATACGCTACGAAAATATAACCTCCTCCTTTTTGGAAGTCGGTTAAAAACGTAACAAACCCATATTCAATGCTGTGCAGTAAGTAACAGAACTGCATCGCGCAAGCAGAGTTTACCGCACGACCAATATATATACAAAATCCCGACACCAATCGTCGGGCAGTTGGCTGCCAGACATGACACCCGTCTGGTCGGAGTTCCTCCCTTTTGTATAGAGGATGAGCGGACTTTACACCCTGTTCCTCATACCTCTATAGACCTACAGTAAAGGGGTCTCTAGTGTGCGGTCTTGACTTTTAATCATTATCACTATTCCTAACGATCTATTTCTAATCTTCGACGCAAAAAATGGGCTGATTCTTTGAAGCCTTCGTCTTAGAGTTTCTTAGATATGTTTCTCAAAATATATTTCTTTCCAGGCGTCGTTCCGCCCGCTGCTATCCTGTGCCCCAGTCGCGATGGTGGCTCTGGACCGCAATGCGCACACGCAAGACATCACCAAAAACATCCAGTACATCAGCAACGATAAGATCAAGCTGAAAGCAGATCTGGCAACTATGAAGTGAGTAGCTGCTTTTATATTTTTTATAGTGGCAATTTTTCAGTATGCAATCAAATAGCGTCGACTAGTGGCTTAGTTTGGTGGTTAGAGGTACATAAATCTGGCGGATCCTGTGCAGTCGAAGCTGCTACCACCTCGATGATTGGCTAATATTTTCACCAAGGCATGGCAGCAGCTAATCTCTTAAAATTCGTGGCTAAATAACAAAATAAATATTAGCAACTTCTACAGTATCGTATATGTGCTTTTACAGATACAAAGTGCAAATATTTGTAGGTCATACAAATATTCGTTTTCAGTCCAGCCCAGTCTTACCAAAGAGTATCGTGTTACATATATATGTTACTGTAAAAGCCCGAACTGCTTACAGGATTTAACTAGTCTCACAGGTAAAAGGCTAGGCTTTCCCCAACTATGTTAGTGTTAGCTTCCAGTCTAACCATGATGCAGTTGAATACCTCTGTATGTTACTGAATACTGAATGCCGGCAAAAGTCCGAAATTAAAGATTATAGAACAATTCGGGCTCTGTGAGACTAGGTAAATCTTAGGATTTACCGGTAAATGCAAAGATTTACCGCAGTTCGAGCTTTTACTACAGCGTGCAACATATATATGTAACATGATACCTGGACTGGACTGGACTGAAAACTAATGTCAAGCATTAGTTTCGTACGGGATTCGGAAACGAAATTCGAAGCTCAAAACTTATTCAGTTCTACTTGATCTTGTGACCAATGTGGCCAATACAACCTAATATAATTTAAATGACCTGTTTTCGAGCTAAAAATAGTAGTACATTTCCTGCAACTAGCAACTTGCAAATACAGTACCTAATCATTTATTGAACGAACTGATGTTTTAATTATACAAGTAGCATGTTTCTCTGCGGTTGACCATGTCCTATTTGAATTAAGCGCTAAATAAATAACCAAACTAAGTTAGAACTAAAACTTGCTTTAAGATTTATATTTCTAAACCTTGTAATTTCTGGCCGAACGCGGTTTCAGTTGGGCCAATAAAGGCCAGGAGTGCCTTAAAAAATCGCAAGTGATGTGCAGAGCAAGTCAAGGTGACAGTTTACAGTGATGAGCACTCGGTACAAAATCGCGGGGCACTTCTCCACTTTTCGTACAACGTTGAAAAATTTATGATAAGCCCCCATGTTTTCTCACGATATTTTCCTTAGGAAGTCATATCCGATTTTCTCTTCAGACGAATCTACGTACTTTCACAATGCGGCCAACACGTGATATTGTATGGCAAACGTAACGCAATCCTATTGATACGCTGTGATATAATTACATTCTATTTGTTTCGAGTAGTGAATTGGGAGCCAATCGGGGGAGTGGGTCGATTTGGCATTTATGAACACTGCGAACTGGTGATCTTTTACAACTTTTACATCGTATGATCGCATGCGTGTCAAGATGACGGCAAACAAAATTGCGTCGGTATTTAGATGACGGATGATTGATAGGAATGTGAGAAGAAATTGCACAGTCTTCTTTTTTCCTATTGGCACGAACTGTAGGAGAAAAGCTCAGCATAATCAGCCTATAACGTTCCCACTGCTGGGACACAGACCTCCAGTGAGAGGGAACACGGGCAGTAGTTCACCACGCGGGACCTTAACCAATCAGTAAGATGGTAGAAGGCGGGGTTGACTTTTATATCCCCTTATATCTTAAGTATACCTTATGATAAACGCAAAGTTTTATGCCAAACTTAAATGTCGAAAAATATGGTAAATCTGATGCTATATACTACTGTACTAGTACCGGTTTTCACTTTATTCCGAGGAGTTTAAAATATTGACTGCTCAGAATACTCTGGACCTATATTTTAAGTAGGTATTATTACCCGTGAAAGCTAATGCTGTATTTTAGTGCTCTCCAACTTATATCATCTAGCCACTCCCTATTCAACAAAATTTTCCAAATTTTTCAAAAAAAATTGGACAAAGAAAAGTATGATTCCGTTTTGAGGATATAGCCAATTATAAATTGTGATGATCCTACACAGAATAGGACTAGGCTATTGAGTCAATTTGGTAATTCAGCTGATACCTAAATGACGGGTGTACGCTATGTCGACTTTTCGATAACAGGACATTGAAATAGGGATGACGATATCTTGTTTGCAAATATAAATAGTGTAAAAGCTTTAAAAACCAAGTTATAAACGTTTACTGCTAGACAAAGACACTATCACAGAAGTGACATCGACTATGTAACTTCATACTAGCGCCATATAATGTGTGTACCGAACGACAGGGACGGGAATAATCCCTTCCCTTTCAAAAACTTTTAAAGTGTGTAGCTCCTATAATATTTCCATCGATTTTTATAGATTTTTCGATTATTTTATTTCATTATTTATTTGCCTTTGAAATTACATTATTTGTTCGAACATTTTTATTATTACTCATCATCCCCATTCTTGCACCGACAGCCGTTGGATAAGGACGTCACCATGCATTTACTCTGAATAATTTGTTTATGTAGAAACATAATTAGATGCAACCAGGGATAACAACGGGCAGATCCAAGCCAGAACGTTGTCGTGACATTTCACAGCATCTGTTGTTTTGTTTTCCTTATTGTGCGCAAAACAGGAAGCGTACATTGGCGTTAGAATACGTCAATGATGATGTGTATGCCTGTCATCAGAAACTTCTTGGTATCCAGTAAAATGTGGTCAGGGTGAAGGGCCCACATATTTCTGGTTGACTACCCCCACCTTAGTATGTTCAATGTTGTTATGGCGATGGTAAAATTGTCTTCTTGATTAAACTACTATAGAATCAAAATCATAACTCACATACGGTTTGCTGTTGGTCTTTAGGTGCTATAATGTGCATGGAGTCTTTAAACAAGTCATGTCAATTCATCAAACAGCTCACTGCAGCAGTTGGCTGCTTGATGAACTGATGATGCACCCCAACCTTTGTTTCAGACAGAATAAGACTTCGAATCATTACCATCTATAAACTAAAAGTAAACACTGGAATAGCATTTTGCTGTTAAAGTTTCTAAACATTTTCCGATTTAACAGGTTGGACAAACGGGTCGACAAACCCATGTGTGTCATGATCAACTGGCTCCTAGCCAGACAGAAGCACGTCATGAAATACGCCACATTATATCTGGAACAAGGCTTCGACGTGGTCTCCGTGGCCTGCACGCCATGGCAGCTGATGTGGCCACAGAAGGGAACACAGGTTCGTGACTGTATTCTAAATTAAACTGTAATGCTATTGCGATAAGGTCGATATTGAAATAAAATGTCACCGTGCCTTTATTTCGTCGTAACTTATTTAGCTAATCTATTATAAACGTTCGGATATGGCAATAAGATCAATTATTCATTAGCAAGTTCAGGTGGGAGTTATAAAAAAAAGAAACAAGATTCTGATGTCGAGTGCAGTTATCGTTTTAACTCCGACTTTTATATTCAACAATGGAGTTTTGGCCGAAACCCAAATAAGTTATTCTAAAAACTTCCTCATTTTGCCCGCTGTCTAACGAGCCATGAATGCAATAAAAATATTCAGAAAAACTTGATATTGCTGATAAAGGTAGAATATGACGGGCATGAGACCATGAGACATTACGAATTCGACAAAAAACTCATATTGACTGCACCCATCGTCAGAAGTTTTTGATTTTTGGTCTAATTGTAGTCGACTGCGATAGCAACAATATCTACGTATATACTAGCACAATTTTTTAAGAACTTTTGCACCCAATGTAAATTAATTCTTCTGTTATTTTTAATTTTACATTACCTTGTCGCTGATCTTCAGCTCTTCTCGCTCTCACATCGAGAAGTTACCATGGATTGTTTACTTATGCTGTGCGCCGTTGGAATCCTCTTCCGTGCCTATGCATAGTCTTCTGACATACTCCTTACGTGGACCACATCATCACTTACCATCAGGTGAGGAAGGGTCAAACGCAAGCCTATCAAATACAAAACAATATGCTTTCGATGAAAGAATTAGAGAAACAAACAAAAAATATTTATTAGGACTCGCACAAGAAAATCACAAACGAAACTAAACACAAACTTAAAGAAACATAAAAAAGTATACAACAAAAAAAAAGAAAATAAAAACATAACGTCCTGTACGAGACCCAAGTCTCCTATCTCAGCTCTCTCGCATGATACTGTGACTTTTAAAAATAAGTGTCACGGCGCTGATAGAGACCGTTTGTATCCAACAACCTACCTGTATTTTGTGTATTTTATTATATGTATTACATTTGTACACACACTTTTTTAATTTATATATGTTCGTAATTATGTTATGTTTATATTGCTGGTCCTGATCTCCAGGCTGGACAAAATGCCAAAATATTCATGGCTATAACTATCCAACCGGAAAAATGGCACGTCGGAGACGAGAGAAAGAGGTGACGCTCTCGTCTAGGTTTTGCTCGGATTAGAACGTCACCTCTTTCTCTTAATCCTACGTGGCAGTCTCTTTCCTATTGGCCCTTTTCAAAGCCAAAGAGTCCACTAACAAACCAGCCTTGTGTGTAATCTCGATCAATAGGGTTCTCTCAGGATAAAGCAGAATTTATTTCTGAATTATTTCGAAAGACACATTGTGACATCATATGTGTTAAGAGACCCATCGGGATTCCTCCCAAAGCAGGCCTCACATTCCTGGAGGTTCACTTGTTGCCGAGATCTGTCACCCGAAGCACGGTATCGGCGCACACAGTCTACAAAAAAAAGTATCTTTCCATAGCTCGATGTGTCATATTTACTTCCGGTTATGAGTCCCGGATACTGTAAATATTCTTATCGAAGAGTGACTCTTTAGTAAGAACGGTTTCCCTTACAGTTGGTGGCTGAAGACCTGATAAAGTTCATGGCTATGAATGAGAACGAGCATCCGCTGGTGGTGCATGGCTTCTCAGTCGGAGGATACATGTGGGGCGAACTCTGTGCCCATGTTATGAAGAATAAGGAGCTGTGAGTTTACTTATACAATAAGGTTTTATCATCTTTAGATATCGATAATCATCACATCTGTGGAGTTTCGCAAGCTATTTTAATTTGTCACTGTATTTATTTGGAATTTTTAAACAAACCCATTTAAACAATATCTCACAGACTACACCAGTGGCCGGCTTGGTGTTACAAATGACTAACAACTATAAATACTTCTGGATAAACTCAAGATAATTTGTAATAAAACCACCGCATAAAAAAGGTTCGAAAACAGATAAAAATAATTATCGACCTATTACGCTGATACCAATCCTATCGAAGGTCTTTGGAAGAGTTTTCTAGAAAAGACCTCTGTTTACACCCGTTTAGGAAGAACAGATTAACTTCGCTAGCAGCATTCAACCCAGACATCTTTCAATTTTAAACAACATAAACGCTAAAGTTACAACATCAGCCCTGTTCTTAGACTTAAGCAAAGCTTTCGATTTTTATATATATATTTTCTTTTATTGAGTAGAATTGAATGATGAACTCATTCAATTCTACTCAATAAATTGAATGGAATGAATTTAATTGAATTGAATTGGTCCAGCCTTAAAATGGTTCAAATCATATTTATCTAATAGAAACCAAATCATGAGGATCACTAAATTCGAAGAAAAAGCTAACAGTGTCACCAATTTCGATTCCCAATATATTTACTTTGGTGTACCGCAGGGAAGCATTCTAGGGCCACCGTTATTCCTCGTGTATGTCCTCAAGTCGATGTCCACTTTTTTCTGAGGACATAACGGTAATTCAAGACTGTAAGAAGGTTGAAACTTACGAGCAAGTTATAAATAACACCATTATCATAATGTTAGATAACAATCCTTTAAAAGCTAATGTAAAAAAACTCAAATTTCAAAGGAGTAAATGCCTGCAACTTAAAATATCTCATAGGAAACAATTAGTCGAACAAGTACATAAATCAAAATTTCTGGGAATAACACATTATGAATAATTCACCTGGAAATAACATATTGACGAAATATGTATGAAAATAAATAGATTTGTTTATGTTTTAAAAAAAGTTTAAGATGAGACATATAACGCAACTACGATGATGGTGTATCATGCCTATATCTGTTCTATTATTCAGTATGGTATCATTATTTGGAGAAATTCTTCGGAAATCTGTAGAATACTAATAGCACACAAAAAATTGTATTAGTGCAATCTTTAACATGGACTGGGTCTGAATCATGTCGACCAGTGTATAAATCACACAAACTTCTTACCGTCCCTTATTTACATTTACGAAATCGCAAATTTTGTTAAAATTAACTCTAAACTCTAAAGCTAAAAACAATTTTAACTAACGAAAAGTTACACAGTATTTATTTAACATCCCTGTATCTAGGATAGAACTATTCAGACGCAGTTGCGTATATATGGCGCCACTTATATGTAACTCATTACCTAACTGGATAAAATTCTGCGTGGCGTTGATTTTTTTTTTATATCGCATAGTTTTTATTCAATCAGCGAATTTTTTACCAAAAAAACATGTCTGTCCCTACCACTTTAGGAATGCATTGTAGTCACTTTTAGTTATTTAACTTGTCGCTACCTATTTACATTACTATGTAAATATGTAATGTGCATTTGAAATTCTAATTCAAATTCGTATTGACATGAATGAATTGTTCTTCCGTTCATAGAATTCTTAACGCTATAACTCGAATTTAATACCTAAAAATTCTTATTAATTTGTCTATAATTCTATGTTACTGTTTAACTGAATAACATCCATTCAATATTTGCATGCTATATCACTACATGGCGGAATGTGTCTTTGCACTGAATTTTATAAGTAATATATTTTTGTACCCACCATAGATTTTGAGTTACTAGAACACTATAGATAAAATCTCCTGTTTTTACAAACTTTTCGTGCAAAGTAGGCAGTTACTCTAATCGATTTATTCCAAGTGGAATGTTTAAGGTTGAACTAGTCGCGGGCTCGAACTCACTAGTGGGCATGGCCGAAAAGCACGCTGCCTCACCTGGCATCGTGTCCGACAGAGATATTATCAGTGATGAGCAGTTAGACGCTGGTCTACGTGCACAACGTCTAGTTCGCACGCACACAAACACCGTTCCGAACTATTTTAGTAAAACGAGCGCGTAAAAAATTACGAAAAGTCCTTTGGAAAATCGAGTTTTATGAAAAAACCAATGCATAAATCAATTACAAATAAAGTTTATTGAACTCTTCGATAATTAAGCTTTGTCGGTGCCGACTTTGTTTTGGAGATTTTACACTTCTTTTATTGCTTATTTACCCCCAAAGTTGCGTTAAAATTTGCAAGAAAAAGGAATCTTTGTGGGCTCCTAACTTTTTAACGACTCATTATTTTACTATTCTGTTTCCGCACAGACAATATTAATAATGAAACAAAACGATATCATGTTTAACTTTGGATGTACCATGTCAAACAGTGGAGTAAAACCCCCCTGAAATTTGTATGGAAAAAATATCAACTAGTTCCACCTTAAAATGCTTACGTCCAATTTCTCCCACTAATCAATTTTAGTAGAAATAATAATACCCGAGTACGTTTAGGTCAAAGGCGTATGGGGCAAGCGCCTAATAGATTAATACGGCAAATAACATTCTCTAGCTGTTTTGTAAGCCTTGTTCGACATAGCACCAAATTTGCCCAATTTTGTAGGATGCAACATAAAAAAGAGAAAATTTTAGATCCGGAAAAGTCTTTGCGGAACCCTAAACGCTCCAGACGTAATAACAATAAAACTTCTATTGTGGCTCGTTCAGTGTCCTGCAACCGATTAATAATAATACCATTTATTGCAGGCAACACGGGCCATAACCATACCCTAAACATAAGTACATATTTTAATTATAAACAAAATAAATTAATAAGGCTAAAGACTATGTTAGTAGAGCTTCACTTTGCTCTAGCTTGCATTAGAAGAGATAGTTATCGATTCTGCATTAAATCCAAGACCGTCAACAGCAGTTTCTTCAATAATTTCTCCTCTTATCTTCAGGTACCAGCCCGTAATGGACCGAGTGGTAGCCCAGGTGTGGGACTCGGCGGCCGACATCAGTGAGATCACGATTGGCGTCCCAGCGGCCGTGTTCCCCAAGAACCAAATCATGCAGAAGACACTCCGAGCTTATATGGAGTGAGTAACCCTTTAATATATCTTCTGAAGTCCTCGCGGACAATATTGAATCTTAATTTTTCGTATACGTCTGGGCAAAATGCCATATTAAGATTAGCATAGCATTTGCGAAGTCTGCATTCTTTTGCATTTTTGCAGTGCAGTACAGAAGAGTGCAGAAGGTTTAGACAGTACGTTGTCTTACTTTACACAGAATGATTTCTTTTATGTTATGTATGAGGGGTACCTAAAATGCAGTTTTAATTATAAAGTCGAGTCTAACTTCTTTGCTGTATTCGTTAAAGTTAAGGTTTTTCCTTTAAAGACTACCACAACCGTGACCTGAAGACTCACACGTCATGATGTCAGGATGTATATCCGGTACAGCTCTAATAATCCTTCCATATCTTAAGGCACGTCTTCCCTACCATTATCGCATCCCCCGGATCACTCCTTGATATGCAATGGTCCCTGTAGCCCCGTGAAACATGAGGCTCAAGGGGATTGTGAAAATCTTTGTGTTCATTTAAGTAATCTAGTCCACCAACTACGCTGGGTTCGATGCATTTACGTAATTCATTCATTCATAGACTACCACAACCGTGATTATGACATAATTTCTTTAGTTAACATAACTAATATAAACTCGTGATAGACTATACATTAGAGCACTTTAAAACCAATTCATTGAAGTAAATAAAACACTAAGCTGCAATTTTCAAACAACCACCTATGCACGTTGCACACGTTATTCGCACGTGATAATAATAAAATTACGTAACTAGATTAAGAAAAAAATGCGATAAAGCTACAGGTTTGACATACAAATGACACCAATATCGGAGATTATTTTACTTATTATGCAGTACGATTACGTATATCTTTCTATAGATGATATTATTATCAAAGATTAACATAAATTATGTGTGTTGTTACTAGGCTCAGTATTGATCGGATGTTCAAAGTTCAATCTGGGTGAGCGTCCAAATTCCAAAGCAAGCGGTCCGCTGAACACTATGTTATCTCTTATGACCCGCCTCTGCTTCGGTTTTTACGACTTGACAAAACGTCGAGATTTCTTTATAAGTATGTTTAATGTATAATACACATGGATCTTCTGTAATTCTCTAAATGATGGTCGAAACTGCAATAAAATCTGTTGCACACACCCGGACACGAAAAGCGACTTTAAGGTTCAACTAGTCGCGGGCTCGAACTCACTAGTGGGCATGGCCGAAAAGCACGCTGTGTCACCTGGCATCGTGTCCGACAGAGATAGTATCAGTGATGAGCAATTAGACGCTGGCCTACATGCACAACGTCTAGTTCGCACGCACACAAACACCGTTCCGAACTATTTTAGTGAAACGAGCGCGTAAAAAATTACGAATAGTCCTTTGGAAAATCGAGTTTTATGAAAAAAATCACTGCATAAATCAATTACAAATAAAGTTTATTGAACTCTTCGATAATTAAGCTTTGTCGGTGCCGACTTTGTTTTGGAGATTTTACACTTCTTTTATTGCTTATTTACCCCCAAAGTTGCGTTATTTGCAAGAAAAAGGAATCTTTGTGGGCTCCTAACTTTTTAACGGCTCATTATTTTACTATTCTGTTTCCGCACAGACAAAATTAATAATGAAACAAAACGATATCATGTTTAACTTTGGATGTACCATGTCAAACAGTGGAGTAAAACCCCCTTGAAATTTGTATGGAAAAAATATCAACTAGTTCCACCTTAATTTATAATAATAATATGCATATATATCTACATCGACTTGTAATTGTCCAACTAGAAAGAAGGGCAAAGTCGTATTCTTAATTAAACAGAGAGGTCCCACAAGCAATATCTTCACGCTTGCTAAATTCGGATTGGCGATATTTCAGAATATTTTTAGGGTACTTTAGAAACTCTAAGAGAAAATATGGCTACACACAGATGAGCGGCTAGTTCTGTACCGTTTAAAAATAAATATATCTAAAAACCGGCCAAGTGCGAGTCGGACTCGCACACGAAGGGTTCCGTACAATATTTAGGGAAAAAAAACGCAGAACAAAACACGCTTCTTGTATTGGGATCTTCTTTAATTTTTAACTTTATTTTATTTTTATCTATTGTTGTTATAGCGGCAATAGAAATACACATCTGTGAAAATTTCACGTGCCCAACTATTACGGTTCATGATATACAGCCCGCTGACAGACAGACGGACAACGGAGGCTTAATAATAGGGTTCCGTTTGGCACCCTTCGGGTACGGAACCCTAAAAACTAGCTTCTGCCTGTGACTTCCGTCCGCTTGGCTGTCAAGTATACCTTAAAAATATCATAAGGTACTCGGCAATGGAGTAGTTTTTTATATACTATTAACTTTTAAATTAAGTAAGTACATATTATATTAGAAATTGAAATAAAAATAAGACTTACAAAGATATCTAATAATGATCTATCAGCCGATATTCACATCAAGGTCACTACCTATGTACGAAAATAATGCGATTGACCGCTTTGCCGAAGTAAATGACCGAAGAACACCTTGGGAAACAATTTGACAATAACTGTTGGTAACACTATTTAATATTTCGGTACTGGAAAATTGATGACAGGTTTTTATGAGCATAAGAATCATTTTATCGAATACTAGCTTCTGCCCGCGACTTGGTCGGCGTGAAATTTCTTGTTCCCCCGACCCACCCCCTCGCATCGCATCGCATCGCCTGACTGTTACTTCGTTTTCGCTTAGCGTTCTTTCTTACTTTTTTCTTTTTACTCAGCTCCTAAAGGTCTTAGCGTGATGTTAAATAGCCTCCCTCAACAAATGGGCTATCAAATGTTTTTACATTTGATAGCCCATTTATTATTTATTTGTTATTTTTTCAAATCCGAACGGCGGGTAGCATAGTATCAAATTTGTTACGCGCAGTATTTGCGTAACAGCGCAGTTTCAATTAAAATATGTACTAACTGCACGCTATTTTCGTGATACGGTGATCTTGAAGTTACAAAGATTTGTAGTTTCAATATTTATAATTATAATGGTTTAACTTTTAAAATACTAGTAAAAAGAATACTTGTTAGAATAACTTTCGTAATACCGAAATGGTAAAGTAATAGTCTTACTAAGGGAGGAGGTCAGACAGGCAGTCGCCCCATGTAAAATACTGGTATTCAGCTGCATCCGATTAGACTGGAAGCCGATTCCAACGTAGTTGGGAAAAGGCTAGTTAGATGTATACCGAAATGGAAAAAAAACTAAAGCTGTCAACTGTTCATGCGATTGCTTATCGAATTCATAAACGAATTATAATGAACCTTAAGTAGACTTCATAAGGTCCAATTTATTACACACATACAGAGGTTATATAATACTACATTATCATCCCAGGTGGTTTATATAACTACGTAATTAGTTGTACAATGTTAGTTCCATATTTTATAGATAAGAACTATCTAGTTTCCTAGGCTGACTCATTACGTAAATGTATAATTATCTATACATACCGACACAAATATAATGAAGAGAAGATTTGTAATTTTGTTTTTTGTTTGTAATGAATAAACTCAAAAACGACTAGACTGATTTAAAAAAAATAGTGGTACTCCAGGAGCGCCGACAGAAGTGAAAACTTGAAAAAAAAAAAATCGGCACCGTGGTAATCAACGCGTTGATGTCTTTTACTCCACACACCGCGGTAATCAACGTGTTGATGTCTTTTTTATGGTCAAAAGCTGGTGTTACCACAGTGTCGCGAAATAAATGGTTTAGTCCCATCTCAAAAATGCCCAACGCGCCTAAAGAGGTTTTCACTTCAAAAATTCACCAGTAGAATGTTATTTGATCACTGAGTAACATAGGCTATAATTTGTAAAGATATCACGCGGGCTCAAACTAGTCTAAACTTCGAAACTAATATTATAACTTAAAGACGAAACATTTAGATTTTTTGTAGTTACTTTTATTTATAATTAAATGAAATGAAATTGTTTATTCTGTAAATAGGATATCATAGATCACTTATAACCGTCATTTAAAAAAAAAATGTAAGCTAGATGGGTTTGGCGTTTCCTAACTGACTACTTTGCGAAGAAAGGCCAAAACAAACTCAGAGGTATCATTAAAACTAGCTGAAAAATATTTTTTTTCATAATATCCACATAGTTCTCACATTCACTACAATTAAAATAATATAATACCTTACAAAGTAATCATGTAATTTTGAATATAATTTTCAACAATATCAGTGTGCATATAAAACTGGTATATTTTTATGAATTTACATAATAATTAAAATGTCAAGTTTTATGGTTTTATCACAAGGCTTAGCGGAGCGAGCAGCTCAATCCCAAGATTTTTTACTTTCTATATATATAATGAATAAACTCAAAACTGCTGGACCAATTTAAAAAAAAAAAAAAAACATCAGTAGAATGCTAAATTATCACTAAGTAACATAGGCTATAATTTATAAAGATATCACGCGGGCTAAGCCACTGGCGGAAACTACAAGGTATAAATAAAAGTCGCTATTCGTCCTCTGTCTGTGTGACCGCGTTGTTCTTCTAAACTACGCACTGGATTTTGATGCGGTTTCCACCATAATTTTGAGAATTTATTGCGGAAGGTTTATGAGTATACAGGGTGGCAGGGACATCGACGCGAAAACTGTGACCATGGATTCAGTACATGATTCTGAACTCCTCTGCGTTGAAATTTTTCGTCGGTTATTAAAAAAAAAAATCTGCTACTCCAGTGTTGTTATTGATACGGCTATTGCCGTATCACAAACTACGGCAATTGACCATAGGTTAAACGTCACGTTTTTTCACTAGCATAATGAATGAAACGAAAATGAATCTCAAATATCTGTCACCTGAAGAAGCTGTAAAGAAATCAATGTTACCACTAACCCAGAAACTATCACGAATTGTCAAAACTAAAAAAATCGATAACAACATTTTTTTTTAAATAACCCACGAAAAATTTCAACGCAAGGGGGTTCAGAGTCATGTACTGAATCCATTGTCACAGTTTTCGCATCGATGTCCCTGCCGCCCTGTATACATGTACTATATACATTTACTTCCCTGTCCTTTTCAATGGAAAATATGAAAATATTGGTAAGTCGCGCTTGACTCATTGTGGATCTTTAAGTAAGACTTTATCAACTAATTTTGAGAAACTTCTTTCACAAGAAGCCACCAAAACACAAACCGTTTAAAAAGATCTTAGACGCTGGACTCGGAACAGACTTAGAATAGTGTCCCATTTTACAATGAATTTCAGAAGCTCCGAGGTAGTCCATTGGACCACTCCTTCGAAAGAAATGCTTAAGGTGACGGCCTCAGTCGTAAAATCTCCAAAATAATGACCTGCAGAAAATTCATCACAGATTCTTGTCAGATTTTAAGCAGAGTTTTAGGCTGAACAACACTATTATGAGAATGTCATCCAATGCCCTGTAACGATGGTCTAGTTCTCCGTAAAAACTATCAAGTCCAGCGTGTTGTCACCACGTTGTCACCCCTTGCTGCTTGACACCCGGGCGGACCGCCCGCACCACCCCCTTTTACGCCGCCACTGAGTAAAAGATAAAATATGAATGCACAGTTTCTAACTAGTATGCATTTTACTGATAACTTTCAATGCCAGACGTTAATAAATAATAATTAAATGATAAAATTAACGATGAGATTTCGGCAAGTCACGCCATCGAAATGAATTTTGATGTAGTCCAAAGTCCATTGCGAGTTTGTCGACGTTTCACCGTAATCCTTCATCGACACCTTTTGAATAAAGTAATATTCAATGTGACTGGCCCACGATCAAAAACTGTTATTATAATACCGCTTGTACACTAAGGTAAAAATTATAGCGTACAAATCGACCTTATGATAACAATGCATATACTAGAAGAGTTTCATAAAATAGTTATTAAACTATACACGTCCATTGAGAGCCACTTCCGAGTGACCATAGAGCGTGGCTAGGTCATGTGTGCAGATGCGTTTGTTTTGTTTGATAACGGCATTCTGCAGTCTAAAGGTCAAATCCATATCGGGAAGCTTTATATTTGACTTGTGGATTGTTTTAATTAATAGGATTCTAGAATGTGTTATCCTTCTGTGAAGTTCTATTTTCAAATGGAGGTGTTTTTTTGAAGTGAAAACTTCTTTAGGCGCGTTGGGCATTTTTGAGATGGGACTAAGCCATTGATTTTGCGACACCATGACGACACCTCATTTTTGTAAACTCGATTGTGCTCTTTATTTAGATAAGGTTACGGACCAATGTTCTATACAAGTATTTTTCTTCCACCAAAGCGATCTTGTTCAAGTTTTCACTTCTGTCGGCACTCCCGGAGTGCCACCACTTTTTCTTATCCACAACGGCCTGCATCTGACTGCAAGTGAAGATCAGGCCAAAGGTGAAAGCAAGGTTCTCCCGGAATCATCAACCACAGAGGAACTGGCTATCTTACCTCTAACTGCCGAAACAGCAATGCTGTTAACATTGTTGTTATGGCGACAGACTTAGATAAGATGTTGGTAGCTAACTAGGCGGACTTAGAACAAGCCCTACCACCAACCAAATCGAGCAGAAAATTTTCCCCACACTGGGAATCGAACCCGGAATTTCTGGGTCTGAGACATGAGGTTTAACCATTAGATCACAGAGGCGGTTATGTGCAGAATAAACAAGTTTTCTTTCTTTTATTTTATTAGTTATTCATCTTTTGTTACAGGTATAAGAAGAGGCATTCTTTTCATTGCAGGATAACCTAAAAACTGGGTTAAAACAGCATTCCTCTTATTTTCGAATCGATGATACAACATTTGTCTTGTTTGTTCACAAGATTACTTTGGCCCAGTAGGTAGCCACGCTGATTTTGGCTTCAGTGGTGTTATTTATTTCCTCAAATGTGCAGGGGTAGGGTCACTTTAGTCACCGACAAGTGGGCCATATCGTCTGGTCAGGAGTCGTGTCGGAATGACTGCTAACGCCTTATTTGACACATAGTGTTTGCAGTGGTCTACAGCCAATAAAAAGACTGATAGACCACCTTTTTTTCGGTGGGAAATGATCAAATAACTTCTCCCGCTCTGGGCTGAGCGGGAGGGCGTGTCAGACTCTTACTGACTAAAACCCACCCGTGTTCCTTCGGTTGCCCTGTTGCCGGGGGCCACGATCTCCCTTTCGGTTTTCTTCGCACCCTCGGCAGCTGATAGACGACCTTCAAAATCATTTAACCAGCCTACAATAACCACGATATCTTCCACTTTCCAGGTACCACATGAAGACCTTCCACGAGGCAGCAACATCCCACTACATCAGGTCCTCCCAACTGTTCCACACAAACCTCTGCCACGCGCCGGCTCTGTTCCTTCTGTCGCGCAGTGATCCCGTGGGCGCCGAGAGAAGCAATCGCAGCGTGCACGACAGTTGGGTGCAGATGGGCATCAAGGTAAATTTGTAGTACTTAGTAGAGCATTTTTGTGAAGGAGCGTGTCTAAGGAAGTACTATCAACTGATTTCCACCGACAAGCAACGTTGCTGAGCTAGGCCATTCTCACACAAGGTGACCAACATCAAACCAGTTTTTAACGCCGACGACGCAACCAATCGCGTTACCACATACATTTCTATGGTGGTTCTCACACGACGCAACTTTTCGAAAACTAGATGTTAACGGCGACGCAACCAGTCACGCGCGACTGTCGCTCGATCATAGCCAACATAATTTTTCATAAAATTGGCGCGTTATCGTGTGAACGGTGTCTGAATGAATGATGTATCTATCACATAATTAATTTATCTGTAGTTACCTCATTTTTTTTTAAATTCTTTTTAGCTATTAATTTTATTCTAAGTGCATCTTCCTCACATTTAATTATTTACCTAGTGTACCTATACAAAATATGCGGTGGAGTTTCTTGCCCATTCTCCATACGAAAACTACATTTTGGAAGAGGCGACTAGAATCAATTCTATTATTTTGTAAATTTTGACGTTCAAAAGTGCCATACAAGGGCCTATTTGAAATAAATAATTTGACTTTGATGAAATGACTAAAATTGATACAATTTGAGTTGCACCATGCGAGAGTACCAGTTGCTTCGCGGTTGGCAACACCCGTTGCAAACCAGTAAGTTGAATTGCCGTCACCCCGTGTGAGAATGGCCTTACAGGTCGAGAGGTATGGATGCCGGTGAAATTACAGGCTCATGAAGCATTGTAGTTTTGTGAGCTTTGCCTCTTGAATTCCAACGCATCTGCATTCCAAGACAGTTGAATCATTGTTTTGAGACTCGCCAAGCTTTATATAGTATTGCCGCATTTCTGGTTGATCGCCACTTTAGATTCTGGCTTAAATGAATTGCAGTGGTTGTCAAAAATTTAGGAATCATGTTAACGTGTTGTGTGTTTGACTTCTTAGCATATTGGCACACATTAAAACAGATGGGACACTCCGCAAAATCATTTAAATAAAAAGCGACTCTTGCTACGACGCAATAAAGTGCAATTCAGGTCGCACAGCGCTAATCTCCCACAGTTATATTCACCTAGAAGTTGCCTCTCTTTCTAATGCGTAACTCTTAGATCTTCTGACTACGTTACACTCACTGAATTGGCCCGACAAGTCGAGCCCGCCGCGTACTTGTAGCTTCATACCTAAACTGCGGACTGGCCCATCTGTATTCATCTGTGATATCGGTGGCAATTTTAATTGAATCAGCCCAGAACTTATAGTCAGTATGTAAACTATATACAGCCGGGTACTGTAGTTACGATTATAGCATTATTAATCTTAAATTTCTATTCTCTTTTCTTCTATCCACAGTGCAACTGGAAGTGCTGGGACCGTTCCCCCCACGTGCAGCATTACACAAAACACCCCAAGGAGTACGTGGCGGCTCTGTACGAACATCTGGACGCCTACGGACTCGTGTCGCAGCCCGAGAAGATGAGGATGAGGTTATAAGTGTAAGGCCTATTGAACTAGTAGTTAGACGGGTCAGTTTCTGAACGGTTACTGGACCCTTGTGATGCTAGCTGATGTATAAGAAAAAACAAATTATAGGGCCGTCTTTGAATTCAAAATATCGCAGTCTACTGCTAGACTTAGAACTTATTGGAGAAGAGACTCAATAGTTACTCTTTCAAAAAATATGGATTTTATAAAAAAAAAATTTAATTAATAGATAGATATAGGAGGACAGTGTATGTCTGTCAACAAGTACCATATCCCCTAGCCACTTTTATGAATTCGGATTACCATAAAAATACGTGGTGATTTATTTAGAATACGTTTTTTCCACCGCAGCTGTTCCAAGTTTGTACTTTTGTTCTTTGGGAATATAAAGGTAAAATAGAGGCTGAAACTATAGAAATCTAGCACTGCTTTTATCACAAGGGGTCATTTAGTTGCCTTCATAGGGTTAACGTTCTAAAACCATTCTGAAAATGACTTGTACGTAGTTAAAAGCTCTGTCATTCGATATTTGGCTTGACCGAATTGGGTGAACACTCCGGTTAAGAATACCCTCGAGACCATGTATAAATTTGTTTGAACGCAGTATAGCAGCATAAATGTGAGCAGAACTACAAAATAAATAAGCAAATGAGGGTCTTTTGATTTCCAAATGATATTACTTTAAACATTTTAATTAGGGGTGCTCCGTGCTTTGACCGCATGCGGGCAGCGACCATAATGATGTAATAATGAACATAAAATATCTTTTTAAAAAGCAGTTTTCAACTGCAATTACATTATTTCACAAAATTATTTATTGTAAGAAGATTTGAATGAAGATTACGTCGTTCATCAATTCCTTACTACTATTAATCATTTGAAGGCCACTGAACGAGACACAATAGAAGTTTTATTATTAAATTATTACGTCTGGACACCAATTAATACAGATTGATCACTCCGCAAAATTATTTATATAAAAAGCGACTCTTGTTACGACACAATAAAGTGCAATTCAGGTCGTACAGCGCTAATTACCTACAGTTATATTCACTTAGAAGTTGCCTCTCTTTCTATCGCGTAACACTTATATCTTCCGACTACGTTACGCTCACTGAATTAGCCCGACAAGACGGGCCCGCAGGGTACTTGTAGCTTCATACCTAAAATACAGAGTGCGTGCTCTGTGCTATTTGTGGCAGCGGTTATAATGTGAATTTAAGTTAACGACTAGCCACTGCTACAGCCTAGTTCACACGGGTAAAGTAGTTTCTACATAACTCAAAGGAATTGAATAAATTAGTTAGAACAAGTTGCTAACTACAATGCAAAAATATTGTATAACCTAATTTTTATAGTTCATTTATATTAAATTATAACTCTCGGGAGAATACTTTTAAAATATAATGCTCGAGCTTTTGTTTTAACAAGCTCATGCAATAGGCTTTTTTAAACTTAGCTAGAAATCTAAATTTAATAGCGAAATTACTCGTATATTTCCTAAAAAGAAGACAAAAATCTTCTTAGTCAATAAAATGGCAACATTGATTTGTTGTTGAAATTTTGATATGGAATTAAGATTACTGGATTGTTGTACTTTTGTTGTATCGCTGGCAACACTGTGTTGCTAGTTTTTATGTGTTTTTGAAGGATTTGTTTAAAAACGCATTGGTGTATTGAATCAACTGATATTTTTAAACTCGTTAAATATGATGTTTTGTCTCGCTTCGTCATTTCATTTCAACTATGAGAATGAAAGGGATGTAACACTCTTTACGAAATCTAATATTAAAACACTTGACTGTCGTTAAGTATTTCTTTTGTTACTTTTACTTAACTCGACTTCGACTTGCAGGGTGCGTTTACATTAGAAGAGTTATTAGTTCGAGTACTACTTGTGTATAAATGTAAATCTCAGTTTTTACTAGGTTGTTATGTTTTTAATAGAACTCGACTGCCGCACTCTACTAACGACTCGACCAATGTAAACTTAGCTTTTAGACACTAACTCCTTTTTTATATGTATTTTGTCGGTTCTTAAATGAATTAAATCACCATTATCAATTAGGTACATGAATTTTACAACGTTGTGAATCAGGTCTAAAGTATTAAGCGAAAAGTTATACCATGTTTAGTTCATAAGATTTTTTACATTTCAGTTTTAGTTTAAGAGAATATGCACTGTAGTTTAATATATTATTATAGAAAATACACTTTTATAAAAACTTATTCGTCGTTTCATTTTTTTTATTGATAATGAAATAAAATAACATACCTAACATAACATCACACTTTATTTCCCCGAAGGGTTGGGCAGAGGTGTCCCCGTAGCAGGTTCACCCACATTTCACCAGTTATGTTTTAAATCCCATGTAATAGGGGGCGAGCCTATTGCCATCAACCGGGCACAAATCCAGACTCCAGGCTGCTACTGAAAAATTTCAGATAGAAAAACCCAATAACACTTTGCCCGACCTGGGAATCGAACCCAGGACCTCATGCTCAGCAGTAGCGCTTGCGATCAATAGACCAACGAGGAAGTCGAAGAGTAAAATAATCTATATATATAAAAATGAATCCCTATTTCCCTTGGTCACGACATCACGCTAAAACGGCTGAACGGATTTGGATGAAATTTGGGATATGGATAGACCTTGACCCGGAGAAGGACATAGGATACTTTTTATCCCGATATTTTTACAGGATCGAGACTTATGCGGGTGAAACCGCGGGGCGCAGCTAGTATAAAATAAAACATTCATACCTTCAAATTAAGTGATTGTTTGAAATATTAACAGAAGAATCAAGGCTAATAATAAAATCTGTACATTATTATAAATCAAAGTCGGTATTCGTGTTTGTCTGTATGACCGCGTTGTTCTTCTAAATCACGCAACAGATTTTGGATCAGGTTTTCACCATCGTTTAGAGAATTTATTCTGGAAGGTTTATGTGTATTCATATTAAAGTTACATATAGCTAAGAAATCTCGATGTTTTGTCAAGTTGTAAAAACCGCGAAGCAGGAGCAGGTCGCTAGTAAAATATATTTAAATGTTTAATTTGAACAGCGATCGATTTGATTGACAGGTGGTAAAAATGTTAGCCTGCCAGTATTTCTTAGAAACCAAATTTGAAAAAAACCAGCCAAGTCCGAGTCGGACTCGCACACGAAGGGTTCCGTACCACCGTACCATATTTAGCAAAAAACGCCGACACGTTTACGTTAAGAAACCACGTTTCTTGTATGAGGAGACCCTGTAATTTTTAACTTTATTTAATTTTTTTATTTGTTATAACGGCAATGAAAATACACAATCTATGAAAATTTCAACTGTCTACCTATTTTGGTTCCCGAGATGTATCTAATGAACCGAAATAGCTGTAGCCTGCTGACACACAGAGGACAGCAGATGAGGCTTAGTAATAGGGTTCCGTTTGGCACCCTTCTGGTACGGAACCCTAAAATAGAACAGGTGTAATATTTAAATAATACACGACCACTTACTTCTAAACTATTATTTCACGTTCTGCCAACGCCTTCTGACTAAGAAGCCTGGAGGTCCGCTGCAGGTACAACTTACTCAGGTGGGGGTACTCTGATGAGGCACAGTGCGACTGTAGAGCCACATCGCGAACGACGCCTCACCTCTCGTCATGGTCGCTATGCAATACACTGTGAATCTTTGTAATGTGCCCATATCGAAATGAGGGAATCTATGCTTAATTTTATCGATGGAAAAAATATGAATATTTAAAAAAAATTGAAAAAAATATTGTTTTTGGTTCAGTTTGGCTTCTTATTGAAAATTTTTACGAATATTGTAAAAAAAACTGAAAAAAAAAAACAGAATTTAAGCTAAAGAAAACATGTTTATTTTCAATTATGGGTAGGTTTTTTTTTTTTCATTTTGTGGGGACGCCTAATTACTTCCAATCATTATGGAGTTTGTTTTATCGCGACAGATCATTTAGTTTAAAATTTACACCGTTTTGTTACAATTTCTAACTTAATTCCAAAAAAGAAATATAAAAAAATATTTAGATTTTTTTGCGAGGCCTACGCTAACACTTTCGAAGTGGCAGAATTCTGGTCGAAACTTATTAAGGATAAATGGATTGATCGATACGACGACGACGACGAAGATGACATAAAATGCTGAAAAACAGTTTATTTAATAACTTTGCGTCATCTTTCATGAAATATTAAATTTGTTAAATGACTCTCGTTGCTGACCGTACCAACTTTTAAAAATCACCAGTCATTGAGGTTATTGAATAGCACCCGCACTCCAAAAAACATAATGTCTCTACGGTTGCTCTTCCAGTCTATAGTCGGTTTTTAGGCACCTTTGGCACTCAAATTCCTGGGACTACAGCTAGTTAAACATGATACTAAGAAGGAAATAACCTTATTACAGTTAATAAGGTTTGTCACGCACGGCACGGTAGTCGATACCACAAGGTATCTTCGCCTCGCCTCGCCGGTATAAAACCACCTTTATACAAATAAAGGTGGTTTTATACCGGCGAGGAGAGGCGTGGATGGAATGGGCGAGAACTGAAATTTGTATGGCAAAATTTCTATCCATGCCCTGCCCATCTTTGGTGTAAAAGGTCTAGATGCACGGGATGCGCGGGATATGCGAGGCGAGAATTGAAATATTTATTAGTACAATATCGCACTCTATTGCTGTATGAATAAAGTATTAATTTCCGTTTTTAAAACGGATATACAAATCTATGTCCGTTTCAACCGCGCGGCCACCTCATAGTATTTGATGAAACTTTGCCAGGAATTAGTGTTAATTTGTTACTTTGCACACTTCTTTTCGTGAATTTGTTACAAAAAAAACTAAGACGCTATGACAAAAAATAGTTGGCCGCTAGAACCGCCACTTGCCGTAATCATCGCCCGTGATTACACAGAAACTATATAATGCAGATAGACGAATGATGGATCAAAAGAAAGGCCATAATTTGTTCAATTTGTTACAAAAATAAAAAACGTCAAAACGTAAATAAACAAAAAGTTATGCAATATTTAGTTTTCAGGTTATGAGTAGGTAGTTATGTCACCATAAATATCAAATTAATAGAGGCTAATGTGTATGGACAATTAGTTACTAATTTGTTACAGCGAATAAACAGAAAAAATATATTAGAAAGTAGGTTCAATAATTTGTTAGAGTCGATTTTAGTTGGCCGCTCGGACGGCAATATGCCTAAAATACAATGGCGTTTATCTCGTTATTAAAAGTAGGTTTAAGCTTAGTTAAAGTACTAAGCGACGGGTAACGTAACCTAGTTTGGATAAATACGGCGAATATAACTGCAGCATTCATATTTTAAAAGATATTTACAAAAAACAGTAGTATGAAACCGTATGAGAGTAGGGTGACCATGATCACATTAGTACAAAGGCATGTTTTTAATGTTGTACTCTGTTTGAACGAATATGCGGTACGTTTTGCGGCCATATTGATGTCTATTGTTCTTAATTCTTTGAAGTATTTACTGATAAGATTTTCGTTTCATTGACTTTCCGCAGGTGTTTTATGATGGGAACGATTCCAGAAAAAGGATCTCTTTTGTTCCCAAACTATTGTTAAAAATATTTGTCGCACGGGGTTTAAAAAGCCATAATTTTTTGTTGTGAATATTGTCATTACTGTGCTGAATTTTGAAGTGTGTGCTCGTACGTATTTAATTCCCGTGATTTTCATACTACTAAGTTACTGAGACAATTAAAACTAAATTCAGAAGTGTCTAAAACTGCTTAGCTATGAGTTGTGCCCACTTATATATTGGATTTGTTAATGTAGAACTCACCACCAAAAAGTGTATTGCAGACTCAGAGGGATCGAAATCGACTGCGGTAAGTTTAATTTTTACAATTTTATGATGAGATCACGAAGAAGTCTTAAAAATATTCTTAGCTTAATAACTTACATTAATTTACCTGTATAATATAATTGTGGTAACCACACTCCTTTCGTTATTTAAAAAGTAATATTCGGCGCCAATTTCAAATCGGATAATATAGAACAGGATAAATCACGGCTTTTAAGTATTCTTTTTTTTAAACCAATGGCAGAGCTCTATTTAAAGGGCTCTTAAGTTCTGTCCAATCGCAAGCCTGCTTTTATATATGCGTTTCCCGCCAATTGTCTAGGTATAGTAAAAGAGTGACAATTCAGCCCACCCACGTTTCGTGTTTTCAAACAGTGAATACGTAAAATTTAAATTAACAAACTTATTAACTGCTATAGTGATTCCCTAGGGAAGAATTAACTGATAATTCACTTAACTGTGAACATTCTGTGTGAAAGTGCATCAACGTGCATCTTGAATCTTGAGACCTAGATCCAGGCAACCCCTAGTGACGAGCGTAATATCCAATGTAAGGATTTCTGTCTTAGGGACAGATTCTTAAGCGCTATAACTGGTCTCTACAATCCGGTGGCTGCTCCCAAATGAAAAAAATCTCCTTTTAAAAATTTTATTAATGTATTGTCGCTGTTAAATGACTATGGGGAATAAAAAAAAATGATATCGTTAATATTTACAAACATCAAAGAAATCTTTTTAAAATAACTCGCTGCATCAGTAACGTCGACTTTTCTTAATTATAGAAAGTTCTTGCCCTTAGTATGTACTTACATAGCAGTAATTGGTAGTACCTATGTATATTTTGTGTGTGATGCAGTCAACGGATGTTTGACCTTTGTATTCATATTATCAATTGTTTTATTGCAGCAAAAATGGGTAAAGCTGGACGAAAACCTATTGTTGAGAAATCAAAACAGAGAGAAGTTTTTATGAAATATGCCGACAAACTACTGGATGTTAAATTGAGAGACCCTATATTTGATACAATTGCAAGTGATTTGGATAATCTTATGACACCGGCAGCCCTTTACATGTCACTGAAAAGGAATTTCAGGGAGTTTCTAAACACTGAATGTAAGCAGCAAACTGTATGTCTGTCCTCGTCATCTTTATCATCATCCTCAAGCAATAGCCCGAGAACCTCATCCAAAATATCACATTCTCATGTCGAGTCCAACCAGCATCATAGTGAAAACGACACAAAGAACTTCAAGTTTGAATTAGATATCTATGACTGGAAAAAACTGCAACCATTAAATGTCTTGTATAAAAGAAATGACTTGAGAACATGTACTCCATTTAAAAAATATAAAATACTGCCTAAGTACAAATGGGTGGATATTTTAAGAGAAAAGATTTGGCTTATTTCTAGATTACCATGCACATGGAATTTCAAAAGTTACAAAGTGGAGTCTGAGCATCATATTTTAGTAAAAGGTCAATGCAGTCAATGTAGCGCTTTTACAAAAATAGCGTGTCAAAAAATAACAGATAATATTATTGAAGGACAATGCCAAATCACAGTCGGAGAAAAAAATAAAAAACATGATCCGAGAAAAAAATATAGAATGAATGCATTGGTCAGACGAAAATTAGCTAAAAAGCTCAAACACGATTCAGCTTCTTTGGTTCATAAACAACTGGCAGCAAAAATGTCTAAACAAGGAATTACAGATACAGCACCAGTAATCCCAACACTCAATGCATTGCGAAAAATTAAGTACGAAGAACGAAAAAGAACGTGGTTACACAATAACGTTATTCTGAGCATTCTTACGATGGCTGTGACCAAACCAATTTTTTTACGTGATATACACTTTTTTCCTCGAATTCACATTTATTACTGGACTGATGAACAACAACAATAGTGCCGTGAATATCAATCTTGTTTTCAAAGATTAACTATCACATTGGATGCTACAGGTTCAATCTTTCAACCTCTTAAATTACCAAATGGTTATGAATTGAGTAAGAGACTTTTCTTATACGTAATAATATTAATAAATCAATTCGATGTGTGTGTACCTTTATGTCAGATGATAACCGATTCACATGACACTGCGTCTGTTTCTGCATGGTTATTACAGTGGTTGAAAAATGTTCGTTGTCATCCTGACGAAGTTATAACAGACGATTCTTCTGCGTTAGTAGCAGCAAATGTTAGAACATTCAGTGATTTTACATGTGTGAAAGACTATTTACTTCGTTGTTTTAGTATTTTGAATGGAAATAAAGAAGAACTACCAAAAACATTTATTAGATTAGATACCAGTCATTTTATAAAGACTCTGTATAATTTGAATTGCTTCGAAAATGTTGACACAAAAATTAAAATGTATCCGCTACATTAAAGAATGTCAAGACTTTGCACTTGTAAAGGAAATCATTACAAAAATGATAAAACTTTGCCTACATCAAAATGATTTTGAAAACGATGATTCAGGTTTGAAGGAGAGCAAGCAAAACCTTGACAATTTGTTAAACAGTCATAAGTATGCTGATTTTAAAAATGTGGATCAAAATGAAGAATTTGAATATGATCAAATTGTCATTGATGATGCCGGCGTACGAGACATTGTCGCATGGTTCGATCTGTTGGTAGATAATGAAAAAAAAGTAACCCTGCAAATTCCTATGTTGGTAAAAGTAGTTCATATTATTTACCACTTTTCATCCCTACTTTAAAAAGATTATTTATAAAACTTCCTTTGTGGAGCAACGTAATGTGCTCTTATTTCAAATCGGAAACCTTAAACGCATCGTCTTCATGTGTAGAAAGCTATTTTCGCACTTTAAAACAGTTAGTTTTTAAAACAAAAATAGCGAGACAACGAATTGACGAATATTTGCAGCATCATTACGATTATATCAAAGGAGAATTGCATTTAGCATTAAATCAATTAAAAAACTTAGGTTCCACTACTTTACTAAAATCTAAATCACGCCGAACTAGGCGTGCCATGACTAAAAATATTTATAAAAAAGAAAAGGTAAATCCTAAAAAACAAATCCAACAAAAACAAAAAGAATTATATTTTTCCAGTGATTCTATATTTAGTGATAGACCATCCTATTTGGAGAACTGGCGAGGAGAATCGAATACACATAATCGCCTGAAAAAAGATGATGAAATAGTAATTATAAGAAACGGGAATTTAGCTTTGAAGGAAAGCTCGGGTTATTTCAATACATGTGCCTTCGATTCGGCATTTTATTTAATAGGTCAAGCCTGTATTAGAAGTTCTGCTTTCAAAAGCTTTTTGAGTGAATTAAAAGGAGATTGTGTTATTAATTACATTTTTATGCTTTTGAACGGAGCACATGATATAGAGCAAATTTACAATTGTAGATCAGAAATAACAAAAACTTTTTTCCAAAATAAAGACTGCAGTTGCAATGTGGCTTACATATTTGAAAAAATATTTATAAAATATTTTACAAGTGCTCAATACTTGAAAACCTGTACAAATTGTAATTACATACAATTGAAAAGAGACCATGTATTTATTTTAATTAACCTTGATATTTTAAAGTTATTTGGAATATCAAGTTTAGAAGAAGCAATTTGTTTCGATGAAAAAATTAACACAATGTGTCAGAAATGTGACACACAGTTGAAAGGAGAACTTAAGTTAGGCGAGATCATAACATTTGATTTAAACGGAGCTGCAGACTCAGTCTTACTCACTGAGCTGCCGATTACTATTAACATTAAGGATAATTACTATTTCTTAGTTGGTACTATAGAATTTATACCAGGCACAAAAATAGGCCACTATAAATGTCATTTTTTAAATAACAATACATATTTTTGTTACGACGACAATTCTTTTAAAATCGACATAAGTACCTCTAAGAAAATTTGTCTACATTCTGTGTCATATATTCGAGTCAGTTAATTTATAAATATTATGTTAGTTTATAAAGTTTTTATATTTATCTTGTTGACTTTAATTACTTGATTGTTTTGCCTTTGTGTTGATTTTGAATAAAGAAATTTTAATCGATAACTGACTTTTACTTTTATGAAGTATGCTACAGGATGCCTTAACTTAAAATGTATTTATATAAGCACTCGCCCTAAAAAAATAAGATATAAATATCGAACATTACAACAGTCACTATTCAGTCTCACTTCATTGTGAAAATGCATGGTCACCCTACTCTCATACGGTTTCATACTACTGTTTTTTGTAAATATCTTTTAAAATATGAATGCTGCAGTTATATTCGCCGTATTTATCCAAACTAGGTTACGTTACCCGTCGCTTAGTACTTTAACTAAGCTTAAACCTACTTTTAATAACGAGATAAACGCCATTGTATTTTAGGCATATTGCCGTCCGAGCGGCCAACTAAAATCGACTCTAACAAATTATTGAACCTACTTTCTAATATATTTTTTCTGTTTATTCGCTGTAACAAATTAGTAACTAATTGTCCATACACATTAGCCTCTATTAATTTGATATTTATGGTGACATAACTACCTACTCATAACCTGAAAACTAAATATTGCATAACTTTTTGTTTATTTACGTTTTGACGTTTTTTATTTTTGTAACAAATTGAACAAATTATGGCCTTTCTTTTGATCCATCATTCGTCTATCTGCATTATATAGTTTCTGTGTAATCACGGGCGATGATTACGGCAAGTGGCGGTTCTAGCGGCCAACTATTTTTTGTCATAGCGTCTTAGTTTTTTTTGTAACAAATTCACGAAAAGAAGTGTGTAAAGTAACAAATTAACACTAATTCCTGGCAAAGTTTCATCAAATACTATGAGGTGGCCGCGCGGTTGAAACGGACATACAAATCTCGCACCAGTCATCGAGGACCCGCACGGTCTAGCTCCGTCAACCACCTTTAAATATGCTGAAGTGACGTTACGAGAAATAGGGAAAGGATACATGAACTACTTACAATATTGCAGAGATGTGCGATGCAATTCCGAAAAAAAACTTGAAGCTTAACTTATGTTGATTATTCATCATATTATGTAGAGACATACATCCGGAAGTCCGTTTCGGAATTCCTTTTCGTAATATCGATTCGGAATTTCGAAGGCAGCAAATCCATACAAAAGTTCGGCCACATACAGACGGAATTTCGAACGGAGAAGTACTTTTCGTGTGAGATAGATCCTTGATTTTGTATGGATTTGCTGCCTTCGAAATTCCGAATCAACATTTCGAAACGGAATTCCGTATGTTTATGGCCTAATTATATATTCAGGATCTAATGGTGTTACTTCACATCGCCTATTTGTCAGAACATTCGCGTCACTTAAGTCATACAAAATCTACCTTATTCATACCGACTTAAAGTTAATTTTGTATTTACGATGTAACGCGAATATGCTGACAAATACGCGATGTGAAATGCCACCATTATGAAGACAATTTACTCTATAAATAAATAATTCTCATTGTCTGCCTATATTCCTCCCAAAAGGTAAGCAGACTTCTGCTTACAGCTCGAGGAAAACATCTGTAAACGATACTCACATTTAGCCAGTTAGTACAATAACCAGTGTGTTTGATGATGAGACAAAAAAAGTAATTTATACACATAACATCACGCCTGTTTTCGCCAAAGGATTACCTGTACTTATACACAGTACACCCACATTTCGCCAGTTGTGTTTAAGTCCCATGTAATAGGGGGCGTGTCTATTGCCATGCACAAATCAGTCAATTAAATAGTGGAATACATAAAAGCAATTAATAGCTGGATCGTCCTCGTAAAAGCACGCGCGGTAAAGACTAACTTACTTAATTCAATTCAAATTCTCCACCGATTATTGTAACGCAGTTCCGTACCATCTTTGAAGCCAGCCTTATTAGTGCAGACGCAGAAACATATATATATGCCAGTGAACTTGACTGGTTAGCTTGGAGCTCACGCAACGCTTCGTACGTCCAGCCAGTAATAGGACTTGCCCATCAAGGAGCGCTGTCCCAAATTAGAGGCATTATTAATTTATTATACATAAAACAAAAGGTATTTTAAAACACGTATACTTGATAGATTTTGCGTGATTCTCAGTTTTTTTTATCTGCGTTAGACATAACTTTACAAATTAATTTCTCTTTGTAATATAAACATAATCTAAAATATTCCTATATTAAGTTATTAAGATGCTCTAATTTAACATATATTTTTTCCTAATAATTAACACTACTCGTTTAGACGTGATCTTCAGTATAAAATCATTAAAAGTCGGTTATCGTCGCCTTAAGCACCTTATTTACGATCCATCCCATCCCAGCTGTACGTCCGTTTAAAGCTGCAATGCTGGACGTAGCAGACACACTATTGTCGTGCACGCATCCAGCGTGCTAGATGTAATCGAACAAATTAAATGAGCGCACGTATTTTATATTTGTTTAAAATGCCATTCGTTTTATCAAAACAGCAAAAAATGGTAGTTCTTCTCTCATGTTATTTATAATAAAGCTCTAAAGGATGAGTTTCTCAACGTAAGTGAATAAATAAAATTTTAGATAATAATATGTATTTATTAGAGAGAAAACAACTTACAAAATTATTATAATTTGCAAATATAGAAATCGCATAATATAAGAAAAAAATGCGAATAAAATGTACATAATATACTTACGTGTAACAGTGAAACTAATGACCATTCATTTCTTTTTCAAAATCTGTTATTTGAAATCAGCAAAATTGTATAGATGATGATTCTTCATCACTCTTCATCATACTCTTCATTAGAGTCTTCTATTACTTCGACTAGATATGATGAGTTTTGAGAAATCGGACGTTCAGTTATTGTTAAGGTTGCTTCAGAGGGTGGGCGTGTGACGATTAGTGAAGTAGCATTTAATTGGTTTGTTCTTGCCATATACAACACATCTGACATTAACTTTTCTGCTAATATCCTCTGATCACTTGGCAGTTTTTGTAATTGCTGGTTTAGATATAACCCAAATGTATTGTCCTGACCCAAAGCATTGTTAGGGTTCTCTTCGGTCATTAGCTTTTTCGCAACATTTACCATCTCTTGTTGAGTTTTCGTGCTGCCTCTTTTTTTTCTTCTTTTTTTGCTTGGGCCTCCTCCAGATGCTTCAGTTACCTAAAAGGAAATAAAGTAGGTACCTACGTTAGAGTCACTGAAACATTAAAATTTTGTTTAATTATTGTGTATATTTTTATATTTAAACTCAAGTAGTTGCTATGTTTCCTCTTCGGATAAAACATGACTGTATATATACCTATTTTTCTTTTTAAAATTCTTTGTTTCATTTTCCATCGTCAACTGAGATGTGGAAGCAAATTGCAGAATTTCAGAGAAAATGGCAATATCTAAACTGCGTAGGCGCAAGGGACGGGAAGACGGGAAGCATATTCGTATAACGACACCGTATTTAAAGTGGTTCTATTTACTATATAATAATAATACTATAATTACAAGAAATATTTCAGTGTCATCGAGTACTTTTTGCTGTGATAAATGTTAAATATGAATTTATTTATGTCCATGCCTGGAATGAATGGTCGAGCAGCTGATTCTGGTGTTTTGAAAAGGACAATATTTTACGAAAAACTAATTAACGAAATCTAAAGCCCGTTCAAAGTATTTAGCCATGATCCCAAGTAAAAGCTCGATATCTTTTTATTGGTGTCTCTGGATTTCCTTTATTCTCTACTCTTACCGTATCCTTACAAAGGTAATGGATCATTCCAAAATAAACGAGCCTTACAGTAGTCGCGTATGTAACATCTGACATCTTGGCTGACAGTCCCAACCTCTCGGAAAATGTGTTGTGTTGGTACCACTGACAGCCAACTCTAGCACCGCGCGCGCTCATTGGTCAAATCAAATAGCGCGCAAAGTAAGACTGACACCGTAGGTACTCCATATCTATTTCATCGTTCTATTGCAAGGAATATTGATTTGACCCAGAGCAAGAGGAAAACCGAGGGAAGGAATAGGTAGCTAATTTTGTGGCAGACTGTACCTACCTATTGCTACACTTGAAATTAATGCCCCTAAACGAAAGCCCTAGCTAGTGTAGCTACCTACTTACAATGAAAAAGACTTTATTGAAAAATATTAAAATTGGATTTCGGTACACAGATAACTATTTCAATAAAAAAAAGAAAACTCTTTCAACTGTTAAAAAAACAATTTCAGTAGGTACAATAAAGGTAACAATAAAAGCTTACCGGTTCTTGAAGGCCATCAGTTCCTGGTCTAGACATTTCTGATGTCAAAAAAGACATCAAATCATAGTACCACAATGTTGGCGTATACACATTATTTGCGGACATCCATGTGGTGCTGGCATTAACTTTTTTTAACTCTCTGAAATAACCGTTTCTAATTATGTCAATTTTTTTACGCACGCTATCAATTGTTGCAGCTTCCCCTAAAATGGGTACCATATCTTGTAAAGCATGTATCCTTTTTTGTTTGTTTACGTAGTCCGCACTTGAGACATTCCACAAACAAGTGTGGGACTTATAACTTTCAATAAATCTTGATAGAGCTTCGCGATCCATTTTGACGTGTAGTCACCATGGGACACAACTTCTAAATGCTGAATTTGCTGTACAGCAAGTTTAACCCTACTTATATAATTATAATTGTAGTCTGTGAACACAATCAAGCACGCCCGATGCACGATCGCTCTGACGTACGTCCGCGTTATTCACTCTGCAGTAGCCTGCACGACGTTCGCAGTGGTGGGGGCGCTTGTTCGATAAAAAATTGGGTTGTGCATTTCCAGCAAGTTCCAAATCTATAGTTCCTACTTACCCCACAATGCCAAAGTCAGCGTTGTAACTACGCTACAATTACCAATAACAAAACACAGTCAATTGCCCAGCCACATACCGAGCAACATCAATATGTATCTTTCACAATAACTGGAAGCAAGACGTTTCGGCTTCCTCATAATAATGTATCCTTGAGCTGATTTTGCGCGCCGCGTTAGTTTACACGCGGCTTGCGTGCTTGACACACGTCTACATGCCAAGGGTCATTAACCCACTTTCGGGTCATCGTTTTGCATAAATAAGTGACATTTTGAACTATTTTTGACTGTACGGATGTTTTTGAGTGTAAAAGTGTTCTTGAGCTGGATTTAAGGTAGAAATGTGTATTTTTTAAGTGTTTTGTTACAATATAAAATTATACATGCATTGTTTGTTATTCTTGTTAAGCGTAGGTATACGGTACAAAGGTTAGAGAAAGTTTAAAATAATGTAAGTATCTATATACTTGTATTTTTTACTTTATATTTTTTCTTTGTGCCGCACAGTGGAACGAATGTATGGGAGCGGTTGGACGTAGACATGTCCGAAAAAAAAGAGTAAAATTATGCCAAACTAATGATGCCATCTTATTCGATTACTTAATGCCTTCATAACTTGTGGTGATGAATTTCTTCATAACTCCCATATTTCGGGAGTAATTTGAGAAAATGTGAAATTTTACTATGAAAATGAGTGTATCGAGCTCTCTCCCTCCTGATTCCGGGCTTGTTTCAAGTAGCGGTCTCTAATATCATAATGCTAATACTAAGAGCTATATTTAATACTAAGACACATAGTGCGCCAAATGTGCACTTTCTGGGATAAAGAGTGATGTTTATTTTATAACACAATTTTTTAATTTTTTGTTTATTTTGTTGATTAAAACCGTTTTTCTAAAGGTTTACCTTATTACAATAACATTTCTGATCAGCCAATTAGAGAAGATATAAGCTAATTAGGATATATAATTAGGGACTTAAGGTTTACATATAAAACTGATGCACTAATGATTACTGATAAGAACATTGCTATTATTTAATTACTAAATGGCTCTTAATACACTAATTTAGCATGCATCATTTACTAATTATCACAATAACTAATTACCTTGCAATATTTAACAAAGGATACCTGGGATACCTGGATTTTATATAAATAGGTCACTATTAGTAACTTTAAAATCAGTGTTGATTTACACCTCGTTGTATCCAAGCTAATCTCGCAATGTATTTTCCAAATTTTAATACAAATCTTGATATTCACGTTGCTTTATGCGCACGCGCACATAAAGATTTACGCGACTTTAACTATTTGTTCAGTGTTTTAAAAGATAACAGTTGTGTTCAGTTATGTGAAAGTGCTGAAACAAGTTTAAAAGACTGGTGTCGTCGATTTTGCTACCGCATTTATGCAAAATGGACACAGTCTGGAAGAAGCACAGATAAGTTTCGGAAGAAACATGAGATTTGGCTACAGGCTGCAATTCAATGGCCGGAATTACAGAATGAAAATATGGAACCTTCTACAGAAAATATAAGTGACGTCATCGAGCCCATAATTTCTCCTGCTAAATCTGATGCTTCAACTTGTACACATCCTAGTCCTCGTAAATCTTTTGAGGACCTTAGTAACCGGCAAAAAAGAAGACGCACCACTGAAGATAGTCTTTCATGCAGCAGTAGCAGCGCTGAAATTATGTTTTCGGCCGAAAGGGCGCTTCAAAAGGCAGGACAAAGCGATACAGCTTATGTTATGAAATACTTGACGGAGAATCCAGAAGAGGCCTCAAAAATCAAAGCCTTCATTGAAGGTAAATCAATTCAGGTACGGGAAATATCCCCTTTGAAGGCATTGGCTCTTTATGTATCGATGAACTTATCGAAATGGCGCTATAACACTCTTCGGGATTTCAACACTCAAGAAGGAGCTCTTCAATACCCGAGTTACTACATGTTGGTTAAAGAAAAAATTAAGTGCTATCCGGCCAAAGAAGATCTCACAGTTACAGAGAGCTCTGCAAAAATCAAATTACAAGCCTTGATGGATTTAACCTCAAGAAGACTTATTAGGTCGTTAGAAACCCCTGTTGATCCCAATCAACAGCTCGTATTGACCAGCAAATGGGGTTTTGACGGATCATCTAGCCAAAGCATTTATCATCAAAGGACGAGTGAAGATGAGCAAATCGATCTTGCTAGTAATTTTATGATTAGTCTTGTACCACTGCGGCTCGTCTCAAAAGGTGTAACAATTTGGGAAAACGAGCGACCATCTTCCACTTCATTTTGCCGGCCAATATTGTTTAAGTTTATAAAGGAAACCAAAGAAAATGTGCAGAGAGAGATGGCTGAAATCGAAGCAGAGATTGAAGCCTTAACTCCATCCACCATCACTGATGGAATTAGTGTCAAACACCAACTGCTGTTGACAATGATTGATGGTAAAATTCATTCCATTATATCCAATACAGCAGCTTCAGTGTGTGACATATGCAAGGCTTGTCCTAAAGAAATGAATAATTTAGAGTTAATCAAAGATAAACACGCAAACGAGGACATGTATAAATATAGCTTAAGCACCCTTCACGCTTGGATTCGCTCAATGGAATGCTTATTACACATTTCCTACAAATTAGACATAAAATCATGGCAAGTAAGGGGTGATATAGCAAAAAGGCAAGTTGATGACAGGAAGAAAAGAGTTCAAGAGGCTGTAAGAAGAGAAACGGGCTTACTTCTCGATGTTGTGAAACAAGGCAGTGGATCCACCAACAATGGCAACTCGGCAAGGAGATTTTTTGAAAACTACACTAAATCTGCTGAACTGACCGGAATAGATGCTATGCTTTTAAGAAAAATCTGTGTGATCTTGCAGTGTATTTCATCAGGAGAGAAGATCAACGTAACTAAATTCCGAGAGTTCTGCTTTGATACTGCTAAGCTTTACGTGGAGTTATACCCATGGTATTATATGCCTTCTTCACTTCATAAAATTTTAATGCATGGGCCAGACATAGTTCAGAACATGTCAATTGTGCCCATTGGTTTTCTATCCGAAGAGGCATCTGAGGCTAGAAATAAAGATTTTAGAAAATATAGAGAGGGGCATTCTCGAAAGCATAGCAGTATCTCATGCAATGAAGATATTATGCACAATCTTTTACTGTCTTCTGATCCACTTGTTACAAGTATCCGTCCAAAAGGAAATAAGTTTGTAAAAAAATCTTCTTTTAAGGAATTTTATGAGCTTACGGATTCTGAGAAAAGTGATATCGAATTTGTTAACATAAATGATTTAGCGGACATCGATTCTGAATTTGAATTAATTGATGATGATGATGATGACGAAGATAATTAAATGATGTTATTGTTTTAAAATGTGTAACTTAGTAAATTAGAGCTTACGTCTTAATTATTTATTGTACTTTTAATGAAACTAGGTAATTTATTATCAACTTACTTAAAAGTCATACTCTCATCAGTTCTTGTGAATATTTTTGTTAATATATATTTCTGTATATATATAATATATTTATAGACCTCTTAATAAGTCTGTCTGCGGTTTAAAGTAAATACAAATGGGGAAAAAACGTTTTTTTTTTTAAATTTTCATTTCCTTTTATCCCAGAAAGTGCACATTTGGCGCACTATGTGTCTTAGTATTAAATATAGCTCTTAGTAATAGCATTACGATATTAGAGACCGCTACTTGAAACAAGCCCGGAATCAGGAGGGAGAGAGCTCAATACACTCATTTTCATAGTAAAATTTCACATTTTCTCAAATTACTCCCGAAATATGGGAGTTATGAAGAAATTCATCACCACAATTTATGAAGGCATTAAGTAATCGAATAAGATGGCATCATTAGTTTGTCATAATTTTACTCTTATTTTTCGGACATGTCTACGTCCAACCGCTTCCATACATTCGTTCCACTGTGTGCCGGTATACGGTAGCATAATAACGTAGGATATTATCTGTGATAATAATAACAATTTGTTTATGATTTATGTTTGATGATATAAACATTTGATAACAGCTTATTTTTTTATCAATCGTCACTTTCTACTTACTAATGGGGTCACCAATTTTAATTGAACTTGTTGATTAAACACTTAGGAATCTCTTTTACCACCTGGGTTGGTGTGTAGTGCCAACTTGGCACTACCCACCAGATAATTAATAAAAAATGCGACATGTTTTTGTGAAATTATCCGTCAGGTAGTTTATCTGGCTTACTAAAGGTACGCCTCTGCCTAACCTTTCAGATATTACTGACGTGATGTTATGTTATTATTTAACTGAGCCTTATCTTCAAGTGATACAGGGCCTACAATAATTTTATTGACTAGGCGTCCTCTCTTACTTGCAATTGGAATTTTAGAACACCGTTTGTCCACTGATAAGGTGACAAACATGTAGGCTAATGTAAAAATAAAAGGTAAAACATTACGTTAGGTACTTTAGCAAATTCTATGTTGTAAGAAAATAGTTGTTGCATGCATACTTCAATAGGTACTACCTATATTAAAATTTAAAATGTGAAAGTGAGTTTGTTTGTTTGTTACGCTTTCACTCTAAAACGGCTGAACGGATTTGGATGAGATTTGGCACACAGATAGACCATGACTTGGGTAAGGACATAGATGCTACTTTTCATCCCGGATCGCAGACGAAGTCGCGGCCAACAGCTAATATATTATAAATTCTGTAGTAACTCTGTTTACCTTTTCACGTCATAACGGCTGTATGGATTTAGATGAAATTTGGCACACGGATAGACTATGACGATTAGGACATAGGATACTTTTTATACCGGTAGTACATTTCTGTGGTAATTTCCGTCATCCACGCGGACGATGTCGCGGGCAAAAGCTAGTAGTTCATAACATAAATAATGCATTTACAACATAACATAACATCACGCCTTGTTTCCCCGAAGGGTTGGGCAAAGGTGTCCCTGTAGCAGGTTCACCCACATTTCGCCAGTTATGTTTTAAGATCCATGTAATAGGGGGCGAGCCTATTGCCATCAACCGGGCACAAATCCAGACTCCAGACTGCTACTGAGAAATTTCAGATAGAAAAACCCAATAACACTTTGCCCGACCTGGGAATCGAACCCAAGACCTCATGCTCAGCAGTAGTGCTTGCGACCACTAGACCAAAGAGGCAGTCCAGAGGCAGGCATTTACCTTCTGTTATTCGATGTCATAATGAAATGAGCTCCAGTTTCGTAGCTGACTCTAATAATAGTGACTCACAATTACTAATTAATTGACCTATTTTTGAAAGCATATTGTAGTCACAATCAGTCATTTAAAAGCAAGTATTTCAGGCCACAATAACAGACTTTTAATGATTTTATACTGAAGATGACGTCTAAACGAGTCGTGTTAATGATTTGGAAAAAATATATGTTAAATTAGAGCATTTTTAAATATTTTAATATAGGCATATTTTGGATTATGTTTATATTACATAGTGAAATTAATTTGTAAAGTTAGGTCTAACACGGATAAAAAACTGAGAATCGCGCAAAATCTATCAAGCGTATTTTCCTGAAACCTTCACCATTTTAAAGATAAGTTAATTATTGATCTTTTAGTATACGAGTTTTATTAAAATTCCTTTTGTTTTATGCATCATAAATTAATAACTCCTTGATAGGCGAGTCCTATTACTGGCTGGAAATACGACGCGTTGCGTGAGCTCAGTACAGAACACGCAAGCTAACCACTCAAGGTCACTGTCATATATCTGCGTCTTAACTGAAAATAAATAACGCATATTTATCGTAAAAAACACAGAATGTAATGATTAAAGACTCGTGCATACAGGCGCGAATTCCGCGCGACGCGCGATTCTAATCAATTTCTAAGAAAACATCACGGTAGAACAATTACTGGTGTCGCGTCGCGCTAGCCTGCACGAAGCTATATGATGATCATCAGAACTCAATATACATAACAAAATGAGTCTGTATGTCTATTTGAAATGTTTTAAAGGCAAACCTGTTAGACAGATATTGCATAGTGCACTAAATAAATCATATGTACCTGCATTCAATGCATAATTATTTATTTTATTACTTAGTTGAACTTTCATTATTTTTTTCTTTTTTTTAATTCTTTTATTCCAAAATGACATTCCAGTAATACCTAGGTGAGTCGGCCTAGCTTAGCACAGTCCGGAACTCCGCTCCGCATTACTCCCTTCTCCGCTGCCTCGCTCCGCGGCAATGGACGGGCAGCCTAAGGCTCCCCGAAACGATTCATCAATTGCAATTGTCAATTTTTACGTTATTGATGCGCAAATTGATCGGGAACCCCTTATACTTATTTATTTTAGTACCTTACCCACTTAGGCACTTACTAGTTAAAGTAATTATGCATTTATTATTTGTTTGACATTCCTAGTTCTCGGGTCGCTATGGAGGCGTTTCGGCTGCGGACCGCGGTATCTTTCGTCGCAATCCACGGGAAAAGATTATCCTATTGTAAGAATGTAAGTAACGTATCTTCGTATATTTTCTTTTAAAACTAGGTACAATATAATATTTTATATTTATAAATTATTGAAGTAGGTTTTCGAACAATACAGTCCGATAAAATTCCGGCTAAGATTGTCCTACCCCTAGACCCCTATGCGGGTCCTATTTCTCACAACAGGGAAGTCGCTCGACAAAGGGTCGAGTTACCCTTACCCTTACGCGTGGCGATATAATTATAGGGAGTAAACCCCCCTCTATTTAAATTAAATCCATATAAATGAATATTTACAAAAGTAAATATAATTGTCTTGTTTTCGAGGTTGTAAGTACGATCGATTTTTAATTCAAAATTCAAAAGTCATTTATTCAAACTAGGCTGAAAAACAGCTCTTTTCGAACGTCAAAATTACATAAGACGGTCCCCCAAAACGCCCACCCTTCACCACTTCCTAGTGCCTTTAGAAGAAGTGGCGCAACAAACTCCCCAGCAGCACAGCAAGTTAGAAAAAAATGAATCTATACAATAGTATGAAAAAAAAAAATACATTATACAGCACAAAAAATAATTTAAATGATAAATTATTGGCCATATGTCAGCTAGCACACGCCAATATACCAACTAAAAACATCGAGAACTTTACTCAAGCAGAAATAAAAAAATAAAAACTAAACGGTAAACAGAACTATATATCTAAATAAAACCTCCACGCATAAAGGGCGTGCCCGCTTACATAAAGCTATATAAAGCTGTAATTGGAAGTTATAAATGATAAACTAGGACCATCCAGCTAAAATAAATACACAGTTAATTACTAGTAACAATATCAAAACCATGATCAGCATGACGACCAGTCACCACAAGCAGCACCCGTTCACGAGCAATTACGTTTAATTTACATACACACCTAAACTCGAGCCTTCTTTCCATGGCATGGGGATAGGTTGAATTAGAAACTACAGAACGCCACCTGCTACGATGTTTACGTACCCCCCGTGCCCCGTCCCCCGTCCGTTGCGTCGTCGCGTCCTTATTTTTTATTCAATATTTATTCGCAGGTCATCGCCCTGCCACAAAGCCTCGAAATCACACCACTTTCAAAGGCACTACAACATAATACTTACTGAAGAACAATGTGACTACTCGGGCCCGAAAGAGCTGAGAGTATACACCGACGGATCGAAGACCGACTCCGGTACCGGAGTTGGAGTCTTCTGACACGACCTCATCATAAATATATCCCGCCCGCTGGGAATGTTCAACACCGTCTATCAGGCGGAGTGTGTGGGCATCATACAAGCGGCTCACGCTATAGAAGCCAGGAGAGTTACGGACACTCACATACGTATACTCTCCGATAGCGCCTCAGTTCTCCAATCCTTACGGAAAAAATATATTACTTCAAAGTTAACACTAGAATGTTACAATGAACTAGAACAAGTAACGGTATCTAGCCGCAACACGGTGACACTGCAATACATAAAAGGACACAGCAGATCGCTAGGTAACGACGCAGCTGACGAACTTGCTGGAAGAGGATCTAGCACGGCAGTCTGTGGACCCGAGCCTATCGTGCCAATTCCGTTCAACCAAATACGCAGGTGCTACAGGAGTTCACCCACACACAAGCGGAGAACTGTTGGACCTCGACACCAGGCTGCAGGCAGTCCAAGAAAGCTATGCTATCCTTGGATAGCAGGCTAACCTGGCGTTTATTAAGCCTGGACAGGAACCGCCTGCGCCTGATGACGGGGACCATCACGAGGCACTGCTCGCTAAACAAACACTTCCACACAATAGGCATAACGGACAGTCCTCTGTGCAGGGCGTGCATAGAGGCTGAGGAAACCGTCGCGCACGTGCTCTTCGAAAGCACAGGCGTCACCCAGATTAGAACAGAAACCTTCGGGTCACCCAGATCTTTCAATGATGTTCTGAACAGACCAGGAGTTTTAATTCTTCTGGAGGGAGGTGGGCTGGTTGGAATAACCACCAAACGGCTGCTATGGCCCACGCATAATGGTCCACTTGACGGATTAAGTGCGGAAACCAAACCCCATAACATAACAAGTTCCGTCAGACCAGCACCCTAATTGTGTAACACACTTTCCATCAGAAGTCGAAGGTTTCGGAGGAAGTTCCTAATCCATTCCTTAAAAAATTCGTCTGTTCAACAACGTAATTAATGCAATGAACGTAGATGTATAAAGGCATAGCGATGAATTGGCATTTTATGTGTTTAACACAATTACCCCGCAGGTTGCCACAAAAGGAGTTCCTACAAAAAATAAACTACTTACTGACTCTATTAGGTATATTATCTGTGGCTTAGAACAGGATTGATAGTGAGTTCGAGTCTCGGCAATTCTAAGTCAGCGCATAGTAACCTCGTTTTAAAGCATCAATATACTTATAGATCGATAATTGATGTCTCTAAGTTTAAGTAGTAAGTCAGGCATAAGATTTCTACCAACGGAATCCTTACTAAATCATCCGCTTTTGCAGGCAGCTTCCCGTCCGCTGTTATCATGCGTTCCCGTGGCGACGATGTCGGTGGATCGCGGTGCGCACACGCAGAATATACACCAAAACCTGGTGTACATCAGCAATGATAAAGTCAAGTTAAAAGCAGATCCTAGCACTATGAAGTAAGTTATATTTACAAAAGATTCGCTTATAATTTAAAGAAATACGGGGAGTATTTCTTTAAATTATAAGCAAAAGAGGAAAAATAGGGGTGTACGGATAAACTATGTTCTTAATGTCCCTCGGCAAACCTCGTGTTTCGTCAGTTGTCGAATTTCTATCAGTTGCCCCCTTTTTTTTTTTTTTTTTGGGTGGGAAATCATCAAATAACTGGGCGGAGCAGGAGGGCGTGTCAGACTCTTACTGACTAAAACCCACCCGTGTTCCTTCGGTTGCCCTGTTGCCGGGGGTCACGATCTCCCTTTCGGTTTTCTTCGCAACTCCGGCAGGCATCGGCCCTAGTGGACCCCTTCAAATCTGCTGACATCTCTTTGAGGCGCGCGTGGAACACAACGCGCCGTCGACCCGGGCCTGGTCCGCAAGCCCGCGCCTGCGGTGGCCGGAAATCGCCTCGCGATTCCCGACGCCCTGGGCGTCTCCTCCTGCGGCGGTTAGGAGCGTGAGGGCGCGAAATTTGCCCCTCCCTCACGCGTTCCGTCTCCTCCTTCGCGAGCATTACCGCTTCGCAGAAGGAGGTGACGGCCTCCCATTTCCTCTCGCTCCGTACCATGGCCTGAACCAGGGCCGGACGCGACGATCACCGCCGCCGATCGCCTCCACGAGGACACGGCGATGGTCCGCCCAAGCTGGGCAGACCTCCACCGTATGCTCCACCGTGTCCTCCAGGCGATCCACACAATGGTGACACCCGGGCGTTTCCTCCCGCCTTATCCTGGGCAGGAACCTCCCGAAACAGCCGTGTCCGGTGAGGACCTGCGTCAGGCGGAAGGTGAGGACGCCGTGGCGCCTCTCTAGCCACTCTTCAAAGAGGGGTCTTATCGCCGCAATTGTGGCGTGCCCATCAGTTGCCCCCTCCCTTTGCACTTGGTGCAGACCGGACGCTCTCAACCGACTTGGAAGTATATTGAGTTGTTAATACTCTTTTAACTTAATGTAATTTATTTAAAAAATGGGAGGAATGCCGCTAAAGTCGCAGGTACGACAGATAGGAAAATAGTTTTACAGCTCTATATAGTTCACACGGAAATAAAAACGAAACGACAATAAAGTACTTTATACACGATAAATGTAATAATTGATGGACATGGAAATTAGCATTCGTTTGTATTCGGAAATCCGATAATACCCGAGGGACTTTATGAAAATAGAAATACCGTTTTAATACGTACTTAATTAGCATGTTACTTAATTAGACTAAAATATTTTAAACTTATATTTTTTTTACAGACTAAACCAGAACATAGACAAGCCACTCTGCATAATAATGAACTGGATGATGGCTAAACCCAACCATGTCGAGAAATACGCCAAACTCTACCTAGACCATGGGTTTGACGTGGTCTCCGTGTCTTGCTCACCTTGGCAGCTGATGTGGCCGGTGAAGGGATCACAGGTACGTATCTCTTGACTCTTCCGTATTGTATGTTTAAGTAATTTCTAACTTTTTCACTTTCGTATGATGTGTTCTCTCAAATGAAATGAGTTTTATAACTATTGATCAGGAACTCAAAGGCTTAAACTAAATTGAAGTGTTCATTCGCTTCATCATCAGCCAAGAATTGCGGAATTATTCTATTCCTAAAATAGACTCTCTCTTTTGCATGCTTAGGAAATCTAAACTCCCTCTTATTCATTAGGAGCTAGAAATTAATACAAAAAAAATTGAAGTTTTTCAATCTGGAATTTCTCAGTAACTCGCCCCCTATGTACTTAAAAATGGTGGTGGCATATGCAACGCCACTTGCGAACTACGCGTCAAAGACTTGACATCACACAAATTCTGCATCGCGCAATTAGAGTTTACCGCGCGAACGACATATATATGAATATCTGACAGCAATCGTTGGGCAGTTGCCAGCCAGACACGACACCCGTCTGGTCGAAGGATATTCCCTTTTTTATAGAGGATGAGTGAACTTTACACCCTGTTCCTCACCCTAAAAACATAACTGGCGAAATCTGTGTGTGCTATAGGTGAACCTCTGCTTAACCCTTTGGGAAAAACAGTCGTAATTTTATGTTATTTAAAAAGCGTTCAAAAGGTTTTATGGATGGGAAACATTTTGGAGAATATTTTATATGGGGTTGGCTTCCAGTCTACCCGCTGAATACCTGTGTTTCACATGGAGCAACCGCCTATCTAAACTCCACCATCAACTATGATACCGATTAGGAGAATAATTTAATTAAAAATTCACAATTTTTTCATTGTATTCAGGTGATAGCAGAAAAACTGCTAAGGTTCATGGAAGTGAACAGTCAGAACCCACTGGTCATTCACGGGTTCTCGGTCGGTGCGTATGTATGGGCGGAACTGCTGGTACACGCAGTGAATAATAAGAAGCAGTAAGTATTATCAGAAGCGGATCCCTGATAGGCAGAGAAAAAAGTGCGTTAACCTCTCAGGCTCACGTTCAGTACTGGACTGTGGGAGGCGGAGATTATTGAATGTAAACAGTATATAAATAATAAAATAAGCTTCAGACCCAGTAACAACAAGAAGAATCTTGCTTTGTATACTTACGCTAGTAGGACATCGAGTGTTTTACAGAGAGACAGTGGTTGATGCTGGAGTCTCCAAATGGGGTCGTCTAGTCCAGAATCTAATACAACCACTTGAAACGTGGTCCCGAAAGTCAGCGTCAGACATGGAAACTAAGTACCTACCTAAGTTTTTCCACAAAGTAAAATGTTCTCTTACATTTTATTTTGAAGTAAAGTTCATATAACTCCCGGCCTTTCTGTTGCTACCTGCTGCTCAGAACCACTTGAAAGCCTCTACCTCTGGTGTCATTAAAAACTCCTGTGTTTATCCCCAGATTCCAGCCAGTATTAGATCGCATAGCGTCTCAAGTGTGGGACTCGGGCGCGGACATCCACGAGATTCCCGTCGGCTTTCCCAGCGCCGTGTTCCCGAGGAACAAGTTCTTACAGGAGCTGTTCAGGAGTTACATTAAGTGAGTACCTTATATTTTCCTTTTTTTCCTTCTTTTGTATAAGCACGAAGAATAGGATTAAGGAAATGGGAGGAAGTTTCAATGCCTCTAATGCTGGGCATTAGAGTTTCTTAATTCTGGTTATAAGTGCCTTCTTTGTGCAAATATACAATAAAGATAGAAATGGAGTTTCTTGCCCATTCTTCTCCATACGAAACTATCTTTTGAAAGGGGCAGCTAAAATCAATTCAATTTTCTTGTAAATGTTGACGTTTTAAAGTGCCTTTTAATGGCCTAATTAATGGCAATAATTAATTTGTGTTTGGTACCAAAATAAACTACTTTACAAAAATTATATTTGACAAAAACATCCGAATGCTTTTTAATAAAAGGAAAATCGCCATTTCATAGTTATGAAGAAGAACTTATGTAAATGCAACAAGAAACTTTCATAAAAACGCAGGTATATTTTGATGATAATGACATCCATTAAGAATAGGTAATAATTAGTAATTTAGTAGGTATTGTTTAAATGCGACTTGTCTTGTAGCATACTTATTGAATGTTCGGCTAACAATTGAAAAGTACCAGCAACTAGGACAGCCTAATTAACACATTTATGTTATAAACCCAAACTCCAGACTGCTTTGTAACTCGACTGCGCGACAGCAAAGACAGTGTTATGTTTTTCATGCGTATTTATGTATTTGTATGTGGGATTTAATACCCTTGAAGCTGGATGAATTTTTAATACAAGTGGTGTCTCTCGACTCGTCTGAATCGCGCGATGGTTAAAGGTTATTATAAAATCAAAATGGCCAATTTTAGAAGCCAATAAGTAAAGTACCATGACCATGCGGGTACCAAAATTATAACACACTTAAAAGTTATCATCTGCCTAGCCTTTTCCAAACTTTATTGGGGTCAGCTTCCAGTCTAACCAGATGCAGCTGAATACCAGTATGTTACATGGAGCGACTGCCTATCTGACCAACACAACCCAGTTACTGTGTAATATGATACCCCTTGGTAAGACTGGTTGTCAGACTTTCGGGCTTCAGACGACCCGTAACGACTGTCGAAGATCTACGAGTGTTAGCCGTGCTTGCCAAGGCACAGAGGGGTCTCGGTATGTAAAGATGGTCGGGGTCACCCACCTGCAGATCAACCGCGGCAAGCGTAGCTTAACTTAACCGGTCGACCCGTGCGGCTGTTATTACCCAGCCACGAGCCCCTCACAAGCCCATAACACACTAAAAGGAATAAAATAAAACAAAAAACAAAAACCCCCGACTTTAACCAAAAAGTTCAAAACAAGCTCACTTTTCAAGCAGTCTGATGCAGTTGGTGGCATCAAATATGAGATTGAACAAAAATACTGCCACTGTCCGGAGAATTTATGCCATGAGTTCGCCCTCTTCAATATAACTGGCGAAATGTAGGTGTTCCAAACACATCTGCCGACCCCACAGGAAAATACAAGCTTGATTTTACAAGATTACTCCACTTCCCCAGAACCCATATGAAAGTCTTCCACAACGTAGCGACGAAACACTACATGAAAGCAACCGAGGTGTTCCATGAAACGCCCTGCAGAGCCCCAGGGCTCTTCCTGGTGTCCAAGACTGACCTGGTGGGGGCTGAGAAAAGGAGCAGAAGCGTTCACGACTCCTGGGTCAGGAGTGGGATGAAGGTAACATACTTTTTTAAAGCCCTTACTTATTCGTAAGCTTCCTTAGTAGTTGACTGCGTCATTGCTTCGTGATTGTCAATTGTTAGCGCGACCGCTGAGCGTAGAGTCCTGGGTTCAAATATCAGGTCGAGCTAATCTGGATTTGAGCCCGGGTAATGGTAAGGTTCCTATTACATGGGAGTTCTAAAAACATAACCGGAGAAATGAGGGTGTTAAACCTTTTTTTTTTTGGTTGGGAAATTAATAAATAACTTCTCCCGCTCTGGGTGGAGCGAGAGGGTGTGTCAGACTCTTATTGACTAAGACCTACCCGTGTTCCTTCAGGTGCCCTGTTGCCGGCCACGATCTCCCTTTCGGTTTTCTTCGCAACCCCGACAGGCATCGGCCCTAGGTACTGTTAAACCCTGCTTACTCCTTAGGAGTGATGTTATACAGTAAATCTGTAATTTTGTACTGGGTGGAAGTCTTGCAAGTATTAATAGGTTCCACATTCCACGACCCGTACACGTTTGCCGGGCAAACGTGTACCATCTTCATCTGCATCATCGTTTATCATCGGGTGAGATATCGCTCAAACCCGGTATTGATTTTCTCGAAATCCTACTAACTTCAAACATGTTATGCCCACAGTGCAACTTCAAATGCTGGGACAAGTCTCCGCACGTACTGCACTACATCAAACACCCTGAGGAATACAAACAAGAGTTGTACTCACACCTGGACGAATGCGGACTACTAAAAAAGTTATAGTGAACCAATGGGTAGAGGATACAGTACCCGATCGTAAACATGACTTATCGAGCTTAGAGAGAGACTATCATACATTTATTGAGTGACAAAGCTGACGCTATACATTAAGTAAAAAAAAAAACCCTGTTCGATCCGATAGGGGTACATAGGTAGGTACTGCATTAACATTACCAAAAAGTTATAAAAAATCTTATTATTTATTGATAATAAAAGTTATTGCTATTTAAAATTCACATTTCTTGTACGATAATAACCCTAACTCCATTAAAAATTATCAAATTTTCAACAGGGGTCATAAGTTACGACTTGTAGACACCCTCTAAAAGACGGCCGCCCGCGCCCCATTTAATAACCCGGTAAAATTTCCCATTGAAGAAAGGCGATTTTTTTTCTTTTTCTGAAAATAACCTCATAAATGGACGCTCAATACGATACTTAACAACACACTCACGGATCGGACAGGGTTTTTTTACATGTTTAATACTGCGTTTACATACATATGTAAAAGTGATTCCGATATCGTATTTACAGAATAAACAATTTCATTTCATTATACAGATCTCCAAGGAAAAGTATGAGCTTCGGGAATCATCGTCTATCTTCCTGAAATACGAACGCGCGATGATGAGATCTAATATAGAGCTGTTACAACCATAGAAGTACTTGCCTATTTTGTAATACCATGGTTACAAAATTATAGTTAAACAACTCTATGCAATTCCAAAACTTTTGAGTGCTACCGGATGATCCGTTACCGGAGTACGTTACCCGATAGAGACAACTTTATAAAACCGGGCAATGATAGGATTGGATTCTTTACTACAAGCGCGGCAGTACAAAACTTACTTTGTCTCTGTTGGGGGTTACTCAGTGGCCCGCCGCGCCGTTCGTACTAATTCCGAAACACGAAGATTGCCGAAGCCCATACTTTGTCTGGTTCTGTATAGTACGCATCACATTTATGGCGGCTCTGAAGTGCGCTACTCGCTGCGCAGTACCGCACCCCTTAACCCCGCTGAAACATGAATTTGTTACTGCGCAGCGACTTGACTCATGTTCCGAGCCGCCATAAAGTTTGAATCGGGCTATACAAGTTGTGATACTTGCTGTCGACAAGTCCTGTAAAATACTCATTTAAAAAAATTGTCGTGTATAAAATATGTATAGCGCTACGAGGTTATTTTGGCGCGTGAAAAAAATCGGAACTAAAGCCGAAATCTTATTTTTTTTAATGCATTTCACAAAACAGTAATTGCACAAATGTTTACCAACAGCGCCCGCCCCATGTCAACGTTATACAAGCAACAAAAGATTCTTGTAGTTCATACATGTATCACAGATAATATACTAGCATGTATTGACGTTGGTTCAGACATGTATTTTTATCTATTTTGTTCACCTTTAAAAAAATACAAGTTTTGTATTATAGATGTTGTAGCAAGTGTTATAGCTAGTATTTACAACTTGTTTTAGGTATAAACGATAAATGAAAACAATAGACACAGCTTGTAGACTACATGTTTTATACATTGGTGTAAACGCGGGGATACAAAGCCGTTCTTTTTAAAAACTAAATGAGACTTATTTACGGCCAGGTCGTGTACTATAGTTGTCGCGTTTTAGCATGGCAATAGAGGTCATTAACCCACCTACATTTTCTATTTTTTTTTAATTTAATAAACTGAAATAAAGACCAATAATGTCTGGGCCGGATACAATATTTACTATATTGCCGCGCTAACGAAGAATACAATAACTCGATTTTGGACGATTTTGAGTTATATATACATTCGGAATCAGCGAATCGAGAATAATAACTCTCTCGGTTTTTCAGTGGGCAAGAATGCAATAACTAAAACTTCATAAAAAAATCACTAATCAAAAATACAAAAAATCGAGGTATTGTATTCTTCGTTGGCGCAGCAGTATAGTTGTTGCGTTTTAGCATGGGAATGGCGGTCACTGACCCGCCAACATTTTGTAACATTATTTTTTAAAATCTAATATAAAAACCGATAATGTCGTGAATGATATGTATTGTGGTATTCCACATGTTTCAATAACGCAAACCATACATAGTTTGTTGTTTGGATTTCTACGGAGAGATATTAGGGAAAAGGGCAATGACCGCTATTGCCATGCTAAAACGTGACAACTATAGTTGTAAGAGAGTTTTCAAGTCACTGGTGAAACGGTTTCTATGAGACCAAAGACTTGTTAGAATCTTCTCTAAATTCAGAGAAACCCAGCCAGTGATTGTAAGTACAGTGTATTTTTTTCCTTACGTGTCTAATTTGGTAAAGAAACACGGTACGCACTTCAAATTAGGTATGAACGTTTTGATCTTTGTGAGTGAAGCTCTGGCCAAAATGAGGCAAATCCCGTGCGGGACGTTAACTGTTGCAAATAATCGCATGACTTAACACTCGTCTCACATCCATCGCGAGCGAGAGAGCTTGATAAATAAATAAATCACACCAATATCTACACAGTTTTAGGTGCGATATTAAATTATTATGGTATTCGGCGGCCATGGGCTTAGTCACAATGTATTTAAATAATTTTCTACTTAACTGAGTCCAACGTGCATTTAATGGATGCATTTGACATTACATAATTAGGAACCCTGTTACATAATATGACTGCCTCGTCGGTCTAGTGGCCCCAAGTGCTTTTGCTGAGTATGAGGTCCTGGGTTCGATTCACGGGTCGGGCACAGTGTTATCGGGGTTATCCATCTGGAATTTCCCAGTAGCAGCCAGGATTCTGAGTTTGTGCCGGGTTGATGGCAATATGCTCGCCTCCTATTACATGGGACTTAAACATAACTGGCGAAATGTGGGTGTTCTATAGGTGCACCTCTGCCTAACCCTTCCGGCGTGCTTTATTATGTCTTCTGTTGAACTTTGTACAGTCACTCTTTAGTTAACTAAACAGTGGGGAGATGTGACTTATTATAATAATGCTGAGTTTAAGATCATGTGAATACATTATTACAGCTTGGCAAAAAAGAGTAATGAGGGCGCCACTATTGCACGTAGGTCCCTTCGAATGGGAAATGAGTAAAAGAATTAAAACAAGTTGTTAAAAATACTACTTGTGAGTGACTCAAAACCTACTAGCAAGTAGCACTTGTCGGTAAATTAGTGCCAACATCATAGGTCTGCATTACTTAAGTAAAATATTTAGTTCCAAATGTCACCACGACATCTTATAAGTTGACCTGTACTAAATTCTTTATCACTTGGGTGATTGGGTGGTTTCGCGCAAATATACGCATAATGCAGCCAATACTAAATATACCCTACGGGTGTTCAAATAAAATGCAAATTCTATTAGCGGCATAACGCGAATATTTGTGGAAATATGCCAAGTCCAGTACCACCCCGCCACCGCGTAATAAAGCTTATATTTGGACAAGAGACGTTGTTCTAAGTAGGTACATATAATAAGGCCGATGAATCTGGCTGGTCTGAACTTCCCGCTGAAGTCTGCGCAACAACATTTATTAGGAATACCAAAAGGTGACATGAGAGAACATGCGCGAAAGTTCTAGAGCCAATGTTCAAACCGGCCATGATTCATCGGCCGTATTGTATTTATTTCAGCATAGCATTTATTTCAAGTGTCATTTTCCTAAGACCGGAGAAAAACATTGAATATTTTTAATTAAGCATAATAAATAATTATATTTAGTAACGCTTTTGTTAACTAATGGTATTTTTGTTATTTTGTAAGGTTTTTGAATACAAACTAAATAAAAAATGTACTTAAAACTGGCTGTTTTTATTAATAAGGTATCATAAGCAGGTCTAAAGTTACATTGGTAAGTAAGTAGTAAGTATTCATTCATAGTGCGAGCGAGTAAGAATTTTAATTTACATCGTACATTTACTATGTGGTCATGCTATGGCATGTCAAGCGAAGGAATGAGGAAAATGTCGTGAGGGAAGTTTTGAGTATGAATGTGGATGGCTATAAGAGTAGGGGAAGACCACATAAACGATGGATGGACTCTGTGAAAAATGGTGTGGCTAGAAAGGGGGGTGACTACACAGATGTCGACTAGTAGAACAGTATGTAAAGAAAGACACTCAGCTGAAGTCTATATTTTTTACCCGACTACAGCGAAGCAAAAAGGAGCAAAAAGGAGGTTTTGTCCGGTTCTATGTTATGTGGTTTTGGTTTCCGCACTTAGACTAAGAACTCGCGGAGCTGTTTTCAGCCGCGCCCGCTGCGGTGGCGGGACCGCAACGATCCGACCGACCACGTAGTACATGGAAATGTAGATAGTAAATTTCACGACGCGGTTTATGCCCGCGGCTTGCGCCATTGTTTGCGAGTCCTGCTGCAGCGGCGGGCGCGACCAGCGGCCGTTTGACCGGTATGTATTATGTATGTTCATCTGTTACCTCATAATTTCTAAATGGTTCATCGTAATTTGTATACAAATTAAAAATCCGGAGTCACACGTAATCTGTTCGATTTATGCCCTAACACGTGTGACACCGGATTTTTAATTTGTCTGTCTGTGATGTCTTGTTTATACCTTTTAGTTGACTTTTTCTCGTAGTTGGGTTTTTAGTTTATATAACTTTAATTTTTTTAATGTGCATAGTTCTGGATATACTAAAATATTTTTTTCTCACCAGAACCTGTAATTTTGTGTGTTAACTAATCTAAGTAATCTAATAGTTATTCTTTTTATATAGCTGTTGGTTCACTTCAACTTAAATAAATAAAATAAACAAATAAGTTTCAAGCAAAAATATAATTCACTTAAAATTATTTACAACGATTTATACACAATAATATATGTAAATTGCCATATGTAATAGGCAGAAAGACGCCATAAAATTGTCGCTAACTTCTTTACAACAAGCGATCAAACTTCGATCTGTTGTGATTCTTATTCCTCTTCTTAGTAGGATTCTTATTGACCTTCTGTTTCGGACCCTTTATCCTCTCTTTCGCCATTTTGAGTATCTGAGACCTCTTGCCCTGCTTTTTCTCTGTTTTGACAGTTTGTCTATGAATTTCGGCCTGAGCTTTTAGTTTATGGTTGCTTCTCATTTTGTGTTGCGAACCTTCTTTCGCTGTTAGACCAGTGAATTCACCATATTCGAAATCTCTGGGTTTTCTGACGAATTGTCCTGGTTCATTCCTACGTGGACCTTGGTTCCTGTTATTCTTATTAAATCTGTTATTAGGTCCGCCTTGGTTTCTGTTAAATCTGTCTTGTCCTTGAATCTGATTGTCATTGTTAAATCTATTTCGACCTTGATTTTGGTTATTTTTGTTAAATCTGTCTTGTCCTTGATTTTGATTATTATTGTTAAATCTATTTTGACCTTGATTTTGGTTATTTTTGTTAAATCTGTCATTACCTTGGTTTTGGTTATTTTTATTGAATCTGCCTTGTGCTTGATTATTTTTGTTATTAAATCTGTTACCTCCTTCATTTTGATAATAATTATTAGAACCATCTCCTTCTTGATTATCATTCTTATTAAAATTGTTCAGTTTTCCGAATTTCCTTCTCTTAGCGTAACTTTCGTCTGGCGCTATTTCTGGCTTCCGTTTCCTGTTTTTCTTGTCTGTGTTTGAGTTATCTCCGCCATTTTGGTTTGCTAGAGGGTTATTGGCTATGGATTTCTCTAATCTTTTCTTTCTTGCGTTCAACGCTGTTCTATCTTCTATTGAGAACGAGACGATGGGTCTCTGCGGAAAAAATAAATGTTATAAAATAAACAAGATAATCGAAACTGTGAAATTACGAATACTATCATCTGCCTAGTCTTATACCAACTATTTTGGAGACTGCTTACTATCTGTATTTTACATGGAGCGACTGCCCATCTGACCTCCACAACCCAGTTACTGGATAATACGATACCCCTTGGTAAGACTGGTTGTCAGTTTCAGGCTTTGACGACCCGTAACGACTGTCATAGAACAATGAATGACAGCCGGGACCAACAGCTTAACGTGCTTTCCGAGGCACATACGTAAACTTTTAAAGAATTAATTGATTAACATTGAATCAAGAGATATACTCACGTTATTCTTATCAAATATATCAGGATTGTTGTTCAGTTTCCTTAGACACGCTAGAGCGTCTTCATGTCGCGTGAACATCACGAAACCGTAGCCTTTCGATCTGCGACAATAATGTTCAGATTAGCTATTGAACTTTTTTAACCAGCAATCAAAGCAGGTTTATACGAGCCCAGTAATGTGACAGTACAGTAAGTCAGTCCAATGCTGAGTTGCAACTGGGCTCGTGTAGACACTAGTTTCAACCCAGTCCAGTGCTGACTTCGTGCTGAAGTCAATCAAGTTGATTAACATACCCGTTTAATTTCGGCCCAGTAGCTTCCCCCACCTGACTTACTGCAGACCTCGTCTACATGAACCCACTGAGTGGTTGCGAAATTCCGTGTCACTGGGTCCAGTCAGTACCATTGTATAAACCATGCATTACATAATTCGTCTATATTTATAGATCTTAAATATAAAACTGTTGCGTTTGGAAATCCTCATGGAAGTCCTCCGCGCTGGAGGGATCTGTCAGACTCTTACTGACTAAAACCACACGGTATTCTTCAACTGCCTTTGGCCAGCGCGCTGGAAACCTTGCGCAGTTCGTCGAGCTCGCATGGCCAACCTTTTAGACTCTATAAGGTTTGATATGATTGGCACAGAATCGTGGCAAACGCGGTCTTAAAACGTGTGAGTAGGACATGATTATTTAGTACGAGATTTTTTTAAACTCAGCCTCTTGTCATCTCGCTCCCACTTTTTCTGACCGCTGGTGTTTACTCAAATAAGCCGATTATAATTTCTTAAAGAATAAAATATACTCACGGATGCTTCCCGTCGTTCCCAGTAGGAGTCCTTAAGTCCCTCATGACGCGGCACTCAGTGACGGTGGCTCGCTTGTCCGCGGCGGTGACGCACACTCGACGCAGTTTCGCGTCATCGAAGTGGGCTGGTAGGTTTGATACTACTAGGCGGTATCGTGATACGAATCTGGAAACATAAATATGAATGATAAATTATATTGGTCATTCCGTAATCGTCCATGAAATTACAGTCGGCCTTCATAGATTGCCTGAAAGACGACTTTTGGCCGAAAGGTGTCGTTTATCGACGTTTCCGAGGACGGTTACGCTACACCACGCAGCGATACACGACACCGTCAACATTACGTGTGTATTAGTATATTACAGTATATTAATATGTATTAGTTTATTATAGTATAAGATTATTTTGTGTATTCTATTTATGGGCCTTAGTTGCCTTATAATAAAATGATTATTATATTACTATATATTACTAGCGAGCCTCCCAAGCTTCGCACAGGTCCAATCTACTTTCCGTCTACTTCATAAGAACCTTCTCCTGACAGTAAAAAACAAAAAAAAAAAAGAATTTGCGAAATCGGTCCACCCGTTCACGCGTGATGCCGTGACCAAGGGAAATAGGGATTCATTTTTATATACATAGATTATAGGCAAGGTTTTCATAAAACTCGCCTTTCTTACTTTCATTAGCTAACTTTTGAGAAGTCTTTAAAAAACAATACACAAACACACAATAACAATTCCTTGCAGTTTCTGAAAGTTCATTGAATTTAATCAATTAATTTAATTAGCTGTTCAGAAAACGGACGTCAAAGCAAAAAAAAAAAACCGGCCACGTGCTAGTCGGACACGCAGACGAAGGGTTTCGTACCATTGTAAGATATTTAATACTACATATTATTTCTAAAAAGGTACTCCAGTAAAAAAAATACAAATGTCTTGTATGGAATAGAAATTCACAATCTGTGAAAATTTCAACTTTCTACCTATTACGAGATACAGACAGACGGATGGACAGCGGAGACAGTAATAAATGCAATAAAAAATTGCAGCTTGCAAAAATTGGCATATTATCGCATAAAATCATGACTGGAAAGCTGAAACCAACCTATTAAGATTTTTCAACATCTGTGTTTTGCTGCGTTCTAACGCTAGTCGCTTGGCCATGTCGGAGGCCGACACGCCGACTGCTGCCTTCGTGCCTGCTACTACCACTGTAAACATAATTTATTCATTTTGTTAGGCTTTTCCCATCATTAGGCTTGTACCTGACAGGTGTGGTCAAATTTAAGAGTATATACATAGAGAAGATCCACGAACGTCCCAAATAAGACGCGACGAAATGTTGCCAATATATGAAACGTAAAACCTTTTTGAGGATGATATTCTCGTAACTTAAAAAAATGTATGTATATTTCTTTTTGTTTTTTACATCTATTTAATATATTGAATCACAATTTAATTTTAATAAATTATTTTTCTTTAAGTACGCTGGACTGGTACACCGTCTAAATATTTGTTTGCTGCACCGGTCGACGTCATTACGTTGGCGCCGGCTGTCGCTGAAAACCAGCGCTGGGGCTCTGTCTTGCATAGGGTCGTAGCATAATGCTGAGCGATAGCCGATTTGCGTGGATGTGACGCATGCTTCCCCAACTTTTTTAAAAACTTTTTTATGTATTTAAAACTTTTTTTTTTGCGTCATGTTTACCGCAAATAAACGTTTTTTCTTTCTTTCTTTCTTTCTTTCCCACTCTTCATCCTAAACGTGATTAGGGAAAAGAGTGGGGCGCGTCTTCGTGGATGCCATTATCTATACAGACCAACTGAAAGAATGGATCATAGAAAAGGAAGAAAAATAGGTTTTATTTGTCACATACACGTGCATACATAAAGACGAGAGTAGGTAATCAGAAAAGATTAAGAAAATTGAAGATTTGTATATATATATGTAACTAGCTGCGCCCCGCGGTTTCACCCGTATAAGTCTCGATCCCGTAAAAATATCGGGATAAAAAGTATCCTATGTCCTTCTCCGGGTCAAGGTCTATCCATATCCCAAATTTCATCCAAATCCGTTCAGCCGTTTTAGCGTGATGTCGTGACCAAGGGTAATAGGGATTCATTTTTATATATATAGATATAGGTATATATTTTATTTATTAAATATGTATGTGTATTATAAGTTATAACCTATTTGTGTACTTTGTTCCTACCTATTTTATTTCTAATGTTTTTTTTTTCTTTGTTCCTCTTAAACAGAGCATCTGCCATCTAATCTCTTTACCACCCCTGGTTGACTGGTAGAGAATGCCTAAGGCATTTAGTCCGCCTTTGTGCCTTTTTGTGTGTGAGAAGTTTAAATAAATAAATAATAAAAGAAAATTGATAATTATGCTCCTTTCTTATTTTTTATTATTGTTTGTATTTCCTGTGCGTGTCCCAAATAAAATAATTTTCTTTCTTTAAAATCATCAGCATAAAGCAGAAATAATCGACAGCTGCACGTCATGATTGTGACCAGAATTGACCATGATTGTGACTTCCACTCAGCATGATGCTGTGCTATGGGGGAACCACAGCACAGCGCTGATTTTCAGTGAACAACTTTCTCCATAATTTTTTCACGATTACGATGTTGGTCCCAAGGAGACAGTTGTTCAGTTTGATGGTCTGCACCACACCTTTAAATTTGACCACACCTTTCTGGTACACCCTGTATATTGCAACTTTCAGATCTAATGTAACTTCATAAGCTGGTATTATATTCGGGGTGACATCATCTGTCGAAGAAGTCAACCGAATCTGGGGGAAAGTAAGGGGAAAACAATTGTTAAACATTCGGGATATTTATCTCCGTTATGAGAAGGGATGGAGACTCCGGGAGAGAGATAGAGAGAGAGAGATGGAGAGCAAAGAAGGGAAGGAGTTTGTTAAGCTGCCGGTTTAGATGTCCCAGGATAATTAAAAACTTTGAATCTGCGAAAATCCTACGATTTATGCAAAAGATCGAGTTATAGGAAACTAAGAAAATAAAAAATTATGCGAGCTAAAACAAGGATTTAAAAAAAAAAAAACAGCTTATCTCAGGTTAATCGCAAACAAGGACGATGAGTATGAATGCTGATTGGCTAATATAAACGTTATGCACTGACGGATGCACTGATTGGTTGGATTCGAGTAATGTTCTGACCAATAAAAAACAAAGATGTTATAAATTTACTCTTAGCTAAGCCAATCAGAATTAAAGTTTCCAATCATCTTAAACAGACGTGGGTTTTTCAGAAAAATCCTGACATCACTTGGTATTATTACGAAAATCTATCTTAATTTCCAATAATCCCATTCGATTTTTCCGAGTATCCTGCGACATAGATTATTCATGGCGAATAATTTTCTAACTTTTTTATTCTAAAATCCAAAAATGGCCAAGCAACTTGATAAGTGGAGACACGTAAAGGCTGTAATCTGTCTTTCGAATTGTAATCTTTCCTAAAACTCAATTATAACATACCTCCTTCCTTGACCAGGTACAGGTTCCTATTGTCTTTAGCTTCCTTGGTGTTCCCTTTCTGCAGGTTTTCTCTCTTGAGCGCTGGCTTCACCTGCAGCGTCTGCCCTTCCAACTTGAGCTGGTCTGCAGGTAAGGATAGGAAGGTTTCTGCGTGTTCCTTGTCCTGTAATCAATCAGAGCAGTGTTATTTTTTGAGTGACTGAATGCGATAATTCTAAATTCGACATTTTGACAACATATCTGTGTATTTCTGGGGTATTTCCGAACCAACTTGTATGATTATTTTAATTTACAAAATTGAAGAAAATGGGCCAATTTAAATCGTGCAAGATCTAATGAGGCATTTCAACATAAGATGTGAAACATTAAACCACATAGCAGCAGCACCTCCTTCTTATCTTTGTAGTTCAATCTCAGATTTGAGGCCACCAACTGCATCAGACTACTTGAAAATTGAGCTTTTCAATCTTTTAGTGTTAATATTTTTGGAGTTTGTCTCTTCAAGCCCTTTATTTTAATACCATAAATGGTCAAATTACATTTTTTTTTTTCCAAAAATTATTTATTGACGTCTAAATCCACCATTTTTATTTCATTTTTTTTAAACTTAGCCTACCGCTCAACTGTCGATTTGCCTTTAGAAGTCCATAACAATAAAAATTCTATTGTGTCTCGTTTGCGACAGTTAAACTCATAATCATTGCACAACCCAGACGAGTCGGTTGACACCTCATTAATAGTGACTTTGCGGAAATCCATTATAAAATACAATAGACGTTGATATATTTAGTAACCTGTTCCGCTTAGCTATTTCTAAAGAGCCATAAAAAACCCTGAAAGAAATTGACACGTGTTTCACCTCTCAACGAGGCATCCTCAGGATGATGATTGACTAGTCGCGAACTCGAACACGACGTTTGCCACACCAAGCGCTGAACGCAGACAAACAGGGTTTCTTTCAGGGTTTTTTATGGCTCTTTAGAAATAGCTAAGCGGAACAGGTTACTAAATATATCCACGTCTATTGTATTATTTTTTTGCTTCGAGTTTATAAAGAATCCCAAAGATACGCATGAAGAACATAACCGTGACTACAATCACGCAGTCGGGTTCAAAATATGAAAACTCACAGCAAACTTGACGAAACCGGAGCCTTTAGAATGTTCAGTCATGTGATCAACGCACACGAGCGCATACTTGACGGCGCCCACTGTCTCCGCGAACTGGCGCAGCTGATCGTTGTCCACGCTGAACGGAATGTTCCTTATGAACACTGTGCACCCGTCTTCTGCGTCGTTCAATTTTATGCTGGAAATACGTATCTTTATATAAATAAATTAAGAAATATATATTTTGTAAGCTGTATACACGCGGAAAGAAATGGTAAAGCTATTCATTTTAAGAAATATTTGTATTTTTAAGGAATACTCATGCTGAAGAAAGTTACGTAATTTTCAAATCATTGCTTGCATTCATAATAAATATGTGTACAATATAACAATTTTCTTAATGTCCCTCGGCAAACTTCGTGTTTCGTCAGTCGTCGGATTTCTATCAGTTGCCCTTTGCACTTGGTGCAGACCGGACGCTCTCAATCAACTTGGAAGTATACAGAGTTGTTAATACAGTTTTACTTAATTTATTTTATTGAAAAAATGGGAGGAATGCTGCTAAAGTCTCAGACACGAAAATAGTTATACAGCTCTACATAGTTCACACAGAAATCAAAACAAAACAACAATTGATGGACATGAAAATTAGCTTTCGTTTTTATTCGGAAATGCGATGATTCCCTAGAGACATTAAGAAAATAGTCAGACTGTAACTTTTTTAACCTCGTTAACTGTACTGATGTAAAATTCTATGAACTATTCTGAATTGAATTATGCAAAATGCAATATCTCAGTTATAAAGCGTATTTCACAAGAGTTGCATATGCCTTATTGTAAGTACTTCGAAGCCGCTGTTTAATGTTGTTATATTATACAGGCAACATAAAGGAATTTCAGAGATTTCTTAAGATTTTTATGTAAAACATTCTAACTACATTTCTCATTAAGAATTAAAACTAACCGTTGATACTCCGGTTTCACTTCATCCTCTGGTTCATCCTCATCCACTTCATCATCGTCTTCATCGTCTTCATCATTATCACCATCTTCTTCATCACTGTCCTCCTCCTCATTATCTTCATCCGAACCCTTTTTGACGTCCGCTTTATCATCATCATCTTCACCATCATCATTACTTTCTGAATCACTCTCCTCTTCATCCGACTCTGCATCTGAACCACCTTGAAAGGAAGAAAATACTTTTAAATTGTAAATAAGCAAGAAGGGCCATTTTCAATTTGTGGTGGAATTTTGTTTAGGCTCGTCAATGTTTCGGGATAACCAAAAAGTCGATCAACTCAAGAGTAACGGCTTTGCGCGAATTCGAAAGTGTTGGGTTATTCCGAAATATTAGTATACTGTAAGCAAATGCTACAAAAATAGTTAACTATTTGCATCAGTTGTTTTAAAGCAATAGTTTATTTGCATCTATAATATATGTTGATGTATATTCTGACCCATGAAGCACTTGTACCTTATCTATATACAGACATAAAACTCGCGCCTTTTTTAACTGACTTCCCAAAAGGAGGAGGTTATATGTTCGTAGCATTTTTGTTTTTTTTTTTTATGTATGTCCATCGATTTCTCCGTCAATTATGGACCGATTTTGAACATTCTTTTTTTTTCTTTGAAAGGGTATGCTCCTAAGTTGGTCCCATATAAATTTTATTAACTTTGCTTGGAAAGTTTTTGAGTTGGCTTCAATAATACGTATTTTTTTCCCACTTAGTATGTAGATGATATGATAAGTTCATGTCACTGTTTTTTACATAGCAGATAGTGGTATTCGTTTTTGTTGTGGTAAACACAACTAAAAAGTGAAAAATAAAAACTTTTTACAAAAAAAAATCAACCGATTTAAAAAAAAAACACTACATAGCGAGAAATAACTTTAATTTCGGAATTCGGTGACAAAACAAGAAAATTGAAAACCAAAGACACCAACTTCCGAATTAAAGTTATTTCTAGCTTTGTAGTGTTTTTTTTGGAGGTCGGTTGATTTTTTCCACTAGGATGGGCATATACATGGGATGGGAGAATTCATTGAATACATACTTTATCCACACTTCTTTTGTTCTTAATACAATGTGCTTAAATGGCAAGAAATGAAGAAAATACTCACTCTCACTCTTAACCTCATCCTTAACATCTTCACTGGTCACTTTCAATGGAGGCTTGTCATCATCATCATCGCTGTCCGACTCTTCCTTCTTGATATTCTCTTCCATCTCCATCTGTTGGTTGACTACATGTTGCATGTACTTGTTCTTGGCTACTGCCCAATCCACTGATATTGGACGACCTGTAAGAAAAGTAATAATTTAGACCTTGATAACAGTCGTAAAGAGGAGGCTTGAGTCCCAGCAGTGGGCAAATTAAATTGTGCAACTGTTTGTGGTTTGTCTTCTTTTTTCGTTTTGACAATACATCTATTTTGTTTATACTATTTGGACCCAGTAGGTGGCCAGTTTTGTTGTGGGGTCAGAAGCTTTGTTCAAAATGTCAAGGGTGCAGGTGAACGGCATTTGGGACACTCTTGCAGATGGGACAATTGTGGTTTGTAAAAAAAATACTGAATCTTGGATAATTTTCTATAATTTTAAACGCAATGTTCTTACTTTCTTATCAAATCTGCTAAGTTAAACAGAGAACACAGCCGCCTCAAAAAAAAAAACAGTGGTGAGTGCCGACAGAAGTGAAAATAATTAAATCGGCACCGTAATGAACGCGTTGATGTCTTTGTAATGGTCAAAAGGTGGTGTCATTACGGTGTCGCGAAATCAATGGTTTAGTCCCATTTCAAAAATGCCCAACGCTCCTAAAGAAGCCTACACTTAAAAAAAAAATCTACTGGTCTAGTCAGTTATTGAATGGATATATCTCATGAAAAAATGTTTTATCCATTTTGATTGTGTTTGAACATTCAGAACTTTTTTTTGTTGAATAAATAGATTTATTGTTTAGGAATTTGGCAGTCTTCATAATTAGACGAGACAGCAAAGAATGTTTGCCACTTTTAATAGAAAGAAAGAACTCTTAAAACGGGTCAAGAGCTCAAGGTCAGACGGCCAACTCTAGCACCGCGCGCACTCATTGAGCAAATCAAATAGCGCGCGCTTCCCCGGCTTCCTGTGAGACTGTTCCACACTTCCGTCTCTTTTCACGAAATCACTCCCATATATTTTTTTTTTACAGTTTGATTGCAGGAAAGCGAGAGGAAAGACGTTACACATTTAAAAAAAAAAAAAACAGAAATAAAATACTTAGCAGTCCATCACTACTGGAAATTGCCTGTTATTTATGAAAGAAAATTAAATAAAATAACCCTGCCTGCACAGTCACTTTGAAGAACATTTTTACATCAAAACACTTACCTAAGAATGGCTTCATATTAGTGTTCAGCAATGCTTTTTTGGCCATTGGCACATTTTTAAAATGTACGAAAGCACATCCCACAAGTTTTCCATCTGGCTTCTTTAGCAATTTCACCTCTAATATATCGCCATATGACGCAAAATGTTCTTTTAGTGTTTCTTCAGTGGCTTTGAATGACACATTACGGATTATAAGACGAGCATTGCGGTTCACTCTCTCTTTCTTTTGTTTTTCCTCCGTCTGCTTCTCTGTATCTGCTTTCTCTTCTGCAAAATAATTAGGTTGCAGTATGTTATATTTTAAAGTCCAACAGACAAAAATTCGAACTTGTCAGCGTAGCATGGAAAGGAGTATGATGGGGAAAAGGAAAATAGAAAGAACTAATCACTGCGTAATTGAAGGCAACAAAAACACAAGATGTAGTACTGAAGCTAAGAAGATTAAAATGGAGATGTGAGTGTGGCCGGCCCCACTCTCAAGGGAGAAGAGAAATGGAACAAAAACTGACCCTATGGTATCCTAGAGAGGGAAAGAGAAAGAAAGGGAAACTTTTGAAAAGATGGCAGGATGACTTGGTGAGGACAGCGGGATAGACATCGACTAGACAAGCAAGGAACAGGAAGAAATGGAAGGGAATGGAGGATACCTTTGCCAAAGGACACAGTCTCAAAACTAAGAAGAAAAAAAAAGAAGTTTTTTGTAGCAATTGTAATTCTGAATTAAGGCTATAAATAAATAATAAAAATATTTAATTTATTTATTGTGTTGTAGTAATTGTTTTGATGTCGCAAAACATGTGGATCTAAAGTTATATTGGATCAGGCACGGATCAAGGTGGAGGTGGGAGGGCTTGGACTTCTCAAGCCCTTTTTTAAAAAGCCTTCAGCACCTATTTTCAAGAATCTTGAGAATGTGCCCCCTTTCCAAGGATAACAACAATTTATCTATCTTAGTTATAAATGTATATGTTACCATAAGATTGTGACAACTGTTGGTTTAAAATCTATCGGTATTATTCCATTGCTTCTGACCTTAGCAATAAATAACTTACTGTTAAAAGGTTTCTGGTCATCTTCAGAGTTGGCACTATCAAACCTTTGTCTTGCATTTTTGTTTTCCATATTCTGTACATATGCTTTCTTAGATACGGCGAAAGCCACATGGATGGGGCGGTCTGAAAAATAAAAATTAAAAGTGTAATTTATTTGGAGCATATTGTTACGTCGCACAGTGGGCTGAAAATCGGCTTTCATAGACATTCGATTTTTTTTTCGAATTGGTCAAATTTTTTGATTGGAATTGTTTAAAACAATCATGACCTTGAGGTATAATTGGTATGACGTCATAGAACATAGTGGAAGATAGACTTTTGATTTTTTTTCAAAATACTTGTATGGGAATTATCATAAAATCTTCAATATCTCAGCTATCGCATATTTGCGCAAAAGAATTCTTTCACACAAAAAATCTCCTATTTTTTTGCCAATTTTTGATATATTTCACTTTTATGGCAGAGGTGCGATGAAAAAGAAAAAAAATAAAAATAATTTTATTATTTTTATTTCTTCATTTATAACGATTATAAATGAATTTAATTACGCATTAGAATAATATAACAAAGAATATATAGCACAATAGTCTAGGCCATCGTGAGCCGCTTTTTTAGTCATTGATTTTTATACTACCTAGCAGAAAAACAGCATCTTATACGTAAAAAAACAATTCTTAAATTGTTGACAACAAATACTCGACTTTATCGGAAGCCTGACCCTTTTAGCCTATAACAATTACCGAGAATTATTGCTAATAGGTACCTACCTATTAACTAATAGGTAGGTGATCACTGATCACCTAATTTAAGTTTTATTATGACAATGAAGGGTTTTTAGGCTAATTACTAATCGTTCTCCAGAGGAACTTACAGAATCACTGTGCAGGTGCCTAATGAGTTATAATCATTAGGGTTAATTTAGTTCTGTACAGATATCTCACAGGTATTTAAAGTGCAGTATTGGGAACAATTATTCAGTTCACATTGATTTCCCCTTGTGTTAACAGTGAAATTGTGCTTGCAAAAAATGGAGAGTTTATCTACTTACCTAGATTTCTTCATGATTTTGAAGAATTCGGGGAAGTACAGTGACAGCCTTGCACTATATAATGCTGTAGTTTCTCGTTTGAACTTAAATCTCTCCGATGAAGATAATTTAACATTAAAAGAATATTGCAGAAGGATTACACTAGCTATTACAAGGAAATGGAAGCAAGCCAACAGAAAACTGGAGTGTTTCTTAAAGGAACACAAAAACTGGCTTGAGACTGATATTGATTGGCCTAGTTGCATAAAAGTACCTGCTGCTTCAGGCATTGTGGATTCTGAAGTAAATGCCATATCTCCTCAACCTTCCACATCTACATCAGCAGCAATATCAGTTGGAACAATGACAAAAAGAAAGGCACCAACTCGTAAACCATTTCAAGATCTAGGAAAGAAACAAAAAAGAAGGAGAATTACAGATTAAGAAAATTGTGAGTCCAGTGAGATAGCATATGCTGCTATCATAAAGATGAGACAAGAAGGAAAGGAGAATATTGCTTCAGCACTAGAATTCATGTTGACAAATCCAGGAGCTGCTGATAAGTTCAATAATTTAATTCATCAATCGTTGGCCAAGCAAGTTTTCACACCCGAGAAGGCACTTGGCATATTTCTCTCTTTAAAATTATCTAAGTGGCAATATATAACATTGAGAGAAACAGCCATACGTGAAGGCGTAAAAGATTTGTATCCATCTTATTACAAAGTTCAACAGGCGAAATTACAATGTTATCCTTCCAAACAAACAATAACAGTGACGGATTCATCAGCAAAAATTTCTCTTCAAGGATTATTAGATTTAACAGTCAAAAGAATCTTCGACAGTTTACCTGAGTGCGTAGAACAGAAACAGTTAATATTAATATCGAAATGGGGATTTGACGGTGCGTCTAGCCAGAGCAGATATAAACAGACAATGGACAGTGAAAATGATGATTCTAGTGTCTTCATGACATCATTAGTTCCATTGAAACTAATCAATGGCAGTGACACCATATGGAAAAACCCGAAACCCTGTTCTTCATCATTTTGTCGTCCCGTGCGATTTAGCTTCATGAAAGAAAGCAAACTGGTTGTCAATGAGCATTTAGACAGTATGAAAGAAGAAATAAAAGCGTTGAGACCGACAGATAGTGGCAGCAACAAGGTCACCCATGACCTTAAGATGACCATGATCGATGGCAAGGTCTGCACTTACATCTCTGAAGCCAAAGCCAGCTCAGTTTGCTATTTATGTTTGGCAAAACCTTCAGAGATGAACAATTTAACGGAAGTGTTAAAAAGGCCTGTTTCTGAGAATTTATACGAATTTGGGCTGTCTTCGTTACACGCACGCATCAATTGCATGGAATGCCTTTTAAATATTTCTTACAGACAAGATCTTAAAAAATGGATGGCAAAAGGGGAAGAAGATAAAGCTATTCTGCAGGCAAGGAAAAAAACAATCCAAGACGGTTTCAAGCGGGAACTGAACCTGATCATAGGTGTGGTTAAACAAGGCTCAGGAACAACCAACGATGGAAATACAGCACGGAGATTTTTTGAATTTCCGGAAAAAACCGCAGCCATTACGGGTCTGGATGAGAATTTGATTCGGAGATTTGCTGTTATTTTACAGGCTATTACATCAGAAGAAAATATATATATTGAAAAATTTAAAGAGTACTGCCTAAAGACAGCAGAGAGGTATTTGGCACTTTATAACTGGTATTACATGTCGTCAACTGTGCACAAGTTACTTGTACATGGGGCAGATATTATAGCTTGTAATGCAGTAGTACCAATTGGGTGTCTTTCAGAAGAAGCATCAGAGGCTCGTAATAAGGACTTTCGAAGATTTAGATGTCATCATTCAAGAAAAAAGAGCAGACAATGTTCTAATGAAGACATTCTAAACATGCTTCTTCTCACTTCAGACCCTCTCATTTCTTCAGTTAGACCAATTATGGATGTAAAGAACAGGAAAGCTCTCTTCTCTGAAACTCGGGATCTTTTGGATAACCTGCAAGAACCCGATGTCGAATTTTGCGATATAAATCAATTAGATTCCGAATCTGAATCAGAATCAGAATGTATTGATTGTGACTAACAGTAGGTTAAGATGTTTTTGTTTATTTACTAACTTTTTATTAGTTTTACTTTTGTTAGTATTAATTTAGAGCATGTCTGTAAATAATCAATTAAATTTTATTTTTAGAATGTATTTAGATTTAGGTACTATTTTTGTTCTATTTTTTTTTATATAAAACTATTTAAAATTTAAATGTAAGTCATATTTGTAGTTGTATATTATATGTTTAACTGTTATTATACCCTAATGATAATAACCCATTAGGCACAGTGATTCTGTAAGTTCTACCTCTGGAGAACGATTAGTAATCAGCCTAAAAACCCTTCATTGTCATAATAAAACTTAAATTAGGTGATCAGTGATCACCTACCTATTAGTTAATAGGTAGGTACCTATTAGCAATAATTCTCGGTAATTGTTATAGGCTAAAAGGGTCAGGCTTCCGATAAAGTCGAGTATTTGTTGTCAACAATTTAAGAATTGTTTTTTTACGTATAAGATGCTGTTTTTCTGCTAGGTAGTATAAAAATCAATGACTAAAAAAGCGGCTCACGATGGCCTAGACTATTGTGCTATATATTCTTTGTTATATTATTCTAATGCGTAATTAAATTCATTTATAATCGTTATAAATGAAGAAATAAAAATAATAAAATTATTTTTATTTTTTTTTTTTTTCATCGCACCTCTGCCATAAAAGTGAAATATATCAAAAATTGGCAAAAAAATAGGGAGATTTTTTGTGTGAAAGAATTCTTTTGCGCAAATATGCGATAGCTGAGATATTGAAGATTTTATGATAATTCCCATACAAGTATTTTGAAAAAAAATCAAAAGTCTATCTTCCACTATGTTCTATGACGTCATACCAATTATACCTCAAGGTCATGATTGTTTTAAACAATTCCAATCAAAAAATTTGACCAATTCGAAAAAAAAATCGAATGTCTATGAAAGCCGATTTTCAGCCCACTGTGCGTCGTACGTACGAGATCTTTCGAGAAAGCACATGATTACAGTATGTTTGCGCTAAAAAGTTCGAGAAGCATTCCATTATTATTAGTTTGAAGTTAAGTAGGTAACTACCTATAAAAATATTAGGAATTGCCATTGTAATTTCGACCGTACGCCGAGGGCATAAAGTACCTACTTCTTTATTCGGTACAAGTAGGTTATTATTTTTTATACCTACTACTTTTGTATTTCCTGGTAATGTTTATTTGTTGATGTTTTTCTGGAACCGTTCTACACGTCGCCGGAATGTTCGCGAATATTGGCGGTATAAAAGCAGAACGCCGACACACGATGGGTCAGTCTGATTTAGGCGATACAACGAAGCGAATCGAAGTGAACTAGAAGTGCGATATCTGAGTGATCAGTGGTGTATTTGTGATTAAGTTTTAAGTGTTTTGTGTTCAATAAAGTTATTTAAGTGTCTGATTGGTAGTAATTAATTTATCCCATACCCAGCTCGTAACAATATAAACTGATTGGGTTGGGGCATAAAAATGGTCCACCAGCATGTGTAGCATAACAACCAAAGAAACGGGTTTTCTACGGGTTTTGATGATAGAAGAATAGACAAAATAACAGATTGTGATTGTGTAATCTTCCATCAACAAAATCCGTTTCAATTACGGTCATGCTAAGTGTGCTGAAGGACTAAATGCTGAAGTGAAATACTCTAACTTATAATGTAGAACCGATTGGATCGCTTGATTTTGGTTGTACTCATATCATTTGAATTGTATGACATATTATTTGATTCTAATCTGTAAATAATTGTGATATTATATTTTATGTAATATGGGTTTTACCTGAAATAAGTTTTGTTTATAACACTATGATGGAAGATTATAAGGACATAAATATGTGCTGTTCTCTTGTGGAGCTCAGTGATGCACAACAAGTGCCCATGTGTAGGGAAAAGAAGCTATACAGAGTGTCAGGGGCAGGAACATCGACGTGCAAACTGTTACCATGAATCCAGTTCACAATTCTAGACACAAGCAGCGTTGAAAATTTTCACAATTTTTTTTTTTAAGTTTATGTTTCTTACAAAACTGCAATACCTACATGGTCAACTGTACAGACCAGCTGATTTATTTTTAAATAATTGACCAAAAATCCCAACACCGAAGTTGAATTTTTTCTTCAATTATTTAGAATCATGTACTGAATTCATGGTAACAGTTCGCGTGTCAATGTCCCTGACACCATGTATTATAACTGCCTATAATTATTGTTGAAGTTTATTGAACAAGGAACATATTATACTCGCCTATGGCCCAGCTACCACGTTTTTGCATGGGAAGGTTTACTTAATTCAACATAGATAAAAATGACATAATGACATCTTACCTAAAAATGGCTTCTTATTGGTAGCAGCAATTGCTTTCTCAGCCATAGCTACATCAGAAAAATGCACAAATCCGCACCCGACCAGCTTCCCATCAGGTTTCTTCAACAAATTGACTTCTTGCACCGTTCCATACTCCTCAAAATGTTCTTTCAAAGCTTTGTTGGTTGCTTTGAAAGATATGTTCCTCACGATAATCCTGCCATTGCGTTCTGCAGGTTCTTTGTTAGCCTTAGCGTCGTTAACGCCCGAATAAAACTCGTCGTCCATTTGGCCCATCTTTTTCAGTATCTGCGTATAGATTCTCGCAAAGAGAAAAGGTCAAAATCCGAGGTATAGTCGGTAAAGTTTCACGTGGTGCACCAAAACATAACCTTTCTTTTATAATGATGTTTACGATTCAAAGTTTACTATAAATAGGAATAAGCGTTAATTAATAATTGAAATGTTTAGAACGAAAATAGACTTTTATTGTATTAAATTGCCCAATATTTTCTTTTAAAATTATCGATTACAGGCGAAGCATTGCGCAGAATTGCGCTAAGTTGACATTATACAGCTTTGACATTTGACATTGACATTTAACTTCATACCACTACGCTACTCGGACCATAGACATTGTTTTTTCTATCTTAATGACTCGGATTAAGCTGCTACAGATATCAAAAAAAAAAAAAATTAATGCATGCAATGCATTTATTTTCCTTCAAGAGAGAACTTGCTACGCTCTGCTCAAAGTATTTTTGAAATAAAATAAATAAACATACTATCTTCTATTATTTTTTTAAGTTTTTCCTATCAATGTATTTAGAACGTATTCCAATCTCATAGATATGTCTATGATTTCTCATCAGAAAAAACCGATGCTTTCCGATAATTTTTTTTCCACGTTTGAAGTTGTTGTTTTTGCGACGTTATATTTAGATGATTTAGCAAAAACAATATATTTTTTATTCTTTAGTATTCAAAAAATCATTACAATATTTTCAGTTCAGTGTGGCCAAAAGTTCTGCTTTTAAAACAAAGACAAAATCAGCTGTGGAGGAGCTGTCACTTATGATGATGTTAAACGTCAAAACAATTATATCCTTTTCTTCGTTGTAAAAATTATTTTATAATTTCCTTCCGGTAGAATGAATTCCCGACACATATTCAGGATATGTAACAAACTCCTGATACAACAAACAATATCCAGGGGTCATGGTTTCAAAGTGGTTAAACGTCCTGACCCAAAATCTTTGAAAATGCCTTCGGCGGGTTCGGCTCCCAGCATAATGGAAATAATTAGAGAAAAAATAAGACTTAATGGTCCTATAACTGTTGCTGAATACATGCATATTGTTGTTACTAACCCAACTGAAGGATATTATATGAAAAAGGATGTAATTGGTGACGGTGGTGATTTTGTTACGTCGCCTGAAATTAGTCAACTGTTTGGGGAAATATTGGGGGTTTGGTTCTATGCTGAGACTCAGAAGATGGGCCCTGGGAAGCCTCTACAGATCGTCGAACTTGGGCCTGGCAAAGGAACATTGTTGTTAGATATTTTAAGAGTAAGTACCTAAAACATTTACTTAATAAATTCTCCTATTTATTTCTGAAGCACTATTGTTATGTACCTATTTAGTTTGTAGTGTGATTATTTTAAAAATCGTTATTGTACATACTGCTGCCTTAATTATTATGCACCTCATTTCGACCTCAGTTAATTCAACTAAGTCTCGGTCCGGAGCCTGGATGTGTGCCCGGTTGATGGCAATAGGCTTGCCCTTTTACATGGGACTTAAACATAACTGGTGAAATGTGGGTGTACTATAGGTACACCTCTGCCTAACCCTTCGGCTTCGGGAATTACAGGTGTGATGTTATGTTAATTCAAGTATCCTTTTTATATGAAGTTGAAATTAATATTGAAATTTGTTTCTAGGTGCTCAATAGTCTAGGCTACAAACCTCCAGACCTGAGTCTTCACTTAGTGGAAATATCTTCAACAATGCAATCAGTTCAAGCTAACAAACTGTGTATATCTCATAGAGAAGTTGATATTGAAAAGCCACATAACTATGAAGTAAGTATAATTCTACTGTCATTATTGTATTTAATACTAGCTTCCGTCAGCGCCTTCACCGCGTGATATCTTAATAAATTATAGCCTATGTCACTCAGTAATAATATAAGGACCTTGTGGCTAAGTAATAACAGCCGCACGGGTCGATCCAACAGGTTAAGCTATGTTTGCCAGGGTTGGTCCTTGGATGGATGACCGTCTTTATTTATTTATTTAATTAAGGTTCACCAACAGTTGTTACAGATAATAAACAGATAGGAACATATGGGTAATAGTGTCTTAAATCTAACTGCACAACCAATTACAGGCAAACACCGCATGCATAATCTTTGTGCCTATAACTTTAATTTTAAAGACTTAATGTACTTAAATTCTAGATAGTAACATTAAAAACTAATACTAATTACGTTTTACGTACCGAGACTCCTACATTCCTCGGAAAGCACGTTAAGCTGTTGGTTCTGGCTGTCATTCGTGGATCTTTGGCAATTGTTATGGGTCGTTAGAAGCTCGAGAAGGTCGAGAGAATGTCTGAAAGGGATACCGTGGCTCCTGGCAATACAGGCAACTGAAAGAACACGGGTGGGTTTAATCAGTAAGCGGAATGGGAGAAGTTGTTTGATAATTTAACACCCAAAAAAAAAAAAGGGTATCGTATTACCCAATTATTGGATTGTGGACGTCAGATAGACAGTCGCTCTGTGTAAAATACTTGTAGTAGTATTTTAGTTATTGCTAAGTATGAATGTGGATGGCTATTAGACTAGTGGAATACCAAATAACTGACAGATGGACTGTGTGAAAGATGATATGGCTGGAAAGGGGTGACGGCTAATAGAGAAGTATAGAAGTCAAAAGTCAAATAATTTATTTCAATAAGGCAAAGAAAAGGCAACTTTGAACATCAAAAATTTACAAAAAATAGAATTGACTCTAGTCGCCCCTTCCAAAAAGTAGTTTTCGTATAGAGAAGAAGGGGCAAGAAACTCCACCGTTACTCTTTTAAAATGTTTTATAATATTTTGTATACATTAATTATATAATTATATGTGAAGACGATGCAGCTAGAATAAGATTACTATACCACAATAGGTAAAAATAATTAAAAATGAAGCAATGACAGAAAAAAAAATAATGTGATGGATACATGGTGTTCACATATTTAAAGCATTGTAAAAGAACCTATACAATATTCCTAAAAATTTTACAAGTAATACTTATTTAATTGAAGAAAAAGACATGTTACACTGAGCACAAATAAATTGGGATTAGGACAAGGGAATGATGATGATAACTCTTTTAATCTGTATTGTGTGTCAGGGGTGGTTCATTAATTACGTGAGGCAATTGTGGCGATTTTTCGACTCCCCTCCCCTTGGTGACATGTCGTGAGATTCGAACCCCTTACCCCACCCTAATCTGACGTTAGATTTTTCAAAATGCGTATTTTTTATGTAAATACGTTAATTTGTGCTTGGTTGCATTGGATTTATTAAAAAAAAAAATCATAATTTGATTAATCTTAATTAAGACTAGATATCACTACTAGGAAAACGTAGTCTATATAGGAACTACTAAAATTCGTAAAAGAATTTTCATTCTTATTCAGTCTACTGGAACTCATGTATGGTCTCGAGAGGGAGCACTGGAACCAACAGTCCATGTGATTTTCAGTAAAATCATCTGCTCCTTTAACCTCGCTCTGATTTAGCCACTCTTAAGCCGTCACTAGCGACGTGTGACAATCCGTGAGGGTCTTGTGCGGGACATCTCTCGATCGTTTTTGAATGACCCCCTATTGTTAATCTCTTACTTAAAAAGCCGCACCTAAAACCTCTGTAACAAGTTTTAACACAAAACATGTTACAGTGTGTAAAGAAAATAGTCGGACTGAAATACAACCCAGTCTTTCTTTTGCTGTGTCCACAGTCTAGTTCTGGGCAACCACTAACTGACATCAAAGCCTGTGCACTTATGCTTTTTGAGCATCTATTGTGGCAATTTGTTAAGATAACACCTAAAATCTACTATGATCAGACACTGGCTAATGTCGTATAGACATGTACATTCATATAATTTTAAAATTTAATTTCTAGGGTGAAACAGTGAGTGGTATCAAGGTGTACTGGTACAATGATCTGAAGAAAGTACCCAATAACTTTTCTTGGTATATCGCACATGAATTCTTTGATGTAATGCCAATACATAAGTTTGAAGTAAGTTTCAATTACTTTTAGAATATAATTTCATTTTGAAGTAAAATATTGTAAGTAACACAGTATTTCATATTAATATTAAAGCAAATAAAAGCTAATATTTAAGCACACTCATTTTATTCTTGAAGTACACTTGAAGCTACCATTTGTCAATAAGTACATAATATTCAATGGTATATTATAAAATTAAATATTCGTGTTGTTTTTTTTTTAACTTAAGTTTATTTTTTATTATTTTTACTAAATTGTTTAATAACACCTTCCAGAAAACTGACAAAGGCTGGCGAGAACTCCTAATAGACTTAGACGGACAAGACAAACTTTACTATAGAATAACCGCAGAAGAGACCACCTCTTCCAAGTCCCTCATTAGGCCACCCTTAGATTCTGGGGACAGAACGGAGCTTGAGATCAGTGCCCGAAGTCTGGGTCTTGCAAGGCAACTGGCCACTAGGGTGGATAAGTATGGTGGTATAGCTCTCATTGCGGATTATGGACATGAAGGAGAAAAAGGGGATACTTTTAGGGTAAGTAATGCAATTTAGGGTTTAAAATAAAATAAATAATATGGCTTTTATATTAAGATTTTGAATTTGTGATTCTTTGTTTCACCCTATTTTCATAGTTTCTCTTTACGACTCTCGTTTCTTATCCTCTAATTTTTTATTTTATTAAAGACATGAAGAATGTGACAGAACAAATATTATTATTTACAGGCTTTCCACAAGCATAAAGTGGTGAATCCTCTAGAAAATCCTGGCCAGTGTGATCTGACAGCTGATGTGGACTTCTCGCAACTAAGGGTTGCAGCGTCTAAGACTCCAACTTGTGAGAACTATGCCTTGGTCATGGGCCCTGTCAAGCAGAAAGAATTCCTAGAGAGATGTCAAGCTGAAGCTAGGCTTAAGGTGAGAAACTATCGTGATCTTGGAAATAAAATCAATTACACTATACCCTCTAAACTACTACTTTCTACTCAAATTCCTGCTCAAAGTAAATAATATCATGTCTTGGCATACCAATTTCTACAGACTTCAGCAGAAAAATAAGATGGAAAGGATAATGCGACAGGATGTCCCCACAGACCAATAACAACTGGACGTGTGTTTTTGCAAAGCTCTTTTTATGCCTATCATTAGTTACTATAGTGGTCAGTCTCAAATCATTGTGTGAAAAAAGTTACAGCTGAAAGAAAAACCTGTGTCATTGTGGCTAATCATTCGTTACAGAAAAAACATACATAAAACATTACGTTTTTCTCTAAGAATAACAAAACAAACTAATCTTCATTATTATATCTGATAATGCAAGCATAAAGGCTCCCGCAGACAGGCGCGACGCGACTCTGGTGGAACAATTCCTATAAAAACTTCACAGAAATTGTGTTCTACCGGTGTCGCGTCGCGCCTGTCTGCGTTGATTTCCCTTAAGTTATTATTTTAAAAGCCTGTGATGTCCCCTACAAAAACCGAATTGATTCTCTTCACAAAAAAGAGGAAATTGGCAACACTACAACTACCACAATTCTTCTTTTTTGTACAACCCTAAGCCTATCAACTGAAACCAAATACCTGGGCATCTTTTTGGACAAACAGCTGAATTGGGCAAAACATACCAACAACATCACTACAAAAGCCAGCATATCCCTGTGGCAGTGCAAGCGACTGTTTGGCAAAAACTGGGGGCTTATCCCCAATGTTACTTACTGGCTATATATGTCAGTCATCCGACCAATCATCACATAAGGTTCACTAGTTTGGTGGCCCAGGACAGACCTGAACACAGCCCAAAGAGATTTCGAAGAACTGCAGCGGTTTACTTGTGTAGCAATCACTACACCCACTGCCACCCTACAGGCATTGCTTAGACTGCCACCTCTACACCTTATCGTGCGTAAGGAGGCCGCCCTGACTGCCTTTAGGCTCTATATATCAGGAACCTTGAGCAAAGACTCCAAAGTCACACGCATAAAGGAAGATGCGATCAAACGACAACCAATGATGGCATCAACCTGTGACGAAGCCCCGAAACTACACTACTTTCAAAAGCACTACAGCATAATACTTATAGCAGATGTTACTGTTTAGGCCTGAAAGAGATGAGAGTATACACCGACGGATCAAAGACCGACTCCGGACCCAGAGTTTGAGTTTTTACAGCCCGCTGGGAATGTTCAACACCGTCTACCAGTCGGAGTGTGTGCCATTATAGAAGCGGTTTACACCATAGAACCCAGGAGAGTTACGGACGGACACCCATATACGTGCACTCTCCGGTAGCGTCTCAGTTCTCCAATCCTTAGGGAAAAAATATTTTACCTCGAGACTAATTCACTAGAACGTGTAACAGTATCTAACCGCAACACAGTGACACTGCAATAGATACAAGGCAAGTTAATATAAAGCTTGTAAAAAGGACACAGTGGATCACTAGGCAACGACGCAGCTGACGAACTATCTAGGAGAGCATCCAGCACGTCAGTCTGGACTCTGTGGACCCGAGCCTATCGTACCCATGCCCTTCAACCAGCTACTCAGGTGTCTACAGGAGTTCACCCACTCACTAGAGGAGAACTGGTAGACCTCAATACCGGGGTGCAGGCAGTCCAGGGAAGCTATGCAATCCTTACATGGCAGGCTAACCAGGCGTTTATTATGCCTGCATAGGAACCGCACGCGCCTACTGACGGGGACCATTACGGGACACGGATTGCTTAACAAAAACTTTTACACAATAGGCATAACGGACAGTCCTCTGTGCAGGGCATGCATGGAGGCTACGGAAACCGTTGCTCACGTGCTCTTTGAATGCATAAGCGTCACCCAGATGAGAAAAGAAATCCTCGGGTCACCCAGATCTTTCACAGATGTTCTGAAAAGACCAGGAGACCTAATCAATTTCGAATTGGAGGGTGATGGGCTGGTCGCACCGACGACAGCCGCCATGGCCTACGCACAATGGTCCACCTGAAGCACTAGTGCGGAAATCAATCCCTTTAACATAGCAACATAGGAACCCACTCCAGGGCAAAGACCTCCAGACTCTCTTTCCACTTCTTTCTGTTCAAAGCTGCTAAGGACCAGTTCTTGTTAAACGAGTTCAGCTCATCTCACTTTACTCTGTTTTACGTTTTTTACTCTAACAAACGATTTTTTTGCCACAATGTCACAGGTTTTTCAGCTGTAACTTTTTTCCCACAATGATTTGAGATGACCGCATAGTAACAAATGACAGTCATAAAAAGAGCTTTTCAACAACATATGTCTGGTTATTATTGGTCGCTGAGGACGCATCCCATACATTTTGGCCAATCCTCCTTTTACTCATCTTTGGGGATAACTCGCACTTGACCAAAAAAATAAATAGGTATGCCAAAATGATTGTTTTCATGAAAAATGAGCTAATGTTTCCATATTTCTAGATACTCATGGATAATGCAAAGTCAGATGAAGACCGAGAAAAAATTAAGAACGCCTATGAAATGCTTGTTGATCCTGCGAAGATGGGAGAAAGATTCAAGTTCATGGCTTTTTATCCTTCAGCAATAGCGGAGATATTAAATAAGTACCCTCCTTTGGGTTTTTCAACTCCTCCTAAGTCTTAATTAGCACTTTTAAAAATACTTTAATATTTATATGAATTTGAATAGTAGATATTTAAATATTTACAAAAGATTTTGTAGGTAATATTATGTTGATTAAATAATTTAAGTGTCTGTTTCCCAAGTGTTTTTTTTTTATTCAGGCCGATATTTTGTAACGAGGGTGACTCGCAGATCGTGTGAATCCGCCACAGATTAAAAATCAGAGGCCCAGTGATAACCCAACCCATCCTAAAGTGATTCCTAATTATACAGGCTGGTACAAACAGAGACGTTATTTCATGCCCTCGTTTGCTCATGCCCTGGGGAATCCGAAAATACCCCATGTATGTTCCGCAATTCTAGATAGTTTTCGAGATAGATAAATTTTTTTTTCTTGATTTATAGATACAAAAATTTTGATCGAAAAGGAGGAATTTACGTTCGAGTGATACAGAGTCGAAATTTCTACTTCAAATATAAAAAAAATACTAGGAAGTATAGAGGTATCACTCGAACGTAAATTCCTCCATTTTCTAAAGTTTTTGTATCTTGAATGAATGATAGGAAGATGATCTAATTATTTTATGCCTAAAGGAATATTCCATAATCATGAAAATTGCAAAAGAGGCGGTTCTGTTATCATTTTCAAGAAAAAATAAATCATAACTCCTTCGAAACAAACAGCAACAGCAAGCATAACTCAAAAACTATCAAGAATCGCGGAACATATATGGGATATTTTCGGATATCTAATATATTTTTTATGACGTCACTGTTTGTATACTTCTAATCCTATCCATATTTTCTCTCTCAAGACTTATAAACTAACAAAACGCGCCGTTTTACTACGCAATTGGTACAATCGTAGTAGAATGTAGACCCAGTACACCTGTTTTCGCAGCCCGCTGCTTCGCTTCGATATGTTAAGCTGCGGTGGGGTTGGGAAAGAAACTAACATGAGGTAGTAAAGTGAGCTACAACGCCTACAACTACAACGGGCTTCACACTCACAGTCATAAGACCAGTATTATAATGTGCTCTGTGGTGGTGAGTGGTGCCCAATGAACTTACCTATAAGTTCCTTGGTGGTGCCTATCTTGCTACATATTAATAATCTGTGGTGGGGCCTCATTGTATATTGGTCATTAAAACATGGTACGTTATTCCGTAACGGGATTACGTTTCTGAATTCAAATTCATAGAAAAGGCCTGGCCACATACAGACGGAATTCTGTTTCAGAATTTGGAATTGGTGAAAATTTCGAACGGAGAACTACCTACTGTACGTGTATGATAGATCCTTGATTTTGTATGGATTTGCTGCTTTCGGAATTCCGAAACATTATTCCGTTTCGGAATTCACGCATTTGTATGTTGCCGGTCTAAACATGTTGAAATCTCTATTTTCTGTCAATGTTCCCTAAAATGTTTGACCTAGAAAGAAGAAGGATTTCAACATGTTTTGTTGTGAATGTTTCGCCAGTGCAAACGCACAGTTATAAGCATTCCTGTATTTGCCAACAGAAATTTGTAAGTTATGTCGAGAATCAAATCAGTAATACCCCACGACGTGTGGCCCAGAACAAAGCCTATGTTAATGTAGTAATCCATTTTATTATAATAAACTTATGTTGAGTGCATGCATTTAGGTGTGTTAAAGCTATAAATTTCTGTATTTGGTGTAAGAAATCAATCCGGAAAGTCAAAAAACCGATATGTTAAACTTGACGGTTAAAACCGGTTATTGTTGCACTAGCAGTCGAGCACAATCGGATCTCGCTCGTTTGGGCATCCGTCGATTGATTCGCGTATTTTTATTTATATCGTTTAGAAAAAGGCTCAATCATATTTTCTAATCATCACCGTGTAATTATAAATATATTAATTATAAAGTGATTAATTTGGTGCAAAACAATAGTTGCCTTGGTTTTGTCAATTCATTGCTGTGTATTCATCGGACTGTGATGAAATGTCAAAAATTTTCGTGGATTGGTGCCAATGGTCATGAAATTTTTCTGCCGTGAAAATTTTGTGATGAAAGTGCATTTGTGAACTGTTGATTCTATTGAATTTTGAGCAGTTGGTGTGTTATTGTGCGCTTCACAGCGGTACCGTGGTTGTGACGATTGCATGATTTAACACATTTCGAGAAAGTGAAGGTATGTAATCATTCGATTCTTTTGTTGTGGCTGTACATAATCAATTGCACAGCATCGTGAGATTGGTTAGTTTTTCTAATCATGCGAAACCGTAGCATATTTTTTTAGTTCGTTGTGATCCATCAGGGGTTTCACAAATCTGCGCATTCCCCATTTTTCCGTGCGTACAAATGTAAATATTTACGAAAATCTTGCAGACAATGCTCTGTATTGATAAATGTGATTCAATAAAGTATTTTTTTAATACCAAATTACGAACTAGCTTAGGCATCAACTCACGGAATGTTCAATACTTGTGTTTTGTATAAATATCAAACAAATAGGCACCTGCTTTCAGTTGCTTAGTAAAAGCTATAAAATATTTTATAGTTACTTACACAACGAGAACTGTTAAATATTGTATTCATGAAACAAATAAAATGTCTTTGAAAAATTTATTACTACACTAAATTCACTAATGATTCATTATCATTAACATCATCCATGATAATTACAGTGCAATGAAGATTCAAAAAAAAAAGAAAAAAAAATAACGTCATCCATAAACCACTGCTATGATAGATCTAGATTTGAAATAATTCCCCAAAGTCACTGTTCTTCTTAGTTTGAAGACTCCACTACTTCCTTTGGTAGTTTTTCTTTTAAAATTATGCTTTGTCATGTTGTCCAAATGCAAGCAAACAAATATTGTTAATGTCTTCACTGTTCACAATATAAATTATTTTTATTTTCAGCCATATTATCCCACTGTAGGGCAAAGACCTCCCTACTCACCTTTCATTTCTTCCTATCTACTAAGCTATTAACAACCACTGTCTTTTTGTAAAATATTTATAATTATTTTAAAAAATAATTATTAGTATTATTTTTAATAATTTGTATAATATGGTTTTACTATTTATACATTTAATTACTCCATGACATGTGTAATCTCAGTGATCAAATACATGCAATATTAAAAACAATTTTCCTCTTAGATTATAAACATGTGGTGAGTATTGATTTATGCACTAGTCGTTTATGTTGTAGTCAGATAGGCAGTCGCTTCAGGTTAAATACTGGTATTCAGCTGCATGTGTTAATACTTGAAGCCGACTCCAACATAGTTAGGAAGTTACTTTATGTTTTAGAGTGCATTGCATGACTATTATTTAATAATGCAATATTGAACTTTATTGCTGTATGAAAGAGTATTTATTTACTTTCTAAAATGGATATACAAATCTTGCACCGGCCATTGAGTACCCGCACGATCTCTCTCCGTCAAGCGCTGACTCGCTATGTCTCGCACTGGCACGCGCTGGCATGCGTCGGCTCGCTCCGACCATAGCAAGACGGCGCAAGGCAGCGCTGGCCATCGCGAGACGGCGCGGTATAGCGCTGGACATCTTTCGGTGTAAAAGGGTAGGCGTGATTTCAATTCTCGCTCATCCCATCCACGTAACATTATTCTCACATAATATTATTCTTAATATGATGTCATCACAATATTATTATATTGAAAACAATGCACTATGTTTTAAAACAATTATACATTAGTGGCTTTATTCTTAAAATTATATCATTGCATTCATGATAATTTTACTCATAAATAACAAGTTTATTATTTCTTTTATGAGAGCTGCAAAATCTTAATTGTGACTATTATAATATGATACTTTACATTATTTTTTTTAACTTTTACTTTTGCAATTATAAGGAAAGACTCCAATGACACAAAAATGAACTCGCTGTGACACTTCTCAAGTCCACGGACTCTACTTACAGACTTAAAAGAGAGTGAATAGTGTCAATCTAATCAACATTAATAAAATATCTAATAACGAGATGACGCATCGCAGGATGCAAACAATCTCAAACTGCCAGTGAAGACAAAAAATCTGGTTATAACTAGAGGGCTGATTGCAGAAGGACAAAGAGAAAAAATTTGTTTTACTTTTCTAAATTAATATTATTAAGTATGTTTGTTGGTTTGTTACTATTTCACGCTAAAACGGCTGCACGGATTTGGATGAAATTTGGCACATGGGTAGACCATGACCTGGAAAAGGACATAGGATACTTTTTATCCCGATATTCCCACGAGAGCGAGAATTATGAAGTTGAAACCATAGGGCGCAGCTAGTCATTCATAAATTACTACACTAACGTTATGTCATTTGATACTTACAAAAATCGAAATAATAAAATTGAAACACTATTGAATGTCAATTTAAATACAGCCTTGATATCTATAGTTGGCTACTGTTAAAATACATTTAAATTTGCAACTTATCTATAAAGCGTTTAAGTATATAATCAGTTGCATTTTATATATACTCCTCAAGTATTGGTAACTTACATCTTTGACTTTGGGTTGTGTTAGGTCACAAGGGGAATGACTGTACCTTGTGACCTAATCTTGACGAGTATTTAGACTCACATATAAGATCAAGTATCAAGTTTATTTTATGCATAATAAGTATCACATATAACATCCTATACTATTAAAGGAGCAATATTTGTCTTTATATATATTTATTTGTTTAAATATTTGTACCTACTCATGTTCTCAAAATCTGCTCTGACAATTTCAATGAAAGTTGCAACGGGGTTTACGGGATTTACGGGGGCAAAAAATGGATCTAGCTAGGTCTCATATCTGGGAATTTTTTTTGATAGGTAATCGGTGAGTGAGTATGTCAGTGACTAAATTAAGGAACTTTGACCTGCAATAGTTTTTAATCTACTGGTTCAAATTGAATGTAATTTGGGAATATACCTATTTATACTAAGCCCTCTTGCTCACTGAAAATTCAAGCTTCTAGCTTTATCCACAACGAAGTCTTTTACGAAAGATGGTACGGCTGTGCCTTTGTGTTTGTGTTGCTCGACTTGACGATAGGGTAGATATAGTTTTCGCTTGTCGTTCTGTGAAAAACCATCTGCTGGTTTCATACTAATATTTAACCACATTGTTTGTGGAAACCTCCCTACTAGGAGACTGTACCAGGGGTGTAAGTTTCAGAACCTGCTTGTGAACTTAAAAGTAAAATAAAGTATTGCGAACTGCGATCATTAGATACCATTGCGAAAATCAGTGAATGTGAATTTCTCCTTACCACCATTGCTGAGACCATATTTTATTAAGCTACTGAAATAACTGAACGAATTGAATATGGATTTACATCGAAGCATTTCTGCCTAACTTACTCGTATCTCGAAGGGCTTCATGAAAATTGACGCGGCTGTAATCTGATATGCTTTGGAGTAATGATAGGTTATCCTGATTCAATTAGTGACGCTAGGGATTTGCAAATTAGTTTATCAATTATCTTGGAGTTGTGGACGTATCGAACGAAATCCATCCTAACTTATATTATAAAATGCGAAACTGAGTTTGTTACGCTTTCACGCTAAAACGGCTGAACGGATTTGGCACATGGGTAGACCAAGATTGGGGACATAAAGTACTTTTTATCTCAGTAGCACGTTTCTTTGGGATAATTTCCCACCTCCACACGGGCAAAAGCTAGTAATAGCTGGCGATATTTGTGATACGCGACGGATATACGATGACATGACACCAAAATGGTTCGGACCCGGTCTCAGTCGATTTTTCTGAATAAGTTATACAGGCAAAAAAAGAGAAGGTTATGAGAAACACAATAAGTTCATTCATGACGAAGAAAAAGAAAATCCCATCAAAAACAACATGTAAAAAAATGCAAGTTTCGCAATGCAGTTCTTCTACCGTAAAAAGATATGAGATCTAATGTAAAACCAAGTCTGTTAATTTATTCAGTACCTATCTATTTGTCATCTTTATTTCTTTACTAAATAGAATGACTTGGCCATCGCACGGCAACATAATCACATAATAATAATAAATCTACTATTTTAAATTGTCCTAATTAAATAAAGCGCAGCTCTAATATAAGGTAGATTTTGATGTATGTAGAATGTAGATTCTATTGCCGTGTGCGATTGCCAAGTCATTCTATTTATTAAAGAAATAAAGTTGATAAATAATAGATGGGTGCTGAATAAATTAAGAGACGCGTCACCGTTACCGACACCTCATTTTTGTAAACGCGATTGCACTCTTTATTATATTACGTTACGGATCAATTTTCTATGCAAGTATTTTTACTTTAAAGGTTTTGGAATTATTATTTTTTTAGTTTTCACTTCTGTCGGCACTACCGGAGTGCCACTGTATTTTTTTACAACTTTTGAAGCAATGTATTAGCAATCTGTTTCAAATCGAAACAAATTGTGATTGATCGTGTATTACGCAATTAGGGTACAGATAGCCAGTCGATCCATGTAAATTACTGGTATTCAGCTGCATCCGGTTAGACTAGAAGCCGACCCCAACATAGTTGGGAAAAGGCTAGTCAGATTGATTGTGTCTTTCTCAACAATCAACTTTCGCTTCGCACATTGCGGTACTTATTCAAAAATTACGCAAAGCAAATAAAAATTTAAAAGCATACAGAAAGCTTACAGATTATTGATACACATTCCAGGTCATTGAATCGTAGATTTTATCATGTAAATCTGACACAGATTACTGTGTAAGTGTCATACATACGACCCACACGAATTGAGCGACAAAGATGGACGAAGTCGCCGAAGATTCGTAGGTCATCCTAAGTTCTAACTAATATTGGGTTGGCACAAAAGTAATGAGACACTTGGTTTACGTTTAATATTTTTTATTATAATTACAATACAAAAAGCTTAGTTAATGATGTAATCACCATTAGCATCTAAGACTTCTTGCCAACGATCCGGCAAAGTTTGGATGCCTTTCGCCCAGAACTCCGATGGCTGTGCCTCGAAAAAGTTGTTCAACTCCGCCTGTACATCATGGAAATCATTAAATTGTTTACAACGCAAATGTTGTTTCAGAGCTCTAAACAAATGATAGTCTGATGGTGCGAGGTCTGGAGAGTAAGGTGGGTGGGGTATCGTCTCCCAGCCCAAGTTCTGCAGCTGTTGGCGAACGGTAGATGCGACGTGAGGTCGAGCGTTATCATGTAGTAAAATTACATTGACTCGTTTTTCTTGATAGCAGAAGATAGTTCGGTGAGCTGGGTTGAATATTTGTTAGCGTCTACAGTTTCATTGTGTAATAGTTCATGAAACAGCATGCCTTGCACGTCCCAGAAACAGCAAAGCAGAACTTTTAAGCGGTTCTTTTGACTCAACTTCGGTTGAGTTGGTGGCGTTTCTTCTCGGGGCAGCCAAAGAGCACGACGTGTATCGTTCTCATAATAAATCCATGATTCGTCTCCCGTAACCAGATCAGACAAAAATTCTTTAAGTCGGGGTCGCAGCAAAAGTGATTGACAGATGGCGACACGGACTGCACGACTGGCGTCGGTAAGGATGTGCGGTACCCATCGCGCCAAAACTTTTCGATACCCAAGCTCATGCAGATGGTATTCCACAGCGTGGTGACTGCAGTTAAGTGCTTCCGCTAATTCACGAGTGGTAGCATCCGGATTCGACTTCAGTTCGCGGCGTAAATCGTCATCATTGAATGCAGGTGGTCGTCCTGAGCGTTGACTTTCAAGGCTCTTGTCTCCTGATTTAAAACGGTCAAACCATCTGGACACCGTGGCATGGCTAGTACTTCCAGCGCCCAATGCAGTGTTGATATTGTCAGCCGCAGCCCGCGCACTGTGGCCTAACAAGTACTCGTATAAGTATAGTGTTCGAACTTGTCGCTCTTCCATTTTTCTTCAAACGGACTAAACCAATCGCGAGGGCGGCTTTATATACCCTTACATTAGAATTACCTAGAATGTTCTACAACATACTAGAATATTATCGAAAAGAATTAACTTAAGAAAGGAAATGTAGAGTTTTGTAGAGTGTCTCATTACTTTTGTGCCAACCCAATATTATAAATGCGAAAGTGAGTTTGTTTGTTACGCTTTCACGCTAAACCGACTAAACGGATTTGGATGCAATTTGGCACATGGGAAGACCATGACCTGGAGAAGGACATAGGATACTTTTTATTTCGATTTTCCCACGGGATCGAGACTTATGCGGGTGAAACCTTGGGGCGCAGCTAATCGTTCATAAATTACACTCGTCAGCCTGAATTCCACAAGCAATTGAATTTGTTTTAAAGACCATATGTAGCGTTAATAAAGAACCTTAATACTATCCTGGTTTAGATTTGAGCAAAATTTCCTCTAGGTTCCGTGTGTCTGCGAATAACAACTACTTGTGAGCGCCAAATGTGCCGATCTTTGCAGAATTCCCTTTGACGGTTATTTGTAGTAGTCATTGAGAGGTCTATGTAATAGTAGTGGACCTAAGAAAAAAACTGGATCGTCCCTCAACAAAACAGTTAAACTGAAAAACCCCCTTCCTATTGCACCTCTGCAGCAATCGGTATTAGGTGAGACGGTAAAATATTTTACAGGCTCCGTGGAGGCCAAGGTCAGGGGGTCTATTAAACTAAATTCATACAGACAACGCTCGGCCTAAACCGCTGTGTCTAGCAGCATGCATTATTTTTACAAGAGTTCCTTTTGTAATTAAAGTGAGCACTAAGGAAGGGTGAGGAAATAGGAGATGAAAGTTTTTATGGAAGTTCGTCATTTTGCCGATGGAAAATCCATTGGAGTACACGATTTGTAGCAAAGACATCTCGTTATTTTGACATGTCGCCCCATCAGTAGATTGCACCTGTGCAAAGCATGGGCGGGCCGCTAATACCTAATGCTATAAAATACTTATTTTGCGATGATAATGACTGCAGAAAAAATGTCGATTCGAACTTTAAATGAGTATTCACGATCTTCAGAATCTGAACTAGACTCAAGACAAAAATACTCTTAGGAAAATATATAAAAAAATCCCCAATCGGTAGGAAAATAATTGAAAATTACACTGGGGAATTTAATATTCAGTTTTGGACCAAATCAATAATGAGTACATTTAATGTTGGGTTATTAGGTCCAAAGAACAAATCTTCTACTTTCTACTTAATAAAAATCTAAAATTCTTTCAATGACTGACAGACAACTCACAGCCTAAACCACTGGATCTAGTGGTATAAAATGTTGCGTAAGTGTTCCTTTTGTAACGAAAAATAGCACTAAATAACGATTTTATGAAAATTCACCCTCTAAAGGTGTTAACGACTTGTATTAACAGAACTTCCAACTTATCAACAATAGTTACTGATTTTTCTGCATATTTCAGGGTGTTGCCGATTGGTGATCACCGGACATGAGCTCCCCGCCCCCCGTGCAGTTGGAGGTGGAGGTTGGCGATGAATCTATGGAGGACGACGCTGCCGACATGATTCCAGCTGACAGGTACGATCATGGAAAGGGCCCTTTTAATCCTAGCGGGGGCAAAGGCCTTTTCAACGTAACGTGTAACGTCCTATTATAGAAAAAGCCCTTTTCTGGTGAATCCTTCTCCGATTGCTCGGGAACTACGATATTAATTTCCGAGAAGAAAAACGCAATGTCCTGGGAACCTTTCAAAGTAATTAATATAACCTCATGTAGAAGAGGATCGACCATTAATTACTACGCTTGCTTAGAACCGGGTTGGTGATTTCGGACATTATAATTATATCAATTAGTATTTTCAAAAGTATAATTAAGAGGAATTTAGCATTTATGGTAATTTAATTATACTACTGCTGGTTTAGGCGTCTAAACAAAGACAGTTTACTAGTAGACGTTTTTCGAGACGCGCCACAAAAACCGGTACTTCGTCTTCCGCACCCAATCTTGATATTGGCTAACCGACTGATTTATTGAACTTCTACTAATTCAATATTCTTTTGTTTTGAAGTGAAGCCTTTCGGGCACACATCGAAACTTTCATATTACATTAAGTATCTTTTTACATAACTTCGCGTGTGTGTGGACTCATTCCTGACCGGCCGGAGAAAATAAAAGACAAAGAAAATTAGAAACGTATGCGGAAGACTTTTGCCCAGCGTGTTGAAGTAACCTACCGCTAATGACGATTCTCAGCGAGATAATTTAACCCATATTTCAACAAACAGAATTAATAATGGTACTTCTCAAACTAGACAATTAGTCAAATTAAAATTCTGATTATCTAATAAAATAGTAACGAAGTGTACATTGAATATTTGAAAAAAAGTAATTGCTACGAGGTGTGGGAGCGAGTCTGATGCCAAACTATCGTTTTTACAATGTTTGTCCGTTATGGATTGGCGCAAAAACCGCTGAACGGATTTGGATAAAATTTGGCACGCAAATAGTTTATATCCTGGATTAACATATAGGGTACTTTTAATTTCGGTAGTACGTTCCTGTGGGATATTTTCGGACAACCACGCGGTTGAAGCCGCGGACAAAAGCTAGTGTAAACTGAATTAAAGGATCCGCTTTTATAATAAAGTTTTTTTACAAAACTTGTTTAGACCTGCCTGGATAAAAAAATATATCTAGCGGTCTGGTCTAATAATAATCGTATTTAATGCGAAAAACTAATCAGTGTTTGAGAAGCCAGAGCTAAGTGGCCTGTCATTGTATACAGTGTAGATAAAGTTTTTAGGTTACGTTTATTGTTTAATAATGTGGTTTTTCATGCGCTGGTAATTATATCTGTCTTCTTTTATAAAAATAAAAATGAAATTCTGGCCATTGGTAAGCGTATCACTCGAGAACGGCTGGACCAATTTGGCTATTTTTTTGGCCTCGCACACTGCACCACATCACGCAGCATAGCGCGGCAGATTTAACATTGTAACAATTTGTATAGAAAACACTATCTGCTTGCGTGACGCGCTCCCGCGCGCAGATTGTTGCTAAGGTAACACCTAATGACACTAACCTATTCTTAGATATTTCAACCGAACCAAACATTGTTATTGAACACCGCCCATCCAATCAAGCCCTATCTGTGCAATCTAATGAAGGGGAGACTCAAAAGAATGTGATGAGATGAAACAGGAGAAAAATATCTGTTAGTTTTCGTTGTTCCCGGCTGTCATTTGTAGATCTTGAACAGTCGTTACTGGTAGTCAGAAGCCCGAAAGTCTGACAACCAGTCTAACCAAGGGGTATCTTACTACCCAGTAACTGGGTTGTGGAGGTCACATAGGCAGTCGCTCCATGTAAAATACTGGTATTCAGCTACTTCCGGTTAGACTGGAAGCTGACCCCAACAGGCTTGGGACAAGGCTTGGTAGATGATAAGTTTTCGAGAATCTACGTACATCTGTTGTGAAGATACACTCATTCATGACAATGGCAAGTTTAAATTTCGTGCGGAACAAATGCCGTCTGACTTCCGCAAGCCTGCTGAGAGCCAGACATTACATTGCATCTAATTGTGCCAATTCATTCTACGCACATTATTGGTATGGATCGGTTGGAATAGATTCCGAATTCAATATCGTTGAGAGTTTGAGAGGAGGATAAAAAACTGATGAAGTTATAATATCAACTTGGTGCAGATAAAAACATCACGTAATAACAATTGCCTGCTTAAATTGTGTGCCTCTCGAGTACACATGTACACGTACTTCAGAAAACGGACAACCTGTTAATGCAATTGATCGTACGTTTTTTTAAGTTTAACCTAGGCTTTGGTAGATCAGCCTGGCTTTGCCAAAAAAAAACAGTACAGATAAAAGAGGTTTTGTGGAAAAAAAACAAACAGTTCGATAAAATACAGAGTGCAAATGTTGCACCTGTCAAAAAAAATGTAAAAAAAGAAAGCTATTCATTTAATTAAACCAGGTCCCCTGGCAGACCATCAAAGCATCTAAGTGGGTCGCGGATAAAGCCGTGTTTACAGTCCAAGCACCGCTGTATCAACTAATAGTACGCGTTGACATTGTTGTCCGATTCCACAAATATACGGGTGGATTTGATTTGTAGCGAGGTGAAATATTTCTGATTGGCTAAAGGCGATGATTTTTTTGCTATACCTCATTGGGTTTCCTATGTAAATATGCAATCAGAAACGCATAACTTTGTTATAACGATATAGAACAAACCGAAAGTTTTTTAAAAATATATTACTTATTTTAACAAATTATTTGTTCGGTTTCGGCAATAAAATTTATCAAGAATAAATAAACATAGTACGAGGGGGCTATTAAAATTTCATAAAACATACCGGATTTCCATAACGTGTTGTAGGATACTCAAAATACTCAGAAGCTAATTTTGTTAGGAGTCGACTAATGAGTATGATGAAAAGCATCGACAAACTAATTATTATTTTGAAAAAGGTCGCTCATTTACTTAGTTTGTTCGATAAATAAGTTTAATTTATGATGTAATGAAGATAGAGATCTAGATAAAGATTGTAATTATAAGGAAATGCATTAATGTAATGGGAGATCCATTACATTAATGTATTTCCTAATAATTACAATCTTTATCAAGACCTTTGAAAAGAATGATAACGAATAAGGTTGTCCCTAAAATAGTCTGATCTTTAACAGGTGTCATCAAACATCACAGATAAATTAAAAATTATTCATCAAAGAAAAATAAAGACCAATTAATATTGAAATTGATTGTGAAACCGGGTTTCTTCTGATTATTGTTACTCCAATTTTAAGGTCAAGGTGGTGGCAGGCAATAGACCAGTAACCGCAACTACCTATATTTCAATAGCTTTTGCCCGCAACTTTACCTGCGTGTATTTTGTATTTCATAATTTTTTACTATGCCTCCGCTGTCCGTTCGTCCGCCTGTCTATCAGCGGGCTGTATCTCATGAATCGTAATAGATAGACAGTTGCAATTTTCAAAGATTGTGTACTTCTATTGCCGATATAACAACAAATAATAAACATTAAATTAAAGGGAAAACAAAAGGGGACCACAAAGTATGGGGACCCCCATACTTTGTGGTCCCCTTTATATTAAAAAAAAACCTTACCCTGGCATGAAGAGTGTCATTGTCCAGAACTCATCGAGTAGAGTTCAATTATAATTTTTATTGTTTTTTTTATCTACATGAATGACGAAATAGGGGTCCATAAAAGTTGTCAGTTTTAGACCATTTTTGTACGAGCTCTATCGCAACAACTCAACAAGTTAGGAATTTGAAACTTCCGTAAATCATGTACCATATCCTATTCCTATACTATTAAATGAGCAATATTTGTATATATATATATATTGATATGCATTATTTGTATGTGTATATAAGGTGCTATAAAAATATCTGCCACGGCTTTAATGGGAGGTAGTATTGTGTTTATAGATTACAATAGTGAAGAACTTTCGTGCCCAGGAACCTTTATTTCAATTTGAGAAAATAAAGTAGTTAAATAAACATTGACTCTACTCTGCATAATGTGGTTCACAAATTACGCGCGATGTGTCGCTTTTTCAATGAAAACAACTGCTATCTCTTTCCATCTGTTTTGTGAATGAAAATTGATATCAGCTGACTAGTTCGTCACTACCCAATCTACTAGGTACGCAATAATACGCCAAGTGTTTTAAAAAAGCAATTACTTACCAGCTACCGCATTCTTCCAAAAAACTGACGTAAATAAGATGATAAACTTCCCATCACACTTAAAACAGGCTTTGGACTGTCAAGTTAGTGTAAGAATCGCAACTTTTTTCTTATTATTTTTAAACAATAGGGTACTTCCTTACTTAGATTAATATCAAATAACGATAAATTACAGTAACTTGGCGTGTTTAAAAGTTTAATCATCTTATTTACAACAATTGCACCGTATTTACAGTTATTTACACACTCCCTACCTACTTATCTACAAAACTGTTGCACTAGTCCGCCTTCGCGTTGCACACAAATGTAGGCACGCTTACGCACATGTCTCTTCACTTTATTTAATGTGTCCGTTTCACTTTTCACTTGCCTAAATGCGCGTTTGATGCGCCTTTTTAGTTCTTCCACACTTCTAATGTCATGACCGGTTTGGCCGTACACAAGGTCCTTTACACGACCCCACAAAAAAAAGTCTAGAGGCGTCAAATCCGGCGAGCGTGGACACCTCGGTACTGGCCCTCCTCGGCCTATCCACCTATCACCGCCGTACCACACACCGTTTAAAAATTCCCTTACGCTGATGGCGAAATGAGGTGGTGCTCCATCATGTTGAAAGTGCAGCCCTCTTATCTCTTCAAGAGGAATACGTTCCAACATTCTTCTCACACGGGTTCGTAGTAAGCGCAGATACGTGTCTCCGTTCAGTCTGTCCAAGAACACTGGACCTAGAATTCTGTTGCCGAGTATCCCGGCCCACACATTAAGGCTAAACCGAGTCTGAAAGTGGTCAGGCCGCACAACACGAGGATTCGCCTCAGTCCAATAATGCGCATTGTGTATGTTGAACATACCAACCCGTGTGAATGTGGACTCGTCAGTCCACAGAATGTTGCGGCGTTCTTCTCGAAGCCAATTACAAAACGCGAGGCGAGCCGCGTAGTCATGTGGATGCAATTCTTGCACTCTTGTGAAGTGGTAAGGATGGAGCCCTTCCCGATTTAAAAGTCGCCACACGTAGTTGTCGCTCACGTCGAAGACTCGAGCAGCATCCCTGGTGCTCGCAAGAGGATGACGCCGGAAGAAGTCTAACACTTCCTCTTCGAGTTCGGCAGAGTATGGAGGCCTGCCTGCGTCAACCGGAGGCGGGTCAAAGCGGCCGTGTCGTCTAAATCTGTACACGGCGTCCAGAATGGTGTGATGGCTCACTCGCACACCAAACCTCTGCTGGTACAAGTTTACTGCATGCGCAGTTACAGAGTTACACTCGCGGTAGCACAATACCATTTCAAGATAGTCTTGATTGGAATACCGTCGTCTGGGAGGCATTTTTAATGAAACGCGCGCGATATTCCCGTCGCTACGAGCGGGCGGGGGCCGACTGGCGACTGGCGAGCGGGAGCGGGCGCGGGCGGTCGGCTGGCGCGTGCGACGAACGGGGTAGTGCGGGTGAGGGTGGGGGCGCGCGGGGCTGCGCGACCGAAGACAGAGCGGCCGCCGTGCACGGCGGCATTTGTTTGATAAGAATGGCAACAGTGTATGAACGTCGCCGGCGTTTATGAATTGAATTCGGTGCGGTACGGCAACAGCTTACTACGGGATGGTTTTATACTAATAAATCAATTCAAATTTATACGTACTTTTTTTTGTATGAAAAAAAATATGACAAATAATCAATAATTTATCTTTACTATTGTAATCTATAAACACAATACTATCTCCCATTGCAGCCGTGGCAGATATTTTTATAGCACCTTATATATGTACATATATATTTGTAGTCACGTTCTCGAAAACGGCTCTAACGATTTCGATGAAAGTTGCAATGTAGGGGTTTACAGGGGCGAAAATTCGATCTAGCAAGGTCTTATATCTGGGAAAATTCGTTTTTTCTACTTTCACCCGAGCAGACTGGTCGCCCAGGTACTGCTGCACCTAAATATTAAAAACGCCGATTCATAAGGTATTTTATTTAAATATGGGCGAATATTTGAAACTGCAAAAAATAATTTTCGAAACCTGGGTCGGGCAAAGTGTTATTGGGTTTTTCCATCTGGAATTTCTCAGTAGCAGGCTGGAGTATGGATTTGTGCATGTTTGATGGCAATAGGCTCGTCCCCTATTATTTGGGATTTATATACTATAGGTGCACTTTGGTCTAACCCTCCGAGGAACACAATAACACATTATGTTATGTGTTATAACGAGTAATGTTAAGAAAAAAAAATGTTTTAAGTCATTAATTAGAGATGCAACGATGTTGCTATGACGATAATGATACGAACAAAAAATGCACCGTAAACGCTATTAAGATAACAGGTGCGATATAAAATACATTACGGATATTAAATTAACATTTAATTATTATTAAACTAGATAAAATGGAAAATGACATCTATTTTTAACAAAGCAAGTATCTGTTAACGATATATTATTATATCTTCTGCCTTGTCTTTTCCAACTATGTTGGGCTCGGCTACTAATTTAACTGGATGTAGCTGAATACCAGTATTTTACAAAGAGTGACTGCCTCTCTGACTTCTACAGCCCATTTACTGAGCAATACGATACCCCTTAGTAAGACTGATTGTCAGACTTTCGGGCTTTTGTCTACCCGTAACGACTGTCAAAGATCTACAAATGACAGCCGGGACCTACGGCTTAACGTGCTTTCGGAGGCACGGAGGGGTCTCGATATGAAATGGATGGTCACCCAACCACGGACTGGCTCCTGCAAGCATAGCTTAACCTTCGATCAACCCGTGTGGCTGTTATTATTTAGCCACGATATTTTACGATATAAAATATCGAAAAGCTACGATAAGCTGCTAGACAAAATATTAAATTTTTCATTCACGATCACGATATTAGAATTAACTGTGTTAACGCTTTTGTACTAGGTACCCAATTCTATCATGTCGTCATGTGTGATTCTGTTATGATGACTTGTCATTTTGAGCCAAAAGGGTGTGCACTGAGTAATAAATACTCGCCACATGGATGACATCATTCTAGTGAAAGGGGAAGTGCTGTACTGTCCACCTTGGCATGCCTTTCAGGGAATCCAAGTCATTGTCGTTGCAGAGTCACTATAGAAGCTTTTGCCCTCGACTTTATTCATTGTAGTTTTTGCTTTGCGTTTTACAGAAAAAAATACTAAGAAATATTGGAAAATTTCCAATTTGTTTTTCATTAATGGAATAAATCTAAAGTTATATGTCATACAACAATAAAATACCAAAATATTATGTCACATAATATTATGAATTGATTTTATTTTATAGTATTTAGGAATCTGTGGAAAATGCTAAAAGAGTAGGGGAACAGCAAAGAGACGATGGATGGGCTGTGTGAAAGATATGCCCAGAAAGGGGGTGATTACTGAGGCGTACAACTACAAGAACCATGGAAGAAGATTATTTATTTGGGGACAAATTAATTGGGAGAAGAACAGCAGAAAGATGACTATGATGTACTTCAATATCTACTTATTTTTATTCAAAACCAAACAGTTGTTTTGCCAAGATTACCAATACTTTATTCGCAAAGCATTTCTTTACGTAATCTCCTCACCTTGAATATTTAAATAATCGACCGCGGTGATATTGATTTCTCGAGGACATTGTAACAGAAACACAGATGATAATGAAAGATTTAACATGATACTGATTAGATAACTTCAATTTCCGTCGTTTCCTGCTTCTGATAAATGCAGCCTTCGTTGGTATTTTGTTTACGTTTTTTTGACGAAGATTATTTTTAGTGTTCCTCTACTAGTGTCTAAGTTTACATATACTGTGATTTTTTTCTTAATATTTTTTACAAGTTCAAAAGATATTTACGGCGAGATTGTGTTCTTATTTTGGAGATGGATTTAAGTGAGTGTAGTGATGGAAATAATGCCGTTGAATCGAGTTTAGGCATTGTGTGGGTTCATAAGATATCGCGTTCCTATCTCCGTTTAGTGTCATTTTGTTATAATAAGGGGCAAGATGCTGCTTTGATGAACTGGGATGACAGGTATTCGATTTATTTAAATTTTATCAATGTGTGTTGTCTGGTTTATCACAAGATAAAAGGGAGAGAACCGCTTTCATTGAAAAAGGTCTTCAAAGATGTTGAATTCAGTAAACTGGAAGGTTTCCCATTTATAAACATTTTTGGTTTTGGTGCCTATTCACATTCAGTCGGAGCTACATTCTAAAACGCGAAAGAAAACTTGTGATAAGATTTAAAATAAATAGACTTTGACAAATATGAATGTAAATATTACAGCTGGATGCACAATAAAATAATTTAATTGATTCAGGCGTGACATTGCGGAAATCCATTATAAAATGATGATGTGGATATATTTAGTAACCTGTTCCGCTTAGCTATTTCTAAAGAGTCTTAAAAAGAACCCGAAAGAAATCGACACGTGTTTCACCTCTCAACGAGGCATCCTCAGGATGACGATTGACTTGTCGCGAACTCGAACACGGCGTGTTGCCACACCAAACACTGAGCGTCTGCGCTCAGTGCTTGGTGTGTGTTAATTTATGGAATGTTATAAAGTACCACCTTATCATTCCATATTGTGTTGTATTTGTCATTGCTATGGCATACAATTTGCGACCATGGTGTTGAAGACCATCGTCTAGGATTGTGTCGTTAATTTTGCGCGACCTGTAAACAATGTTGTTCTTGTATACTTTCTTGTTGTCAAAATGGCTGACAACTCAGCCTAGCGCCGCACAGTGGAACGAATGTATGGAAGCGGTTGGACGTAGACATGTCCGAAAAATAAGAGTAAAATTATGACAAACTAATGATGCCATCTTATTCGATTACTTAATGCCTTCATAAATTGTGGTGATGAATTTCTTCATAACTCCCATATTTCGGGAGTAATTTGAGAAAATGTGAAATTTTACTATGAAAATGAGTGTATTGAGCTCTCTCCCTCCTGATTCCGGGCTTGTTTCAAGTAGCGGTCTCTAATATCGTAATGCTATTACTAAGAGCTATATTTAATACTAAGACACATAGTGCGCCAAATGTGCACTTTCTGGGATAAAAGGAAATGAAAATTTAAAAAAAAAAAGTTTTTTCCCCATTTGTATTTACTTTAAACCGCAGACAGACTTATTAAGAGGTCTATAAATATATTATATATATACAGAAATATATATTAACAAAAATATTCACAAGAACTGATGAGAGTATGACTTTTAAGTAAGTTGATAATAAATTACCTAGTTTCATTAAAAGTACAATAAATAATTAAGACGTAAGCTCTAATTTACTAAGTTACACATTTTAAAACAATAACATCATTTAATTATCTTCGTCATCATCATCATCATCAATTAATTCAAATTCAGAATCGATGTCCGCTAAATCATTTATGTTAACAAATTCGATATCACTTTTCTCAGAATCCGTAAGCTCATAAAATTCCTTAAAAGAAGATTTTTTTACAAACTTATTTCCTTTTGGACGGATACTTGTAACAAGTGGATCAGAAGACAGTAAAAGATTGTGCATAATATCTTCATTGCATGAGATACTGCTATGCTTTCGAGAATGCCCCTCTCTATATTTTCTAAAATCTTTATTTCTAGCCTCAGATGCCTCTTCGGATAGAAAACCAATGGGCACAATTGACATGTTCTGAACTATGTCTGGCCCATGCATTAAAATTTTATGAAGTGAAGAAGGCATATAATACCATGGGTATAACTCCACGTAAAGCTTAGCAGTATCAAAGCAGAACTCTCGGAATTTAGTTACGTTGATCTTCTCTCCTGATGAAATACACTGCAAGATCACACAGATTTTTCTTAAAAGCATAGCATCTATTCCGGTCAGTTCAGCAGATTTAGTGTAGTTTTCAAAAAATCTCCTTGCCGAGTTGCCATTGTTGGTGGATCCACTGCCTTGTTTCACAACATCGAGAAGTAAGCCCGTTTCTCTTCTTACAGCCTCTTGAACTCTTTTCTTCCTGTCATCAACTTGCCTTTTTGCTATATCACCCCTTACTTGCCATGATTTTATGTCTAATTTGTAGGAAATGTGTAATAAGCATTCCATTGAGCGAATCCAAGCGTGAAGGGTGCTTAAGCTATATTTATACATGTCCTCGTTTGCGTGTTTATCTTTGATTAACTCTAAATTATTCATTTCTTTAGGACAAGCCTTGCATATGTCACACACTGAAGCTGCTGTATTGGATATAATGGAATGAATTTTACCATCAATCATTGTCAACAGCAGTTGGTGTTTGACACTAATTCCATCAGTGATGGTGGATGGAGTTAAGGCTTCAATCTCTGCTTCGATTTCAGCCATCTCTCTCTGCACATTTTCTTTGGTTTCCTTTATAAACTTAAACAATATTGGCCGGCAAAATGAAGTGGAAGATGGTCGCTCGTTTTCCCAAATTGTTACACCTTTTGAGACGAGCCGCAGTGGTACAAGACTAATCATAAAATTACTAGCAAGATCGATTTGCTCATCTTCACTCGTCCTTTGATGATAAATGCTTTGGCTAGATGATCCGTCAAAACCCCATTTGCTGGTCAATACGAGCTGTTGATTGGGATCAACAGGGGTTTCTAACGACCTAATAAGTCTTCTTGAGGTTAAATCCATCAAGGCTTGTAATTTGATTTTTGCAGAGCTCTCTGTAACTGTGAGATCTTCTTTGGCCGGATAGCACTTAATTTTTTCTTTAACCAACATGTAGTAACTCGGGTATTGAAGAGCTCCTTCTTGAGTGTTGAAATCCCGAAGAGTGTTATAGCGCCATTTCGATAAGTTCATCGATACATAAAGAGCCAATGCCTTCAAAGGGGATATTTCCCGTACCTGAATTGATTTACCTTCAATGAAGGCTTTGATTTTTGAGGCCTCTTCTGGATTCTCCGTCAAGTATTTCATAACATAAGCTGTATCGCTTTGTCCTGCCTTTTGAAGCGCCCTTTCGGCCGAAAACATAATTTCAGCGCTGCTACTGCTGCATGAAAGACTATCTTCAGTGATGCGTCTTCTTTTTTGCCGGTTACTAAGGTCCTCAAAAGATTTACGAGGACTAGGATGTGTACAAGTTGAAGCATCAGATTTAGCAGGAGAAATTATGGGCTCGATGACGTCACTTATATTTTCTGTAGAAGGTTCCATATTTTCATTCTGTAATTCCGGCCATTGAATTGCAGCCTGTAGCCAAATCTCATGTTTCTTCCGAAACTTATCTGTGCTTCTTCCAGACTGTGTCCATTTTGCATAAATGCGGTAGCAAAATCGACGACACCAGTCTTTTAAACTTGTTTCAGCACTTTCACATAACTGAACACAACTGTTATCTTTTAAAACACTGAACAAATAGTTAAAGTCGCGTAAATCTTTATGTGCGCGTGCGCATAAAGCAACGTGAATATCAAGATTTGTATTAAAATTTGGAAAATACATTGCGAGATTAGCTTGGATACAACGAGGTGTAAATCAACACTGATTTTAAAGTTACTAATAGTGACCTATTTATATAAAATCCAGGTATCCCAGGTATCCTTTGTTAAATATTGCAAGGTAATTAGTTATTGTGATAATTAGTAAATGATGCATGCTAAATTAGTGTATTAAGAGCCATTTAGTAATTAAATAATAGCAATGTTCTTATCAGTAATCATTAGTGCATCAGTTTTATATGTAAACCTTAAGTCCCTAATTATATATCCTAATTAGCTTATATCTTCTCTAATTGGCTGATCAGAAATGTTATTGTAATAAGGTAAACCTTTAGAAAAACGGTTTTAATCAACAAAATAAACAAAAAATTAAAAAATTGTGTTATAAAATAAACATCACTCTTTATCCCAGAAAGTGCACATTTGGCGCACTATGTGTCTTAGTATTAAATATAGCTCTTAGTATTAGCATTATGATATTAGAGACCGCTACTTGAAACAAGCCCGGAATCAGGAGGGAGAGAGCTCGATACACTCATTTTCATAGTAAAATTTCACATTTTCTCAAATTACTCCCGAAATATGGGAGTTATGAAGAAATTCATCACCACAAGTTATGAAGGCATTAAGTAATCGAATAAGATGGCATCATTAGTTTGGCATAATTTTACTCTTTTTTTTCGGACATGTCTACGTCCAACCGCTCCCATACATTCGTTCCACTGTGCGCCGGTAGCACAGGTTCCCTCTAATAAAGTCATTCGTAGAGACCCCTTAAATATCCCCATCAATCCTTTATCGAATGAAAAAGTTTTCTTTTAACAACAACGTTGCGGTTTAAAAGATGTAGTGACAAAAATTTAAAAAGAGTATGCTTAGATCGTTTGGTCATGTTGAGAGGATGAATGAAAGGCGACAAACAAAAGGTATTAACAAGGCAGATGTCAGTGAAAACGCCGCGTGGGAACGCCCTGGAAAGACATAAACTGACCTTATTAACCGACTTTTTTTTATTTATGTTTTCCTTAACGATTTGAAAAATTCTCTTTTTGTTTGAAAGACTTTCAAGTTGGTCCCATTGTCTTTTGGTCACGACCTGATCTTAGAGAAATCGAGGGAACTCTTCAAATATTATAGGCACACCTATAGCGATTTGGGTATTTTTGATGAGCGGTTCACATTACACTATTATAATTTAGATAAATTACAAACCAACCCACTAAAAAGCGAAAAAAAAACTATTTTTGGTTGTATTTATTGTAAAAAAGTTTTTTTTTGGTGATGTTCTTCAGACAGTCCAGGTTCGTAGTAGGTACCTACTCGCAACCGGCGCCGGCGTGCGTGTATGACCAGTTTCATGTATGAACGTAAGCTAAGCAAAATGATTATTAAGGACCGTAGCAGGTGAAGCTCTGTAGCTTCTGTCAACCTGTGTGGACATAGGTAGGTCTCTTTCCCTGTGGTTTTCTCCAATCGTCACCCCAACTTCTGGTCTTGGCTTCCCGCTGCTTCTCCGGGCCTTCCATGTGTCCACTTAATTATTTATGGTTGTTATCCTGAATTCCTGACTTTGCAACAAAGTGTTCCTTTAACCATAAAGTCCATTGACATACAATAACGACCCGTCTGCCCTTTTTTGTGGCAGTCAAGAGTTTTTACGTGACCTCGAGAACCCGTACCATAAAGAATTAATGTTTCCGACCTGACAAGTAAAAATATATTATTATTATCTTGTTTCAAAACTGACCAGTTCAAGCACGTGCTGAAAACAGGTTTCAAATTACTGCCTAAAAAGGCTAAAAGTTCTTGTGGCTAGCTTACGAATGAATCATGTTTTTTTTTCCTGATTCAAAACTATTTTGTTAATTAATTAATATTAAAACTAACACAAAAAAATGCAGAGTGACGGTAACGAACTGGCTTCTTACATTGTACTACGACATGACAGAAAGTTTCCTAGCTTAAGTAAAAACTCACACTATACACATTGACAATTCACAAATACACGTGCACTCACTAACATAGGTACCTATAACATACAGACACTTACAACACCAACAAAACTAACACAAATCACAGCACATGCATACACTCTTTTTTATATCTATTTTAAGTTTTAGAAATGTACCTTTTATTTAAAATTTTTAACGGAACGAAGGAGCCTGTATCTCACAACACAGGGAATCCTGGTGTGAGGTCTAGGAATTCAATCCACTTGAATGTAAACTTTTCTAAATAAATTTATTTTTATTCTAAATTTTAGAAATGGATGGGGAGAGAGAGAGATAGATACCAAAGAAAATATGGTTCGTTTACTTGGTTTGTGTGACGGATGATATGAAGAAAAGGAGCGAATGATAGTGTCGGCAAGGGGAATGGATTTTTTTGAGGTTTTTGCAATAGTTATTAACTTTATTTATTTTTTTATAATTTTGTTGTTATAACAGCAAAATAAATACACAATCTGTGAACATTTTAACTGACGTGACTATTACGGTTCATGAGACACAGCCCGCTGACAGACAGACGGACGGATGGACAGCGGAGGCTTAGTAATAAGGTTCCGTTTGGTACGCTTCGGGTACGGAACCCTAAATACGAGGTGGGCCGACCCTATGTAACATAGAGCGAGTGCAAAAACGTGATGATAAATTAAAAGGAAGTAACATATCTATGATTTATGGTTGTTATCTTGATTTCGAGCGAGTCGATGACAGCCTCGTTCGTCTAGTTGTTACAAGCACGACTGCAAAGCGTGAGCTCCTAGGTTTGTTATACAGGTAGGGCAATTGGATATGTGGCAAATGTGTATATATATTGTGCGTCAAGAATTCCTCAGTAGCTGCCCAGGATTTGGCCCCCCGCGGTTAATGACAACACCCATAGGTGAAATATGGGTGTATGATCCACCTCTGCTTACCAATATCAATCTACCTAGCCTTTCCCAACTATGTTGGAGTCGGCTTCCAATCTTACCGGATGCAACTGAAAACCAGTATTTTACAAGGACTGCCTATCTGACCTCCATAACCCAGTTACTGGGTAACACGATACCCCTTATACCCCTTGGTAAGACTGGTTGTCCGACTTTTGGGCGTCTGGACTACCCGTAACGACTGTCAAAGATCTACCTCTGCTTATCCCATCTGAGAAAACAGGAGTGATATTATGTTGTGTTAATGTAATCTTTCATAAATAATTATGAAGTCATCGAAGTATTACATCTTTACAACACGAGCGTAATATTAATTTATTGTTTACGTTTGCTTGCTTTAAGGCTCTTTCAAACAGGCGCGACACGCGACGCGACACAAAGACACCGCTCGTCGCGCGACAGGCGGTATCTTTGTGTCGCGCCTGTTTGAAAGAGCCTTTAATTGTTACGATAGTGGAATGGGTCACGATGCAATTCAGGGTTTCTACTCAATGCTATTATTAATATAATTTTAATGCTGGCATGCACATTTTTCCCATCGGCAAAAATTTAAAAGAATTCCTTAAGTACATGCTTACGTCGCCTATTTTTGAGGGGTGAATTTTTTGGGGGTACATTTTCAAACTCACTTTCGCCATATTGGTTAAAATTTAATTACCTAGTGAAACTCCACAGGCGTGATAGGTATCGATATAGATACGATAAAACAGATTTCCTTAACTCATACTTCAACTAACATTACAAGCGGTCGTTGATCCGCCAAAAAAAGACAAAATCTTTAAAAACATCACGCGTGTAATCCCCGAAGGGTTAGGCAGAGGTATACCCATAGGACACCCACATTTCGCCAGTTATATTTAAGTCCCGTGTAATAGGAGGCGAGCTTATTGCCATGAACCGGGCACAAATCCAGGCTCCGGGTTACTACTGAGAAATTCCAGATGAAAAAACCCAAAAACACTTTGCCCGACCCGGGAATCGAACCCAGGACCTCATACTCAGCAGTAGCGCTTGCGACCACTAGACCAACGAGGTAGTAAAATCTTTAACATTTTTATTTTATCGTGTTTAGAGATATCTATACCCATCACGTCTGCAGTTTCTCTAGCTAATTTCATTTAACCTTGTATAGGGAACTCTTGTGCAAAATGGCATGCTTCTTGACCCAGCGGTTAAGGCTGTGCTTTGTCTGTCAGTGAATGAATTAATGAATGAATGATTTTTTTTAAAGTAGATTACACCGTGCCACTGATTTACTACGTAGGTATTTTTAATTGATCGTGACGAGGGTGTTCCGATGACGTATAAACCTTACTGGACAGACATTTAAGTGTAGTTAGATTGAAATGTTATGAACTTTGGAAAGAATACTTCGACGAGAAGACATTAACAAAAGGTATTTAGTATTGGACGATGCAACCAACCATTCAGAACTATCCTTGGTTTGATAATTCCGTTATGAGTAGACAAGAAATCGTGACAAGTTTGAGACTTCGTTCAGGACACATCCCATTGAACAGTTTTGCCGCATTGATGGGCAATGTTACATCTCCCAACTGCGGAATGCAATGTGGTCGAAGACTTTTTCATATTATGGTGGAGTGTGTCCAGAACGAAGCGGAAAGATATTTGATTAGAGGCCAATTTAATATGTATATTTGTCAAGTAAGAGAATTTAATATTAATTTAGCTTTTCCAGCATCCAAAGCCGCTACAATATTATATAAATTAGTCAATTTAGGGATTAAGCGTAGATGTTAAGCTTTGCATGTAACAATGGGTTCCTATGAGGTTGGCATGTTCACTATGTGATCAAACCCTCGTTAATAAATAAGGATTAATTGTGTCAATTAATGTTATTCGCAAGAATTATTCAGTCTCGGCCAAATACCAGCTTCGTACCGAACTACGCATTCATATTATTATTATTAAACTTTATCCCTGTGGTTAGTAAATTTCCTACATTTGCGGTTATTAAATACAGAAATATTTAGGAAAATTATTTTAAATTCACGAGGGGCTTGTGGCTAAGTAATTCAGGCTAAGCTACGCTTGCCGCGTTTGGTCCGTGAATGGGTGATAATCTTTACATAATCCAATTTGCCCCCGAAAAGTGACTCCAAATTAAAAAATATTCAAAATTCATTTATTTACGTTACACGTTCATGTGGGTCACAGAAATTCATAAGTGCAGTGGCGGGTCCAGGATTGTTGTTTGGGAAGGGCTTAACTCCGCTGAGGGTAGATTTAAGCAAAGTAATCACTGAAAAAGCACACAACATTTTACAAGCGTCCTCGGATTACTTTTCGCAAATTCCTCAATGATTTCGTTAGGTTGTAGACTACCAGAGATATCTCTGTAAATATACATGGTGGCCAAACCGGGCAGGGAGTGAGGCAGAATGAGTGGCACGCGGAATTAAAAATTCGTTACTTAAACAAAACATTTCATTGAAAAAAATTTGAAGGTAATTGATGGCAATTGTACATTAGGTAGTTTAATACTTGCTAAAAAGTTTAATTACAATAATATCAAGTTCACTTTAAGGTTTGTCACGCCAAATTTCAACTAAATAGGTCCAGTAGATTCGGAGTAAATTGGTTGTGGTTGTGACAGACGGACAGCCAGCCAGCCAGGCAGACAGACAGACACACGAGTGATCCTATAAAGGTTCCGTTTTTTTTCCTTTTGAGGTATGGAACCCTAAAAAGGAAGAAAATACCTTTCCCTCACTATAAGAACTTCAGATTCTGTTAACATTAGGCGTGGAGATAACATTTCGATTGACCGGTAATGACGTCACACACTATTTCACTATGAAGGTTCGTGCAGACCAGCGCGATATCGCGGGCAGCGCGACCCCGCTGCCTGTAGCGCCCGCGATATCGCGCCAGTTTGCACGAGCCTTTAATCTATGCTGTTAATATTGAACCTCGTTGCATTGATTGACCCACATCTATTAGCTTATCGCGTGACATGTGTTCACTGATGATAACTAGACTTTGACTCGGAAATTTATGATTTTTGTTTGGAATTTAATCAGCTCGATGATAAAATGTAGAACTAACGCGATCCGTCCACCGTGGGCTAAACTAAGTTAGTTTGCAGTTAATTTAGTTTAGCTTAAAATGATGATGTGGAAATATTTAGTAACCTGTTCCGCTTAGCTATTTCTAAAGAGTCTTGAAAAGACCCTGGAAGAAATCGACACGTGTTTCACCAGGGTCTTTTCAAGACTCTTTAGAAATAGCTAAGCGGAACAGGTTACTAAATATTTCCACATCATCATTTTATAATGGATTTCCGCAAGGTCACGCCTGAATCAATTAACTAACTATCTTAGTTTAGCTTGCCAGTTTTTCATACACGCACAAATAAATTACAATGAAATCTATTCCTGCAAACACTTGAATAAGGTCTTCAAAAGACATGATCACTTCGTGTGAATACATTTTATTATTAGTAACATTGATTGCAATCGAGACAGACAACCCACTTGTCTCAATTAGGCACCAGTCCCCACCCACCTGACTAGGCAGCGACTAGCTATCAGCGATTTTCATGCTTAAGAAACGTACAAAAGATTTCAGTTCCCGTGTAAGTAAATAATCAGCCATCCCCATACATTTTGGTCGAGTAGGTATTGTAGTTTTGTATGGGACAGTTGATAATTTTTTCGTGATTACGATGTTGGTCCCATGGAAGAAGATGTGTTGACTGATGGTCTGTACCACTCCCTTAAATTTGACCACACCTTTATTCTGTATATTACATTATTAATAGTAGATCCGTGACTGTTCACACAGGCAAGTACTCGTTTGTCGCAGCGAAAAGATCTATTAAAGAGAGTACTCGCTTAGCGACGCCGACATGACGTTCGTTTGGCAAAACTCGCTGAGAGACACCCTCGGAACTTACGCATACTAGCGACTAGCGAGTAATCGCTCGCCGTCGACTCGCGTCGTCGGGCACCTGTACCCCAATACGGTAGTTACCTAGGTAAAAAAAAAAAAACTATTTAGTCCGGCTTTCAGATAATAAAAAAATATTAGGCACGTATTTTTTGCTTTATCATATTAATCAAAAATAACTTTAAAAAACACGCATTAAAGTTATATTAAGTCCTATGTAAAATAGGGGAAGAGCCTATTGAAGTTTTTATTGTTAACCCTCGACGGAAAAAGACGGGTGTTATAAATTTACCGTGCGTATCTGTGTCTGCATAGCTCCTAAACCGCTGAACAGGTTGTGTTATTGTTTTTTTTTGTTTGACTTTATCGAGAGTGCTCTTAGCTATGATTCAAGACAATCCGTTCAGCCGTTTGAAGATTATCAGCTTTTTTCTAGTTGATGAATTGTAAGCATCTTCCACAGGTCTGATCGATTTTAAATTTGGTATTCAATGATATTAGAAGAGCATAGTAACCTTGAACTGATGCTGCAGCGTCACCTGGAATTTGCAGGATACCCAACTCCCTTAGCAACTTACAGCACCGATATCGTGTTTGGGCTCATTGGAATGGCCTCAATGAATAGATGGTGAACAGGGTCTGGTGATGGAATAGGAAAGAGAAAAGAGAAAATTTTTATGTTGGGGGCTTTTTAAATTTGTTTGTTTTTATATTATAAGTGCTACCTACCCCACCGTTGATATTGTAAAAATTTCGAAAACGTTAATACATGTGGATTGTAAGTAATAAGTGTGATGGTAGCACAAAGCACTACCCACTATAAACTTGCTTATACTAATTTTAAAACCCGCCAAGTGCCATTCCATTTTGAACCAACAATCTCATTTCCGCAAAGTAATTAAAAGCAACCTCCACTGTATAAGGAACAGTGCATTATTACCAAGCCTTCGCATTTATTAGATTCCCCATAGACTTTATATGAATATCATACTTAGGGTTGCGCACTTTTTATATCAAATATAGTATTTTCGAAGCCTTTGCTTGCAAAAATAGCAAAATAATAAAAAAAATATAGTAGGTACTTAATTATGTTATATTTTTATGCATATCGTTTTTGCTATTTTGAGCTTTATTAACGGTTTTTTTGTTAAACAAATTGTCTCATAACTAATTATTACACACCTCGCCATTTTGTATTGAAATTAAAATATCGTAGTTCCGCGCACATTTTTATTTTTTTATTTTTATTGAGGCCTATTCAATTATACATACCTATAGAAGGGTTGTCAACCCTAATCATTCTATACATGCACCAGCAACGTGTATTGTGCTGGGAAATCATTTGATTAAACTAGAGCAGGGCTGAACTTAGAATGCCTATTGTACATTTTCTATGGCATCTATTTTTTACTCAGTCTATTGTCTTTCTGCAGAATGCTTCGTGTTGTTTACTAATGCAATACAAAGAATTATTGACGAAAAGCCGCGTGCCAGATGGGATTTCCTATCGATACAACTTCCATACTAATTTCTATCCCCTATTTAACCCCTTTAGGGGGTGAATTTTCATAAATCTTTCAAAATAAATAAGGCGGATAAATTCCAAGTTTAGTATACGATGATTTATTCGCAGCTAATTCAAAGTTGGGAAATGTTTTATTACTCTCACCTTGTTTGTAACGATAACGTATCTTCGTCCATTACACGCTTTAAGGCTTTAATAGCACCGCATTATATAAACACGTGTTGAAGTGAAATGGCCGATAGTGATTGATGCTGTATAGAAAATATACACAATTTGTAGAGAGCGTGTTCTGTTATTGGGAAATCACTTTGAGTTTGGTTCACCTATGTATGTCCCTTGACATGAATGTCTAGACGTGGTGATGGCAGGTGGAGCAGACCCTTAACGGAATAGTTGCCGAGAAACGGTAGAAGGAGCGTTGAGACCAATAAATAACACGATGGACGATCTATAGAAGATCGCAGGGAAAACCTGGATGAGACTCGCACAGACCAGGGAAGCATGGCACAAAAGGGAGGATGGCTTTACTCAGCTGTAGTGGAACGAGGCTGTCTATGATGATCATGATGACGAATGTCCCCTGGGCATCGAGACGGTCTGACAAAATGTAATCTAAAGCGCTTCATTTTTCGCTGCAAGTTTCTTAGAACTAATGCTTGTATGAATGCTGTGTGTTCTTCTGGAAACTGACCCTGCTTAGCCCAATATAAATGAGAAAGGCTACGTTCAACAGTACTTTTAGTGTGAATATTTGTAAGGAACGTGTTCATTTTGGTCATGCTAATCTTAAAAGCATGTTAGTTAAAATACTACATGCAAGTTGTGTCACCTGCTATTCACACGCGTTCAAATATGGCACTCCGCACTTGCAAACGACATAATTTATGAGTTGAGTCAGTGGGTTATCTTAGAGTCTGGTAGAAAAAGTAGGTAATTTTTTGATTAATTAAATTAATGTAGACTATATCTATATGGGGAATTGATGCGAATGCCGTCAAGATCTCGTGATATTTTTTTTTTTTTTTTTTTTTTTTTTTTTTTTTTTTTTTTTTTTTTTTATGTTCTTTATTTACAACAATCTGTCTCCTACGTGGGACATTCAGAAGTATGTTGGTTGGTGCTATCGCTGACTCGCTCAGTATGTGACCTGTGTCACATCTTCATTGTTTTACCAGTAGTTAAGCTAACTGTGGTTGAATGAGGTCTTGGGGTATTTTGCGCTTTAATCGACGCACTTTGTTGTGGTTGTCCATTAGTGACCGAGCCAGAGTATTTGGGTGTTGTTGGATTCGTTCTTTATAGGACTTGGTATGGCGTGCGATTTCCTGCTTCACAGTGGGCATTCGTAGGTCGTGGTGTAGTAGTTCGTTGGGTACAAACCAGGGCGCGTTTGTTATCATGCGCAGAGTTTTATTTTGAAACCTCTGTATAATTTCTATATTTGAGTGAGATGCGGTGCCCCACAATTGGATCCCATATGTCCAGATGGGCTTCAGTATTGCCTTGTACAAGAGTATTTTGTTTTCGAGAGATAGCTGAGACTTTCTCCCTATGAGCCAGTAAAGTTTACGTGTTTGGATACCCAGTTGCTTCCTCTTAGTGAAAATATGTTTCTGCCAGGTAATTCTTTTGTCTAGGTGCAAGCCAAGATATCTCACATGATCTGCTTGTGGGACTTCAATGTCATTTAGAGTAACTGGCGGACAGGATCCTCTTTTTAAAGTAAACGTAACATTGACTGATTTGGTTTCATTGGCTTTAATCCGCCACTTTTTAAGCCAGTCTGATATGTCATTTAGTCCTTCTTGGAGTATTTGTGAGGCAATTTTTGGGTCGCTATGTGTGGCTAGTATGGCGGTATCGTCAGCGAAGGTTCCAGTAGTTAGTGATTCGGATGTCGGTAAGTCTGCAGTAAACAGTAAGTAGAGTATGGGACCCAATACGCTACCCTGTGGAACTCCTGCCTGTATGAGACAAAGATCAGACAGCGCTTCCCCACTTTGAACAAAGAAGTGACGCTGTTGTAGAAATGATTTAAGTATTCCGTACAGGTGATTTGGTAAGGCGTTTTTCAGTTTAAAAAGTAGACCTGCATGCCAAACGCGGTCGAACGCTTGAGATATGTCCAAAAATGCACTGTTACAGTAAGACTTTGCCTCCAATGACTCCATGATTTTATTTGCTAGTCTGTGAACTTGGTCGACAGTGGCATGTTTGTTGCGGAACCCAAACTGATGGTCAGGAATTAGTCCTTTTTCTTTGAGTATAGGTAGAGTTTGTTGTAGCAGTAGAGATTCAAATATTTTGGATGGGATGGGTAGCAGGCTTATGGGTCTATATGATTTTGCTTCTTCTGGTTGTTTGTCTGGTTTCAGTAGCATTATAATTTGCGCAACCTTCCACTCCAGGGGAAAGAACTGCAGTCTTGTCATGGCGTTAAATAATGACGTCAGGAAAATTATGCCAGATACTGGTAGTTCTTGTAGTATGCGGTTTGTAATAAGGTCATATCCTGGTGACTTTTTTGGGTCCGATTTTTTTATGATACTGGCAACTTCTGTCTTTGTAAATTTTAAAGGCATATCCTCCTTATTATCAGGAGTATTCAGTGAGTCAGTGATTTCTGCGGCATCTACTGGAGAGCCTTCATATGGATGAGGAATAAAGACCTTTGAGAGATGTTCTGAGAAGGTTTCGGCTTTCTCTTGGTCCGTCCGTGCCCAGGATCCATCAGTTTTTCTTATAGGAGGAGAAACACTAACAGGACGTTTCAGTCTTCTGGTGGCTTTCCATAATGAATAATCCGAGGAAGCGGTAGCATCTAGGCCGGCGAGATAGTTCTGAAATCCGTCATTGCGATCCTTGTCTAGAATGCGTTTCAGCTGTCTGTTGATGTGATTGAGTCGTTTTTTCACTCCAGGGTCTCTGCTTTGCTGCCAATGCTTCCTTGTTCTCCTTTTTTGGAGTATTTTATCCAATATATGTTTCGCTACGTAGTTGTTCGTGCTTCTATGTTGTAGTGGTGGGGTTGAAGTCCAGGCTGCATCCTGCACACTGTTGTTAAAGTACAGAACCGCTTCTGTTATTTCATCTTTAGTTTTTAGACTAACTGGTTTCTGGAATGCTTTGTCGATGTACTCTCGAAATAGGGTCCAGTTAGTTTTATTGTTATGCAGGACGCATTTTTTAGTGCGTTCCTGGGCGGTAGTGTGTAGTTCTACTATGATTGGAGAATGGTCTGAGGAGAGATCCCAGCAACTCCGACACGATATATTGTTATTAGCGATTCCTTTGCTGACACAAAAGTCGATAACATCCGGGATTTTTTTTGTGTCAGCTGGCCAGTAGGTGGGTTGGCCAGACGAGATCACGTTCATATTTCTTGTTTGGATGCATTTAAGGAGCTCTCGCCCTCTGGGTAGAACAAGCCTAGAACCCCAGAACGTGTGCTTGGCATTATAATCACCTCCCGCAATAAATCTATCTCCAAGGGAATGAAAAAAGTCATTAAACTCCGTTACCTTGATAGTAAATCTCGGCGGACAATAAAGGGCCGATACTGTAATGTCACTGATCCAGTCCGTTATTACAACGTTTGTTGCTTGGATGTAGTTTTTGCAGTAGTCTTGTAGTACATGATGCTTGATGTTAGACCTGATAAGTACAGCAGATCCTCCATGGGCTTTGTTGTCTGGGTGGTTAGTTTGGTACATGTTGTATCCGGGTATCCTGAAGTAACTTTTGGATGTGAAGTGAGTTTCTGAGATTAGAAAAACATCTATTTGGTGAATTTTAAGGAATATTTTTAACTCTTCCGAGTGATTTGACAAGCCATTAGCATTCCATACACCTAATTTTAGTGCTGTGAATGTAATGACATTTTAGAGATTAGATCGGTTAGCGTTTGGGTCATGCTTAGCATTTGGTTCATCAAGGCAACAAGTGTTTCTGTAATGGCTTTGAGTTCGTTGGTTTTTTGGTTGTCATCTTCGAGTTTCGCGGTTTGCGTTGTAGGTTGTTTGGGGAGTTCTTTTGTGGCTGAGGCATACGATTTTCCGTTGTTCGTGGTTTTATTTGTAGGTGCTTGTTCAGCGCTCGTGTGTCTTCTTTTGTGTTGAGTGATTGGGGGAGGATATCGGACTTTCAATAGCTCCTTGTAGACTGTACAGCCTTTGTAGTTCGCTGGGTGGTTTCCCTCGCAGAGGACGCATTTAACTTGGTTTGATCTTTCTTTCCGTGGGCAATGTGAAGTGTGATGCGAACCTGCACATTTGACACATCTGGGCTTTCTGTTGCAGAACTTTTGAGTGTGATTATAGTCTTGGCAATTAGTGCATTGGGGAATTGCACGCTTAGGTCTGGGTGCTTCAAACAATATGTGACAGTGTAATAGATATTTTACGCCATATATGTCTTTATTGTTTTCACGGGATTCTAATTCGATGTTCCACATTGGTAACGCCTGTTTTGTTTTTGAGTTTTGGATGTTCCAGACATTTAATACTTTGTGGCCAAGCTCCTCTATAGCTATTTTTATTTCTTCTTTCTCTGTCGATGCGTGCAAATTTTTGAGTACCACTCTGAAGCTGCGGTCTTGTTTAGGCTGGTAACTAAAGAATTCTGTGTCTTTAGCTTTCAGTTCTTTGTAAATAGTGGAGTATGATTCAGCTGTTTTCGATTGTATTTTAACTCTGTCGTTTCTTAGTACTTTAATTTCATACTCTCCTTTTGCAACGTCTTCTAGTAATTTTTGTAACGGTTGGATATTTTTGACGCCGTCAACAAACATTGGAGGGGGTCTTATAGATTTTGGTGCTTGTATTTCAGGTTTGTCTGCTTGCTCTATGCCGTCGAGCGCTGTGAAACTGTTTGATGTTGGTACCACTGGTGCTGCTAGCCAGTAATTCAATTTCGTTTGTTTTTGGCTACGCATTATTGCGTCTGGGCTGGATCTTAGCCTTTTGCCATAGTGCACTTTTGTGAATTGTTGATCTACTAATTGTTCTCTAGCTGTTTCATCTGTTAGGTCAATGGTCGTTTTGTCTTGATTAGTTGTTCCGCTAAAGATGGTAAATCCTACGGACGCGAGCAACTTCATCCCCCCTCGTGATATTTAAATTGTTAAATTTGCCATCACTGGGGCTTAGGTTGCGTGAAAAAGTGTCCATATTGAGAAGAGTGAGGGATGTGTGACATCCCGCATGGAACGATAGATACGATTTTCAGTACGAGAGAGCGAGACAATACTATTAAAATGTTATTGTCAACCTAACTGAAACGTTGACCATCTTTTGAAGCGGTCGGGCGTATTTAATTAAATATTTGTTGTGTCTGCATCGAGAATCTGTTCTACTTTCAGTAGGTCCTAAATATGACAAAAGGACCATGTCAAGAGAATGTACTTCAGCAATATCCTTACAAGCGCTAAAAAAACTTCTGAATTCTGTTAATCCGAATCCGTTTATAATTAATTGCATTTACTGCACAGATTGTGGGAAGTTCACGATCGTTAGCGGTCTTTTAGAACGCTCATTCTTCTTTACCTAGCCTCCCTCGTCTTTAAAGATGTCTTCTCTAACAATTAGAACTTATGCTTCCTTATTCTAAAGACCAGCACCATTCGCCGTATTATTATCGACAAGAATAGCCAAATAGCTTGCAACATTATACATGCCACGAGACTATCCGCTGTGAACTGCAACCTTCGCTGAATGAGTTCAATGTCAGGCCCAAGGTCTTAGGGAACAGGTAGTGATGCTGAAGTGGATGCTGGCAATATGCCAGTAGCCGTTGTCTTACTTGCCTATACAAATATGAACGTTAAATGTAGGGTGATAAAGTTGAAAGTAGGTTGATGAAGGCGGTTGACCGAGTTTTTCTGGTTAATGATCTAGTCTAGATTCAAGCGTTAGATGATTTGTTAGTCATCTTGACACGAGGTTTTCTACTATGTAGGCATGTACTTAATTGTTGGGGTTCAATTAAGTACATGCCTTTTATTTACGTAGATCAATACAAAAGGGATGATAACCTAAAAAAAAATATTGTTAATTATTTTGTCCGTCTGGTAGATTATTAAAAAATATTGGACACGTATTTTTTGTTTTTTACGTAGTCAGAAGATTACGGCAATATATTAAGTTAAAATGTTTCATGACGTCACGAGTATCTAAGTTTTATTCTTACTTGTGACGTAGCAACCCTCACTGCCTAACTTTAATTTAATTATTTAGGCGAATCAACTAAATACACACACAGACATTAAAAGTACATATTATTTAAAAATGCAATAGCATTGCATGCATCTAAATTAAAGGCAAGCATAGCATTTTATTTAGATCTCACTATACAATAATAAATAATATAAAGATGGATAACAATGTAATTAGAACTAATATCAATAATATTTTATACTTAACATCAACTTGAATTAAATAACAAACTAAAAACAGAATATAAAACACACACACAAAACAAAAACAAACATTATTGAGCAAAAATTACATATTATTGAGCACAGCTCTTTTAAACTTAGTGATGCTGCCTCAAAATATGTCGAAGTCACAATCGTGAAAAATGTCGTTACACTTTCTGAGAATATAGGAAAGGGGGGCATTACTCCCCTACTGTTGCGGCCATCGGAACCAAAAAGCCTATAATTTATGAAGTCTAGCTGACGATGCGTTATATCTAAGTATTTTTTTATTAATTAACTGACTGACGAAATAAATAGAATTTCTTTTTTTACCCATGTGTCATTTGTATTCTGCTTAAACTGGACGCAAGCTGAACTGATGCAAGAGCTAACATTGAACTGTTATATATTTTTATGATGGCGAAATGGTCTGACAAAAAATAACTAAAGATGTTAAAACACTATTTATTGTGCAATGAGGTAAATAATCGTACCAATGTAAACATTTATAACAGCCAACAAATTCAGTCGTCTTTAAAAAAAAAACACGCATTGATTGCATGTACGACTCGCAGAGAGAAATACCTCAGTGTATTTTAGAACCGACGTAAGAAAATCACGAATATTTAGATTTTCTCATCGTGATTTAGTATGTAGGCGAGCTGAAGTATACGATGCGTAGGTTAATGACATCATTAGAAAGAAAGAAAGAAAAATAGGTTTCAAATCAGCAGTTATAGAGGTTTATAGAATTAGGATTTACGATTTATGTGGTGCTAGTCTCTGTCACAAGAATGTCAATAACGGTGATGAGTCAGAATGAACTCGAAAATGTTATTATTAGTAGTCTGAAGTGTGTCACAGTGAGGCACTTCAGACTCTCACTGCAAGGCAAAAGGCCTCAGCATCACAAGTTTATTTATGTATTTACGCTTATTTGAATCATTGCATGAAGGTACTACAAAAACTTTTCCATTTTAAGAACCTTATGTCTATGATCTGTTTCAACATTTTTCTCTCATTATTCTCTTGTCCTTAAAAGACCAACCCCAAATAAATTGTGAATTTTAAGTAGGGTCAGTGCAACATATCATTTTTTTGCCATTCGTCTATCTTATCTTTATATATTTTACTAGCTTTTGCCCGCGGCTTCGCCCGCGTGGATGTCGGAAAATATCCCACGGGAACCTACTACCGATACCGGGATTACATACCTAACTGCCGAGGAAAGGGTCATTGACTCCTACCGCTGCGCCCGCGTTGCCGTCAACCATAATTATTTTGTTACGCGTAATTTTGAATCAGGTATATCTTTTAAACCATTCATTTAAATGAAATTATCTCAAGGCATATTTTAAATACTCAATTTAAGTAACATAGTTTATTGGATAAAGATTAATATAATACCAGTCAAAAAAGCTTCGGAAATAACAATGAAATTTGTATCAAATTCAGAAAGATAAAAATGGTTACTGTGGGTCATCCTTAGATGATAGACATATGCCATTGCGGACATTTTGTTGAACTTTTTAAGATGAAAAATACTGTAGAACATAAATTTTATGGTAACTTTTACGATTTCCGCGGCGCACGCCAATAAAGTTCCCAATCGGCATAATTTTTTCCGACATCTTCAACATTAATCGTCAAATTTCAGCCAATTTACACGAAACCTTAATAAATTATACACTAAAACCTTCCGCATTAATCACTCCGTCCATTGGTGAAAACCGTTTGAAAATCTGTTCGGTAGTTTTTGAGTTTATCGCGTTCAGACAGACAAAAAGACAGACAGATAGACGCGGCGGGGGACTTTGTTTTATAATATGTAAGGATTATATATGTATATTAGTCATCTCGGTAGTCACCCCCCTTTCTTGCCATGTCATCTTTCACACAGTCCATCCATCGTTTCTTTGGTCTTCCCCTACTCTTATAGCCACATTCATTTTAAAAACTTTCCTCCTTACTCCTTCGCATGACACGCTCATACCATGGCAGCCGATTTCCATACAACTTTTCAGTCACCGGTGCCACTTTTCAGAATTCCTCCGTGATTTTGATCTGTTTCTACTTCCATTATTGAATACGTCTCCAGCTATGTCCCTAGAAACTCTGCATTTTCTCGTTTGGGTTCATTCATACCTGGAGATACTTTGATAGAATCCATAGAAGCTATGGCCCTTTGGTTCATAGGTTCAGAACAGCCGATCTAATATACAAAAATCTTGCCGTGAAGACTAAGGTGAAGTGTTGTAACGTTACATTTTCCCAGAATGGGAAAATGTAAGGTCGGAAGAAAAACTACCTCTTACCTAGGAGGGGCAGTTGGATCTATTACGATTTTAATTGCAGGGAAGGATAGAATATATTTAGAGCCAAAAAGGAAAAGGGTACAAAAGAGGTATAAAAACACAGTTCAACGCTGCTCTGATCGGCACTGCACGCTCAGGAGGTTAGGCCTCAGAGGTGGCCTGCAGCGGGAGGTGGTCTTCGGCAGATGGGGGCTCCAGCGGGAGGTGGTCTTCGGCAGTGGGAGGCTCCGGCAGGGAGTGGTTCACGGCTGGTGGTGGCCTCGACGGGTCGATGCCTCCGCGGGAAGGAAGAGTTTCACCCGTGGAAGACGGACGCCGGCTGTCTTTGGTTTTTTGGAATTGGGTGAGCCCCGGGATAGCCAGGGCAGGCCAAGATAGACTGGAAGAGAGTCAGACCTTTTACTATAGAAAAGTCGGAGATAGACTAGCCCGTTACTTCTGACGGCCTCTGCTTTTATAACCTTCAGCTCGTTTTCAAAATCAATCTTCTTTTCCATTTTCAAACAATGGTTTCTTTAATCGGACCTCCTTGGAGTGCGTAAATTTCATAAATAAAATTTAGAACAATAGTTAATCATTTGTAGTTATTTCGTACAATCATAATATAAAAAATAAATTATAACTAATACAATGTTTTAGCGATATCAATAAAAATAATTAAAACAATTAAAACTATATAATCCAAAAAGCAAACAGAAAAATAAAAAGAAACTGACAGTTTAACATTTGACATAAGTAAGTGTCACAACAAGAAAATCTACAGAAAATATCAATAACAATGAAATATAGAGCCTCAGGAATATTTAACACACCGGCAATGGTCATGCATTTACCTAGAGAGAACGTATGATAAAAGACCAACATTTTAACAACCAAACCAAGCGTAAGTAAAAACATGCAACATTACAGTGTAAATAGAGTCAATCCCTAGTATCAGCTGAAAGTTTTTACGATCACTTTTTTACAGAATAGACCGGCTAAAAGTTCGCAACTTATTCATGAATCCAATCAATAAAAGGTTTCAGAAATAGGTTCTAAAGCAATCAAAAAAGTGCCCATTCTAATCGAAAAGCTTATCGAATAATATCTCGGTCCGTTAAGTAAAATGGACCAATGAAGATACCGAAATAAACAGTAAGTACGTAAATATTAAATAAAACTAAGATCTAGATCGAAAGAATCGTCCATGGCCAATTACTATTCAGGCTCCAAGCCGTGTCAGTATATTTATCCGCTGTTTTCTCAGAAACTAGGCTGTGTAAAATAGTTATTTTTCCTCGACTATAAATCCATTTGTTCTCTTATTATAATAGCCTCCCGGTTTCTTTAAGTGTTTCGGTTTTTCATCGTATTTTTATCCGACTCCGAAAGAATGTGGGGTAATGTGTTTACTTCAGGTTTATTTATATTTTTGTCGTTTTAATATGATCGTTCATAGTCGAAATTGAAGATTAGAAACATTCTTTAGGTGTATATCAAAATAAAACTAAGGCTATGTATGAGATAATAAAGTCAATAAAAATCAATAGGGACCAAAAATTATTTTTTGTTCGTCTTGTAGATTATTAAAAAATATTGGTGACGTATTTTTTCTTTTTTTACGTTATCAAAAGATTACGGCGATACATTGAGTTAAAAGTTGCCATGACGTCACGAGTATGTAGATTTTATACTTACTTGTGACGTAGCGACCGTGGGGGTCGCTCCGTCGCTCGTCCCCAATTTTGATGCGTTTTTATCTAAGTCATTTTTGATAAAGCAAAATCTACGTGTCTAATATTTTTTTATTATGTGACTGACGGACTAAATAGAATTTCTTTTTTTTTACCCAGGCATCATCCCTATTTGTCCTGGCCTAAGTTGTGGAACAGCCATTCGGAAACCGATTTTTAAATACGCGGTTTATTCGATCGATGTCGTGAGCAAAGTTGTTGCGATTTAGTATGGCAATAGGCATCATTGCCCACTCCCTAAAATCTCTCCATAGGAACTCAAAAAATAAACTATGTAAGGTTTTCGTTATTGGAACATGTTGAAGATCACGACAGATATTGTTTCAGGGCGTTAACGGACTTTTAAAATAAAAATTGCTAGAAAATGTAGGTGGGTCAATGACCGCTATTGCCATATAGTATATTTTGGTTATGGCTTCTGCTTTATCTCTGTGTAGTCTAACGATAATATTAGCCCATGTACGTATATGTTTCCTGTGTGCCATAGAAATCAACAAGATGGAAAGTTAACCAACATGTATGTAGAAAACAAGATTATTCTAAAACCTTACTTAAAATAAAGAAAACTTCATCTCTTCTCCATACCTACATACGTACACACGTCACTCTACATTATTATTAGTGTTGGTATGCCATTATGTGTGGAGCGATCTCGGAAACTACTAGACTGATTCTGAAGATTATTTCCGTTGGGAATGTTCTCGTTTTCATATAGACATACGGTACTTAATATATTCTTATAACTGGGTTTATAGCCATAAATTTAGACTTGGAATACATACATAACATCACGCCTGTAATCCCCGAAGGTTTAGGCTGAGGTGTACTTATAGTAACACCCAGAAATTGCCAGTTATGTTTTAAGTCCCATGTAATTATAGGCGAGCCTATTGCCATCAACCGGACAAAAATCCAGACTCCAGGCTTCATCCAGAATGTGATGCGGAGGAATAAAGAAAAGTAAGAAAGAAAATTCGTTTATTTGCGGTAAACATGACGCAAAAAAAGAATTAAATAAAACACGTAAATAACAAATTGGGAAAAATATGCGTCACATCCACGCAAAACGTCCATCGCTCAGCATAATGCTGCGACCCCATGCAAGACAGAGCGCTGTTTGCTGGTTGGAATGAGAAAAATGTCGTGAGGAAAGTTTTGAATATGAATGTCGATGGCTATATGAGTGGGGGAAGACGTGTGACGGGAGATGGATGGACTGTTTAAAAGATGATACGGGTAGAAAGGGCTACCTAGATGATGACTAAGTATGGAAGAAAAACATGTAGCGCCGACCACAAATAAATTGGGATAAGGGAGGAGAATGATGATGATTGTCTTTCGCTCATTAAGGCGCAGTTTATATCCCAGTGACCTTGAGTGGTTAGCTTGCGTGTTCTGTACTGAGCTCACGCAACGCGTCGTACGTCCAGCCAGTAATAAGACTCGCCCATTAAGGAGCGCTGTCGCATTATTAATTTATTATACATGAAAAAAAAGGTATTTTAATAAAACACGTATGCTAAAAGTGCACTAATTATATTATCTTTAAAATGGTGAAGGTTTTAGAGAAATAGGCTTGATGGATTTTGGCGTGATTCTCAGTTTTTTATCCGCGTGAGACATAACTTTACAAATTACTTTCACCATAATATAAACACAATCTAAAATATTCATACATTAAGTTATTAAAAAAATGCTCTAATTTAACATATATTTTTTCCAAATCTACTCGTTTAGACGTGATCTTCAGTATAAAATCATTAAAAGTCTGTTATCGTTGCCTTAATTTATCCATCGTTTCTTTGGTCTTCCCCTAGTCAATAGGGGAAGACAGCGTGAGGCAATTAGAATAGGGTCTTCTATATGCCTCATGCTGTAACCGTTTCGTGTAATGAATGAATGAAATAAATCTTGCCTTTCACCCAAATCAACAATAGCGTTAAAGGGAATTTGTCTCATCAGCCGGACTCAGTTCGAATCTGGAGTAATGAGATTTATTTAGACAAGTCGTTCCAGCTCATGTGTACTAAAATAACAGTGTGCTTCATACTGCACATACACTACATCCTTACATATTATAAAATAGTTTCTCCGCTGCACTCAGACCAAATAGAAAACCATGACATAACGCTGTCAACAGTGACGTGAAGCCGGTTTCGTAAACATGTGTGCACTTAGTGAGGTGTAGTTTGATTGTAAACGGTTGTAAATGTGTGCGTGTGAGTGTGTATGCACGGAGCGGAGGTGTAGTTTTGGCATGCTTCACTGTATTGTTCGCTGTATTGTGCACTTCCTTCGTATGTCTTGGTTTTTTATTTGGTCTGAGCCGCTGCATCTGTCTCTCTGATCGCGATAAACTCGAAAACTACCAAACAGATTTTCATACGTTCTCCAATGGACAGAGTGATTCATGAGGAACGTTTAAGTGTATAATTCATGAAGGTTTTGTGTAAATTTACTGAAATTTGACGATTAATATTGAAGATGTCGGAAAAAATCATGCCGACTGGGGGAACCTTTACTGGCGTGCGCCGCGTAAACCAATGATTATATAAAGGTACTTTTAATCCCGGTAGTATGTTCCCGTGGGATATTTTCAGACATCCACGCGGGCGAAGCCGCGAGCAAAGGTATATTCTAAAGTAAAAAAGGACTGTTTTAGCCTTTGTCTGTCTGTGGCATCAGCTCCCAAACGCATGAACCGATTTCAATGCTATTTTAAAATATGTGTTTGAAAACTTACTTATTTAATAAGAATGGTCGTGTAGTCATGCCGTGCCCACAATTTGCTGCAGGCACGGCTTTTATGTGCTACTCCCACGGCATTAGTGCGTGCCAATTGATTTGCCATCCCTGCTTTAAGTAAGGGATGGTCATGCTCTGTGCAGTGGAAGTTTATAGGCCGATGCATGACCGCCGATTTAATTAATGAACGGTTATTAGACCTATTGGGCTCGTGGCTAAATAATAATAGCCGCAACGGGCGATTGAAAGTTAAGCTACGCTTGCCGCGGTCGTTTCATGGATTGGTGACCATCCATTACATATCGAGACCCCTGTGTGCCTCGGAAAGCACGTTAAGTTGTTGGAGCTGTGTTAGACATAAGCAAACAAAATATTAAAATTAAAAAAAAAAAAAAACATTTATAAAACAAAGTCGCTTTTCGCGTTTGTCTGTATGCCCACGTTGTTCTTCTAAAATACGCATTGGATTTTGATGAGGTTTTCAACATAATTTAGAGAATGTATTCCAGAAGGTTTATGTTTGTAATACATTAATATAAAACATAATGATAATTAAGTAATCTCGATGTTTTGTCAAATCGTAGAAACCTTGCGAAGCAAGGGCGGGCGCTATTAGTACATAAATGAGATGACACCATAGAAGAAGAAAAAGAAATGACAACATAAAACATCTAAAATAAAGCTATAAAAAGAGGTTTTATAGGTAGTATAAAACCTACTTCTTGTTGACTCTAACAGACTGTCATTCGTAGATCTTTGACAGTCGTTACGGGTAGTCAGACGTTCAAAAATTGGATTACCAGACTACCACGGGGTATCGTGTTATACCGAGTAACTGGGTTGTGGAGGTCAGATAGGCAGTCGCTCCATGTAAAATACTGGTTTCATTCAGCTGCATTCGGTTAAACTGGAAGCCGACCCCAACATTAGAGGAAAAGGCTAGGTAGAGGGAGGGGGTTATTTAGACCTATTCTGTGGCAACGATGGAGTCTATAGTTTGTTTTATTTAATTGTAAAGCTATAATCAATTGTTTAACTAGCCTAATTAGCATTTCTTTAATAAAGTACATAATTAAAAAAAACTGGAAACAATAGAAGGTGACTCATTAGTATTAGTAGCAGCAATAAGTAACCTGCGGGTTAATTTCGTAATACACTAACAATGGCAATGTCTTTAATTTTGACAATTTAACAACATTAATTGCGTGATCTACGTTTTCGAGCAGTCGAATTTTTTAACCTTCAAAATCATTCAGATTGTGATTGAAAGTGTTACGCAAGTGCTGGTGCTGGTCTGGAAGTGCTGGTCATGATTAATTTTACTGTTCTCTCAAAAGGACCAACCTGCACTGGACCCTCGTGGTGGATAACAGATCACTCCCTCACACAGAGAGATGGCCTCCGTCCCAATCATTTTATTAAGGCGACGATAACCGGCTTTTAATGATTTTATACTGAAGATGACTTCTAAACGAGTAGTGTTAATGATTAGGAAAAAATATATGTTAAATTAGAGCATCTTCTTAATAACTTAATATAGGCATATTTTAGATTATGTTTATATTACATAGTGAAATTAATTTGTAAAGTTAGGTCTAACGCGGATAAAAAACTGAGAATCGCGCAAAATCTATCAAGCGTATTTTTTTTAAACCTTGACCATTTTAAAGATAATTTAATTATTGATCTTTTAGTAAACGAGTTTTATTAAAATACTTTTTGTTTTATGTATAATAAATTAATAATGCGTTTAATTTGGGACAGCGCTCCTTGAAGGGCGAGTCCTATTACTGGCTGGACGTACGACGCGTTGCGTGAGCTCACTACAGAACACGCAAGCTAACCACTCAAGGTCACTTGCAAATAATCTGCGTGTTAAATTGCACATTTTATTTTTACATGTTAAGTCACTTATCTATTTTTTCATTTATTTTGTTTATTTCTGTATCCATCCGTGACGTCACTGCGGGCCCTATCAGAATACCAGCGCTGCGACACTTATTTTTAAATGTCGCAGCATCATGCTGAGATAGGAGACTTTTGGCCTCGTCCAGGACTTCCTGCTTTCATTTTACTTAGCTTTTATTTTATTTTTGTGTAGTTAGGTGTTCTAAATATGATGTTTAATTTGTGATCTCCGGTGCGAGTCCTAATAAATACTTGTTTTATCTTTCTTTCTTCCAATATTGGGCTGAGTATGTTATGTATGAATGTTCACTGAAGTTTACTGAAACCAGTGTACCTACATTACAATTGTTGCTTCTTGTTCAATGTGTTCACTGGGCAATTTAGGCTAATTATAGTGACCTAAATAAACCAGTGCTGACTTACTTCCGTCCAAATTCGTAGATGTCGATCTGTGATCTGTTCAAGACTCCCTCGTTCCAAAAGCAGTGATCATTAATTCGATGCTTAGGGCCAGACGTACCACAACTACAACACGGGGACGGGCGCAAATTTTTATGAAAATAATGGTTTATTCACACGGACCACATTTGGCCGTCATAATCAACCGTGTAGACTGTATAGCCTATAAAAAGGTCGCTTATCTGTCGCTGTGGCGATACCGTCCACATAAAGGCCACGTCGTAGCAACAATGCAACCACCAGCGACAAGGCGCACTGGCATGGCGGCCGGCCACATTGCGTCGACCATTTGTTTGATCTGATTTTGTAGTTATTACAACGCGATTTTAAGAAGCTTCGGCGACACTATTCACACGTAACCACTGCTTGCCCACATTTTGTGGCTGTGATGTAGTGTGTTTGTGGTACGTATGGTCGGGCCCTCACGGAAGCTTATTATATAAATCCGGGTCAAATCGATATTGTGCATTGAACCCTGCATAATGCATGCAAAAGTTGTTTTAAAAGTTCCATGTTCAACATGGTAACAAATACCTACTCCAATAAATTTTCTAGACAATCATTACCTCTCAAATTCTATCGCCCAAAAATAAGAATGCATCTAGTAATTTGGCAAAATGATTCATGTAAAGAAACCATTAACTCACAGGTCATGAGGACAAGCAACTTTGAACTTTATGTGCTAACAAATAAATATCGTATTGCACATTTACATTTGTATTGTTTTTATTTGTTCTTGATCTTTATTCTTGTTTAGATTTTTTTATATATAGAATGGTTTTGCGTGGTGGCGTGTTGCCAGGTTTTTAGACAGTATACTGTTTACTACCGTAGCGAAAGGTCGCTGCGTTTTTCTTCTATATTTAAAAAAAGTGTATCGTTCGGTATTTTGTCAATAGTACCTAATACAATAAAAAATAATTGAGACCAATGTCGAAAGTTTGGATGACGGAAAAAAATGCGGTGCTAACGTATGTTTTTGTGATAAAGCTTTAGTTATTAGTAAATAGACCTTCGTATGAAAAAAAAAAAACAAAAAACATCTGTGTTAAGTTGATAACTGTCACCTCAAAATCAGTGCTTGTTTAAAAAAATTCGACTTATCAAACACAAAAGTGCAATACCAAACGACCGACGTAAAATCCTGACCTTAAAACTATAAGAAAATGTTGAACTAACAAAAGTGCATTAGTGACAAAGTGACAATGTGTGACAGGTTCACGTTACCCGGGCGAGCTGATGCTGTGGTGGAGCTATGGAGGTCCAGGATGGAGGAAGGTGCCCTGGCACCAGCGCACTTCTTAGATCACTGGAGGGTCACTGTTCCCAGGATATACTCTCCACAACCCAACAGGACTTGTCTAGGTTAGTAACAAAATTATATTTTTATTTTTTCTATGGTATTTTGTCACAAATGAGCAGGTGATATATCTAAGTCCGAGCCCACACTACGAAACTTATTCGCGCGGTTTATATTCAGTGTACGGCATTGCAACGAGCGCGAATTTTAAATCGCCAGTGTGTGTAGCTACATAAGATACCGTATGTTACAGAATTGCGATAAAAAATTCGCGCGATTTTTTATCGCAGTGTGGGCTGAGCCTTGGTCAGTGGTCAGCGCTGCTTATGGAGATCTGCTGATATCAGAAGCATCATATGTATGATACCTCTGATAAAGCAACTGATCTGTTGGCAACGCAGATGCGTTGTTCCAGAGACAATGTTAAGAGGTCCATAGAGGTATGAGAACAGGGTGTAAAGTTCACTCATCCTCTATAGAAAAGAGAGGATCCTTCGACCAGACGGGTGTCGTGTTTGGTAGGCTATTGCCCGACGATTGATGTCGGGACGTTGTATATATGCTAGTTGCGCCGTAAACTCTGCTTGCGCGATACAGGATTTTGTCGTCAGTGTGATGTGTAATTCGCATGTGGCGTTGCCGCCAGAAGTCTTATGTGTTTGTAATTGCACTGGCACTCATACCTCTCGCCCTCATACGACGGCGACGCTTCTTGACGGCAGAAATATTTAGGTATTTTGGTTGTAATCCCTGGATGAGCTCGATAACGAAGACTCTTAATACTTCTAAAGCTGTGGAGGCAGTGCGTCACGAATTATCGTTTGACGCCAGAATTATCGTTTGACCGATGAAGTAGGTCGAAACTAGCGGTAAGTAGTTTTCAAATTAGTTATAAGCGCACTAAAGGACAGACAAACAGACTGCGTTTAGTAATTATGTAAGGACAAGCCGTGTGCCCGATGGGATTTCCCATCGGTAAAAATGACGAAATTTCATACAAACTTTCATGCCCTGATTAACCCCCCGTAGGAGGAAATGTGGAGGTCTGACGGGCAGTCGCTCCATGTAAAATACTGGTATTCAGCTGCATCCAGTTAAATCGGAAACCGACCACAACGTAGTGGGGGAAACGCTAGGCAGATAATGATAATAAGGGGCTGAATTTTCAAAAATCCTTCCTCTCACCTTCGATAGGGAACTCTTGTGCAAAATTTATTGCTTCTTGATTGTTTAGGCTGTGCGTTTTCTGTCAGTGAAGTTAAGATTTTTATTAAGTAGGTAACAAGTTATTATCCGGAGATCCGCAAGAGATCTAGGGTAACCGACATTGCTCGAAGAATTGCCAAACTTAAGTGGCAATGAGCAGGGCACATTGCTCGCAGAACAGATGGCTGATGGGGCTGAAAGGTTCTAGAGTGGCGACCGCATACCGGAAGACGTAGCGTTGGAAGGCCTCACACAAGGTGGACCGATGATCTTTCAAAAACGGTGAAGGAAAACATCGTGAGGAAACCGGCATGCCTGAGAGATATTTCTCGACGGCATGTGAAGTGCTGCGGAGAGATGCGGGAACCAAAGAACCGGTCGAAGTGACGGTGCTTGGGGGAGGCCTATGTCCAGTACTGGTCGGTGCTGATATTTCTGTTGCTCTGATTTACATTTATTTTTATCAGATTTTATTTAGATAATGTTTCTAAAAGCTTATTCAAGGTAATCTGTTCTCATATCTCATGTCGAGTGAATTGATTTGCTGTTATTAATATGTTCAACAAATCACAACTGATAACAAAAAATTTGACAGCAGATTTACTGTAGAAATCGGGGTTAGTGGTACAACTGGGCTTAAAGAGTTAAATCTTCTCTGAGTATTGCTAAAATAATTTCAGCGAAATATCAGCTACTTTATGATCTTTTGCTTAGTAAAAATCTTAAAGTTATTTATTCACTGACTGACAACCACAGTCTTAAACCCGTCTAGAAGTATGTAATTTTACATAAGATTTTGTTATCGGATCAAAATTTTGAGAGGACATTAACATGGCCAACATGAGACTAACCCATCCCCCACCTAGCTGACTAGCTAAATATTATTTATCAAGGCATAAGTTTTCATAATATAATGCTCCTGACAATACAAGAGGACATCTTATTACTTACGAAACCAAGAGGGTTGACAAAAGTAAGACAAATCTTGCAATGAATAATTGTTAAATTGAAAAGGCTTTATATATATATAGAACAGAATGTGTGGGACATTCTACTTAGCTAAGAAGCCCATTAATACTCGTTTAAAATAGAGAGACCTGGTCGTACGAGCTCTGCAAATAAATAATCATATCGTCCAGGTATACCAACGTTCTATCACATTTCCGTGGCTGTAAAGAACTTTTGTTAGGCTGTGTTATAGGTTCTATAGTAAACGAAATGAAATGTTCATTTAGTATAAAACACTGAATTTAATGACGAAGTTACTTCAACTACACACGGTTCATAAACATTAATAAGAAGTAAAATATAATGTGACGCGAGATGACGCGGGACGCAGTTAGTGACTGCTTGTATGTCGTATCGTATTAGAGCTGTCTCTCTGACTGACTGGGCCCACAGACGGGCGACGCACGTCTTAAGTAGTTGAAGTTCGCAAGTTGTGTGTATGTGTTGGTTACATACCACTACAGCTGTGAAAATAAAGAAAACGAATTTTCCCAGATATGAGACCCAGCTACATCGATTTTCAGCCCCGTAGCCTCCCACGAACCCCGTAACCCCTATAATTGCTACTTTCATTGAAATCGTTAGAGCCGTTTTCGAGAACGTGATTAAAAATATATATAGACACTAATATTGCTTATTTAATAGTGTAGGATATAATAGCGTGATATTTTCCCACGGATTTTCCTGGATCGGGGCCTTAAATTTCCACAAGTTTGGATACAGGAACATTGTTTACTGAAGCCGAAACTGTCGACTCAAGTAAACATGGTCATAGAAATAAATAGTGTGTACACACACTGGATACGCGAAATATAGTGTGCCTGTGGTTTATGTGGCTGGTCTATAAACGATTGTTTCAGGATATCTTCCTTGTATTTGTATCATTATCCTTAATGCTAAAAATCAATCTGCCCAGCCTTTTACCAACTATGTTGGGGTCGGCTTCCAGTCTAATCGGATGCAGCTGAATACCAGTATTTTACATGGAGCGACTGCCTATCTGACCTCCACAACCCAGTAACTGGGTAATACGATAGCCTTGGTAAGATTGGTTGTCAGACTTTTGGGCTTCTGATAAACCGTAACGACTGTCAAAGATCCACAAATGACAGCCAGGACCAACGGCTTATCGTGCTTTCCGAGACACGGAGGAGTCTCGGTATGTAAAGATGGTCACCCATCCACTGACCAACCCCGGCAAGCGTATCTTAACCTGTTGTATCGACCCGTGCGGCTGTTATTACTAAGCCACGAGCCGATCCTGAACGCTAAAGGTCGTTTAATTTACTTTCTGAGTTTATCTTGGACATTACTGACATCAATGAAGGAAAAAATTCATGACGTAGGGCGTAACACATAAAATGTAATGACAATTGATAGGAATCCCTTTCATTTTGACAGTTATACCACGTTCATTGCGTTACTGACGTTGTTGAGCAGACGAATGTTTCAAACCTATGAAGCAATGTATTAGGAATGTCCTTCAAAACCCTTGGATCTTGACTGAAAGTATGTTAGGCAATTCGGGTGCAAGACTTGTTAACTAGCTGCATCCCGCGGTTTCACCCGCATAAGTCTCGATCCCGTAAGAATATCGGGATAAAAAGTATCCTATGTCCTAACCTAAGTCATGGTCTACCCATGTGCCCAATTTCATCCAAATCCGCTCAGCCGTTTTAGCGTGAAAGCGTAACAAACACATCGGAAAACATCGTGAGGAAACCGGCATGAATGAGAGATATTTCTCGACGTCATGTGAAGTCAAGTCAGAGGCCCATGGGCGGCTTTATAACTCTGACACCAAGTTAGTCACTAACCACATGAAAAGAAGAACATAAAAACATACAAAAAATATAATCTTTTCTTCTTATATTTTTATGATATTAGTTTAGATTAGATGTGTCTGAAATCGCCAGCCTATCTTCAGCAAGCGTGGTCAATGCTCGTGCCTTCTCTGTATAAGAATAGGCCTATTTCTTGCAGTGGGACAACAATAGGCTGGTATTATTATTATATTATGAAGGTCGTGACCACCTCCACGGATCTCTTTTTGTTTGACTATGAAACGCCATGCCATCTCAGCATCATCAGTACCCTAATTGCGTAATACATAATCAATCACAATTTGTTTCCATTTGAAACAGATTGCTTCATAAGTTGGAAAAAAAAAGTGGTGGCACTCTGGGATTGCCGACGGAAGTGAAAACTTGAACAAGATTGCCTTGGTGGGAGAAAAATACTTGTATAGAACGTTGGTTCGTAGCCTATCGAAATAAAGGCGCGTTTACAAAAAAAAAAATCCGAAACCTTTAAAGTAAAAATACTTGCATAGGTTGATTGATTGCTTGATTTTTCAAGGTCTTTATTCACACATATGTTGTTACAAAGCTGTTCACAAATGATATTATTCTATTTGTATACAAATCGTGAATTATTTGTTCCATAGACTAGGTCGCCTTTACAAACGTTTAAACATACTTTTATTAATATTATGCTTTGACACTTGCATATAGCACTGATCTACGTTGATCGTATAAATAAAGAGCACAATCGCGTTTACAAAAATGGGGTGTCGTCATGGTGTCGCGAAATCAATGGTTTAGTCCCATCTCAAAAATGCCCAACGCGCCTAAAGAAGTTTTCACTTCACAAAATCTGCTCAATACAACGTAAATAACGCAATGAATGTTGTTGAACTGTCAAAATGAAACAAATTTGTCATTATCGTTTACGAAAATAAGTTACGCGATTAGGGTACGGCTCTGTTTTGGATAGCAATCATATTTTTTTATTAATTTATTAATTGCGTAACCCACTTTCCATCACAATCTGAATGATTTTGAAGGATATTGCTAATCCATTGCTTCATGTCTTTCGAAAAATCAACAACCTAAATAGCGGAGTGAATGTTCTTGAACTTTCAAAATGAGAAAGCCATTAAAAGCAAGCAAGCTGTTAGTGTGTTAGGCACTTACCCCGCTGGCTGATCATCTGATTCCTCATAATGCTCTTGTGCTTATCCTAATGTATTTGGGGTCTGCGCAAGATGTCTTTTTCTTCTGATAGCCAAATAACAAAAAAACTTTTTTTTTTTAAATAACTTAATTTCGGAAGTCGGTGTCAAAAAACTAAAATACTGACTGATCCAACGATATCGACTGCCGAAATTAAGTTATTTTTCACTTTGTAGTTTGGAAGTCGGTTGCATATTTTTTTTTTTTTTAACTTTTTCGTGGGTTGTTTTGTAATTTATCTAAGTTACAATATCCTAATGTCAACTGCTCATCAAAAATATCCAAATCGTTATAGATGTGCCTATAATTTGAAGAGTTCCTTCGATTTCTCCAAGATCCCATCATCAGATCGTGACCAAATGACACTGGGACTAACTTGAAAAGAAAAAATAATTTTTCAAATCGGTCGAGCCTTCGAGTAATTGGGTAACATACATAATTTAAAAAAACCGACGAACTGAAAACCTCCTCCTTTTTTTCAAATCTGTTAAATAGGAAAAAATACGGCTGGGAAAAGATCATGACCCTTGAAGGAACAAATTCTCTTGCTTGTCCCAAACGATTAACTATTACGCTATCGACCGTGGGTTCATTTACCGCACTGAATATGGCCTACTACAAAGTTTAGTTTGTTCCGCGTCTGGATGTTTGTGCATGTGAGATTTTTTTTGTGACTATAAACGCACACACGATAAAGGTGAAATTAATGGTGAGCGGCAAATGTTTTCTTTTATAATAATTTCGTCCAATTTTTTTTGCGAAATGTTTATTTGTATAGGTTCTACTACTACTTCCCCTATCTATGTTAGTTTACTAGACTAGCTCGTAGGTCTAGTGACCACAAGTGGGCCTGCTAAGGGATCCGGGTAGAATCCCCAGTTCTGTCTGTGTTTGCATATACGAGCTATTAAGTACGGTGTCCGAAATTAACCACCCTAATTTGTTTTCCCACAACTTCGGTACGTTTTTCCTGAATTGGTAATATGATTGGCTTGCATAACATCCCAAAATAGTTCGGCTTCTAACAGAATATTAAAGGCTGACCGAATATAAAAAGATGGGTCCTCTAAAAATAATCCTGAAGGAATTGGAACGTTTTCGGTATTTATGTACGAAGCTGGCAATCTAGTAAGGGACCGTTCAAGTATTACGTAAGGACTATAGGGGGGTGGGGGTCTATGCTTTGCTTATTTTTGATGACATGCGGGGTGGTGGGTCTAGATGGTGATTACGTCAGCTGTAATAATTTACTTTTTACACATATGGCAACCCACACATTGTCTATGCTTGAAAACGAAACGCATATTCGGGGAATTCCCACAAATAATAAATACAGTATTAAAAAAAAAAAACAGAATACTTTCATTAAAAGAAAAATGCATATACCAATGTTTACGTAAGCATGGGAGGGCGGGGTAAGAGCTTTGCTTACTTTTGCTGACAAGGGGGAGGGGGGGTAAATAATTGTAATAAATCGGCTTACGTAATACTTGACCGGCCCCTAATTTCAGAAGCCTAATTCCGTAACACACGATCAATCACAATCCGTTTCATTTTGACAATTCAAGAACATTCGTTACGTTATTGAGCAGATTTATCGAACATATGAAGCAATGGATTAGCAATATCCTTCGAAATTATTCAGATTATGATTGATCGTGTGTTACGCAATTAGGGTGCACGCAGACATTGATATTCCATTCTGTTCTGTCCATTACGAACTTCTCGGTAAGTAGCAGCCCATAATCTAGTTACGAGCAAAAGGCACGCCTCCTATTACATGGGGCTTAACTGGTGTGGCGGCATCTACACGCCACATGCGAACTACGCATCAAAGACTTCAATCAATCTGCCTAGCGTTTCCCCAACTATGTTGTATGTGTGGATGCAGCTGAATACCAGTATTTTACATGGAGCAACTGCCTATCTGACCTCTACAATCTAGTAACTGGGTAATACCCCTTGGCAAGACTGGTTGTCAGACTTTCGGGCTTCTGACGACGGATCAAAGACTTGATATCACAAAAATTCTGCATAGCGCAAGCGGAGTTTACCGCGCGACTGATATATATACAACATCCCGACATCAATCGTCGGGCAGTTGCCCACCAGACCCAACACCCGTCTTGATCGGAGGATCTTATCTTTTCTATAGAGGATGAGTGAACGTTACATCCTGTTCCTCATACCTCTATAGGTGAAATGTGGGCGTACTATGAACCCTATGAACCTTTAGCCTACCCCTTGGGGCCATACAGGCGTGATGTTATGTTATGTGCAGTTTAGTACACACGGCTACACACTATACATTTCCAGTTGATGTTGATCTCGTATTGTATAGGATTTCCGTACAATGCGAGGTCAGCTTATACTGGAAATGTATAGCTTGATGTGTAGCCGTGTGTCTCTTGGAACGGACTTAGCACTTTCTGTCAAATCTAATAACACCTAGCTTTTGAATACACCCGCGGTTTGGAAAGCATGACACAGCAGCTGACTTTCCCTTGCATGTTGCAAAATGTCAAAGGGTTGTCCGCCATCATTAGTTGCATGTTACACCTACATGCAACTTCCGGCTCTCATGTGGGAATTTTTAATGCATTTTGAATCGATATATTGTTGCTATGTGACAAACTACTATAGAAATATTATAGGGTACTGAACTGATTTAGGAATGAGCTCATATCTACGCAAGTCCTAAAACTTTTGTTCGTGTGTGGACATCCTCATGTAAGTGTCCCTTACAGGTGAGCAAAGGGGTGTGTCATGTCTGAGTTTTATCGACTAAAACTAACACATTGTTCCTGTATCACTTAACAGGGTGTGCCTTCATTATCGTGATTGAACTGAAGTTGAACAAACTCGCTAATGCAATTTTGTAAAAAAAAATTACGTATATAAATCAATATCGTTTTAAATAATTGTCATCATAAAAGTCATTAGCAGGCTATAAACTAACGATGGTATAAGTAAATCGATCGGCGACTTCAATTAACTACGTCAAAGATTTAAAAAACCATATAAAAACCATATATCGAAAATTCCAAATTTCAAAAATTTGCTACTCAAAAAGCTGCACTCAAAGGTGCATGAATTGGATGTCATCTTGATCGCCGTGTATTGATATTCTTATTAGTTTAAAAGTTAGAGAATTTTATCACCAAGGAGGTCGTATTTTATAATTTTACGAGTTTCAAATAATATAAACATATAAAAATAATATATATAACAATATTTCAGCTTAGTTAACCATTTTGTTATAGTTTACGACCTGTTGCTACTGGTTCTTTTGTTTCCCTCCCCCAAATTCTAGGGCAAATTACATGACTCATGAGATAGCAAAAAGTTTACCAAAAATATAAAAAAAACAATCTAAAACACATCACAATTGTGTTCAGATAGGCTATTAATGCCTAGGAATTGGTTTCAGTCCCTAGTTACTGAAAATAAATCGTTAGTTAAGCTGAAACAAATGAAAAATGGAAACTTAAACAAATTGTAAAAATACGACCTCCTTGTTAATAAAATTCTCTAACATTTAAACTTAAAGAATACCCCAGTGATTGATACCTCCAAAGCATCTCTATGATTTGAGCAAGTTGTTCTAATACGTGGTCAACTTTCGCTAGTGTTAGTTTTTTTTTGGATTTTTGAAGTGAAAACTTCTTTAGGCGCGTTGGGCATTTTGGAGATGCGACTAAACCATTGATTTCGCGACACCGTGATAACACCAGCTTTTGACCATTAAAAGACATCAACGCGTCGATTGCCGCTGTGCGTGGAGTAAAAGACATCAACGCGTTGATTACCGCGTTGCCGATTCTTTTTCAAGTTTTCACTTCTGTCGGCACTCCCGGAGTGCCACTTTGAACACTTTGCGAAGTGATGTGAAAAAACAAAAATTGGTCATAACTTTTGAACCGTAAAAAACTGCACCGACATTCTCAGGGTTAAAAATTTTGGAAATGACCTTGCCACAAACCTATTCGATTTGATCCGTACTTCCAGGGACACCCTGTATATGATATAAACAATATTAATCATCATCATCATCATCATCTTTCAAGAAATCATTTAGCTTGGTATGGAAATTGATGAGGAGGGATGAAACGCATGTGAGTGTGACTATAAGATTGATGAATATAAATATAAATGGATGCAGAGAGACAGGAAGGCCAAAGTAAAGATGGGATGGATTGTGTGAGGAACAATATATAAGTGAGTGAATGGTACCGTGACGGTTGACAGGGGAGAATAGAAGAAAACGTGGTGCGCCAACCCGACGTAACATGGGACATGCGTAGGAAGATGATGATTTGAAATGACCAAGACGAAGATGGAAGGACAAACTTTACTCCTACCGAAAGGAATGGCCCGTAATAGCAGAGTACAGACGTGTGAGGAAAAGGGAGAGGGAGACCTTTGACCAGCATTGGGACGTTACAGGCTAAATAGATAGATAGATTTGAACCCCTCGTCAGTCTGACGGCCTAGCAGTGTTATTGAGTTTTTCCATTAAGAATTTCTCAGTAGCAGCCCTGAGCCTAGATTAATGCCCGGTTGATGGCAATAGGCTCGCCTCCTATTACATGGGACTTCTGGCAAAAAGTGGGTGTACTATAAGTACAGCTCTGCCTAACCTTTCGGGGATTCAGGCGTTCTGTTTTGTTATTTGAACCCAATATAATGTAAACGTAAGTAATTACGGGTCGAACGTAAAATATTGAAGTAGGTTACGTCAATCAAACAGCTTGTTCTTGACGGAAGGTTTTATCAGGAAGAATATATTTCGGAGTTTTGATCCGATTCGTTTTGAAATTTTAATGAGAATTTCGTAGTGTTGGTTAAAAGGAGATAGGCCAGGGGTCGTCACCCCTTCCCTTCCCTTTTAGTCGAAAGGGTTGATAAAGGTCAACCTTTGGTTACACTTCAAATTAATTGGCTTCAAAATAAGAGAGCCATTTGTGTCGACGATGTTATGTTCATAAGTGAATGATTTTTTGAATACCTATAGTAATCATAATTATTAGATTAGTCTTATAACTACAAGTTACTAGCCGCGACTTCCGTTCGCGTGGAAGTCCATAAAATATATCCTATGGTACTCGGCAATAGCGTAGCTTTCCGTTAGTTAATTTTTTTTTGTAATCAGATCAGTGCTTTCAGAGATTATCTCTAACAAACAAATTTAAAACTTTTGTGATCGCGTCGTGGTCACCAATTTTGTGGTTGCGTGTAATGTTCTACTTCTTAGGAATGTCTACAGAGAGGATTAAAACGTCTAAATTTCTTTCAGTATTTCGCTGCTGGCGAATAAAATGATAATGTGCTATACTACCATAGTTTTAAGGTTATTGCATATTCAATATTAAGAGGTCCGATTACACTCTGTCAATATTTTTCATTCATTCGTACGGTTATTTCAGAAGTTACAAGATTTTAAGGTGTATTGTAATGAATGTAAAACTCACTTTTTATATTTGAACAATTCCGCTATGTATATTAGCTAATAAGATTAACACAAAAAACTGTTTTTTATTTTTCCTGTAAAATTTGCTTTTTACGATTACCATTTTATTCGCGGACAGCGATTTATTTACTTAAGATCGATATCTAATACAATGGTTGTACTTTATAAAGATCGAACGACACGCGTCTGTATTGCGGGTTGCGGGGTACGGGACAACTGAGGGTGGCTACGTATGTTACTTTAATTAAATCAAATGCAAAAACAATTCTTCTTTAAGATATTTGTTTAGACAGATCGAATATTGATAAACAACCTAAAAATCTGCAAAACGGTAGAAAATCATAAAGAATTAACCATCAATCCTAAAGAATAAAGACGCTAGCGAAAAATTTGTATTCATAGTTTCTTACAGAATGACGTAATGCATTTTCACTCCACTGATTTTAGTCCACATTATTGCACCCACTGTGAGTGTGACTACTGACTAGCGTACCAAATAAACAATTGTATAAACATTGCGGCATTTTTACACAACTTTTACTGGGTTAACGCGTTCCGTTCCTATATTAAATTGTTTGTTATTTCAGCGTAAAGAATGTCGATTTGTGGAAAAGTAGATAGACTAGGTATAGAATGCTTGTGTGTTGGGGTTAACGCACTTAATCGAAAGCGAAGATAATTAGGTAGGTATGTGGATAAGAATATTCATTGGAGATGTTGAATTTAAATAATTACATAGATAGTTCAAGTCTAACACAGTTGATGAGTTACTGTTCTATAGAATTGAAAGAAAAGGGTCCTTTCCAAAAAGCAGGGGCTGCAGTCTCGACATAGATAGCAATCGCTTTACGACTAAATTCGGTCGTAAACAAAATTGGTGACCTCGACGTGATCACAAAAGTTTTATAATTTGTTTGTTAGAGATAATCTCTGGAAGCACTGATCTGATTACAAAAAAAAAATTGAATTGACAGAATGCTACGCTATTGCCGAGTATCATAGGATATGTTTTATGGACTTCCACGCGAACGGAAGTCGCGGCTAGTAGCTTGTAGTTTTAAGGCTAATCTAATAATTATGATTACTATGGATACCAGTATTTTACATGGATCGACTGCCTATCTGACCTCTTCAACCCAGTTACTGAGTAACACGACACCCTGTAGTTTTAAGTCGTGTGCTTGATGGGATTTCCTGTCGGCAAAAATGACGAACTTCCATAGAAATTTAACAGACAGTTTTAAAATATCTCTCTCCATAATGTACCCCTTCACATTCCAGACTGGTCCTTCGACGAGGACCTAGCAGCCAAGCTGCTGATCCAGCCTCTGGAGCAGTTCGTGTGGGGCAACAGCGATGGGTCACAGCCGCCACTGCCACGCCGTTCCACGCTTTGCGGCCGAGTGTTCAAGCAGGGCGATCCGGCTTACAGCTGTCGAGAGTGCGGTTAGTATTTCAGAATGTTACATTCTTGGATTTATTCTTTCTTCAGGTCTTAGTAGAGGTTTTGACCTATGAGTCTACGGCTATCAAAGTAATACCTAGTACTTTTTGTTTTCGCCCTACCAATGACTCGCAAAGTCGGTTGTGTATCTTTTCACGGGCTAGATTATAGAGTATTTAAATACCAGAAACCTGTGATCCTTAAACCAGAATTTGCTGCCTTTACTGAACTGGCAATTTAATAAATTTTAACGAATTCTTCAAAAACCATTTTAGTTCCATGTATCCTTTCCTAAATCCTCCTCAATATTTTTTCAGTGAAGTGCTACATTATATCCTATTTCTTCAGGCATGGACAACACTTGCGTACTCTGCGTGGAATGCTTCAAGGTGTCCGCCCATCGGCACCACAAGTACAAGATGGGCCAGTCCAGCGGCGGCGGCTGCTGCGACTGCGGTGACACTGAGGCGTGGAAGAGAGACCCCTTCTGTCAGCTGCATGCTGTAAGTAACACATTACAGACCGTAGCGAGTACCTCCAGCGCGAGTACAAGATGGCCAGTCCAGCGCCTCAATATAAGTTGATATCCGAGCTAACCGCTCTAGAATTAAAAAAAACTGTGGGTGTCAGAAAGAAAAAGTATTTATTGAAACTCACACAGGAAATCACAAATTAAATTAAAACATTAATAAAAAATTAAAAAACAAATTGAAAAAATAACAGAAAGTCCTGTACGAGGCCAAAAGGCTCCTATCTCAGCATATGCTGCGACATTAAAAAAAAAAAATGTCGCAGCGCTGGTATTCTGATAGGGCCCGCAGTGATGTCACGGATAGATAGATACAAAAATAAATATTAAATAAAATAAAATATAAAATAGATGTGTGAAATACTTTAAAAAATTAAATAGAAGTAGGCGTGTCGGCACCCGACGTAACATCAGTTACTTGTCTATGCCTTTAGTGTCTGTGGTACTCTAGGCATCGTTGAGACAAGTAAAGAGACGCAGACGGTATGATAGCACGACGACGATGGTAGATGACGGAGTTTCAGATTCAGAATCCGAAACACAAAAAAGTGAGGAGAATAAATCCAATCTTCATGTTTGGAATGAACAAGAAATAATATAATGGTGGGTCAGCTTAAAAAAAATGGTGACTACTAGGTAATTCGATAAAAAGATGTATGCTATTGCATATTGTGTTTTTTATCATAGCTGCGTCCCCCGGTTTCGTGTGGAGATTCCTATAGGAACCGTGCATTTTTCTGGAATGAAAAACCGGTTAAGTGCGAGTCTGGATTGACTTTTGAGTAGCGTCCTGGACGATGGGCTTGCCTCTTAATTAGATTAGTAATAGAAATGCCTATAGATATGTCACATGAAGATGGTTATAGCCGTGATATAATTATATCCCTAGGGATATAGCTAAAATATACCGTAATATAGTCCTATGAAAGCGGTTCATAACTGTTGTTATGCCCTAATTTTGTTACTGCGAACAATTTTCGACAAAGCGTAGTTGGTCACAGTTCTAAGCTAACCTATTTGGTCGGAGTGCCCTAATAATTATATTACTAGATCGTGCTCGTATCATAGTTATATTCCTAGTAAGACAGTTATCAACCGCATTCATATAACTATATTACGGTATATAGCTGTATCCCTAGGGATATAATTATATCACGACTATAACTATCTTACTGCGACAGATATTATTTATTTATTTATTTATAGTTAATTAAAACGGTACAACACCAATAACATTAATTAAGATAGAAACAATTACAATCTTGATATTAATTTAATTTAAAACTAACATGGAACAGTGGACTCCCTAGCATACTTTCTCTCACAGAACACCTGACATATACGCATAATTACAGATATATATCAGATTGGTTCAAATAACATTTGTTCCGTCTTCTAATTACAAACTTCTCTTCTTCAGGCATCAGAAGACGATAATCAAGCGGAAGCTAGTATGAAACCGGATGTAATAGAACGTATGAAGATCGTAGCTTCAGTCTGCTTAACGTACTGCCTGAGATTACTTACGCACGACCATGCTCCTGGACTACCTAACGATCTAAGGTAAGTTTTTATTATTTTTCTATTTCTCTGTTTCGAGACGAAATTAATAGATATGGCTGGATAGAATCGAGTTTTTTTTTTAATTCAAAAGCGCACGGGTGTTCTCAAATGTTTTTCTGCTAATATATGGCATAAATTGTTGGTATTATACGCCCCGAGGGCAGTAGGCAAAAACCGCTTATCCTTAGCGTTTGATTTTTTTCACCAGATAGTTAATTGATTCAGGCGTGACCTTGCGGAAATCCATTATAAAATGATGATGTGAATATATTTAGTAACCTGTTCCGCTTAGCTATTTCTAAAGAGTCTTAAAAAGACCCTGGAAGAAATCGACACGTGTTTCACCTCTCGATGAGGCATCCTCAGGATGACGATTGACTTGTCGCGAACTCGAACACGGCGTGTGGACGGGCGACAAAGCTCAGTCTGCACTCGGTACTTGGTGTGGCAACACGCCGTGTTCGAGTTCGCGACAAGTCAATCGTCATCCTGAGGATGCCTCGTTGAGAGGTGAAACACGTGTCGATTTCTTCCAGGGTCTTTTTAAGACTCTTAAGAAATAGTTAAGCGGAACAGGTTACTAAATATATCCACATCATCATTTTTTTTTGTTTCACCAGTCAATAATGTATTATACTTGTCCCTCCCTGTATTGACTCAACAAACTTTATAAAAAGATCGTGAAAAAAAAGCCCTGTTTGTCATATTTTTGTATGTAAAATCATTACTGTTGGATTTTTGACCTTATTACAACGGTATAAGAATCACATGATTCTTGAATTGCCTCTATACCGCCCGAATATTTGGAGCACTCTATCTCTACAATATCGTGTCTTTTTTATATGTATCATCGTGGACTTCACTGGCGGTGAACCATTTTTCAATCTTATTACTAGTGGCATAAGAGTGAAAAGTGGTTCACCGCAAATGTCCGCGGTTGTAGTACACACGGCTACACATCAAGCTATACATTCCCAGTATAAGCTGACCTCGCATTATACGGAAATCCTATAAAATGCGAGATCAGCATAAACTGGAAATATATAGCTTGATGTGTACCCGTGTGTACGTATTTTTGTGACAATAAAACATTTTTTTCTTTCTTGCCTCGTTGGTCTAGTGTTCGCAAGCGCTACTGCAGGGCATGAGATCCTGGGTTCGATTCCCAGCTCAGGCAAAGTGTTATTGGGTTTTTCGACTAATAATTTCTCAGTAGCAGTCCGGAGACTGCATTTGTGCCCTGTTGATTACAGTAGGTTCACCCCCTCTTAACAAACCATACCTGGCGAAATGTGGGTGTTACTATAGCTCACTTCCTCCTAACTCTTCGGGGATTACAGGCGTGAATGATGTTATGATATGTATTTTTTTTCCTTTACAACAATAGTAGTGAAATGTTATAATAAGAGAAATAGTACGATAAATCCTCCCAGGCTGAAAGACGCTGAGAGGGACCTACTGCAGATTCTGGACCAGCCCGACTGTTACTGCACGGTTCTGTACAACGACGAGACACACACGTTTGATCAGGTATTATTTTTTCTTTCTTTCTTTCTTTCTTTCTTTCTTTCTTTCTTTCTTTCTTTCTTTCTTTCTTTCTTTCAAACTGTATTCATGTTCAATGTTTCCAAGGAAGCGAGCAATAATCTTCATTAACAATCATGGTCGCGTACTTCATTACTGAAGGTTGTGTCCCTGAAAAGCTTTCGTGGCTTAAATGTATAATTACACTCTATCAAATAAAACTTTTGCATAAGCGGTGACATGTGCATGCACCTACTTAGGCACAGATTAGTTCACATGGTTCACTCCGCAAAATCATTTAAATAAAAAGCGACTCTTGCCACAACACAATAAAGTGCAATTCAGGTCGCACAGCGCTAATTCACCTAGAAGTTGCCTCTCTTTCTGTCGCGTAACTCTTATATCTTCTGACTACGTTACGCCCACTGTATTCGACAAGTCGAGCCCGCCGCGTACCTACTTGTAGCTTCATACCTAAAATGCGGAGTGTCTAATCTGTATTCATCTGTGTTATAAGTACCAAGGCGGAAAACCTTAACTAACTACCGTAAGAACTATTCTTGCTTGCAGCGCTCGGCCGCTATAGAACCAGTGCGGTAACAGATGTGGTTATTGTGAGCACGGGATTTTGTTTTCAAAGTGGTTAGTTATAGGTTTCTGCGATGGTACAGGCGAGATGTTACGACAAAACTATGCTTTGTAAAGTGAAAACTTCTTTAAGCACGTTGGGCATTTTTGAGATAGGACTAAACTATTGATTTGGCGACACTGTGACGACACCAGCTTTTGACCATTAAAAAGACATCAAAGCATTGATTACCGCGGTGCCGATTTTTTTCAAGTTTTCCCTTCTGTCGGCACTCCCGGATTGCCAATGTTTTTTTTTTTTTTAATAATTCTGGATAATATTGGCTCTATTCTCGCCCTGAAGTTTGATCTCTAAAACTTACTACCACAATTTTTTTTTGTGTATCACCAATAAACTAACATGTTTTATTTTTTTCAGGTCATTACTACACTAGTAAGAGTAACAAAATGCAACCAACGTGATTCGTTAGAACTTGTGAGTCTGATCGACCGCGAAGGAAGAGCGCTCGTCAAATGTAACTCATTCCAAGTCTGCGACAAACTGAAGACCGATATCGAGATGTAAGTGTTTGCTTATGTGATATTAAAGTAGTATTTGGTCTAAGATTTGGCCTGAAATGGCTTAGGCCCGGATCTATAAACGTTACTTACCATGTCTTTTGGCTGAGAGACATCATAGACTATCATAGAAATATGATCAGAGATGTAAGAGTCATTTTTATATGAAGAACCTAATGGCAGTATAATAAATACATATGATTCATACCGTCTATGATCATTGTTAAGGGATCCTATTTGACAGCAAGCGTACAAATATATATGATCATATCCGTCTAACCTCAAAAATGGCTAAATCAAACACGGCTGACCCGTTATCCATCTTGATGAAGTATGACGTTTATTATGATCATAATATATAAACCAGCATCTTTTAATTATGATCAAAGAATTTGACAGATATGAAATCATATTTGTTTGATAAATATATGATAGTGTTATTGGGCCCTTAGACATGATCTCTCAAGTTGCCTCTACCTTGCATTTGTAGTTTGACAGTTGTGCGAAGATGAGAGGAGTAACGCTTAGCCCAAGTACCCGCTAAGTAACAAAAATAATAGCCATTTATTTCGGACAGAATCCATATAAGTGTTATGCTGGGGCTACATTGTCGCGTTATCGCGAACTTCGCGCGCTCTCTGGGGGCCTACCACTAGCTCATAAGCAGTATTATTTTAATATTACTTCAGTGGGAGAAAGAGATGGAGCTATACGCACTGTAGAGCTTCATCTCTTTCCCACACTGAAGTAATATTAAAATAATACTGCTTTATGAGCTGGTGGTAGGCCCCCTGTTGCTCAGCAAGACGTCGAGCGGTGCGAGAGAGAGCGCGCGAAGTTTAGTTCGCGATAACGCGATAATGTAGCCCCAGCATGTGTAACAATTTTCTAAAGATCTATGTTAGTAGGTACCTAATACAAGAAAATATCTATTTTTTAAATTATAATATCCCCGTAACTATTCCCACCCAGTGTGCCTGTGTGGGACAGTTATGCAATCATTTAATTTTGCAAAATGCTGTTGGTGCTACTACGTAATCACTTTAAGTAACGTTTCTAGATCTCCGTGTATTATTTGGCCTAACATCGATCAAGGCTTATCTGGTATTTTGTAAGAAAGAACAGAAAAAAAAACTTGAAAACATAAAATCGGCACAGCGGTAATCAACGCGTTGATGTCTTTTTAATGGTCAAAAGCTGGTGTCATCACGGTGTCGCGATATCAATGGTTTAGTCCCATCTCAAAAATGCCTAACGCGCCTAAAGAAGATTTCACTTTAAAAAAAATGTGTAATGGTGGCAAGCGCGACTGAGCGCAGTACAGTCCTGATTGAACAAAGTTATTTTTAGTAGTCGCTTTGTGTTATAATTATGGATGGAACTTAATACCACATAACTGATGAAATGTTGGTATACCACTGCCCATTCCTCGGTTACATGCATAAATAAACCTGTCATTGAAATAGCAGACGAGGGTTGGTCGATGTTACACTGAATAATGTACTACTATTTATCAAGCGCTTATACAGGTAATGAAATATTCTACCGCTGAGTATCTCATGAGGCCATTCCAAATAATGCTATCTATCAGTGCTTTTCTCGAATTTTGCCTGTAGCTCGATTGCTAATTGATATGGCCTTCAATTAACTTTTAAGTGCTGGCACAGAATAGTACAGAAAGCGAACTCCGTATTTTCATTATGAAGTTACGACTACGCGGTGGGCTTCTTGTCGGGCCAATTCAGTGAGCGTAACGTAGTCAAAAGATATAAGAGCTACACGATAGAAAGGCAACTTCTAAGTGAATATAACTGTAGGTAATTAGCGCTGTGCGACCTAAATTGCACTTTATTGTGTCGCAGCAAAAGTCGCTTTTTATTTAAATTCAATGATTTTGCCGAGTGAACCATCTGTATTAATCTGTGGTCCTGGTACGGTCACTACTCTGCATTACTGGACCCCTCTTACAGAGAAAGAGGGTAAGAGGGATCGGGTTTTGCAGGTCACTGACTTTACTAAGAGTTAGTCATCAGTTATTGAAAAATCTGACTGATTTATTTCGAGTACCATTATCAAAGATGGATCTCGAACTGGTGAATAACCTCGTCAAAAGTTACGATTTGATGTAGAATTCTTATTTGTTGTAATACTTGAAATGCAATTAAAAGAAAACCAGTATATAAAGAATAATTCTTAAATGACTTGGCTTTGGGTTGTCCATCGCAGAAAATGCTTTTTTTTATTATTGTTTTATGTAAAATTTTTTCAGTCTAATTCTTTTCACTAATCGTTATATTCATCTATTTTCACATTGTTGCGTTTGCCATTCAAATTTAAACTGTATTTAGTGTTCATAAGACTCAGACGCAGCTTTGTGAAATATATTATAATCTATCGGTTAAGGTGAATTATTTCCATATCCCCACTCCTACTAACTTTATTAATATTCGCGTAGTATTTACGTGATTGCGCGGCAGGATAGTCTAGTTATTTAAAGCCATACAAAAGCTTATAATATGGATGATGACTAAAAATTTTCTTTTGTACATCTGGTACATTATTATTTATTTATTTAACCATTTATGTACACACATATGTAAACAGACAAGACAAAAAGAACAGAAAAATACGTACAAAGGTGATGCTTATTTCTGAAGATATCTCTTCCAGCATACCTGCGATAGGAAAGTAGTTAGAGAGATGTAGACAACGTGTGTAAGAGTAGAGAGAAAGTAAAATACGTAAAATCAAAAACAATTCACTTAATAAAATAAAACAAATAATATGAGAATATACTTACTTACAAACATACATACTTCTAAAATTAATATCAATAATATATTATTAATTATAATGTAATTTAAGAAAATATATTTTAAAAAAATACAAAAAAAAACCTAATAACTATGACGAAGGAAAGATAGTGTTCTTTCACTTTTCAAAAATATTGGACACTTTTTTTTTCTTATTTTACGTAATCAAATGTTTAAGGCGATAGATACATTGAGTTAAAATGTGGAATGACGTCATGCTTATGTAGGATTTATACTTAGTTGTGACGAAGCGAGCCTCCAATCCCCAACTTTAATGCGTTTCCATCTTAGTCATTTTTGAATAATATGATAAAGCAAGAAATACGTGTCTATTATTTTTTTATTATCTGACTGACGGACTAAATATAATATATTTTTTTTACCCAGGCATCATCCCTATTATCCCATCAGTTTTTGTTTAACATGATTTAAATTAAAACTTTTAATTCCTTGTACAAAGAAAGAAACGGGTCCCTACTTGTTTTCATCGTGAAAGTGTAAAAGCCCGAACTGACTGACTTTCCTACGCAAAATGGTACGTACGTATGGTTCATCATACGAAATGTACGTAGCTGATGAAAAACGTTTTGCGTTGCGTTGCGGCGTGCGCAAGCCCTTAAAGTTGAACTAGTCGCGGGCTCGAACTAACTGGTGGGCTTGGTAAAAAAGCATGCTGTCTCACCTGGCATCGTGTTCGACAGAGATAGTAACAGTGATGAGCCGTAAGACGTCAGTCTACATGCACAACGTCTAGTTCGCGCGCACACAAACACCGTTCCGAACAATTTTAGTAAAACGAGCGCGTAGAAAATTACGAAAAGTCCTTTGGAAAATCGAGTTTTATGAAAAACACCACAGCATAAATCAATTACAAATAAAGTTTATTGAACTCTTCGATAGTTAAGCTTTGTCGGTGCCGACTTTGTTTTGCAGATTTTACACTTTTTTATTACTAATTTACGCCCAATGTTGCGTAAAAATTTGCAAGAAAAACGAATCTTTGTGGGCTCATAAGTTTATAATGGCAATTTATTTTACTATTCTGTGTCCGCACAGACAAAATTAATAATGTGACAAAACGATATCATGTTTAACTTTGGATGTACAATGTCAAACAGTGGAGTAAGACACCCCCGAAATTTGTATGGAAAAAATATCAACTAGTTTCACTTTAATCACCCAAAAACTGTTATATTTTTTAAATCTATTCCCGCGCTATCACGAACGTGCTTAACAAACTATCCGCTATCTCCCTTACTCGTGCTGGTGTGGGGTGATGTGAACGTATGTGCTCAGCTGTACGGCGATGTTCGAAAGGTTCACGTCGCGTCACGGACCGAGTCTCAAGGTGCTGGTCATGCACGCGCACGTCATCGCGCATCAGACCTTCGCGATGAAGCTGCTGCATTGGTGAGTTTACTTTTAAATTGTTATCTAATTTAGGCTGAGAAGCAGGACTTTTTAACTGTCAAAGGTTACAAAAGATAGCCATCAAAATACTCACTCTTTATCACTTCCTCGTGTTTGAAGACCTGACTTATGAAGTGCCGCAAAAATCATTTTATAGTATCATTGCAGGTCAGGAGTTCAGGCTTTAAAAAAGGCCTTAAATTTATGGACTAATACTGAAGGGTCCATTTCTGTGTTAATTCTGAGGGGGAATGTCCTGGGTTCTAAGCCCTCTTCGTGCAAAGTGGCAAATTCAATGTTAGTCTCGCGGTGCGTCGTCGAAACTTTGCTGCATCTATTGAATCTAGTGAACAATGACTTGCGACCGAAAATTATACAAATGTTGGGGAGGCCTTTGTCTCGCTATAAAAACTAATAAAACCGAAATAAAAGATATTTGATAGCTTACAAAAATTTTGTTATTGTAAAAAGTTAACCAAATCTTGTAAAAAGGCAATTTATTATATGATTTTTGTGTTTTATCAAACCCCACAGGCTCCAAAACTTCGTAAGTCAAGAGCCCAGTCTCCGCCTGGCCGTCAGCCAGGTGGCGCTGGGCGAGGACGTGTGGGGCGCCAGCAACTCGGTGGGCGGCGGCGGCGGCGTGGCGTGCGGCGTGATGCAGAACGACTCGCGCATGTGGAAGGCGGCGCGCACGGCCTGGCATCGCCTGCTCATAGCCACCACGCTCATGGACTACACTACCAAGAGAACTATGGCTATTTTATTCACGAAAAATTATGGTGAGTTTTTGTTCAATAAGGGTTGATTTTAAAACCATCACATAATTTCTACCTGAGTATACCTTAGGTAAAAGTTATTTGTCGGTAAATGTGTTTTCCGCGAATCGGCGACCATAAAGTAGGACGCTCTGGAGCTAGTTGGAATAACGATCTTCATAGGGTGGCTGATAGCAAAATGAGAGTAACCGAATATCATGTACTCACCCCAAACTGTTTGTTTCGCGAATGAATGTTCGTTGTGTAACAAACGTTCGCGCAACGAATTCTTGCAAAACCAGTTTAGGAAGCGTTCGCGGTGAGTGCTGTCTTTTACATATTAAAGGGAACAGACCTGAGGCCCTAGTGTGAGTTTCTTTTAACTATTTCGACTTTACGCATCGATCGTGTTCGGCGCTCTAATTGGCCCTTCCCTGGCCTTCTCAAACTAGGGCCTCTGTCCCATTCGTTTAACGCATCACTCGGAAAACATAAAATTGTAAAGCTTAGAAATGACTTTATTTGTCTTTTATTTTTCCTTTTTCAATACCCAAGATCAAGTGCCAAGAGTTGATCGCATTTCGTTTTTATAAGGAAAACATGAGGACTGCTTTTGCCTATCCACATGACACAAAATATAACACATAACATCACGCCTGTAATTCCCCGAAGGGTTCTAAGCAGAGGTGTACCTCAGAACACCCACATTTCGCCAGTTATGTTTTAAAACCTAGTAGACATGTTTTGAAAACCACCTAAAACTTCGAATAGGGAAGGGCCTTTATAAGTTCTTCATAGGCTGAGTGCGAAACTTTTTAGTAATAGTTTCTATATTGGTAATACGCGGTGGCGGCGACGGCGCATTCAAATGCATAATTTTATATGGAACTGTTGTCGCTCGAGGCCAGTTCCATATAAATCTATGCATTGAGACGCGCCGCTCCACGCGCCGCCGCCGTCGCCGTCCCGCGCCCGCTGACTTCGTGTCCGTAGCCTTAGTTATATTTTTAGTTTTAGCTTTAATGTTCTATTTCTCTTTTTTGTGCTGTGCTGTCTGGTTCACTGTTCTGTTTTATAGGTGAAGACTTGTAATTGGCTGACAGTTACACTTACTATTTTTATTCTATTTTGTTTAGCTGTGAGTCTTCCAAAGAACTTAAATAATTAAATTCCCCATTTGTTCCCAGGTTCAATCCTCAAGGACTTCATCCGAGATGACCACGACCATTCGTTTTCCATCTCGTCACTATCAGTCCAACTGTACACGACGCCGACTCTTGCGCATCACCTGATCGCGAAGCACGATGCTTTGTTCGTCGTTATGAATACGTTTGTTAGCGAGTGTAATAGACGGTGTAGTAATGTGAGTAGGAATCTACTGTTTTAGCAATATTTGCAATAACTAATATCGTGACTCTGAATATTTCATTTCAGGTGTAAAACAAGCACTTGGAAACTTTCCAAATGCTTTGTTTACAACACCTAATTCTAAATTATTATTTTAGTTCAACAAAGAGCGATATTTCTTAATTTTATTTAGTAATATTCATTAATTGAACTTTGACTGCTAAATATCATTGCCAATTGAATTAGTTAACATAGTTGACGTATTATGCTCGTTTATCCTCTGAAGATATGGATGTTTGGATATTCCTTACCGGGTACCAGTCAGTAGATAGTGTTAGATTAATATACATAGACTTATTCATCCAAAGAAAATTGCTCATTTTATAGCTGATCATTTCCTCATTACTTAAAACTTTGATCATCACATATAGCAACTTTTTTAATTAACTTTCTCCCTCAGGGCCGCCTAGAGTTCGACCGCTCCCACGTTCCAATGGCGTTCAAACGCGCCCAGTTCATCTTATACGATGTGAAGTACCTCCTGAGCTCAGTTCCGGCCACCTTCGACGATGACCTTCGCAAGGGATTCATGCATGGCATCTCTCTGATGCTGAACCTGTTGGTGATGATGCAAGGGATGGACTCTGTGGTCAGACAGGTAGGAACTTGTTTATGGAGGATGTCTTGAAGTGAAGGTACCTTATACATGCTCAAAAACTTAGCATCACCTATCGAGCAATAGCAAGGAAGCAAGTCATCATTATCATCTTCCTGCCCTTGTCCTATTTTACGTGGGGTCGGCGCACCATGTTAAGTTTTCACTGAAGAGAGAATTTTACTAAGACAGCGAGCGAAGCCAGCTATAAATTTGGAAAATCCTGATTCAGATATGTTAAGCTGTCATTGTCATTTCACTAAGAGAATATAAGAGTGAGCGTAGCAAGCTCAAAAATTGGAGCATCCTGTCTATCCGGAAAGCATCGTGAGGAAACCGGCATGTCCTAGAACCAAAAAAAATCGAAGACATGTGACATCCACCAACCCGCAGTGGGCCCGCGTGGTGGATTATGGCCCACTCCGTATCACAGAGAGGAAGCCTGTGTCCAGCAGTGGGATATTATGAGCTGAATTGTCACTTTGTGGTTATACATAGTTAGCTGCAGTCCATGGTTATCACAAAATAGTGTGTATTAAATTCAAAGCATTTATTTCAAATAAACCATTTACAGGCACTTTTGAATTGTCAAGGAGTCGGTCAGTCAGAAAAACCCAATGGAAGAAGAACGGGCAAGAAACTCCGTGGATGCTCTTTTAAATCAAAATAATTATGTTAGAAAGTTATAGTTACTAAGAATTTATCTTTGATATTGCTACTAAAACATTGTTTTCGTCTTTCTTTATTTCCATCAGGTCGGTCAACACATGGAATATGAACCTGAATGGGAATCCGCCTTCAATCTCCACGTAAAGCTGGCACATAGCATCACGCTATCTCTAGAATGGTGCGCGGCAGAGAAGGCGTTAGCTACCGCCGTGTACCGCATGGCGCTGAGGAAGCATGTTGAGACATACACCCCGCCTGCTAAAGTTGTGAGAGGTGAGTAGTCACGAAGTTTTTTATTGTATATTTTGTCTTCTAGAAGCATCTTTTTTATATTTATGATGGGTTTAGTAGTTTTCGAGATATGAGGACAAATAAAAACCTATTTTAATTAACTTCTGGTTTTTGTAAATAATTCTTGCAATATTTTTATCGGGTGGATGTACTTTTGTAGCACAATTTTTTTGTACTTATATCATTTCAAGTTGAATGTGCAGCTTTTAATCGAAAACGAGATGGTAAAAAAGAAGACATAAAGCAGCTTTTTTTCGTCTGGGGCTAAATACAATTTGCTCGCAAAGTTATTCACTTTCCAAGTTTAAAAACATTAGTCTATCTTAATATCTATGGAAATGTCAGGTCATAAAACAAATTTGTTCCCCCAGAACTCGGCAACCAGATCGCGTCAGTGATCCCGTACGACGTGTCCACGGAGCCCGTGTCCATCCACCGGCCGCTGTCGCGCTACGTGGCCGGCCTGCACCTGCTGCTGCACGCGCACGGCCTGGCCTACCACAGCCGCGAGTTCGACCGGCAGGACCGGCCCAAGCCCACGCCCGACCAACTTATAGGTGACATACTTAAATGTATTTAAATATACGAGGTCAAATTAAAATAGCTAGCTAAACTCCGCGAACGTAATTGGTATCGACATCCAAAGTAAAGTATGCGCCAGAATGAGCTGGAGTCTACCAGTCTGCCACACTTTCAAAAGCAACTTTTCGACTGCGTAGTCATCTCATCTGCCTAGCCTTTTCCAACTATGTTGGGGTCGGCTTCCAGTCTAACCGGATGCAGCTAAATACAAGTATTTTACATGGAGCGACTGCCTATCTGACCTCCACAAACTAGTTACTAGGCAACACGATACCCCTTGGTAAGACTAGTTGTCAGGCTTTTGGGCTTCTGACTACCCGTAACGACTGTCAGAAATCTACAAATGACAGATAGGACCAACGGTTTAACGTGCTTTCCGAGGCACGGAGGGGTCTTGGTATGTAAAGATGATCACCCATCCACGGGCTAACCCCGACAAGCGTAGCACCTGAACAGGCGACCCGTGCAGCTGTTATTACTTAGCCACAAGCCCCTTCGATTTTCGACTGCGTAGTCGCTAGTGGAATAATCAAATCCAGGCGAGCGGTGGCTACTCGACGGATGCCGCGGCATACCGGCGAATGCGCCGGTAAGGCGGACGCTCGCGGTATCGCAGAGGATTTTTCTTGTCAGTGTGTGCTGGCGGATAGAGGAATTCTCCTCAACGCTCTCCCCTGCCGTCCGCCAGTGTGTGCAGGCCCTTAGTCGTCACTTTCTTATATTTACCACACTTTCGGATCGCTATTATTATTAGTAAGTAAGCAAATGATTGGCTACCAGTGAAGTTTTTCCAGCCCTGTGATCGCTCTCACTTGGGTATCTCTAAATTTCTTATAAAATACCTTAAAATAAGACAAAACTGATGACGTATTCATTCGAAGACAACTTACCATACTGTTAATCCACAGAGCCAGTCCTCGAAACCATGGCCATGATAGGCCAAGTGCACGCCGGCATGTGGCGCCGGAACGGCTTCGCGCTCATCAACCAGCTGTACTTCTACCAGAACGTCAAGTGCCGCGCCGAGATGTTGGACCGAGATGTTGTGATGCTGCAGGTAACTACTATATTATATTGCAAACATGGTCCTAAGGCTCCGCCTGTCCACTGGAATGGAATGGAAATTCTGGAGAGGAGTTTAGATCCTATTGGTTAATATTGGCACAGCTCGAGGTGGAGGAGCTTGTGGCTAAGTAATAACAGCCGCACGGGTCGATCCATCAGGTTAAGCTATGCTTACAGGGGTTGGCCAGTGGATGGGTGACCATTTCTACATACCGAGACCCCTCCGTGCCTCGGAAAGCACGTTAAGCCGTTGGTCCCGGCTGTCATTCGTGGATCTTTGACAGTCGTTACGGGTCGTCAGAAGTCTGACAACCAGTATAACCAAGGGTTAGTATTACCTAGTTACTGGGTGGTGGAGGTCAGATAGGCAGTGGCTCCATGTAAAATACTGGTATTTAGCTGCATCCGGTTAGACTGGAAGCCGACCCCAACATAGTTAGAGGAAAAGGCTAGGCAGATTTGTTGGTTAATATTGGCACAGCTCCGCTCCTATTTCCCCGCACCAGTGGACAGGCAGCCTGATAGAACAGGTGCACGCCGGCATGGCATCGCTCAAAACTCCGCTGTTCCTTGTGTAATTCAAGTAAAAGTGTTATTATGTCAATAATAATTGACGATACCAGCGCAGAAGACCTCTTCACTGTACTATCTATCGACTGAATAATGTTACCAAGCACAAAATTAGTGCAGTACGACAATTGCATGTCATGCCGCATGAACATCTAGGCACAGCATTACATACTATTTTTGCTTCATTTACGTTCAGCCCGCGTCTTATTTAAAAGTGATCAGCGGGCGAATACGCGCTCGTCGCGGTCTTATGTCACTTTTTATGCGCTTACGCGATGATCGCGTGTACGCGCCACGATCACTTTTTAAATAGGATGTGGGTACAGAAAAATAAATATTGTGGCGCGGCAACGGGTTCGCGAGAATTTACGATTGAACGAAAGAAAAAGAAACAAAAAATGTTCAGTAATACAACAAAACACACATTTGAACATACACACACACACACACACACACACACACACAACACACATACACACACACACAACACACATACACACACACATAAATTTCTGAACATTTTTTGTTTCTCGGCTGCGTTTTATATGGAAAATTTAAAAACAAGTCAAATAAACAAATATTTCATTGCATTTAGGACTCGAGAGCCATTCTAGAAACAATGAAACTTACCAGATCTAATGTTTCTCAAAATCTTTTATTATATATAAACCTACATGGGCGATAAGGAACTATTTGTTTGTAAATCTTCCATGCAATAAATAAATATTTTAAACAGAAACAAATAGAAAAAAGTGTGGGTAAAGTTACAAGCAAAAAGCCACCATAAAATTACCAACTAACAATAACTTATTCACCAACAGATCGGCGCCTCCCTAATCGAGAGCAACGAGTTTATCATCCACGTTCTAAACAAGTTCAACTTACTGGACTGGGCGGCTCCCGATTTTGAACAGCGCCCCATTGAAGACGACACTCTCCGGCATACGATTAGCATGCTGGAGGAGTTTCTAGGACTGCTCATTACTAGTAAGTTCTTTATCATTCTTTCATTCTTCTTCACTTGTATTGACACGAGGTTTATGATAATAGCTCATGCGGTGCAAATTAGGCTCTTTGATAAGTTCAACCCCTATTTGGTTACTCATCATTATTATTTTTTTATGGGAATAACTTTATTTATGGAGTAGATGCAGTATTGGAACGAAGTTCTTTAACACGATAAAATTTCAATAGTAATTTTTCATCATGGGTATCATTTTCATAGTTTTCGAGGGTGCTAAAGTGGATAAATCTAAGATGGGCACTGCGAAAATTTTGTTTTTGTTTTAAATCATACGTGACAAGGAATCGTTCCTGACCGAAGACGTTTTTTTTTTAATCACGATTTCAGAGTTATTCCTATAGTAAAAGTTGTTTATAATGTTGAATATATTGATAGTTACAGAAGACGATGCTCAACAAGTTGATATTAAAATAAAACGCTGGTGTTATTATTTGTGCAACTGACGTTTTTAACTAACTATTGGTTTCTTCCAGTTTACGGTTCTCGCTACATGCCCGGTGTAGGCGAGGTTACTAACGAAGACCGCACCATGAAGGAAATCATACAAATGCTCTGCGTCAAGCCTATGCCGCATTCCGAACTTAACAGGTTTGTTAATATTAATACATTTTATCGTCATGTTTAACATGTTTGTTGTTTTATAGTTCACTGACTTACCGAGATCAAAATAATATTCAAGTGGCACTGAAGTTTGGGTTACATCGTAAAATTTAATTTAATTCTTAAATCACCTTATTAGTCAAAGCATTTAATTATTTCTATTTTCTTAATGTCTGTCCCTCGGGTATCATCGCATTCCCGAACACAAACGAAAATTTCCATGTCCATCAATTATTAGATTTATCGTGTATAATAATTTGAATTCAGAACTAAGTACTTTATTGTTGCTTTGTTTTTATTTCCGCGTGAACTATATAGAGCTGTAAAACTATTTTCCTATCTGTCGTGCCTGCAACTTTAGCAGCTTTCCTCCCATTTTTTAAATAAATTACATTAAGTTAAAAGAGTATTAACAACTTAATTATAAATTAAAGAAACAACTAGAGATTCAAATAATTCGATCAATAGATTATTTTTAAGAATAATCACATAAATCTTGCAGTGTCGACTGCCTCGTTGGTCTAGTGGTCGCAAGCGCTACTGCTGAGCATGAGGTCCTGGGTTCGATTCCCAGGTCGGGCAAAGTGTTATGGGTTTTTCTATCTGAAATTTCTCAGTAGCAGCCTGGAGTCTGGATTTGTGCCCGGTTGATGGCAAGAGACTCGCCCCCTATTACATGGGACCTTAAAACATAACAGGCGAAATGTGGGTGAACCTGGTACAGGGACACTTCTGCCCAACCCTTCGGGGAAACAAGGCGTGATGTTATGTATCTTGCAGTGTTTTTTGACAGCCTCCGCTCTGATATATATACGTCAGTGTTTTCTTACGGCAGTACCTGGTGTTGCCAACCCTCCAGATTTTTTTTATATAATATTAATTTCGGAGTATTAGTTCTTTAGCTTACACTATATACTTCCAAGTCGATTGAGAGCGTCCGGTCTGCACCATGGGCAAAGGGCAATTGATAGAAATCCGACGACTGACGAAACACGAAGTTTTCCGAGGAACATTAAGAAAATATAAATACTGTAAATCACTTTGACAATCAATATACAGCAGGAATAACATCATCCCTTTTTGCAACAAAACCTGTGACTTTGACATTTCCTAATAATCTATTAATAAAAAAACCGGTAAACTACTAAACAACTTCTCATCTCCTTTCAGATCCTTACCAGAAGACCAGCTCCACGAAACAGGACTAGAAGCTGTAATTCACGAAGTAGCTGACTTCATCAAACCATCTGGAGGCAACAACCGCGGCGTTTACAAGTTGAAACCTCATCTATACGACGAATACGACACGTTCTTCTACCACTACACTCGGGAGGAACTGTCCAGGAGTGAGGAGGAGCAGAGGACAAGGAGGAAGGCGGCTGGTGAGTTACCGCGTACCACTAGAACTACAATAGTTTTATTAGCGACTAGCATAATTACTCGAATCAATGTGGGAGACTGTCTTCAATGTTCGGTTAATCATCTTCAACATTATTGCAGTCGTTTTTAAAACGAAATAGCAATCATTTATCACACATTCTTTTGATAAATATAGCAAGAACTAAAAGTCGTAAAAAAAAAAACATTTTGTTGTTTAGTTAATTGATTCAGGTGTGACCTTGCGGAAATCTATTATAGAATACAATAGACGTGGATATATTTAGTAACTTTTCCGCTTAGCTTTTTCTAAAGAGCCATAAAAACCCCTGAAATAAATCGACGCGTGTTTCACCTCTTAACGAGGTATCCTCAGGATGACGATTGACTTGTCGCGAACTCGAACATGGCGTGCTGCCACACCGACCGCTGAGTTCAGCGATTTATTTCAGGGGTTTTTATGGCTCTTTAGAAATAGCTAAGCGGAAAAGTTACTAAATATATCTACGTCTATTGTATTTATTTTTTTAGTTTGTTGTATATTTTTTTTTACCAACATGACCACGATATGTGTTAATTTAAACTGGCTAAGATACCTCTTTCCGGTACTACGTGATGAATGGACTGGCAAAATGTAGAAATTATAACACCACTAGCTGCGCCCCGCGATTTTACCCGCATAAGTCTCGATCCCGTGGAAATACTTTAATAGTATCCTATGTCCCAACCCAAGTCATGGTCCACCCACGTGCCAAATTTCATCCAAATCCGTTCAGCCATTTTAGCGTGATTGCGTAACAAAAAAAATTACAAACTCATTTTCGCATTTATAGTATTAGTTAAGCCATTATGCGTCATTTGGAAGTAAATAAAAACCTTGTAAACTGGTTGGTGCTTAGGTCAGTTGTGAAGATACATATGTTTGCAGCTGGGCTTATTTACTCCGGAAACATTTCACACGTTCTATAACTCACCAAATGTTTAACTATGTCCTCTCGATTCCAGGTCTACCCGAATGCTGCCCACCTCCAAATCTACCGAAGCTGTCGCCTCCATTCCGTCTATTAGCCAATCTGTTACAAAGTGACTCGGTTCACCACGTTTTAAAGACTGTGCTGGAGAGAGCATTAGACCTTAGGGCCAGGTCGTTCTCAGAAACGCAAGTGCATAAGGTAAAGATCGAATGATCTACTGGTTTACTTCTTAGTTTTGGCTTCGATAGATCCTGATGACTTAACTCGACTAGGATATTTGCCCAGAACACTGATGAATACAGATGGTTCACCCCGCAAAAATATTTAAATAAAAAGCGACTCTTGCTTAAATGCAATAAGGTGCAATTCAGGTCGCACAGCGCTAATTACCTACAGTTATATTCACTTAGAAGCTGCCTCTCTTTCTATTGCGTAACTCTTATATCATCTCACGACGTTACGTGAATTGGCCCGAAAGATGAGCCCGCCGCGTACTTGCATTTTCATAATTAAACGGGGAGTGCGGCTTCTGTGTTATTCTGTGGCAAAAGAGACATTTGTCATGTCCACCTGTCCTAATTATGTAGAATGGAGTCAACACGAGAAATTAGAACCAACCATGAAAATGGGGCATTTGGATTTTGATGTGTGACAGCAAATAGCTGCAGCCAGATTCGGTTGCAGATTAATAGTGTACCATGAAAATGACATTGCATAAAACTCATTATTTCGTGTTTTTATAACTTTTAAAACACACGACTCATTCGAGATGAATATCTAATATCTATTTTACTTGCATTTTTTGTTTTGTTTATGTATCTGTCTCATTCAATATGTAAAAAAAAAAAAAAATTTAAGTATAGTAAACTAGCTAGCTAACAGAAATGTGTAACTCTAGAAACTAAAATCTAATAATTTTGTTAATTGTACAAACAGCCAAAGCTTAAGGAAGTGCGGACTCTCCTAACACAGGCGTCATCATGCTTAAAAGGAGATTCCAATCAAAAACTAATGTATACTAGTTGGTACTCAAATAAAACATTTTGTATTTGTATCTTATTATGATCTGTCGTGTTTTGTGATAGAATTGCTTTTCTTTCTGCCTCTTAATAGAGATTTTTATTCTTTCAGGCCCTGCACCTAATGGGCTACGCTCTTCGCGACGAAGAGAGCGGTCACTACGAGTTCCTGCAGTTCTCCGAAAGCGCCGCGCGCTCCGGTATCCTGGCGTTACTGCAGAAGTTAGTCACCAGTCCCAGGGTTGACGCACACAAACACCTAGCTAGATGGGTGCTCAATAAGATGAAGTGAGTACAACACTGTAGGCTATTATGAGTCCCATCCTTGATGTCCTCCCTCCGGTTGATGCCCTAAGCCAAGGTTCGTACCCCACAGGGGGTGCCCTTAGCAAGCGTTCACCTAGTTTTAATTAGCATAGTTGAATAACCCCCAGTTGGAGGTTTAAAGTGTAGTAGTTTAAGGCACCCACAGGAAAGCCCGGTTGAGTAGTCATGATCGAAGAGGTCAACTACGAGATGCCCTACCTAAAAAAAATAATAGTCAGTCAGGCATCACCAGATTATATAATGATGAACCGGCACAGTCCGCCCTGTTACCAGTTTTTTGTCTGCCCACTTATTTTTCTGTTGAAAAAAGGGGTGGTGCTATCTTCCTGTATGGCTCTATCTCTCTTTCTCACACAATAACAGTGATGGCTCGAAGACTCTTGCCAATTAACAACATTCTAAGAAAAAATCGAGCTCAATTTTTACAAGTATTGACGAATACTTATTTTTCTTTTTGTTATAGAACTCTGCTGGGTCAAAATGACGAAATCGGTGACGGTGACAATATGGAGACTGATCAGGAAGAGAAACCCGCTTCTGATGAAGCTGCTGGTACGTAGCATATATTCTCTCTGGCCTCCTGAAACAGGAATTTTTTATTATTACCATTATTTTTTAATTTGACGAAAACTGGAACTTGATACAAAAATATCGTTTCTCAGAAGCGGAAAAGTCTCGGCGTGCGAAACTAGCGGCAGAGCGTCGCACCAAACTGATGGCTCAGATGAAGGCGCAGATGAACAACTTTATATCTAACAACGCTACGCTGTTCGAGGAGACCACTACTGAGGTAAATAACGTATCGTTTATATTAAAATACTGGGATTCTTTCAAGTATTCACTTATAGTATTGTTGTGATTTTAACCGACTTTCAAAGAGTAAGAGGTTTCAGTAAGACAACTACTTTCGAGACATAAATAAGTAGACTTTTCACTTGGTATAATTCTTAGGTCCAGTTAGTGATGTCTGTTATTTCTGTTTTATTAAAAACAAGCTGACATGACAGACGTTGTTTTGTTAAAATTTCAATCGTCTGAAAAAGCACTTCGAGTTTTTCCCGAGTCATCCAATTTTGTGGGCAACTTTTCCAAATTTCTTTCCATAAAAACTAAATTTTGACTAATATTACGATAAATTTAAAACAAAAAATCGGAGAAATGTGCCAAATCGGTGCAGCCGTTCTCAAGTAATGTATTTACCAAAGAACAGTATTTAATTTTTACTAATGTAGAAGATCAATAAGAATAGTCATCGAACTTTAAAACTACACAAAAGAAAAATAACTTATTGAAAAAAAAAAAAAACTAAAAAAGTATAGTCCTGCCTATATCCCAATTTAGGCTGCCTGTCCACTGGAGCAGAGCGAGGCAGCAGAGCGGAGAAATGTGCCAATATTAACCAATAGGAGCAGAGCTCTGAAACAGAGTTTAGATTCTATTGGTTAATATTGCCACATTTCTCCACTCCCCTGCCTCGCTCCGCTCCAGTGCCAATATTAACCAATAGGAGCGGAGCTCTGGAGTTTAGATTTTATTGGTTCATATTGCCACATTTCTCCGCTCCGCTGCCTCGCTTCGCTCCAGTGGACAGGCAAGCTTACGTATTTAGGCACAGCATATTCACTATCTTCCAGGACTTCTCTTTAATTTACTTTGCCTATAAAGTCTTGTGAGCGTTAATTTGAGCGTCCGATTTCATCGACTCCGTGGCGCAACGGTAGCGCGTCTGACTCCAGATCAGAAGGTTGCGTGTTCAAATCACGTCGGGGTCAATAGTCTCTTTTTGAATGTATTGGATGCATTATATTTTTGCTGGTTTGCTTTTTTTTAAACTTCTATATTATTTCAATTATTTTAAGTTTTTACTTGCTATGTATATTATCGATTCAAATAAGATATTCTTGTCTTGAAGTATCACCGAAACGCAGAGATGTACAAAATAGTTTTAAAAAAGTATTTAAATACAAAATGCAAATAGTTTTCTAATTTACCATTTCAAATGCAAAATACAAAATACTTTTGCTTTTTGTATTTTAAATAATAAATGCAAAATACGTATTTTCAAAATACTTTTTTCAAATAAAATACTTTTAGTGTTAAAAATTTGATGATAAACACTATTAACGGCGTCGAATCAGAAAGACCGGTAATCGAAATAAAACCAATCTCGTTATAGCGCAGCGCGTAGCGTCATGTTCCACAGATAACGTTCATTTTTAATCGATTTAAAAAAAAAGGAGGAGATTTTCAGTTCGTCGGATTTTTTTTAAAATGTATTTTCCCCGATTACTCGAAGGCGGCTGAACCGATTTAAAAACTCTTTTTTTATTAGAAAGGGTATACTTCCAAGTTGGTCCCATTGTCATTTGGTCACGATCTGATGATGGAATCTTGGAGAAATCGAAGGAACTCTTCAAATGTTATAGGCACACCTGCAGCGATTTGGGTATTTTTTACAGTAACTCGTGATTTTGTTCTCGTAAAGTGGAACTGATGAATTACAAATCAACACACGAAAAAGTAAAAAAAAAAAAAAACAGAAATGCAACCAACTTCCAAACTATAAAGTGAAAAATAACTTTAATTTCAGAAATCGATGGTAAAAAACTTAAATACTGATTGATCCAAAGACACCTAGTTCCGAAATTAAACTTATTTTTCACTTTGTAGTTTGGAAGTCGGTTGTATTTTTGGTAAAAAAAAAAAATTGTTTTGTCACTTTGCACACAGACTCGCAAGGTTGCAGCACTTGCAGCGCCTCTATTTGTCGAAACGCTAACCCATTTACATGAACATTTTAATGGTAATGTTGGCGAAACTTAACAGTTTTGCATTTTACAAATATAAAATACGTCTCGAAAAGTATTTCAAATAAAATGCAAAATGCTTTAAAAAAAGGTATTTAAAAACAAAATATAAAATACGTATTCAGTATTTGCATTTTAAATACAAGTATTTCAAATAAGTCGCAACTCTGCCAGAACGTATAAATTAAGTTTTCTTGGCTCTATTTAAGTCATTTACTTGAGCCGCTCCCAATACGTAGTCTTCTAGATAATATCCGGTACGGATGTCCGAGTTTCTTTGTAAACATGTTTAAAACCATATGCAATGCATGGTTTTTCTCATTGCTGTCATTGGCGTTATGAGATAAACTGGCAAAGCTGAATGCACCTTTTTGACAATCTAAATTCTGTGCTTATTTAAAACCTTGGACGTGAAAATAAAAGGTTACGATAATTCTTTTCGTCTGTCTACGACATCGTAGCTCCGAAATGGATGTAGCAATTTCAATACAATTATTAATTAAAAAAAAAAAAAAAACAGAACAGAAGTGAAAACGTGAAAAAAAAAACGTCACCGCGGTAATCAACGTGTTGATGTCTTCTACTCCACGCACCGCGGTAATGAACGCGTTGATGTCTTTTAATGGTCAAAAGCTGGTGTCGTAACAGTGTCGCGAAATCAATGGTTTAGTCCAATCTCAAAAATGCCCAACACGCCTAAAGAAGTTTTCACTTCAATCAATCTCAAATTTACACGGCAGGCATAAAAAGAGATCGCGAGATGAGCTGGACTCCATAAGTATTGGCCCGTAGTCGAAGTTCAACGGGAAAAGTGGAAAGAGGGAAGAGAGGCCTTTATCCTGCGGTGGTATATCAAAGGCTTATAATAAGTTTTAACTAAGATACTGATCCAGTTAGCAGCTCAAACAAAGGCCAAGGCGAATCATGCAGCTCTTATAACCTATTATTATGAACAGGTCACGGCAGAAGAAGAAGAGTTACGGCCACTGTACTGCGGGGCGGCTTTAGGAGTGTGGGGCGGAGGAGTGCCCGAACCTCCGCGCGTCTGTATCATGTGCCAGGAAGAGGTATGTATTTAATTACCTTACATTTCGCTTGCTTTGAAAGTTTTTTTAATATTTTAAAATAGCTCTGTCATTAGCACCCATGTTTATAAATAAAAATGTATGAATATAAATGATGAGATTAGTCGTCGATACCAGGGCCAAAGTCGAAGTCAAATGTTAATTTTTTCAATAGTAGAAACAAGTAAGCCATTAAAAGGCACTTTTGAAAAGAACGGGCAAGAAACTCCATTCTTACGCCATAGTTACTCTTTTAAAACGTTTTACAATATTTTGTATACAGTAATTATATGTGACGACGATGTACCTGGAAGAAAATTACTAAAATGGGTACAAAGTATTGAAAATGAAGGAATGACAGATAAACTAATTATGTGATTGATACACGTTGCTCACAAATTTATAAATATTGTAACTGTAGATGATTTTCCTAAATGTTTATAAAAAAAGTGTACCTACCCGCATACGCATGACCAGAATAGACATGGATTTTGTCGACGGAAGAATAAACAAATCAAACCCGACAAAACCCGTGTCTATGGTTGTAATACTACGCGTGCTGTGCCCTACTAATTATGCCATATTTATCTAACTCATCTCCCCCAGGCTCGCGTAGACATCAGAACCGAACCCCTAGTCCTAGTCGCGTTCGTGCAACAATCAAGCGTTCTGAACCGTCTCCGTCGCGGGGGCTGCGGCCGAATACCGGAGCACTGGCGCTCCAGCTGGCTGCCCGCAGGCCTAGGGCTCCAGCCGCACGTGTCCAGCTGTGGGCACGCGCTACACGCGGCCTGCTGGAGGAACTATGTGGACAATGTGCAGGATAAGGAGAATAGGAGGTCAGTGTCCTTGAAAAACTGGATAGTAGTTGACCAGACAAATTTTAAAAATCACATGAAACTTTGGATTAGTAATGTCGTTCAAAAAAAAATGATGATGTGGATATATTTAGTAACCTTTTCCGCTTAGCTATTTCTAGAGTGTCTTGAAAAGACCCTGGAAGAAATCGACACGTGTTTCACCTCTCAACGAGGCATCCTCAGGATGACGATTAACTTGTCGTGAACTCGAACACGGCGTGTTGCCACACCAAGCACCGAGCGCTCGTTAGCTCGAGAGTTTGTTATGCACTTTATCTTGGTGCTGGTCTATATTTCGAGTAACGGTCGCTGTGAGCTTGCTTTAAGTTTTTAACTTTCACTAATCAAATTTTTTTCGGTGGAAGATTATAAATAAACTAGGCGTTTTGACATTGCCAATTGAGAAAGTAAAAAAAAATATGGTGGCACTCCGGGAGTGCCAACAGAAGTAAAAACTTGAACAAGATCGCCTTGGTGGAATAAAAATACTTGTATAGAACATTGGTCCGTAACTTTATCTAAATAAAGAGCACAATCGAGTTTACAAAATAATAAAAAAATACTCGCATAGAACATTGATCCGTAACCTAGTATAAATAAAGATCACAATCGCGTTTAAAAAAATGAGGTGTCGTCACGGTGTCGCGAAATCAATGGTTTAGTCCCATCTCAAAAATGCTCAACGCGCCTAAAGAAGTTTTCACTTCAAAAAATTATTTTCTATTTGGTGTACTATTAAAATAATGTTTTAAAATGTTGGAACAATTAGCGATTTAAAAAGCAAACCTTGCTCAACACCGTAGAACTTTTGACCTCAAAACTCCTACAATATTCAGTGAACGCTGTTATCATTTTATAAACTTATTTCCACAGACCCTACCGCGGCCGCCAACCAGCCGCTTTCGACGTCGAAAAGAAAGAATACCTCTGTCCCCTCTGCGAACGACTCTGCAACACCGCGCTCCCCCTTCTGTCCGCACCGTCCATGCCCTCAGGAACCCCACCCCCTCTCTCCGAAGAAACTTACAACGAATCAGTGAACCTGATACTTAAATTAAAACACCAAGTTAGCTCTGAAGCTCTGCATATATGCACGGAGTTCTGTGAAGAAATGCACTGCCAGGCTAGAGCGAGGAGTGTGGGAGCGATGTCCTCGGACATGGAGGATGGCGAGTCGGCTGATGAAACGGAAGTGTATGTCTCAACTCATGCTGAGAATTTATTGAAGCAGGACTTCTTGGTACACTTTGAAGGGGAGATACCGCCGTATAATGAAATGACTAAGTCGCTGATTGAGGATTTTGCTAATGTGAGTATGAATTTAATAAAGTTTTGTTTTTAATTAACCAACTGCCACTTATAAGACGTTTTCTTCCATGTTAAAATTAAGTCAGACTCGTTGGTCTAATGGTCGCAAGTAATACTGGTAAGCATGAGGTCTTGGGTTCCACTCTCAGGTCAAGCAATGTTATTGGGTTTTTCCATCATGAATTTCTCAGTAGTCACCCGGAGTCTGGATTTGTGCATGGGTCTTAAACATATCCAGCGAAATGTGGGTGTACTATAGGTACACCTCTGCCTTACCCTTCCGGGATTACAGGCGTGTAAAAATTAAGTTGGACTTGCTTAACAAGATTTTGAGGAGTTTGTGTATGTGGGCCTATTTCGCCATTCGGTCTAAAAAGTAATTCCTTTAGTAATTCTTGAATAACAAACTGATCATTTACGCCGGCGATTAACGAGTAGCGATTAGAGTTTGCAACCGAAAATGAGTTCGCGAGCAGCGAGTGTGTAGGTCGGATAGTTTTGTCCCCGGACTATCAGCGAGTGTCCGAGTTCGACGGGCGATTACTCGCACCACTCGCTCGGGGCAGTTAGTTCACGTTTAGTTTCACCGTAACACCGCCAAGCGAGCATCGCTGAGCGAGTATTCTCTTTGATAGGTCTTGTCGCTAAGCGTCAAACTAATGCAGCGAGTCCTCACCGGCGGTGTGAACAATCAGCGATCAACTAATAATATATGCATCTCTTTTGTTTAAACGAAATGTATATCTATTGTAAGTTTCTTGAGCGAGAAATAGCTGATAGTGAGTCGCTTCCTCGCCGGCGGTGATACAACTCGTCCTCTGCAACATATTCAGAACCTATTTCACAATGTTCAAAATGGTGCTATAATAGATTTTTTATGAAATTATCTGCCAGATTAGTTTACCAGAACGTATTAGAAGCAGGTAAAATAAACCCTTAGCATCTTATTTTCTTTTATTGATCACGTAATACTAGTCAGAAAAAATCTGTTTGTTATTGTATCGATTGAACGCGATCCTCGTATTTCATTTTTATTCATGATTCAATTTCTTTTACAGATCCTTCCAATCTCCGAATACGGGGGCATGGTATCAAGTGCCGCCCTCTATCGGTCAACATCCTACACAATATTCAGTACCAACGCCGTATTACATGCAGAAAAGCGGCCGTTATTAGGGGACCTCCCTGCCAGACATAGGGATACGCTACAAGCGCTGATCCGGTTATCGGCCTCGTTACCATCCGTTTGGGCGTCACCCAAACACCTTTCACACCACGCCTTAAGTACTTTAAATACTTTAGAAAGTACGTCGCCCTTAACTCATGAACCATTTGGAACTCTTGTCGCCTTAGTACTATCAGCGCCAGCGTTATTCTGCAAAGTCGCTACCCCAGCGAGGCCGACAAATCTAGCGAAACAGATCACTCTTCAATGTTTTAGAGCCACCCTTGCTAGAGCGTTACTGGTCACTGATGTTACCACATGCAAGAGCGAGCCTATGGAAGGGCAGGAAGACTTCAAAAACCCGGATTTAGAAAACCTAATACCATTCATGAAAGAACTACGCAAAGGGGTGTTAGAAGACAATTTGAATCCGTTGGAAGTATGGCAGACAGTCAAAAGTCAATGTCAAACTTTCCTCCGCTGCTCTTGCTTATTCTTCCACTTTTTAAGTGACATTAGTTCTCCTTCAGAATTAGCAGTTGTCAATGGAGATACTTGGGAAAGTATGTGTGGGTACTTAGGCATGCCAACGACTTACAAGGAATTAGTAGATGCTCCGTTTGCCAAAAAGAAGATATCCGAATGGGTGGGACTATCGACGGAATGGTTCAGTGGTGAGATACCCGCCCATGTGGTGACTGAGCCCAAGGAACCACCGAAGCTGATCAATTTGCCTGATGATTTTTCGGAACTCATGAATTTGGTTTCGGAGTTCTCGTGCCCTAATTCGGAACGAGAGGATAGTAAAAAGCCTACTATGTGTTTGGTGTGTGGACAGATTCTGTGCTCACAGAGTTATTGCTGCCAAGCTGATATACCAAAGGTGAGTTTTTAAATTGTTTTTTTTTTTTATATGTTCTTCCCGTTATGATTTATTTTAACTCATCATCTCTGAATATAATTAAAAATACGATAGTTTACGCTGTTACTTGTGACCTTGTTTTGGGATTTCCACACAGTTGGTATGAAGTCGAACGCATATTTTTTTAAATCCTTTATTATAAAGAACCAGGTTCTTAATAATTAATTATAATCTAGCATATAAGACTAATAAGCAATTTTAATACTACTTATTTTTTACGTGATAATTATATTAAAACTTTGATATTTATTATGTTATTGAATTTTATATTTTATGAATATGGTGTGTGACCTTGCTTTACATTTTTTGCCATATCTCAGATGTTATTGGCTCGATTTGAATTCTGTTCATAGTCGACAAATTTTAATAAAAAATGTTAATTAATCCTATAAAATAAGTCATAAGCTTTTAGAAATTCACTCTGATTAAATATCTTCGGCGGTCCTTTTGTTCTCCAGCTTAACTTGTTAATTGCATTTTTTATCTGCAACACGATTTCATTTTAAGGAATCCTTCGCGGGATGGGTTTTGGCGTCGAAGTCACGATGACACGACGGAAAAAAAAAAACTGAAAATATTAAGAAAATGACAAGTCGTAATATCAAATATTACAGTTTCCAGTACCATTTTAATATCTATAATATTGGTCGTCATAACATAGTGGAAACTGTTAAATCCCAGTTCTAACTTTCAAAATCGTCGCTGCTAACGAACTACATAGACTTCATCAGCTACGTTATGGCATCGTCTGTCTGCAGACGAGCCGCGGCAGCGAGGTGCAGCGCGTGGGCGCCGTGGTGGCGCACTGCGCGGCGTGCGGCGGCGGCGCGGGCGCCTTCCTGCGCGTGCGCGACTGCGAGCTGCTGCTGCTGGCCGCGCCCGCCCGCGGCGCCAAGCTGCCGGCGCCCTATCTGGACTCTTATGGGGAGACTGATCAGGTCACTACTTTATATTCTAGAAAGCTCTAAACTCGGCTTCACCCGCGAAATTATTCCACGGGAACGTACTACCAGGATAATCCTATGTTCTAGAATATAGATTGCTTCTTATATGTCGAGCTTCCCGAATGTAACCTATAACCTCAAACTCAAAGCATTTATTTGAATAAAACCATTTTCAGACACTTTTGAATTGCCAAAGGAGTCGGTCATTTAGAAAAATGAAGTTACGGGCAAGAAACTCCATGGAAACTCTTTGAATTTATATTGATACAAAATATTAGGCACATCATTAATGTAGAATTTATATCACTGCCATAGTGTTAGACGTTGATTACGAATCTATTTGGTTTTATATATTTTTAACAAAACTGTATCAAATGAATACTTAAATAACTGTTCATTTGTTTCCTCAGGGACTTCGCCGCGGCAACCCGCTCCACCTGTGCCCGACGCGCTACTCAACACTCCGCATGCAGTGGCTCTCACACGGCTTACACGAGCGAATCGCGCGCGCCCTCGACACTAACGTTCTCGTCACCACAACATGGCAGAACTTGTGATACGCGCGTATTCTCGCCGATCTGTCCCTGCTACAGACGCTCGTCAATAACACTCGCTACACTAGGGAATAGCTCAACAATTCGCTTATATGTTGAGCTGAACTGACGTACGCCTCGTCAATCCAACTCGTTACCACCACATGGCTAGCTTGTCACTGTTGCAGAAGCTTGTCACAACACTCGCTTCAATAGGGAGTAGCTCGACAGCTCGCGAGATAGATGGCAATGTTGAGCTGTGACTATAACTCTCGTCCATCATTTATCATCCCCATATGTTAGAGCTTGTTATATGCGTGCTTACTCGCATTCTTGTTACTGCTAGACACTAGGAAAAGCTCAACAACTCAAAGATAGATGGCAACTATTCATAATTCTGAAAATTTAAATCTGAGTTGCATAAAACGGTAGAACTGGCAACTATAGGTTTTCCCGCGGCTTTGCTTGCCTACGGTTAGATAAAATACTCGATCGAACATCGTACAAAATTATGTGTGAGATCTCACGACAACCCATTGGAATAAAATCAGGCTATTTAGAAAGATGTGTCCATACAGCAATTAATATACAATTACAAATGATTTATTTGGGAAGGAAAAAACGAAAACAAACGATGCTGTAATACATAATAAATGATCATAAAATCCCATCCATTCAAATAAGTGTAATTACTTGACACAAATCCGATTCGATCTAAAAAGAAAATGGTTGTGCATAAGCCCTGCAAATATTACTCCATAGACAACTTATGCCCATGACATATGTCACATAAATATCCCAACTTGTCCGGACATGGCCCGTTTTGCCTCCAGATGGCCCGTTCGGCCCCACATTGGGCCAGTGGTATAATAACCAACAGTGTTATCAAATAGTGTTAGTTTGGCACAAAGACAATCTAGTTGTAATTACTGTGATTTTCTTTAAAATATGATGTTTTGAATTACTAACCAATGATTTTTGATGATTATAGATCTAACATAGATTTTAAAATGCGTTGATTGATCCCTTTATTCATATGACTAAATTATCATTATTAAACTGAAAGAATTAATAACATAACTATTTTTTGAAGACTTGCTTTCTTTACATGCTCTACATGATTTTTTCTTGATTTTTTATTTTTATTTTTTCTTTGCATCTTGAACTATGAAGCCTCGTTGGTTTAGTAGCACGAGGTCCTGGGTTCGATCCCCGGGTTGTGGCAAAGTGTTATTGGATTTTTCCATCTGGAATTTCTCAGTAACAGCCGGGGGTCTGGATTTGTACCCAGTTGATGGCAGTAGGCTCCAAAGGACTTAAACATAACTGGCGGAATGTGGGTGTGCTATAGGTACACCTCCGCTTAACCCTTCAGGAATACAAGCGTGATGTTATGTTATGTATGGAGAAGGAAGACATGTCAAGCATTTTAAAATAAAAATCTAACTTTAAAATTAAATAATGCGCAGGATTCCGTAAAAGGCGTGTCAGACATAATATGATCTTTTTTATGAATAAGGGGGTCGCAATAATGTATGTGTTAAAAATAAATTAATGTGTACACGATTTTGAATGGTATTTAAATTAAAATATGTCCCGATCCATAGAATTAGTAACACTCACTTCAGAATTCAAAAAGCCTGATCATTTTGTATTCAATTTTCAAATCTACAATACAAGTTGAGAAAATATTTCGGTATAATATAAAATTGATAACGTTTTCAGAATTCAGAGGTACTAAACCGCTTCCCATTAAAATATATTTAGATTTACCATTTGCACGTTAACGTAGTTTTAATTGAACAGTTTTGAAACATGCAATACTAATTAATAATTATCAACTGTAGATTTTTACATTTTCACCAAATAAAATTAGAATATGATGAGGTAAATTAAAAAAAAAACGTTGCGGGACAGTAAGCGCCCAGACGTAATAATAATAAATCTATTATGTCTCGTTCAGTGCCCTTCAACCAATAATGCTTCAAACTATTGTGTATTCAATTCAATAAGCAATAGAATTACTCCGCGGGCCTTAAAATACGTTCATAGAAATAAAGGGCACCAGAAAATGTCAGTATACTACAATATTTTTTCAGAACTTTGCACCAAGGCTCTGATATAGTGCATGGTTATAAGTACGTACGTGCATTATCTTGGCATTCTTGTTAGCTTGCTAGACTAGTTTAGACTGTGCGATAAATACTGTATTTTAACACTGCGGGACACTAAACGCCCCCAGACGTAATAACAATAAAACTTCTACTGTATCTTGTTCAGTGTCCTTCATTCGATTAACATTTTCTTAATCATTATTATTACCTAGCTCAGAAAATTAACAATCGAATAGTTATAAACTTCTCATACTAGACTCTATAGAATGCCACGGGATGATTTCCAAAGTATTTTCTTTGCCGGGACAACGTGGCAATAATACGCACATAGTTGTATATCCCCACTATTATCTGTAACATTATCATAATTTTAGTTCCTATCTAGTTAACACTGTGGGACAATTAACAATAAAACTTCTATTGTGTCTCGTTCAGTGTCCTTCAACCGATTAACTACAAATGCAATACGGCAGATATAACTTGGCAGGTCTGAACGTAGGCTCTGTGAATTTTCGCGCATGTTCTCTCTCTCTCTCACACTCGCCTCATGTTACCATTTGGTTTCTAAAAATGTTATTGCGCAGCCTTCAGCGTGAAGTTCGGAACTGCCAAGTTATATTGGCCGTATTGTACACCCTGTTTCTGAAAGTAACATCTCATGCCAAGTGATATGATTGGCTGTCGACGTTCCGTTCAACCAATCACAGCCGTTGTCAAGAGATTTGACAGCTAGTTTGTCATCCAACAGAAACCGCGTGTAAATCTCAGTGCAATCATTTAAATAATCGTGTGTCCGTGTTTTCTCTTACTTTTAGATAGGTTTATGTAAATTTAATGTTCTTTCTAGATAGTATTTTTCATATATTAATACTTTAAAGAGATTCCTAACACAATAGACTTCATAGATATGTTGCAGCATTGGTTTTTGAGCACTTTAAAAATCTATAATATTACATCAACCGCCAGGGGTGAACAGAAATATAGCTAACATGTTTTTTAGATTTCTGGCTCCTCTTTTATTATTCTTAGAAGAATTACTCCGCGTCCTAACCAAAAGTGATCGTCGCGTTCAAATGTCACTTTTTGCTCGAAAAATCGGACGGCGCCCTCTGTCGGCGCGACCACACGATCCGGTTCGCCGAAAAAAAAGTGACATTGAATGCGACGATCGCTTTTGATTAGGATGCGGCCTTAGGCTATGACAAAGAATTAGCGATGGAACATCTAGCAATATGCAAGTTATAGCAATTTTGAGATTAATGTATGTACTAGCTACTATTATAATTTGAAGGTTTATTCCCACCATTTTCGAGTTCGAATCGAATTTGTATCGGACACAATTTGAATTCGATTGAAAACTTAAAGATGTTGAGACTAACCCTGCTGTTTTATGTTATAGTATTAACAATTTTCAAATATTAAACTTGACTTTGCTGTGAATAAAACAGACGCTTTGCTGTTTGTGTATATATTTATGTGATATATTAAATCTATATGATTAGTCGCCCGTAGGACAGAATTGGAGGAAGGAGGTTTTCGAAGATTTGAATTGTAGGTCTGTTGTTCGTGAAGGTAACTCATCTATGGGCCTTTTAATTGGAAATTCTCACATTTGACTTGTATTTTTAAATACTGACGTGCAATATTGTTTTTAAATCTAGTGGGTGTATTGTGTGTTGTTTTGTAGCATGGCTCTTTATTAAGATTAAAAAAACTTTTGAGCATAGTTACTATATGTGTAGCTAGAAAATAAATCTACTTAATCTACATGTATTTCTTCGATGTCTTCTCGAGATTTTACACTTAAAACAGCATATAATTAAGAGATTTTAGGATCGCGTAAATTAACACACTTTGGGAGACACTAAACGCCCCCAGACTTAGCAATAAAACTTCAATTGTGTTTCGTTCAGTGTCCTTCAACTGATTAATGTTACAAAATCAACACACGACATTTCGTTGCGGATTGCCATCTAATGAGAATTACACGATTTTTATTATAATTATGCCAAAGACATTTTCTTATAATAAAATTGTAGATCTCTTGGCAACAAATATGTAATCTTTAGTTCCACGTAATAAAGACAGAAAGAAAAAAAGATTATTTTCCTTCTTTTTGTCGCAGTCTATGTCACTGCTCTAATCCGTTAATTATCTAGTATTACAAGTGTTTCGGCTAGTTCCCTAATGTATGGGGCTCCGTCTATGGTTGTACCTTGCGGCGAATGCTGTCTATGTTCTCTTATTAATTAAATTAATATAATTGAGATGAAATTATTTCGTGGTTTTATTTAAATACCTACTTACATTCACCTCTTAAAAATACATGACACAGACATACTATAATATTGTAAGCTACGGCATACAATTCGATTTTCCTGTTCATTTTAGGAATCCGTAGATACCTCAAAAGGAAAAGGGAACCGACAGGCAGACGAAGGCCCTTTTTCTCAGGAACGCGTGGAGGTATCAAGTTGAAATGAATATCAAATACTTAAGTTTACGGTCCCTTTTTTTGGAATTATCAAACAACTTAGGTGGAGCGGAAGAGCGTGTCAGACTCTTAACCCATCCATGTTCCTTTAGTTGCCATGTTGCCGGGGGCCAGGATATCCCTTTCGGTCTGCTTCGCAACCCCGGCAGAGGTTTACGGTTCCTTGGATTTGTACAAACAAACTTCTTCGTTAACGTAATAAAAAAATGGCTATTTATTTCGCATATTTTGCTCACTTGTAATAAATCGAAACCTACAGGGTACGCCCCACTGACCTAGTCATTAAATTTGGGAAAAAGCAAGGTCTTACAGCACAAGTAGAGGAAAACATCTAATGATTGTTAATTTATAGCATATCATTGATAAAAAAATATGTAAGCCGTTGCAAGAGAATTGAACATAATATCGTTTATATTAATGTATTTGAGAATAATAAGTGAAATATGGTTAGTATATCACTTTAAACGAAATGAAAAAAAAAAAAAAAAAAGTGAACAAAATCAAAAAGAGATGTTTGACCCCGACGTGATTTGAACACGCAACCTTCTGATCTGGAGTCAGACGCGCTACCGTTGCGCCACGGAGTCGTTGCAGATGTACGCTAAAATTACCATTCGCTTTTAATAAGTAGGTAGATACTTCTATAAATGTATTTTGAACCCCCGACGGAAAAAGAAGAGTGTTAAGTTTAACGTGTCTGTGTGCGCCATTGTAGCTGCCAAACGGCTGAACCGATGTTGTTTTTTTAACCGATTTCTAAAAGAAGGAGGTTATCTATTCGAATGTAAGTATATATTTTTTATGTCTTTCTTTCATTCACAATGGTACCCATCACCTGTAATTTTTATCACATTAAAAGATAACATTTATATTAAAAGTACCTATACATCTTCAAGAAAAGTCATAAATCAAATTTGTTTATTATAGGTACAGTACTAATCATCATCAGCCAATTCAGCCTACCAGCAGTCCACTGCTGAACATAGGCCTATCCAATTGCACGATATTCAACTCCATTCTCGGTAACTCTCATCTAGCTGCTACCAGCCAACCTGCGAAGATCGTCGCTCCACCTAGCCTGATGCCGTCTTACCTTATGTTTGCCGATTCGCGGTCTCCGCTCGAGAACACGACCCAAACCGACCTACTGACCAAAATTAGTAATATCAATTAATTATTGTGTAGACGAGGTAATTGTTTTTTTTTTTGTTGTCTCAAACTTATCATGGTAAGACAGACTGTATATCAAAAGATATTAAACGTAGCAATATGTAGGGACAATGTAAGTGTGAATGTTATGAGTCAGCGGTTTGGAATATGAAAGCTGTAGTGCGATCGCTAACCGATCCGTGTGCTTGTGTTTTCGGGAATAAATAAGTATTCTATAGTAATCAACCAGAGTCTTTATTTAATACATTAGTGTCGTACTAACTCCCGCGCCAAGCCCAGTAGGCATAGGCAAAGGCCTACAAACACTTTTGTTGGAAATGGGCCTTTTCCAGATTGACCCAGTCATTGGTTCTCTACTCCACCCACTGCTCTTTTAACGCGGGAGGCGTCGCACGCTAGGTTTCGTTTACTCTAATGAGACTGTTGCGTCCATCAGCAAAATTTAGTTTACTAAGTTACTAACTCTACAACCTATTTTGGATAAAATACTGTTTGTAGTAGCTACCTACACCGCATGCTACATTAATATCGCACCAGTTGCACACTATGTATGGGCCATGGACGAACAGCGTCTTAGAAGTTGCATAATCAGTCTATAATGTTCCCGCTGCTGGGACCCACGCCTTTTGTCTCTCTTCTCTGTGAGAGGGAGTTAGAAGTTGCGCTTCAGGGAAAATGCAGAGGAGGCTCTGTGTTGGCTTGCTGCTCATAAAATTCTTGACTTTTAGTGGAATACAGGATAGATAGGTTGACATTGACACATCCAAGGGCGTCGCCAGCCGATGGCCCGGCGGGGGCAAGTTGATATCTGGAGGATGGGAAAAGTATGATTTGTAGGTACCTACTAGGTACAGCCAGAAGTCAAGAGCACATGAAGCTGCGCACAATGGGGCCAAAATCGACGCTGGTGGACATTTTTGACAAGTCAGTTTCAACTCAATAGTCCCGATAGGAACTGAAAAAAATAATAATTTCCATATTCAATGTACGAATTGGAAACGGACCTTTCGGGTCGTTTTTCCCAGAACTATTCAGAATTGTAGAGCTGAAACATAATAGGTATTATGAGTGGGCCTACCATCAGCTCATAGATACGAATATTACATCCCTGGACCCCGGATTAGACCCCGTTTAAGAGATTAACGAACCAAATAAAAGTAGTACAAATAAACAAAATTGGCTGTATGGATTACTATGTAGTTCTTTAAATTGAAATGCCTTGTATTTACTTAATTTTTTAATCTCCAGGGGGGGCAGCTGCCCCTTTTGCCCCCAGTTGGCGACGCCCTTGGACACAACCGTGTCATTATCATCTTAACATTTCAGCCGAAAGACGATCACTGTTGGAATTAAGCCTCTCCAAGTCACTACTACGTCCATCAGTGTCTAATAGGTAAAAATAAATGGCCAAAAATAACAACGTAAAACGATTTATTTAATATCTCAATGATTCCACGTATTCTGTCTAATACTTATAATGCTATTCTTATATAAAAATAAATTAAATATTACACAATTTTATTATTTTCACTCAATTTATTTAAATACATTGGTATTTAATGTAATTTCTCCATATTCTCACATTTTCAACAGGTCCACTGTTTTTAAATAAGGCCTGAAATACATTGTTTATTTGCTATTCAACAGCACATGCTATACTTAACTAATTTAACTGAATAATTTGAATATAAAGGTAAAAATATTGAACATTTTTCTTAATAGACGACAAAATATGGAAGATAAAATACTGTTACATAATTTAATATAAATGTTATTATTACTAGAAGTTGACTTATTTTGCCACCACTTACAGTTTAGAACTATTTTATTGCAATATTGATGACCAAATTGGCACAAGTTTTGTTTAAAACAGGCATTTTACTTTGGCAGGCAGATTTTACACTAATTGGTATTACGCCGTAAAAGTTATCATTTTTAGACTTAACAAGATGAGTCGAGTTCGAACCCAAGGCACGCACCTCTTGATTTTTCGGATTCATTTGCGTATTATATATTACCACTGCTTTAAAAACGGTGAAGTAAAACTTCGTGAGGAAACCCCTATCCCTGCCTTTTTTTTGGGTGGGATATTATCAAATAACTTCTCCCGCTCTGAGTGGAGCGAGAGAGTGTGTCAGACTCTTACTGACTAAAAACCACTCGTGCTCCTTCAGGTGCCCTGGTGCCGGGGCCACGATCTCCCTTTCGGTTTTCTTCGCAACCCCGACCCCTATCCCTGCCTGAGATATATTTCTCGACGGCATGTGACGCCAAGTCAGAGACCCATGGGCGGCTTTTGAAACTCTGACACCAGTACCCTAATTAACAACAATTGAACAATCATAATCTGAATCATTTTGAAAGGGAATACTAATCCATTGCTTCATATGTTCGAAAAATTTGTCTACTCAACAATGTAAATAACGCAATGAATGTTGTTGAACTGTCAAAATGAAACGGATTGTGATTGATCATGTTACGAAATTAGGGTAGGTACATAGATTAGTCACTTACCACACGAAAAGACGAGAAAATGATGATTATGAATAGCTAGCTGCCTTAAAAATAAAAAGGGTGATGTAAATGAGTTCTTAATTTGACAGTGATCATATTTTAAATATCTTCGAAAAGCACAGAAATAAAACAGATGGTAAGTTATTTTTTAATACGTAAATTATTAAAAATAAATGCCTGTGACGTATAATTTCTAAACTGTGTATTAATTTAGGATGATGGACTAACTGAACACAAATTATTACATCGCAGCAACAGAGAAATATGAATTATTTTGGAATACAAAACCGTCAAAGCACGTGTTGGATCACACACAGTGAAGGGTTCCGTAGTTGGAATGAATATTTACGCATGCACAGTACTGATTTTACCGACAACGAAAAGAACTATAAAAAACAAAGTTATTTCTGCGGTTTTAACCGAAACTATCCCATATCCCAAAAACTATTGACTTTGATAGCAAAATCACTTATAAACATCATAATCTATTAAATTATGGGATCCAACAATTTCAATCCATTTTTTTTTATTATCGCTGCATATGCTGAGATAGGAGCCTTTTGGCCTCGTACAGGACTTTCTGTTATTTTTTAATTTGTTTTTTTTAATTTTTTATTAATGTTTTAATGAGTGTGTTTTAGTTTAATTTGTGATGTCCTGTGCGAGTCCCAATAAATACTTTTTCTTTCTTTCTTTCTCAACATTTTTATCCGTCAGTTACATGCACAGAATACACCTCCTTTCCTCCTGTCCTCCTTTTACGGTCGCCTTAAGAAAACTTTAAGTCCAGGTAGGACTTAAAGTTTTCTTAGGTGACCATAAAAGGTTAAAAAATGGCAAAGCTGTTATAAATAGCTTAATTCTATGTCCTGGTAAGTTTGCTCATGGATGATAGACGGAATTGTTTTGTATCGAGTACATTGCGCAGTGGCTATGAGGGGCGTAGCTTAACTGCATAGACAGCTGTCATTGGAACTCGTGGACCGCTTCTGTCGCTGAAGATTTACTAAGCCTGGCCCGTTTTCTCCCTGAAAATGGAATATTGTTTGAGTTAATGAAAAACTTTAGAAGAGTTGAGCTACACAACACAAATCACAGGTCCACTCAAATCTGTGAGGTTTTTTCCTCAAAATACCATTTCAGACGGTAACCTGCATGGTCCTCACAAGATCTGACCAAGATTATATCTGGATTTTAAAAGAGACTTTGACCTCTAAGTGTGTTTCGCTATTTCTTCTCAGTCGTGGTCAGATAAAAATGTCGACTACATAGAATCTACCTTTTTTTAAGGGTTCCGTACCTCAAAAGGAAAAAAACAGAACCCTTATAGGATCACTCGTGTGTCTATCTGTCTGTCCGTCTGTCACAGCCAATTTGCTCCGAATCTAATGAACCGATTAAGTTGAAATTTGGTACACATATGTATTTCTGAGACCCAAACACGGACGTGTAACGAAAATAAATAAATTTTGAATATAGGGATCACTTTTGGGGGACAAATAAGAAAAACTGTGTCATGTGACATGTCAATTGAAAAAAATACAGAGAATGGTTTTTCACTCATAGATTATAGGAAAATCTATAAGAAGTCTATGGTCTTAAAATAACGTGGTAAATCTATCAATATTGTGCGTACAAACTTATATTTGCAGTTGGAATGTATGGGAGAACATTCCAAGTAACACATCCAAGTAACGGCCGACATTTCTGTATCGTTTTCGCATTTCGAATTAGTTCTATAGTAGCATTACAAACGTTTATACGGCTTCTGTAATGCTTACTTGGGCACAAATTATACAGCTTGAGATCCAAAATAGGTTAACAATATTTGTTTAATTGCATTACAAGCGCATTATATTGGCATGATTGTGGCCAAAGAAAGTTTCAATCGTATTAAAGAAGCATTATTATGGTCAATGAATTTGCCAATCGCATTAAAGAAGTATTATTACGGTCAATGAAGTTGCCAATCGCATTACAGAAGCATTATACTAGCAATATTATTGATTTTGAAGATGTTAATTGCATTACAAAAGCATTAGACTAGCATTAGCATGTAGTGAAAGAATTATTGAAGCTATTTAAGTGTTCACAGAACTTAAATAAACCCTACATCTTTGGAAAAACATCTCTAATACCACGGTACAAATGTTATAATACAATTAACGTTGTAATTTTATTACTTTGTCTAGCAATATAATATGGACGAAGACTGTTAAAACTGAGTGAGTGACACCATATTTGTTTGCATCAAAACAAAATTTATAATTCTGGGTAAGTTTTTGACTCTTTTGTTATTTCATACCTACAAATATTACTTGCAACGTGTTTTAATGTAAATGTCTATATAAGTTTCATTGAAAATTTTCAGGCGCCTTCGATATTTTGTGGTCTTGATATAAAATCTATATATATAAAAATGAATCCCTATTTCCCTTGGTCACGACATCACGCTAAAACGGCTGAACGGATTTGGATGAAATTTGGGATATGGATAGACCTTGACCCGGAGAAGGACATAGGATACTTTTTATCCCGATATTTTTACGGGATCGAGACTTATGCGGGTGAAACCGCGGGGCGCAGCTAGTGTTATATAAAGATATGTGAAATAACCAAAACAATTGCGTATTCCTGGTATCGAACGAATTTTGCGTAATTAACATAATAGGATTGGATTGGGCAGTATTAAAATAAATGCTTTTATAAATAGGTCCGAATGATAATATTTTTTGGTTATAAAATATTTACAAAATGGTGACGGTCTATAGCAGCCCGGTGAGCCTTTGAAAAGGCTAATCGATGCTACCAGTAGTATAAATACTCACACGTGAACAATAATTAAGCCAGAGGCCAGAGAGAAAACTTGATGAACCACTGTAATGCTATTGTCCTATAAAGTAGTTCTATATGGGTTCACCGGTATTCCAGTAGACTTGATGTAGACTGAAATAGTGCCATTACTTGAACGCAATTTCGGGGATCCTTGAGTAAAACAATACAAATCATTTCAGAATTTTTACAACTTGAATCCGTTTGCCAAGAGTTGATAAAAAGGCTATCTGAACGCATTATCTACATAACTATTCCTGCGCGTGGCTTTGCGCGCTCTGTAAAGTAACTACCAGATACTATATCCAGTATTCTTCCCCTTTCCGTTTTATTAGAAAATTAACTTTTGTTGTTTCTGGTAATAATATTTTTAAGGATCCGAAGATAAAATGTTTTACATCTTATTACATTTCGTTTTTTAGAGCTTCAAGTCTAGAGGACATCGCTTAGTAGCACTGGTGTCGCCTGAAAATGTTCCTTCGGATATAGATAGTGGTTCTGAACCTGAGAATGAAGAAGAATAAGCTGTTCATAGAAATGAAGAGTTCTCCTCCTCACCCTGCCGTTCCATCGATTCATACATAGAGCGCATGAATATATTAGGCAGTTCCGAAAATGAGACACAAGACAATACTTCAATCAAAATTGACGCGAATAACGTTGATGCTGATACTGCTGCAACTTTCATGGAGACAGTAAACGAAAATTTTCAAACAGAATACCGTCCTAGCGTCAGTCGCAGTGAGAACAATCCTGTGTAGGTAGGCAGGCGACCAAGAAGCAAGTGACATTTGATATAGATTAATCTACATTTATATTTTTGATGTTTTTGAATAAGCTAAATGTTGATTTTATGAAAATTTTAAAAATACTTAATTATTATGTTCAAAACATAAGTGAGTTTTTCGTATTTATAAGTTTTCGGCAGTTCCTATTAGTGTTTTAAGCGTAAGCCAATGTAACTATGAGACAAATTTTCTAAAATATATGAGTATTTTCCTACGGAATCACTTGTTTCTTTTATTCTTTCTCTTTGACAATGGGAAGTAAATTGCACATGGTTGAAGTGCATCAGTTTCTTATGAACTTGATAATGTCCAGTGTAATGGACGTATGTTTTTCAGGAAGCTGAAATAGGTAGATTTTTTTAGGTACTTTTTCTAGGGTTTTACAAATTTAATTTAAAAACAAAACTGTCGAATTAAGGGTTAAATTAATAATATATAAGTAATATCTATACAACCACCATAAAAATTGCTGTTGTTTTGTTGATCATATAATATGTGCTTTTCCCCAATATGGTCACTAAATGGTTTTACGAATACAGTAAAATGAATGTATATACAACTTTACGCATTTCAATAACTCACGTGTATTTGATTAAAGAGCTGTTAGCTAAACAACAGAACACAGTTGGTCTTTAAAAATGAAAGCATTACATTGATTCACGTTTATGCTGTTCAGCAATACTAGGCTTTTACTTACCACTTAAAAGTGCTATTACACAACAAAAGACTCTAAAAACAGCTCGAAGCTGTATAACGAATATACGGTGCATTATAATGGTACAAGTTTATGCTATTAGGCAGCATTAGGCATTACCTTATTACTTAAAAAAGCTATTGTAGACCCTAAGGCACTACAAATAGCTGAAAGTTGTATAGCGGATTTATGTGGCATTATAATGGTTCATATTTATGCTATTAAACAGCATCAAGCATTTATTTACAACTTCAAATGCTATTGTGAATCCAAATGCACTAAAAACAGCTGAAAGCTGTACAGCTGCGTTGTGGTTCGCGGCTTTACAAAAGCATTTTGATATGCCACTATCCAACCGCTATACAGTGTAAAGAGCATCATAATGGTTTTGAAATACCAATATAAACCGCTAAGATGCTCGGTGAACTTATATAAGAGCTTATACGAGCCTTAAGTTCTACATAAGTTTACTATACGTTTGTTAAAATGCTTCCTGTGTTACTTGGGATGTATTTCAAGTACAATGTTAAGTTTGTATTTGGGATAAATTCATACCAACTACGGAACCCTTCATTGTGCGTAGTCCGATACGCAGGCCGGTTTTTTTTAAAATATGACATGTAGAAGAGATTCAGATATCTGATTTACAGAATAAACAATTCATTTTATTTCATTAAAAGTAACGGGTGAAATGTGGTTGTGCCTACCCGTTTGGGGAATATTGGCGTGATGTTACAAAAAATCTTACCTCTACACTGACCACCCTTAGAGGCTGTTTGGAGTACAGCTTGTGCGCCAATGTCATGAAAATAGACTCCACGTTGTCACATTCAGAGTCTAATAATGCTGATGTTTCGAATAGCTGGAAAGACAAAAAATAGTTTAAAAATTTATTTACTGAGAAATTCCAGATGAAAAAACCCAATAATAGAGCCAGAGTCTGGATTTAAGTCCGATTGATGGCAATAACTGGCGAAATGTGGGTGTTTAAGGTGGCTAAGGTCCTTTGTACATGGCACGGTTCCTTTACGGACCAGAGAACAAACTGCACCGTGGAAAAAAACATGTCTGTCAACAAGCTTCCATCGTATATCCATACAACATACGAACGTGCATTACAAAAGCAATTTCAGCATACAAAACTCAGATCTATGACATTATGACACATTGCTATGAGTGTTCCGGTATGCTGTGACGACCTGGATAAGGCCACTGATAAAGCTGATAAACAAATTGCAAAATGATATATTTTTCAATAACGTCAATGATGAATATTTTATGCCTACTCTGTTTTGATGTCGTACTTAGAAAATATTAAGAACACTAACTTTCCACTTCGTCATAATTGCGTCTGTATTTATTATTTTAATCTACATTATAATTAAGTATTTATATCTATTTTAGTGATATGTATTTTAGAAGTATGTATTAAGTAGTTTTTCATATTGTATGTGTAAATTTAAATTAGTGAATAGTTAAGTTTTTTATTTCATGTATTCTGTTTTCTCTTCATCTTTTTTTTTAAGTAGTGCTTCTCGTAGTTGACCTCTGAGATCATGACTACTTAACCGGGCTTTCCTATGGGTGCCTTAAGCTACTACACTTAAAACCTCCAGCCAGGGGTTTTTCTACATCTCTCTAACTACTTTCCTATCGCAGGTATGCTGGAAGGGATTTCTTTAGAAATAAGCATCACCTTTGTACGTATTTTCTGTTCCTTTCTTCTTGTCTGTTTATATGTGTGTACAAAAACTGTTAAATAAGTAAATATTATGTTTATTTTCCATATTATAATAGATAGCCTTGTTGTCTCGCTAATGGTTTTACAACAGCCCTTCTGACTGCCAACCCTGAACGTGATGTTTTTGCGAACGAATGGACCAAAATTATGCGTGTATGTCTGGTGTTCTGTGAGAGAAAGTATGCAAGGGAATCCACTGTTCCGTTAGTTTTAAATTAAATTATATGCAACATAAATTATTGCCAACGTAATAATTGTTTCTGTGTTAATTAATGTAATTGGTGTTGTACCGTTTTAATCTTAACTAATATTATATTTGCGAAAGTGAGTTTGTTTGTTTGTTACGCTTTTTGGCTAAAACAGCTGAACGGATTTGTACGAAATTTGGCACATGGGTAGACCATGACCTGGAGGACAGGTTACTTTTTATACGGATATTCCTACAGGTTCCAGACTTATACGGATGAAACCGCGGGGCGCAACTGGTTAATTAATAAAGAATAAATAAATGACTTACTCGTGCTCAAAGAAAAGAAGGAGCAAGACAATCTAATTAATCAAATTCTTAAGAGCGTTCATCCAAAAAGTTGGCAACGTCGCAAATAGCTGTCAAATATTTACCTGTTTTGATTAATTTGGCAATATTACTGTATGGAAATATGGCTAATTAGTGAACTAGAATAACATCAAATGCAACTGAATTTGGTGTTGTAACCGTTTTAGGTGTAAAAAGGCATTTGGAAAGTTTCTAAATACTTTTTTACATCTAAAGCTAAATATTCGGTGTTACGATATTATTTTCATTTCATTATTAATATTCTAGTTCACTGGTTAGACATATTTCTTATTTCCATACAGTAAAATTGCCAAATAAATCAAAATAGCGAAAAATTTGACAGCAATTTTCGACGTTGCCCACTTTTTGTAAAACGCCCTTAAATTCATTTATTGACTGACAGACAACGCACAGTCAAAACTGCTGGGTCTAAAAGCATGAAACTTTGCACAAAAGTTATTTTTATAACGAAGGTGAGCACTAAGGAAGGATTTTTTGAAATTTAATATTTATGGTTTAATTTTGGAATTTCCGTAAAGGTGTTAAATAGGTAAATAAAAGTTTGTATGGAAATTCTTCATTTTTGCCGATGGGAAATCCCGTCGAGACTTGTAACATAAAACTTACAGGCATTCCATACTTATCAGCGAGCCTCTGAGCATACGTCGTGGCTAGTCGAGACTCTGGCGTCCCGCAGTCACACTTGTTACCGACCAGAACTCTTGGAGCCCTCATCAGACCATGTGACTCTACCTCTTGCATCCAACTGGCTATTGACTGCAAATAAAAGAGAAAGTCTGATATTTTAGTAACATCACTGAAATCCTTGATTTTGGAGTACTTAACCGTCTGTTATTTATTTATTGGGTCTCCAACAGAGGCTACACAATTACATGTATGTTTACAAGAATAGAAAGAAAAGAAAGAAAGAATAAAAGTTTATTTGCGGTAAGCACGACGCAAAAAAAAAGTTTTAAATACATAAATGAGAAAAGGTTGAAGAAGCATGCGTCACAACCACGCAAATCGGCTATCGTTCAGCATTATGCTACGACCCTATGCAAGACAGAGCCCCAGCGCTGGTTTTCAGCGACAGCCGGTGCCGACGTAATGACGTCGACCGGTGCAGCAAACAAATATTTAGACGGTGTACCAATACAGCGTACTTAAAGAAAAATAATTTATTAAAATTAAAATGTGACGTGTGTGTGTGTGTGTGTGTGATGTGTGTGATGTGTGTGTGTGTGTGATGTGTGTGTGTGTGTGTAAATGTGATGTGTGTGAATAGGGTAAACTACTAGTACGCACTTCCAATTATAAGAGACCACATAGTTCACTTATAATCTAGGTAGGTACAATAAGTTTGACAACATAAAAATACCTACATCAAAATATATACCATAGAAATCATATGAAGGAAAACAAGATGAAAAGGAAAACAGGAAGCTTAATACAAATGAATGATAACAAAAAAAAAACAATAGTGGCACTCCGGGAGTGTCGACAGAAGTAAAAACTTGAACAATTTGTAATGGTAACGGTAACAGTGTCGCGAGTTCAATTGTTTTTTCCCATCTCAAAAATGCCCAACGCGCCTAAAGAAGTTTTGACTTCAAAAAGAATAACCACAGAAGAACACAAAAATGACAAAATTTTACGATTTGGATATTATGACTTTCATATCTTTCTAAAACTTATTAGTATACATACTTACTTTTATAAGTATGAGTGTGCATGTTTCTTAGAGAATTATTATGACTGCTAAGTCAAAGTGTAGCCACAGTCGTAAGAATCGTAGTCTAGCTGTAACTTATCCATTTGGTTTTAGTTTAATCTATAACAGGCTTATGTTTGACCACTATCTCGCCTGATATTATGTGAAGATGCAGTAATAATTAGCTTAACACATTTTACAAATACAAACCCCCACATACCCATCTTCTGTTGCTGCTGTGTTATTGTGAACTGTAGAAGCATTTAATAAAGAAAAAACCGGCCAAGTGCGAGCCGGACTCGCGCACGAAGGGTTCCATTATTTTGAAAACGGCAAAAAAAATGACGTTTGTTGTATGGGAGCCCCCTTAAATATTTATTTTATTTGTTGTTATAGCGGCAACAGAAATACATCATCTGTGAAAATTTCAACTGTCTATCACGCTTCCTGGTGACAGACGGACAGACCGACAAACGGACGTACAGCGGAGTCTTAGTAATAGGGTCCCGATTTACCCTTTGGGTACGGAACCCTAACTAGCTTCCGCCAACGACTTAGCCCGTGTGACATATTTATAAATTGCTATAATTTATAAATATGTCACACGGTTAATGCACAAATATGTTACTCAGTGTCAATAAAGCATTCTACTGGTGATTTTTTTTTTAAATCGGTCCAGTAGTATATGAGTTTATTCATTACAAAAACACATACAAAAAATTCTTGAAAAAGATTTGATTTTTTCTATTTCTGTTTCTAATATTAGTTTAGATATAAACTAGCTGTGCGGTTTAACCCTTATAAGTCTGGATTTCGTGGAAATATGGGGATAAAAAGTATCTTATGTCCTAACCCAGGTCATGGTCTACCCATATGCAATATTAGTTAGGATTAGTGTAGATAATTATAATAATTTTCAGCTTTGTTCTACCCACCGCTAAATATTGGCCTCACCCCGTTTGGGCCATGCTAATACAGGGTGGGACATCGACGCAAAAACTGTTACCATTGATTCAGTACATGATTCTGAACCCATTGAAATTTTTCGTCGGTTATTAATTAATACCACAGTGGTTCCATACATTTTGACTGCGTAGGTTTTGCACTTTTATATGAAACGCCGATTTTTTTTTATAACCAGGGTTTCAGAATCATGGACTAAATTCAGGGTGTCTGGTAAAGAATGTATAACTTTGAAATAGCATTTAATAGACATTATGGCAATTCTAAAAAAATTAAAATATATCCCAAGTAGTACCTAATATTTTTAATTAACTTTTTACCCTATCTTACATTCTTCTTCACCACAACCGCAAATTAATGAATTCCATGGGTTATTTGTTGTTGTAATATTATACTTTGACTATACCAAAAAAGAGGCAGTTAATAATGTGATTAGAAATTGAACAGCATTAAAAAAAAAATAACATCTTTGGTACGACTTGAGATACATTTTTTTTTTGTTTTTTTTTGTAATTGTCATCATGTCTATTATGTGCTATTTCAAGGTTATCCATTATTTACCGGACACCCTGTATACCAGCCTATTACTGTCTCACTGCTGGGCAAAGGCATCTTCTTATACAGAGAAGGCATGAGCACCAGCATAATGTTTGATTGTTAAAATAAATTCTCACATGAAACGTCTCAGGTTTAGTGACATCATAGACAATAACTACTGCATGGACATTCCTGTAGTAATGCTGCACCATAGATTTTCGAAACCGCTCCTGACCTGCAGTGTCCCATAATTGGAGCTGGAATAGATATCAAATTAATTGTTTTCCTTCATTAATCAAAATAATCATTTGTGAATGATACACTGACAAAATAATTAAAAAAATGTTTTTTAATCTATTTCGCAAATGTTTAAAAATGCTTTGAGGCAATAATCATGATCTAAATATTGCCCGTGATAAAGCCAGGTCAAATGAGATGAGCTGGCAATATTTTTTTATTAAATAAGCCCAGTAAAAAAATCTTCAGTGCTTCTATGATTTCCATACTGATAAGTAAGTGTTTTTAGAATTAAATGTTTTTTAGAACAAGATATAAAATAGAACTAGCCATAGTTTTATTTTAGAAATAATCGAGGTAGACTTTAGGTTCACTGAAGTATGCCTCCAGATGTAGGGCATTTACTCCATAATGGGGAGGTGTATAGCCTATTCATAGACCTTCCTTTGTCTCAAAATCAGAAATATAGCTTCTATCGAAAGCTTAACGTCTGATTTTACGAAAGTAACGGTAGTAGGCAAAAAAACTAGGATATTTGGAACAGGAAATTTGTAGGTACTTTATTTTGCATATATCTATGTTAGTTACCTTTATATCTTCGCCACCAATTTTTATGTTTCTTTCTCTAAAATCTACACCGATTGTGGCCTCAGATTTATCTAAAAACTGGCCTTCGCAAAAGCGAAAAGTTAGGCACGTTTTGCCAACGCCTGAATCACCTAACACTATTATTTTAAACACTTTCTTCTGTTTCAATCCTGGTATTTGATTATTTGCATCCGACATTGTTGTGAGGTTTGAATTTACGGTAATAAGGTTAATAATCTCATGTAATAATCAAACATCAATAATATTTTGATACATTGTTTGCGTTATCAGTGAATAGACTGCGAACAAATTAAAGGGTAATTCAATCGCTGTCACTGCTTCTTAAGTTTTCCTGTGACAAACAGAGAGAGGTAGACTTCTCTTCAACTTTTTTGTTTAGCAAGCATATACAAAGTTTTTATTTGCACAGAATAAAAAAAAATTGACGATAAAATATGTAAATGTTGCTACCTTTGTGTTTTTTGGTAGTTTATTTGAATTAAGTAGATGAATCAACAAAATCTTCCATGAACATTTCCATGTGACATTCGCAACGCACAACTCACATTTTAAATGGATTTTGAGCATGCGCGCTATAATATGGTGCAATGTGTATGTACGTACAGTTCGTGCCATTAAAGATGAGACTTGACACACCACGTGGTTTGACTTGCGCAGTAGACGATTTATGGGTCTCTTTAGCGGTATGAGGTCCCCGCTGGGGCGCCATCGGGGCGGTGGAAAGAGCGGCGGGAGGCGCGGTCACGTCTCATCTTTCGTGGCGCGTATTGTACAGCTGCCTTATCTGCCTAACTTAAACCTTCGGGAAAAACAAATGTTATGAATATTTGACGAAATGTTTATGTCGCGTGAGATTTTTCTTGTAACTTTCATCATCATCATCTACATCTAACTTCACACACTGTAAGGCATAAGCGACCTCTCTCTGTTTGTGCCATTTGTGCCAACAGAATAGAATAGAATCCACACCTATCCACTTTGCTAATTTCATCTAGGTGCTACTCGCAAAATCCCGCAATTGCAAAATATTATAGGTGGCCTTACTTTAACTCAAACTTTTACTTTTGAGTTGCCTGATGAGCTTTTGCACTGTAATTAAAAAATATATGCAGCTATTGTACAATAAAGGATATTAAAACACGAATGTGGGTTTATCACACGAGGCGAAGCTCAATGTGATAATAGTATCACATGAGTGTTTTAATACCTAATTATGTACAGTTGCATACAAGACTTTATCTACACTCATGATATGAATCCTCTATAAAATATTCTGATACCATGAGGTATGTACAATATTGTTTTCTCGACTTTTCTGGTAATAATTGGTTAAAAATGTCCTTTGCTGCCTTAGAAATATTTGGTGATGTGTTATCAAAGCTTGTATCACTCATTTTTGTAAACAACAAAGTAATAAATTTTTGCAATACTAATATCGAACAAAAATGACGGGATACGACATGAATTCGAATAACCTATAAGTATTTGTTTTTTAATTACGTAGGTCTGGCGCGTGTATGACAATGTTCTTTTTTTGATATTTAAGTTGGAAATTTAGTACAACATTATAATTATAACACTCGTTTGGATGATAGGTTACTATGACACTGTTTTAATGTTGGCAATAAGCTAACTGTTTTAGAAACTTTTAAATAGGATTTATAGCATGCATTTTTTTTTAGAACAAAAATTTAATGTGCTAAATGTTTTATGTAGATAAAACATTTAGCACATTAAATTTTTGTTCTAAAAAAACGTCGTTAATTTCTGTAAGGAAATAAAATATAGTAGTTATTTCCAAAACCAACATGGCAATAATTTACGGTAGATTTTTTATTCTTAGTAGTTTTTTTTAGAAATGTCGGATGGACGAGCGATGGTTCGCGGTTGCGGTGACGTTTAGTTACAAAATTTATTCTAAATTATACAATTTAGGGCGTTATTTGTTACATTAATAATTAGTTTTATAGTGGATGACCTTATCCGAATTAAGGTTTCGTTGAATACCGGTATCCTTGTTAGGATTAGTGCATAACCTCTCCGTCTGGACAATCTATAATCTTTCTGGTAATTGAAGCTAAAAATTCTTTGGATCGCGATAAATGAAAGTGTTGTTTACATTCCGTGAAGTGTATAGTGTGCGAATTCTACGCGTTGTGTGTATGGAACTATCGATGATCGGTAAAGTGCGGTGAAAATGTGCAAACGAGTAGCTTTGTGTTTAAAATGTGTGTAAATTCGTGTAATCTAATTACAAAGTGTATTTGTTGTATTTGTGCTGGAATGTTGCCGTAGGAGTGCAATGTCCAGGCTCGTCGACTACTTCGTTATTGTGGGCTTCGACCACGAGAAGGAGAGTAAGTAAAAAAACTTCATAAAAGTACCTACATACATAGTTAATTATTCCGATCACGTAGCTATCATACGGGCCTATGTGGCGCGAAAAAACTAACAGGTATAAAAAGCAACAGGCTGAATACATAACGAACTTTGCCGAAATTGGTGTTAATTTTATTAATTAAGTCCTAAGAAGTTGATTACACTTTCAACAATTTATTTATCTTTAAAATCTTGTGTTACACATTATTTAAATAAATTCTTATCAGATTTTTCACACAGTCAACAAAAAAAAAACATTGTTTTTTAAATTAAAACAATGAATCGGAAATTCTAAAGAAACATTATGCTTTATGCAAATTAACACTGAAATTAACTTGACATAATAATAGTTTTAGTAACAATTTGAATAAATTAACAAAATTATGAGCAAACTTTCTCATCTTTTCATTCTTAGATTGTACTCATTGTACAATACTTAATGGACAAACCTATTACAACAACATATCATCACACTGATAATCTCTGAGGGGTTATGCAGAGGTGAAGCTATATTACCAAAACTACACCCACATTTCTCCTGTTGTGTTTAAGACTGCCTCGTTGGTCTAGTGGTCACAAAGCACTACTGCTGAGTATGAGGTTGTGGGTTCGATTTCCAGGTCGGGCAAGGTGTAATTGGGTTTTTCCATCTGGATTTTCTCAGTAGCAGCCCGGAGTCTGGTTATGTGCCTGGTTGATGGCAATAAGCTCGCCCCCTATTACATGGGACTTAAACATAACTGGCAAAATGTAGGTGTACTATAGATACACCTCTGCCTAACCCTGCAGGGAATAAAGGCGTGATGTTATGTTATGTTTTAATCCCATGTAACAGGGGCGAGCCTATTGCTATCAACCGGGGACAAATCCAGACGCCACTGCTGCCCATACATTTCTCCTCATTTGGTCTTTAAAACAGTTTTTCTGGCCTGATTCACTATAGGCTACCTAAGAGGACCCACCAATGGGCTATTGCATTAATTAATCTTATTAAATGAAATGTTTTAAGCATAATAAAAACATGATCTTGAAGTAGTAATCATGACAGTTAGTCACACAAACAGCTAAAACCAGGTTTATGTTTCAATAAATTTTAAGAGTCTGCCACTGGTCATATGGCATTCTTACAATACTTGCTCATCCAACTAAAACAAGTTACAATTTCATCAAATATCTAACGTCATCCATAGGATTAAAATAATAATATTTCTTCCATAGTTCTAGGTAACCAGTCCAGATAAGCTACCCAAATTCATAGTCCGATATCTTTGTTTCCATATTCTGCAATAGTCCTACACCAATCAGGGTTTGTTCTCGACTGCACTTGCAGAAATAATCATTAGTTGGTGCTTCATTTCATTGAGGAGCTTGTGGCTAAGTAATAACAGCCCTGCGGTTCGATCTATCAGGTTAAACTACGCTTGCCGGGGTTGGTCTGTAGATGGGTGACCATCTTAACATACCAAAACTCCTCCATGCTTCGTTAAGCCGTTGGTCCCAGCTGTCATTCTTGAATCTTTGACAGTCTTTATGGGTCGTCAGATCCCCGAAGGTCTGACAACCAGCCTTACCAAGGGGTATCGTATTACCCAGTGACTGGGTTGTGGAGATCAGATAGATAGTTGCTCCATGTAAAATACTGGTATTGAGCTGCATCCGGTTAGACTGGAACCCAACCCCAACATAGCTGGGAAAAGGCTAGGTAGATTTTAGTGCCTCATTTAATTGAAAGCGTCTAATGGGCCTCTGCGAGTTGGCTTCGGCCCCTCATATGCCTACCCTAAAGATATTTCAGATATTAATTTAAATAATAATTGAACATGCAATGTTTAATTTTATACCTACCATTACTTAGCATTGAATGAAAACTACCAACTGCTACCAGACCCCTATTCAACAATTAACTATAGTTATATAAAACATGAGTCATCAAGTTCATTGACAGTACATATTTATTTGTGCTCTGTTTTATTAAATAGGGTACTAGCTATTAGCTGCCGCTTCGCCTGCGTGCAGGTCGGTAATTATCCCACGCCAAGGTACTACCGAGATATAAAGTATCCTATGTGCTAACCAAGGTCATGGTCTACCTGTGTGCCAAATTTCATCTATCCGTTCAGCCATTTCAGTGTCAAAGCGTGACAAACAGACAAACATACTTTCGCATTTATAACATTAGAGGATTGTTAATTGATTCAATTTAAATTCAAAATATTTTATTTCACACTACAAGGGCACTTATGAAACGTCAGAAGCTAGGTGCACGGTTCCAATTGGTCGCGTCCTATGGAGAAGAGCCGGCAAGAAACTTCAAAGTTACTCTTTTAAAAAAAAATGGTTTCTACAATGTTTTCAAATTACAGTATTAATAGGTATGAGAGGACAGTTTAGGCCTATCAATAAGTACCGGGTACTTAGTAAAATAGAAAATGGTCCACAAGTCAGTCTACAGCCTACAACATTCTCACATTCACAAAATCTAAAAGAAAAGAATCTATTTAAAAGATTAACAAATTAATAAAAATAAGGACCTATTTAAACCAAATGACATGATTGCCACTACAGCTGTAAGAAATATATTTGTTAAAAAATAAAAATATAGAATATTGTAGGTGTTCAGGCGTTTGCAATTGTAGGTGGGATTCAGGCGTGACCTTGCGGAAATCCATTATAAAATACAATAGACGTGGTATATTTAGTAACTTTTCGCTTAGCAATTTCTAAAGAGCCATAAAAAACCCTGAAAGAAATCGACACGTGTTTCACTTCTCAACGAGGCATCCTCAGGATGACGATTGACTTGTCGCGAACTCGAACATGGCGTGTGGCCACACCGACCGCTAACCGAAGACTGAGAGAGGATATAATATTAGTTAGGACTTTGGATTACAAGCTTCTGCCTGCGACTCTGTCCGCGTAAAATTTCTTGTTTTTATTATACCCGACAAAACCGTAGCTTCCAGTAGGTGATGTTGCCGAGTTCCTTGTTGGGTATTTGAGTGGTTGTATTTGTAGGTATATAATTGATGTAAGTTGAGGAAGGTTTTGCTTTTTATTTTACAATTATCTAACTAGCCTATGCTGACCACACTTTGGTATGCACAACATTCTATTTGCCTTGAAAACAGAAATACTAATAGCCTAAATACCTACCTAACGGAAAATACCGCCTTCAAATATAAACACACATTAAAAACCATTATTATCGATTCTTTTTGTCGTGCCATTGATACGCCGACGAAAATCGCGTAAGGTACCTAGGAGCCGTGCCTGTAGTACCAAGGATCCGATTTATTTTTTATATTTTCCGTGATGAAAAGTAGTAGGACTTTCGATCCTTCTCCAGTTACCAAGCTACCTTTGGCCAAAATGAAAACAGTAGTTTAGTGAAAATGAGACCAACAAAACGTCTATCTTTCGTATATTGTCGGAAAGATAAAGAAAATACATTTATTTAGCACAGACCAAAAGCCACACTTGCTGCTTGCGAAACTGCAGACGTACTGGATATCGATATTTGAACACGATAAAATTTAAACAATAAAATGATATGATGTTTTTTTTTTGGTATTGCTGTTACTTGAAGTGCGAGTTGAAAAAAATCAATTTTCTTTTGTTTAATCATGTTTAGATATCGATACCATTCACGTCTGCTAAGTTTAGATAAAAAAAAAAACAAATTTGAATTTATTTTTTGTTTTATCATGTTTAGATGTCGATATTTATCACGTCTGTGGACTTCGCTAATAATGTCTATCTAATATACATGATTTGACCCTGTTTGTAGCGAATAAAAATAATGGAATAAAAAATGTTAAGTCCATTGTCTGGAATGTGGGCCTCGTGGCTCACGGCTGCGCCAAATGGGCCCAATTTCGCTAAAATGCCAAACAACTAGTTCCTGACGCTGGTTTTCAACTAGTCGTATGTAAGATAATTATGTAAGTACCTAACTTCTTAAGACGCAGATATATGCCAGTGACCTTGAGTTAGCTTGCGTGTTCTGTACTGAGCTCACGCAACGCGACGTATGTACAGGTCGTGCCATTAAAGATGAGACTTGACCGCGCCTCCCGCCGCTGTTTCCCCCGCCCCGATGACGCCCCAGCGGGGACCTCATACCGCTAAAGAGACCCATAAATCGTCTACTGCGCAAGTCAAACCACGTGGTGCGTCAAGTCTCATCTTTAATGGCACGATCTGTACGTCCAGCCAGTAATAGGACTCGTCCATCAAGGAGTGCTGTCCCAAATAAGACGCATTATTAATTTATAATACATAAAACAAAATGTATTTTAATGAAACACGTATACTAAAAAATGAACAATTATATTATCTTTAAAATTTTTCTGAAACCTTAACCAGGTTTCAGAAAAATACGCCTGATATAATTTGCGTTATTCTCATTTTTTTATCCGCGTTACACATAACTTTATAAATTAATTTCACTATGTAATAAAAGCAATCTAAAATATCCCTAGTATAAAGTTTTTAAAAAATGCTCTAATTTAACAAATTATTTTTTTTCAAATCATTAACATCAATCATTAAAAGTAGGTTATCGTTCAAAAAAGTTTTGTACTCTGATTAAACTTCGTTGGCGCCTAAAGCAAAAACAACAATGTCTAACAATAATACATTTTCTTGAGCGCGCGTCTGAATTGATACCTAATACATTCGACCTTGGGCTGCGTTCACGTTAAATAGTCAGAACACTCAGAACTAATCTTATTGTATTGATTTTATTGCCCCATGACGCGGCTCGTTCAGTAACTGTGGAATCACTTTTAGGTAATTTAATGGTTATTTTTTGCCGCCAAATCTACGAGAATTTGCTGTTTGGTTCAGTATTTTTAAGATAAATGTAAATCTTTATCTCTGGTATCGCACACACAGACATTGTGTTCATGTAAATGTTAGTTCGTCAGCAAGTTGGTAACGGAGCTGCTCGCCTGCGCAGGGTGCGCCGGACGTACTTATTTATACTTTTACATAATTATCGTATTTTTTGTGGTAAATCAAAAGTCTCTTGCTCGACTTAATTGATTGCTTTACATCTGATAACTCTTTTTGCAAATAAATGATTCTTGATCATTTCACCTCGACTTGAGCTATTATTTTCGTTTGTGGTACCGAAAACAGGTACCAATAACGAGTGCCGAAACCAGGAAACAATAAAAATCTTACAAATAAGAGAAAACAATTCTTACAGTCATCTGAGTCATCCGTACATCGCCCTAAAACGGCTTTTTTTTTTTGGGTGGGAAATTATCAAATAACTTCTCCCGCTCTGGGCGGAGCGGGAGGGCGTGTCAGACTCTTAACGACTAAAACCCACCCGTGTTCCTTCATTTGCCATGTTGCCGGGGGCCACGATCTGCCCTAAAACGGCCTTATTCTGCAGAATACCTCATGAACATTACAGTTTACAACTACTACATCATTCTTCACGTAAAGTTATAACAATTGATTGGGATGACCAATCATATGTAAGTAATAATGATGTCATCTGACCATTTGTTGTAATATTATTACATCCTCATATGTTTTCCTTCTGAATCGGCAACCAGTGGTCAAAATTACAATAACATATTGGCACGCACCCGCATACTTCACTTTCAGTTTAATTTTAATTTTGCATAATTATTTTAGTAAAGTTGGTGGTTACCATCACCGCCGTATATTTTCATTGTTTTAAGTACAATGGTTCATAGAGTTTTCATTGGTGGAACTCAGGCAATGAAAATTCCGTACCGATTCAGTAGCGCTGTTTGAGTTTTGAATACCTGTAAAATGTTGTACCTCCTGCGAAACCTTTTATGTTATGAAATGAAATTCTGTTGAATGGTAAATTTTACAACATAGGTACGTATACCTCATTTTTTATTCATAGCTCGTTTATTCTCTGATGAAAAGGGGTTGCGGCTTTGCCCTATAGTGCTATGGCAAATATCACAGGTTAATTAATATACATAATATATAATACTAGCTTATGTCAGTTTCTTAGCCAGCGAGGAGATCAGACATTATCCCACGGGAACGGACTACCGGGAAAAAAGCATTCTCTCTCCTCCTAACCCAGGGTCATGGTCTATCCGTGTGCCAAATTTCATCCAAATCTGTGTAATCGTTAAGGTATGAAAATGTCTCTTTCCTATTTGCAATATTAGTATGAAAGTATATATCTTCGCAAACATAAAACCTTTTTGGGGTATTTTTGCAGTTCCATGAAGAAAATAAGGATTAAAGGAAACAAAGTCTAATAAATACATACAGTGTAGTGCAATCTCGCACGTGTGGGGATAGGTAAGGAAACGCTAACATAACGCTGGCAGAATACCCGCTTGCGTTTTACTGCTGACTTCGTGTTTTATTGTTATACCGCACCCCCCTGCTTTAAATTGTGCTTACTGCATGTAAATTGTCCGTTGTAATGTTTAAAAAAACAAATATACATGGAGAGCACGGTAAGACAACTGGGACCAACAGGGTCCCAGTTGTCATTTGTGGATCTTTGGCAGCCGTTACCTTGATAAGACAACCAGCCTTATCAAGAGGTTTCGTGTTAGCCAGTAACTGGGTTGTGGAGGTCAAATAAGCAGTCGTGTAAAATAACATAGCCGATGCGGATCCCAATACACATAAGTTGGGAAAACGCTATGGTAGACGGAATTTCTAGATCTGGTTTCCTCGAAATCTTTAAACCGCGTTACCGATGCTTCCCTAATTTCTATAGGAAGCTCTTCCGCGTTCAATGATCAGGCGAAGAGAAAGAACGATAATAACGATTGGCCCCACCTCCATGTGGATAAACAGTCGTGAAGACAAAGACAGATAGCACTTTGTTTTCTACAATACCTTTTCACAGCCATCTCCGTGCCCCGGAAAGCACGTTTAGCAGATGGTCCCGGCTGTCATTTGATCTTTGACAGTCGTTACGGATAGTCAGAAGCCCGAAAGTTTGACAACCAGTCTTGCGAAGGGGTATCGTGTTATCCAGTAACTGAGTTGTAGAGGTCACATAGGCAGTCGCTCCATGTAAAATACTGGTATTCAGCTGCATCCGGTTAGACTGGAAGCCGACCCCAATATAGTTGGGAAAAGGCTAGGCAGACGATAACAAATATACACGGAATTTCTAGTTCAGGTTTCCTCTAGAAATCACCCAACTATGCGTGGAGGCATAAGGCCCAGAATTCCTAATTTCTGGGCCTAATGCCTCCACGCGTAGTTGGGTCCACCCACGTCCACCGCGCCACCACCTTCCGGGCTGGCTAACATTTTATCACCGTATGAGTTCTATAGATGATGCTGATATAAGAGAAGTCACCATCACGAATCCGTTTTCAATATACATACCTACATACATACACTGGAGTGAGTGTGTTCTTCCCATGGGGGTTGGCAGAAACTACAGAAGGCCACCCGCTATGATTCTTACATACTCGTTTTGCTTCGTTTACCTTCATACATCTGGACATACAAGTATTGGGCGTAAGTACGGGGCGGTTGCGATTGCTACGCACCTGACCTCGTCACCAATATGACTCGTAGAAAGAACTAGCTTCTATGTTCCATAGGTGCGTTGTACAGAACTATTTATCGGCACGTTTCTGTTGCCCGTTTGAACACGAATCATAGTGTCGTTGAGGGCTCCGAAAATAGTACACTAATGAACTTCGACCGCCAGTAATTGATGTGATTGACCTATTTCACGGGCCGGCGCCGCCCCAAAACATGTAATTATGTTTACGAAGTATCGAACGCCCTCATTAAAGATGGACGTCTTATCTCCCTTATTTTTTGTAATATTTTGGGGTGATCCAGAATTACGGAGGAAGAAGAGATAAAAAAATACCGCTCAAATAAATTGAAGATATGGGCGGATAATGATTTTGGGTTCATACGAGTAGAACAGCGTAGGAGCTCGTGGCTAAGTAATAACAGCCGCACGGTTTGATTCATCCGGTTAAGCTACGCTTGCCGGGGTTGGTCTGTGGATGGGTGACCATCTTTACGTACCGAGACTCCTCCGTGCCTCGAGTACGGCGGTAAAGCACGTTAAGCCGTTGGTCCCGGCTGTCATGCGTGGATCTTTGACAGTCGTTACGGGTCGTTAGAAGCCCGAGAGTCTGACAATCTTATCAAGGGGTATCGTATTACTCAGTTACTGGGTTCTGGAATTCAGAAAGGCAGTCGCTCCATGTAAAATACTGGTATTCAGCTGCATCCGGTTAGACTGGAAGTCGACATAACATCACGCCTGTATTCCCCGAAGGGCAGAGGTGTACCTATAGTACACCCACATTTCGCCAGTTATGTTTAAGTCCCATATAATAGGGGGCGAGCCTATTGCCATCAACCGAGCACAAATCCAGACTCCGGGCTACTACTGAGAAATTCCAGATGGAAAAACCCAATAACACTATGCTCGACCCGAGAATCGAACCCAGGACCTCATACTCAGCAGTAGCGATTGCGACCACTAGACCAACGAGGCAGACAACTGGAAGTCGACCATAATATAATTGGGAAAAGGCTAGGCAGATTGATTGACTAGTAGAACGTCATAGTGGCTCGCCCCCTATTAAACATAACTGGCGAAATATGGGTGCACTAGGTACCTACATCTCTGCCGAACCCTTCGGGGATTACAAGCGATGTTATATTTAAGTGGAACGTCATAGTAATCAAAGTAAACGAGGTTTTCCCGTATCGGCATGAACCCGAAGAATAGCGCCTTGGTCAAAATCCGGTCAGTTGGCAGCGGGATATTTCGAATGATGATAACAACCGTTTTATAGAAACCCCCGTTGGACAGTCACGAGCATAAAAATATTACTATGGACAGCTCGGCAATAATATCTGACTTCATGATATCTGTTCATCTTTTGTCAAGATGACGGCGACTAGATTCTAAAAAAACTGTACCAGGTTTTCAGAAAATGAGAGTCTGTTATAACACTATGGCATTACATTGTTTATTCAGAACAGTAGTCTTAAAATGAGTTTGTAACCCAATTAACCTCAGTTTCAAAACGGTGAGTTAGAAACAGGGGGCTACCCTAAGTTCATTATAAAATGATGAACATGTAAATGAGAGGCACGAAAGTCCATTTCGGGGCATCCTGGAGGGATTTTATTTCGGCGAACGAAATGTGGCATTAACCCCTTTATTTATAAACGTTGCTTAGAGTTGAGCGACATTTAAAGCGGCCATACACGGGTAGCTTGAAGCAGTCTACTTCTCTATAGAAGTAGGGTCTTCTATTAACATATAATACATGGAACCGGTCAAGCAGTTGCGACTGCTTCAGGCGGTCAGCAGCACGCTGAAATTTCATCGTGCGGTCAAGCAGTTGCGAGGCATACACTGACTTTTCGAGCTGTCGACTGCTCTCGTGCAGTTATCCCCTTCGCCTGCGCTCTTCATCCCATGCACCCCCACGTCGAGAGCGCCTCCCGCTCGCTACTGATTAAGTTGTGACCGATCTAGCAGTTAAAACCGACTGCTGCAGCAGTTATCAATGGCAGCTTCAAGCTGTTGACTATGACTGCACGAGCGAGCGGTCCGTGTATTTTGATCACTGGCTGACTGCTCGAGCAGCCCGTCCGCCCTGAAACGTTAAATGTTAAAATTAAAATCACGATTCTTCATTAACTTTGGATAAACCTAAAAAAGCTTTTTCTTTGGCGTATGGTTCAAACTGGATTCGGTAGTCGAAGGACCCTGGTGTTGTGGCGCAACTTTTGAGACGCATTTCTACAACGGTGGATGGCGATAGCATTAACTTTGGTTTCCTGTGGGCAACAATCTCACAATAACGGCTGTCCATGATTTTCATGACGGCCGTTATGATATGGTGGAACCGGTTTCTTCGAAAACGCTGGTTTAAGCATAATAATACCAGTCTTTTATGTCCCACTGCATGGCAAAGGCCTCTTCTCATAAAGAGAAGGTATGAGCATTGATCACCACGCTTGCTCAAGATGGGCAGGCGATTTCAAACTTATATGAACTACTAGCCTCTGTCCGCAATTTCGTCCACCTATAACCTTCCTCAAGAATTGGGCTATCCAATGCAAAAAGAGTTTTTCAAATCCGCCTGGTAGTTCCAGAGATTACCCCCTACATACAAACTTACAAACAAACAAATTATACCTAGTTAATTGATTCAGGCGTGACCTTGCGGAAATCCATTATAAAATGATGATGTGAATATATTTAGTAACCTGTTCCGCTTAGCTATTTCTAAAGAGTCTTAAAAAGACCCTGGAAGAAATCGAAACGTGTTTCACCTCTCAACGAGGCATCCTCAGGATGACGATTAACTTGTCTGCGCTCGGTGCTTGGTGTGGCAACACGCCGTGTTCGAGTTCGCGACAAGTTAATCGTCATCCTGAGGATGCCTCGTTGAGAGGTGAAACACGTGTCGATTTCTTCCAGGGTCTTTTTAAGACTCTTTAGAAATAGCTAAGCGGAACAGGTTACTAACTATATCCACATCATCATTTCAAATTATACCTGTTTATAATATTAGTATAGAAGTATATATAGATAAAGTCCAGGTTTCTTCACAATCTTTCACCTTCACTAATGTCAGAAGCATAATCTGCCTATAATGTTCCCACTGCTGGGAAACAGGCTTCCTCTTTGTGAGAGAGACGGTGATAGGCTGGGAAAAATACAGCGTTTTTTTTTACAATTTGTATAGGTACATGTATAAGCAAGCTTGTTAAGCACAGGTGTTCATAAATACGCGGCCTAATCATGTGTACCTAATAAGGTCGTAAGTGACCCACGTTCCAAAAACCGATCATAAAAAGGTCTGGTCGTTGCCCTTGCTATTAAATAATGCTTAGTTATACATGTGAAAGTCTTACATAAATACAGGGTGTTTGGTGCATCGTGTGCCAAATTGAAATGGTCGACTGGGGAGGTCACCTGCTATCCTTTCAGACCCCTAAACACTGCTCATGCCCTGTGGATTTTTTTTCATCGACTTTTTATTGTTTTATTAAAAAAATACCCAAATTTTACAGTCAAGTACAAATTAAAAAAAAGTGTAAGTCGTAGCCTCTGAATTTTTATTTTATTTAGCTGTGTATTGTATTACAGTACTTTCAAATTCAAAACTAGTGACATTAACCATGTAGTTTTTTTTTTATTTACTCGCAAAGTTTCGGACTTCAATTAAAGCTGTCCATGTTACAGCTATTTACATGGCTATAAAAAAAAATACAAAAGCGACCGGGATCTTCCAACTCCCTCAGAAATTCTCTAGTCTCTTCTCTTGTTAGTGATGTGCCACATGCCATAAAAATCTTTTTACAACTTTGTGAATTCGCTAGAATTGTGAATCGAGTCACAAAATACTAAATTCCAAATTATGATTTAAAAAAATATTTTTGCTTAAATGATACCTCAAAAACTCATTAAATCTGTTATCTCACTCTTATAAGGTAAAATCTGTCTCGTATCTCTCTGTGGGGGGGGGGGGGGGTTACTAGAAATAAAAAATTATTGCATTTTTAACATTTATTTAATAATTTTTACATATTCTGCCCAAACTGTTGGCCGCTATTGCGAATGCAGGCCCGACATCTATTTCGTATTTCCACAGTTGTTGTACGAAGTCGTATTTCCTCCTTTATTTTAGTGAACGCCGTTTCAATGCGTTGAAGTAGTACCTCCCTTGTTGGAACCTCCGTGCCGTATACCAGCTCTTTGGCACGTCCCCAGACATAAAAGTCTAGCGGAGTTAGGTCTGGGGAACGTGCCGGCCATGCAATAGGGCCATCGCGCGCGACCAATCCACGCATTGGGGAACACATCGTCGAGATATTCCCTCACAGTCAAACGCACACGTTTGGGCAGGAGTGACTGGGAATCAGGTAGTTGGACCGCATTACCTGCCCGATAACCTCAATGGCGATAACTATTTGGAGTTCCTTCAAAACGACCTGCCCGAATTAGTGTCCGAGGTGCCCGTATTTAATGAAAATGTGCCCAAAGTATTCCAGCATGACGGCTGTCCCGCGCATTGGCGTTTGACTGTGAGGGAATATCTCGACATTGGTCTCGGATTGGTCGTGATGGCCCTATTGCATGGCCGGCACGTTCCCCAGACCTAACTCATTTTAAAAAAAAATGCAATTATTTTTTATTTCTAGTAACCCCAAGAGAGATACGAGACAGATTTTACCTTATAAGAGTGAGATAACAGATTTAATGAGTTTTTGAGGTATCATTTAAGCAAAAATATTTTTTTAAATCATAATTTGGAATTTAGTATTTTGTGACTCGATTCACAATTCTAGCGAATTCACAAAGTTGTAAAAAGATTTTTATGGCATGTGGCACATCACTAGCAAGAGAATAGACTAGAGAATTTCTGAGGGAGTTGGAAGATCCCGGTCGCTTTTGTATTTTTTTTTATAGCCATGTAAATAGCTGTAACATGGACAGCTTTAATTGAAGTCCGAAACTTTGCGAGTAAATAAAAAAAAAACTACATGGTTAATGTCATTAGTTTTGAATTTAAAAGTACTGTAATACAATACACAGCTAAATAAAATAAAAATTCAGAGGCTACGACTTACACTTTTTTTTTAATTTGTACTTGACTGTAAAATTTGGGTATTTTTTTAATAAAACAATAATAAGTCGATGAAAAAAAATCCACAGGGCATGAGAAGTGTTTAGGGGTCTGAAAGGATAGCAGGTGACCTCCCCAGTCGACCATTTCAATTTGGCACACGATGCACCAAACACCCTGTATAATGAACTTAATTTATTTGATGTCGGAAATAGGGATGATGACTAAAGATATTTTTTGTCCGTCTTGTAGGTTATTAAAAAATATTGGACACGTATTTTTTCTTTTTTTACGTTATTAAAAGATTACTGCGATATATTGAGTTAAAATGTGCCATGACGTCACGAGTATCTAGATTTTATACTTACTTGTGACGTAGCGACCCCCACTCCCCAACTTTAATGCGTTTTATCCAAGTATTTTTTTATTAATATGATGAAGCAAAAAATACGTGTCTAATATTTTTTTACAATCTCACTGACAGACTTAATAGAATTTCTTTTTTTTTGACCCGGGCAGCATCCCTATTATATCACGAGGACGTATCTACTACCGGGATAAAAAGTATTCTATGTTCTCACCCAGGTCATGGTCTACCAGTGGTGTGCCAAATATACAGACAGTCACGTTCGCATTTATAATTACTGCTGGAGCATTCAAAACAAGGCTGAAGTTTCGATTCATGCAAGAAAATCTTATAAAAGAAAGTTTTTTCATGTTAGGTTAGACAAACAATTTGTTTAATTTTATTATTCGAGTATTTTTCGCTAAAAATGTAATATGTTAATATTTCAATAGAGCTGCTAGAGAAAAACTGACAACAGATTTGGAATCAGCGTGGCAGCATCATACAAAATCAGGTTTGAAACTTCATAAAACAAAACTACTGCTTACTAGTGTAATTAGTATGTATTTGAAGAGATGTAAAGAAAAATAAAATGCGTATGAAAATATCCCGTTGTAATTTCAAGTCTTTCATGTTAAGACTGGGGAAACTTGTATTACATAATGCTAATGTAATTTAAGTAACATTGTAAGGAACCTATTTAGGGTTGTCCTTCATCTTTTGTATTCTAAATCAATTTCCTCATAGCTTTAAATGCACAGAACAGACGTATTGTCTACCCACGGCAGCTCTAGGCGTATCGTGATTGGCTTTGTTTAGCTAGACTGAATCGCAGACTATAAATATTTCATTGATTTTAGGTATATCAGTGCTATTCTGATATTTTTTGTCTGGGTCAGTAGGTGGACTTTGCAAATGGTTTTGCATTATTCACACAACTCACAATAGATATTCGTAAGATACTTGAAAACGGTACTCGTTATTGAATGTGGGGGACACTATGACAACACTTCGCTTTAAGTAGTGGGTTGTAATGTAAATAAGGATTTACTCAAATAAATGACTAGGTGTTATTCTGAGCGGCAGTTGATGAGGATGTTCTTGTGAAGAGAGTGACCTGCCCTTTGGCAATCCTTAAAACTTCGCTTACCCACAAACCTTCCAGAGTTTTTTTATCAGCTGGAGGAAGGATTGAGAACATCTGGTTGGAAAAACCAAAAGTTATGGTTTTGCCACATCTGCAGACATTAAAGGCGACACCGGTAGAACAATGTCCGTGAAGTTTTCATAGAAATTGTTCCCCCAAGAGTGACGTCGCAGCTTTCTGCGGGAGCCTCAAAGATACGCCTTCATTTGCATTTAGCCATATCTCAGCCTAGTCCATTCATCCTGCAGATAATATTTATTTATTTTATGGTAAAACTCGCTTTTGCCCGCGGCTTCGCATCGCATGGAAGTCGGAAATTATCTCACGGGAACAAACTACCGGGATAAAAAGTAACCCATGTCCTAGACCAGGTCATCAAAGTTGACCTGTGTGCCAAATTTCAACGAAACCTTTCGCATTTAGGGATCTCGCGCACTAGACGACCATGACTCCGGCCAGTTGTGGCCGTCTAGTGGTATTGTATGGTGGCCGGCTAGTTAGCCGTTGCGACCAAGTGCGCGATTCGTACCGGTTTCTATAATTACCTGGTCGCGGTCATGAACGTGGCCGTCTAGTGCGCGAGATCCCTTATAATATTAGAATGGATTCAGACGTCAAAAGCTAAAACTCAATTTTACTGGTAACGCAATAAACGTCTGAGATGCTTCAAATTATCCTCACCTCGTTATCATCAACAACTGTGAAGCAATAAATTAAATCCATCAGTCGTGATTATTTTTACACGATTCTGAAAGGTCAAGAACTGCTTTGATACGGTGTGTTGGTTGTTTACATACGAATCTTCCGGCGTAGACTTTGCACTGAAGAATTTAGTTTATCTATTCCAGCTATCTAATTGCGTAAACATTTTCGGTAAACGATTAAGACTAATCTGTTTTATTTTGACAGTTCAACAAGATTCATTGCGTTATTTACGTTGTTGAGCAGATTTTTTTCCAACTTGTGAAGCAATGGATTAGCAATCTCTTTCAAAATGATTCAGATTGTGATTGATCGTGTATAACGCAATTTGAGCGGTGTACTAAAGGGGTAACGCATATCTAAGCTATTTGAAAACAAAATCCTGTGCACACGATCCTTTTTTTCGTAGGTAAGCGATACAATAGTGGCTGAGCGCTGCGAGCAAGAATAGTCCTTACAGTGTACAGATATGCGTTTCTTCGATTGTTCATACCGGATTTAACGAATCTGCAGTAAGGTAATTTCGTAACGTGTTATTTATTGAGGTTTTTCTTCTGTCTTATATCGATAGTAACTATTACTAACAGCAGCTGGGTGTAGAGCTGTGTCACAAACTATGCTCCAACTTCTATCGTGGGTCCCCCAAACATGCAGCCTAAGTAACCTTTGCGCTGTGCAATAACACCGTGGAAGTGGCGAAGTTCCGGACCAGCAAAAGTTCAATTACTGTCGCTGGATGGAATGTGTGAGGAATGATATGAAAGAGAAGGGAGTCAATGATAGCTTGACGGTTGACAGAGGAGGATGGAAAAGAAAACGTGGTGCGCCGACCCCACGTTACATGTGACAAGGGCTGGAAGATAATGAGTCGTGCCAGCGACACGAAGAAGTAGAAAAAGAAGTAATTATAGGATAGTTCAGGCTTAGTTTAGATTTATTAGCTACGCTATGCAAAAATTTGGTGGGTGGGTTAACTGCCCAAGGTACGCTGGAAGTACGTTAAATTATCGTTGTGGAGGCCACTTCAATTTCAATGCACTCCACGCAGCTTAGCTATACGAAAAATCTGCTGTTCCATACATTTGGGTTGAGTATGTATTGAAGTTTTGTATGGGACAGCTGATTATTTTTCCTGTTTACGATGTTAGTCCCATCAAGACAGTTGTTCAGTTCGATGGTCTAGATCACACCCTTAATATGACCACGCATTTTTTATACACGCTGTATAGACAAGCATATGTTTTAATATGTATGTATATATGTAAATGATACACCACAGAGTACCTACAATATTGTCTCTCTTTCGCCCATACTCCATCCAAAGATTGTCTTTAAAATATAGCTTTTAGCGATAAGACCGCCCATTATGTCACCTTATGTAAAATTTCTACTTTTACATCTGTAATTTTTTTGGTGTACTTAAAAGTCGACCCTAAGATAAGAATACTCTTTGTATTCTTTTTATCTATCTGAGAGTCGATTTTTCAATCGTCAGATAACTTTTAATTGGGGTAGGTTTGACGTTTTGACAGCTTTTGTATAGAAAATAATATATGTCAAACCGCCATATTATTCCTCAAATAAAAGTTATCCGGCGATTGAGAAATCAGCCCTAAATTATGCGAGTGATAACTTAGTTTAGCTGGCGGTGGACGATCGGCGTTAGCCTAAGTAATAGATATTATGTTAGTTCAATTGCTACTCTGCCTATGAATCAACTGTTTTCTGCTTAGCTTGTCTAAGTCAGCAAAGGGAATGAAAGTAGATCAATTTATGGCTTCTGTAGACCATTCACGGCGCCAATACCGGCAGCGCATGAATAAAGTGGAAATTGATTGATTGCCTGCAACTTTGGTTAATATTATGTGACGTAGAGCTATGAACTACATGGCATGCGTCCAGAAGTATTAGCATAACGATTTAACTCAAAGGTTTCATAGAATTTCTATGATAAGCTAAGATTATCGTTGATAAAAGTCTGGCTACTAAAATAAAATTATTCTCTCAATAACAAAATCTAAAAATAAACCTATCGACTGCCAACTGCCTGAAACTAAAGAATTTCATTCATTTACTCTCACTAGTTTCCACCATTTTACGACCAACGCTAAAAAGTAATTGATGAAGTATGCGGTACTGAAATTATGTGCGCAGTTACTAGTAACGAATTCCATGAAGTACTATGCTGTTTTAGCTATGAATCACCTGATTATTTACCCGTAGTGTTCTTTCTTACTCAGCCCGGGAGAGGACGGGAAATTGAAGTTTGAACATTTTCAGCTGCCATAAAACGTACCTCATCTATATCTACCTAATATAAAACAAAGCCGCTTTTCGTGTCCGTCTGTGTGACCGCTTATTTCTCCAAAACTTGACAAAGGAATTGGTTTTCACCATCATTTAGAGCTTTTACATCGGAATGTTTATATAAACCTTGCGAAATAAAAGCTCTATTATACATATGTATAATACATTAATATTTAGCATGGATTTAGCACAGTAATTTCGATGTTTTGACATATCGCCACTTCACTTCATTGTTGCACCCGTGCGAAGCCGCGACGGCTGATACCCAAATTCGTTTCATTTTGACAGTTCAACAACATTCATTGCGTTTTTTTTTTTCAACTTATGAAGCAATGGATTAGCAATCTGTTTCAAATCGAAACAAATTGTGATTGATCGTGTATTACGCAATTAGGGTACGGGTCGCTAGTACTTAGATTATAATGCTGATATACAAATGTGCCAAAAATACCTGCTAGTTTGAGGAATATTTGTTATAAGATTGGTCCATTTTAGCTTTACAGGTCGGTAGAGGGGGGGTCAAATTTAGGGGTGCAAAAGATTAACAGAATAACTTTTTAAAATAAGCTTCTCGTTATGAGAGCTTTTGAGAAATATTAAAATGTAAAGTATGTGTGTGTAATTGTATTTTTCTATAAGTAAGGCATAGCCGTCATCTCCCAAATAAATAAAGTTATTTACCAAAACGACTAGGATTCTGTGTTGTGATTCATGTTTTTAACATAACATGACCGAACACAAACGACAGACACTCCGGCGCATGTGGTCGCATTCAAAACTCATTTAAATAATGTAAGAACGTTAAAACTATATACCGCAAATAAACTAGCGAACACTAAAATCAGTGTACGATCCATGAACGCCAGTCACGTAACCTTTACCATTAAAATACCACAACAAGTTCAACAATAGTGCATTTTTTGCCCATTTCCTAGTTGCTATCTGGCATCAGTATTACGTCACCGTTCACACGACTGCTCGTGTGAGTCATGCCATAACATGATGTGCAGAAAACCAACTGTAGCATAAAAGCGATTTCGCTGATGGAAGTGGGGCGCAAAACATGGACTCTAACATAGTTTATTACTTTGCAATTTATATGCAAATTGTTTTTAGAATCAAGTTCTTCTAACTGAACAGACAGCTGGGCTGCTGGAGAGTTTGTTGAGCCACTTACACACCAAAGCATTAGGAAGTGCTGAAGGGCGGGCATTTTGGGGGAATGTCTTATGTAATTTTGACGTTCAAGAAGTGCTGATTCTCAGCCTAGTTTGAATAAATTACTTTTGATTTTGAGTGTTGTATGAGGACCTGATTTCTTACTGGGCTGTTCCGCATTTCATTGCTTTTGATTTGACTGCGGCTACCTCTATCTTCCCATGGTTGTCTCGTTGTTTTACAATGATGGCGTTCGAGTGTGGTCCAGGAACCCTGAAAATCCAGAGTTATAAAACATTTTGGCTACTTCTACTTGATTGCTGACTTCTGATTAAGTTGCGAAGTTTAGACCGGCGCTAGTCTGGTGAAGTACTATCCCAAATCCCAACAGAAAGTCCTAGAACTTTCCAGCCGCTGAACTGTCAGCAATTTTCTCAAAACACGTTTAAAAATCCTATAGATCCCTATTAGCATAGTAACCTTCTGAACTTCTTTGTCCATGGACCGTGTGACTAATGTTGAACATCAAGAAGCGAAGCGATATTATTGCAAAGTTAAGTTTCAATGTCAATTATTTAATTTTGTTTTGATATCACTTTCATCTTCATGCATACTATTGTTATGTCTGTGACATGAATGGAGTCCTCGATTTGTCATTCTTTATGTTTTGTTACATAAGAATGTAGCATTATTAGCAGGACCATTGTAATTCTATTCAAATTAAATTGCAGTGTTTTATTCAGCACAGTTCGCTCTATTGCGCGCACGCAGATTTCTTTGTTTCGTGTAACGTTGTGGAGTTTATTGTTATGTGCTATTAACACGAGCGCAATTCATGGCTGGACATAAGCCTCTCCAATTTCTGTGTTCATGACTTAAGTGTTTGTGAATTTAGGACCAGCCTTCATGTTCCTGTTATGTTGTGGTGCTATCTGTACATTATGCTTGGGGATTTCACTGTGGTATTTGGTCTTCTTCTGAGCGTATCGAAGTCTAAATTGTGTCTGCTCAGAAATTAGCTACGATTTTAGCATTACTAGTAGTGTCCTCTAGCGCAGAGGAATCAGGAAACGTCGGGGGTGTTTTAAGTTTCAATCGTTTGCCTCGGAACAGTCACACATTTGCCGTTTGGGCTAATTTAGACGATATTAATACTAATCCTACTAATATTTTAAATGTGAAAGTTTGGATGTTTATTAATCAATCACGCGAAAACGTGTGAACGGATTTGGATGAAATTTGGCACACAGATAGCATATAACCTGGATTTTTATCCCGGCAGTACGTTTCCGTGGGATGATTGCTGACCTCCATGCGGGTGATGCCGCGGACGAAAGCCAGTATCGTCTATAAATCTCCAAAATCTTCGGTTGGTTGGTTATTCCACATTTTTTCCTGTCGTCGGTAGTAGTCAGTGGCTTTGGTCAGCTGGAGGTTGCAGCATCGGGTGAGCCGTAGCGCTCACACAAATACTTTATACAAGTTTATAATTCTTTCCTATTGGCGATGATGTCAGAGGCATAAAGCCTCATTCAGACTGGCGCAACGCGACACCAGTAATTGTTCTACCGTGAAATTTTCTTAGATTATTTTTTGTTAGAGGTGCGTCGCGCCAGTGTGCACGACGTTTTATATACGATTTCGGGCGATGCGATATAGGTGCTTGGTAAAAAATCTCCCAAAAACGATACTTTACCGCGACTATTGAACATGTAAACTAAAGTACTGGTTCTTTTTCGTATTGTTTACAAATGTTTTCCTGAAGCGATGCAAGTACTCACAATGTTTCCTTAAGCCACTACAAAATGTTTAGCATTGTTTGAGTAAACGTTAATTGATGTAATTAACTGTGAATTTGCAAACGATTGTGAATGCCGAGTGTAACATTGATAACGGGTGGTAATTGGTTATTCGTTTTGACATTGATATGCTTTAAAAATTTGAGTGATAGGTGTGAAGGTTTTAGAACTCAAGGCGATGTCAAGTCGAACTTCGGACAACCTCGCCTCTTGGCGATCCAGAGACTATCTAGTCCGAAACCTTTTTATAAACATGAATATTGAATATCGAATGGTGTCCACCACGAAAGTTATGCTACAAAAACAACCTACTTATATTACTAAAATCCTATACCTCCTTCAACTGCGTAGTAAAGAGATGGTGCTCAACACAGCACCTTAACATGTCGAACCGGCTGCGCGGCCTCTAAGCATAAAGAGACCAGTTAGCCTTCCAGTTATGCAGTGTTGAAACGTGATACATTCAGTATCTACAGCTAGGAGTCTATGCAGTTCCATGCTTTCACAAATAGGTGCAAGTACTTGGTATTAAATCGTTAAGTTTTATTACTTAATCCTCTTCGCGATTCGAATATGAAATGGAAATGCCGTGCTTCGCAAGTTAGATTGGCGCTGTACCGCTATGAAGCAGCAAGGTATGAATAACTTAACAGAAAATAAAGCTGAGATAATGTGATAATAACTTTTCCCTATTTCCCCAAAAAGTATTCGTGATAACTCAAACCTTTTTACGCCAAAACTCCTTTCTTGTCGTTAAACTCGTGTGTTATCCACATAAAGCGATTACATCGCTTTAGTCAGCATAGTTTTTGTCCTTTGCCTTTGTACAAGTGAGCACAATGTTCAGTGGAGCGATTATGACAAAAAAAAACATCTTTAAACGTAATCTGAGCGTGTAGCGTGGTGTGACACTAAAGTACAAACGATGCGTAGAAACGGATGGCCGTTGGTTTGTTTATGGATCGTTTGAGAAAACGGTTGGTGGATTTGATCGAGAGTATGTGTATGGATAGCGTGAGTGTGTGATGAGCTAATTAATTCTGGCTAATTAAGTTCTAACTTAACAGACAGCTGTGCTCCTGGGGAGTTTGTTGCGCCACTTCTTCCCAGCTAAAGCACTAGGAAGTGGTGAAGGGCGAACGTTTTGAGGGATTGTCTTCTGTAATTATGAAGTTCAGAAAGTGCTGATTGTCAACCTAATTTAAATAAATATCTTTTGTTTTTCAATCATATACAGAAAATACAACAGTAATTTCCTATATTTGCCAATGGGTTAATGAATTTATAAAACAATGATTACAAGAACTGGGCATGGTAAAGAAGTCGTGTTGCAGATCGCAAGTAAATTGGGATATGGGCAGGAGAGATACATTTCTAATGCATAATAGAATATTTTCGCTGGGCAAAATTAACACTTATAGTTAAATTGAGCCTTATATAGTAATAAAAGCAACCTGTTAATTTAAATTTATTGCAATTTAATGTCGCACACGCACCTGCAATAATGCCTTGAACTTTTGGCTCGGCACCAGCTGAACTGAACTATACATGTGACGGGCTCGTAAGTCAACTTGCGGTTCAAATGCCAGGCGATTGTGATGCTATACTAATGTAAATTATTGTAGTGGTTTGTATTGTACACGATAAATGGTTGACTTGGAAATGTTATTGACACAACAAATTAAAGCGTGCTAGGGAACTTTAATCGACATAAAATGTAAACAATTGGACGCAATCGTTTGTTATTGATTGGCAATAATTATGTTTACTGTTTTTGTGCTGTTTTTTTTAACGCTTGCCAAGATAATAATATATAAAGTATCTGGGCGACCGAGCTCTGCTCTGGTGAAAATAGAGAATGCTCATTTAATAGTATAGGATAGTACCTACTAATTCCATACTGCCATGATAGTAGGTACTTACTAATTCCATGCTGCCATGATCATTATTCTAATGTCAATAATGTCATGTTATTATTCATTATCTTGTTCTAAACCGAAAATACTAAGAAAACTGATTTTCCCAGATATGAGACCTAGCTTCTAGCTAGATCGATTTTTCGCCCCGTAAACCTCTATATTGCAACTTTCATCAAAATCGTTAGAGCCGATTTCGAGAATGTGAGTACAAATATATATATATAGAAATAAATGTATATATATTGCTCGTTTAATAGTATAGGATAATAAAGCCTCTTTATTCCTTAACTAGCTGCTTCCCGCGGCTTCGCCCCCCTAATTCTTTTTCTAAAATAAATCCTTATAGTAGCAGCTATCTGCCAGTGAAAGGCCCATCAAAATCGGTACAGCCGTTACAGGGATTAGCCGTAATAAACAGACAGACAGCAGACAATACAATTAAAAAAAAAGGTTTTTTCGTTATAATTATCGCATATACTTTTATACGCATTTAGTAAAGAGCTGTTATTTAGACATTACAATTGCACACTTCAATTTTATTTATTTGTATAGATTTAAAAAAACACACAGTGTAACTAAAAATTTTAATATTACTTAAATAAAATTGTGAAAAATAATTTGTTACCTCTCTTTGGGTAAAGGGCCTCCTCCTTTTTTGCCACTCTTTACTTTGCTGTGAATAAATGCTCTAAAAGATGATGAAAACCAAATCAAAAATAATTGTGTAGTTTAGAAGATCTAAGCGAAACAAATATATACAAAAAGCGACTTTATTTATACTAAGCATAGAAACGAACTACCAGTAAGTACCACGAAGGATGGACCAGTCGTTATGGCAATGCTTCGGAGAGGCAGATGTTCAACAGCGGAAGTCTATCAGATTACTGATAAAGCATCTGAAGGAGGTGAACCTCTCTAGGGGCGTCAATTAAGTTCAACGAGGATCAAAAGAAGAAGCTGGGTTAAATAGACTACCGAGGCCATTGGTTCGGTAAAAGTAGGTAACGTAAAAGTAAGTAAAATAAGACCTTCCACTATAAATGTCTTAGGGCGTACCATCCCAGCATTTCAGCTCACATATGCCTTGTCAATACCAGTTAGTTGCATTAGTTAAAAGGATGATAAAATTTTATTTCCCTCCACAATATAAAGTACATTTTCAAATGATCATAGAGGACAATAAATAATAGCTTTATTTATACTGTGGAAGACTGGTGCCTAAGCCAGGCGTAAGGCCTGTATTTTAGGACACCAGGTCTCCACCCCTTTGGAAGCAGTTACATTTATTAAGGACTAGCTGCGCCCCGTGGTTTCACCCGCATAAGTCTCGATCCCGTAAAAATATCGGGATAAAAAGTATCCTATGACTTCTCCGGGTCAAGGTCTATCCATATCTCAAATTTCATCCAAATCCGTTCAGCCGTTTTAGCGTGATGTCGTGACCAAGGGAAATAGGGATTCATTTTTATATATATAGATTATGCACTCGTACACAAACACATAATAATATCATTATGATTATAATAATATCACACATATTAATATCATTGCACCTAGCACCCGTGCTAAGCAGGGGCGGGTAGCTAAAACAAACTAAAAAAAAAAACAGTGGCACTCCGGGAGTGCCGACAAAAGTGAAAATTTGTAAAAAAAAAACGCACCGCGGTAATCAACGCGTTGATGTCTTTTACTCCATGGTGTCGGTAAATTGCGTTACAGTGTCGCGAAATCAATGGTTTAGTCCCATTTCAAAAATGCCCAACGCACCTAAAGAAGTTTTCAACTTCAAAAATACAGCGTTCTAGAACCACTACAAAATCCAAAATAGCAAAATCAATACATGACATACATAAAATGACATCACAGTTCGCAGTTATGATGGCGGATGACGTAATGCAACAAAACAACGCCCGCTTCAAATCCGTCTAGACGCGTGCATTCTAATTAAGCTTGTAAGGCCTTAACAGTAATAAATTCTTTATTAAATTGTTTAAACGGAACTTTTTGCTAGCTATTTTGATTAGCCTGCGCAGTCACATAAAATGGGCGTTTGATTATTCGTAACACTACATTACTTACAGTACCTGGGCGACCGAGTTCTGCTCTGGTGAAAATATAGAATGCTCATTTAATAGTATAGGAAAGTTCCATCAGGAATTTCTCAGTTGCAGTCCGGAGTCTGGATTTGTGCCCGGGTGATGGCAATAGACTTGCCCTCTATATTACATGGGATTTTTAAGAGGATGCTCCCTAATTTGTAAGTAAATTCATTAATATTCCGAAACACTTTTTTTTGGGCGAGAAATTATCATATAACTTCTCCCGCTCTGGGCGGAGCGAGAGGGTGTGTCAGACTCTTGTTGACTAAAACCCACCCGTGTTCCTTCAGTTGCCCTGTTGCCGGGGGCCACGATCTCCCTTTCGGTTTTCTTCGCAACTCCGGCATTCTAAAACACATACGTCTACAATGAAAATGGAACTTTAGTATATGATTTATTGGATCTTTTTCTTTCCATGGACAAGACAGTTACGTAGTTGTTATATTTTCGCTCGATACATCTCTCCCTAATAAGCCCTTCGCGGATTACAGGCGTGATGTTATGTCATGTGTACTACACTACCTACCTAGGATTTCATCTTCTGCAGCTACTTACATCTTTTGGTGGTGTGAGGATAGCTCTTGTAGTGGAGGCAAGAAATAAAGAAAATGTATTCTGTCTAAATCAGACTAGTAGAAAGAAGTAGCCAGTAAGTAAGGTGATGCAGGAGCTGCCTACGCAAGACCCCGGATATACATTTAAGATATTGCCACTAATGAAAGCTGTTTTAATGTTTTTCAGGGTGCCAATGGGACCCTTTTACTAAGGCACCGCTGTCCGTCTGTCCGTCCATCCGACTGTCTGTCACAGGCTATCTTTTGAACCGTAATAGGTAGACACTTGAAATTTTCACTGAGTGTGTACTACTATGGCCGCTATGACAACAAGAAATAAAAGTTTAATAAAGTTTCAAGGGGCCATACAAGTAGGGTGTTTTTCGGCGTTTTTTTCACTAAAGTATGTATTTTTTTTTAAATTGTCGTGTTATATATTGTACGGTGATACGGAACCCTTTAAGTGCGAGTCTGACTCGACTTATCAGCTTTTTTTAAATAACCGTTTTATCCTGTACATGCTAATTTTGTATTCTGATTTAATTTTACATTCGAAAACACGAAATAAAGCGCTTTCGAACTAATCATACAGGTTTGAGACTATAGACGTGGTAGCTTAAAAAACATATTTACGAAACATAGATCGATATCACAAAGCACGTTAAATTTAAGGTACTTATTATTATATATACTAATATTATAAAGAGGTGAAATTTGTTTTTGTTTGTATCTATGTAGAGGGTACTACTCTCTGGAACTACCAGTCAGATTTGAAAAAATATTTTTGCATTTGATAGCTTAATTCTTGAGAAAGGCTACGACCCTTAAGAGCCGAGAAAAAGGAAAAAAAGTCAGAAAGAACGCTCAGCGAAAACGAAGTCGGTAAAAGCGTGGGCGGGCGATGCGATGTGATGCTGAGCTTCTGTTGTCCCACGGCCGGGCATAGGCTTGCCTTTCCTCTTTACCCGGTCTACTGCGATTGTGGGCCAATCCCCAAATGGGGGAAATCTTCCAATTTAAGAAAGAGTCCAGCTCAGCCCGCCGTCTTTTCTGGGCCTGCCACGTAGTCGTTTCCTGGAATATGGATCCACTGAGTGGTGGTTTTTGCGTATTGCTGCTCCGACATGGTGTGCGGCTTGTGTCCGCTATTTGTTGTGTTTTGGTGTTGCTAATGCGGTCTATGAGTTTGAAAGTATACTTCATTCCATAGCCCGTTGGTAGACTCCAAGTGCGGACTTTTGATGTTAGAGGCCATGTTTGCGTTGCGCTCTGTAGGTGAGGGTGGGAAGCGAAAATGTCCATGAGCTTTCGTTTTAGTGAAAGCGGGAGAAGTCCTTTCATGAGATGTTTCATCGACCTCGACTTCCAGGCTTTTTTTGTGTGTCGAGCGACTTCTTTATCCCATCTGGCCTGTAAGGATACTATTTGGCCGAGGTAAATGTACTCATGAACATACTCAATCTACACACCCCCAAGTTTGTTTTCGACATGTTTATCGAAGTGCGACTTTAAGCCTGGCGTGGCCCAGAGCATTTGACATAGCTCAGCTGCTGAAAAAGTAAAGAGGACAATGTCATCGGCGAAACGTAGATTGTTTTACCTCCTTTCCCCGAAGACAAATACCCTTGTTCCGTCAGTGAAGATTGAATTTTCGAAAAACCTTTTCCAGCGTAGCTGTGAAGAGCTAGGGACAGCGGGTCGCCTTGCTTGACTCCTCGTTGAATTGGGAAGGATGGCCCGGTGGTATTTATGCGAATGGCTGCTGTGGGTACTATTGTGATTATATATTTTTGTAACAGGTGTATAACTGGGTTCTATTTCGTGTATTTTTGAGTTCCGGGAATATGGCTTCGTGCATTAGGCTGTCGAAAGCCTTTGAGTAGTCCATAAACGCCAGGTTTTTTACACCTGGCGTTTATGGACTACGTTAATGGTCATAAAATATATTTTATGTGAAAACACGCGAATGAAGTCGCGGGCAGGAGCTATTATATTTATATAAATACTTTCCGACAAATTCCATTATGTACCTGCTTAACGAAAACCACTCAAAAGGACGTTAGTACTTAATATAGTTAAATAATTTGAAAACCGCCTGCCAAAAACGTGACGAGCATTAAAAATGGCGGCCTCAAATCCCCGAACTCGCAATGAATATGAAATGAACTCTGCCATACATTTTTTTCGTCGGAATTTCAGTTATTTACGAATGTTTGATCAGTGCTTCCAATTGGGCTTATTCCGACAAAAGTACCAATAAATATGCAAGAGTTTCTTGGATGTGAAACAGGTTATTTATTCCAGAGACTTTTAAAAGGGAGTTGTTTGCAAAAAAGGTATCGAAAGACCAAATTAGAAGTTTCACCACTTGAGCGTCATTCTTTTAAATACCTTGCGATCAAAATCAAAAGTAATTTATTCAAATTAGGCTGCTGTGTGAAAGTCCCCCAAAACGCCCGCCCTTCACCACTTCCCAGTGCTTTAGTTAGGATGAAGTATTAAAACTGTTTGAACAAACTTACATAGAGAAATAAAATCATTTAAGTATCATTTGTTCTTAACAATCACTATCCTACATCTTATCACCCAGTGTTCAAATTAGGCTGCTGCGTGAAAGTCCCCCAAAACGCCCGCCCTTCACCACTTCCCAGTGCTTTAGTTAGGATGAAGTGGCGCAACAAGCTGCCCAGCAGCACAGCTGTCTAATTTAGAAAAACATCTTTTATTCATGTCTCGAATGACCTGCTAAATACCACTTAAATATTACAACAAGAAATATTTTTGTACTGAAACGACTACGAACTTGAAAAGCTATTTGTTACTCGGTTGACTGGAAAGCAGTCGTGTGCAATGATGTATTACATGGATTCCGGAGCTGTCAGGAAATATAGAATAGTTCTGTATACAACTGACCCGCCCTGCTTCGTACGATTTTAACGACTTCACAAAACATCGAGATTTCTTTATTATATTTTATTTTCCTACCTGCCTATGTAATAAACAAATCACTGTACCTGACTTGATTTCCGTACGTCTTTTCTTCTTTTTTTTTTTCGGTTGACCACTGAAAATCAGCGCTGTGCTGTGGGTTCCCCATAGCACTGCATCATGCTGAGTGGAAGCCTTCTTGTCACAGTCACGTCGTGCAGCTGCCGACTAATTTCTGTTTTATGCTCGTGATTTATTATGTACTTTTTGTTGTTTTCGTTTACTCTTGTCTTTTATGTATGAACGTTCTTTCATATGTAACTTTAATATTAATGTGTTATGCACAAAAGATTTCCGGAATAAATACTCAAAATGATGGTGGTGGAAACCGCATCAAAATCCGTTTCGTAGTTTAGAAGAACAACGGGGTTACACAGACATACACAAAAATTGGCTTTAATGAATACAGGGTAAAATTTTAACCACTGCGCAAACCTGGAATCGCGAAAAAAAACAGTTGTTCCCTACATTTATGTTCGCGTAACTCGTCAAAATGTAGGGAACACCTGATTTTTTTTGTTCTTTTATTGTTCGTGGAATCGTCAAGTTCTGAGTTGAGCCGTTCGATAACTGAAAATGCTACTGACTGGACAGGTCCATTCAAATCCGTGTGGTTTTTTCCTCAAAAGACTATTTCAGATTATGTCTGGATTTTAAAAGAGATCTCTGTGTGTTTCGGCATTTCTTCTTAGAGTATACGAAAAGGAAACGACGACCTCATCTAGTTTTTAAAATATGATTTTGTGCAAAATTGTTTGAACAAACTTACATAGAGAAATAAAATCATTTAAGTATCATTTGTTCTAAATAATCACCATCCTACATCTTATCACTCAGTGTCTTCTTTCAATTGATTGTAAGCACTTCGTTAAGTAAATTACCACTGACTTTAAATTCAAAACAAAAAAAGTAACGCAATCTCCAGGTTTCCAGGAAGGCTTGTTTAATTAGAATTGATGGTCTCATTTGATCGCGTCCTTGACCAGCTGAGACGACTCAGCAACGAACAGGCTTCTATATTTAGTCCACGCATAATAGGAGACATAAAAAGACAAGTGTCCCTAGGTAGTGCTTTTTGTGAGGCAAAGCTTTTTAAGTCTCAACAAATAAGAGTTTTGGTTTGACTTCGGATGATGGAAAAACTTAAATAAAAAAACTCATTAGAGTACTTATTTAGATACGGCCCTATGTACTTCAAATTCGTATCTCCTCGGGATCTAGATTTCACAGTTTTTGTCTTGAGAGATCAAGTACCTACTGCTGTGTTTGGACTTTCTATGCTTTCACAAATGGTGGATTGCTAGACCAAGTACATGAGACGAAAAAACCTGATTACTTCACAAATTTCAAGCAATGGAGAAAAGGAAAGAAAGGGAGAAAGTACGTTTATTTGCGATGAACATTATAAAAGCAAAGAAAGAACATGAACACAAAAAAGAACAAGTTGACGGAAAATACCAAAAACGTATGCGGTCGGGGAACCCCCGTCAGGAACGTAGTTCCATTTTCGCAATCGCCATCTTCGATTTACATTTTAATCTCACCATCGACTTAAGCACACTCGCAAACCATAAAAACGACACCCATGACGAAAACTGTGAAAATTTTTGCAGCCGCCATCTTGGATTTTCATTTTGACCAAATTCACACTTTCTCTCTCTCTCTATGTCTATCGAATTAGAAGAAGACAGTAAGAACGCTTTTTTGTGTGACATTTCTGCCAGTTTACTCCTACCGCAAGCCGCGTTAATGAACTTCGTTCCAATATACGTCACATCCACCCAAAACAACGGCAACAGGAACACGCTAGAGGCAGGATTATTTATTCCCGATGAGTTGTATCCAATTGCAGATGTAGTCGTTGCTCGCCTCACGATCTCTCTCCACCTGGTTCTGTTAAATGACAGTCTGACGCATTCAACTTTAACTGGAGGCAAGATAATATGATATTTTAAACCGGTAACGTTGGTAATATCCAACCCTGTAATTTGATTGATCTTTTCACCACAACATGAGCTTATGTTTTGTTTGCTTCTTGGAAGGTTCAAGGAAAAATACCTAATGACTTGTTTTTGACGTAGTTCGGTTCTTGAACTATTAACCGTGACAAGCTACCCGACTTGTCAGTCAACTACAATAGTAGAACTTTCTCTCAGGAGGCTTTTTGACTTGAACAGCATATTAAGCAGCTAATGTATTACGTTTCACAGATGATAGAAGAAATGGGTGAAAGTTGACATAAAAATAACATTCTACTAATAAAATTGCAAGTTTGCAAATGTCCGAGTTTATGCCAACTATGCAAGCATAAGACTTCCTGTCCACTGGAGCGGGGCAAGACAGCAGAGCGGAGAAATGTGCCAATATTAACTAATGGAATCTTAAATTCGCTTCAGTACTTCGCTCCTATTTGTTAATATTGGCAGCCTTAAGGGTATTACGTGGGTATAGGTGCTTTAAGTAGAGTTATGGATATCTTATTTATACTTGCAATTATTTCTCGTCCGGAATTTCAGTGAGGATCTCCGAAGTTTCGCTTGGAACAATGACGTATTTTTACTTAGTTTGATGGGAAATGATTAAGGTGCTTTAATTCGGTTCTTCAGAACTTTTTGACGTTCCCAGTAAAGTCCCGTTTTACTTATATTATTTTGGAATTTCAATATGAAGTTCTCAAGTCTTGCTTTGGTCTTGGCGTTGTTTTCGTGGATTTTTATTTAGATACTAAAATCAACATTCAATTAATCAAATGCAAAGTTTGCATTCGCGTCAAATTTACAAATGACAGCTTGTAAAACGCCTTTCACCACTTTCCAAGTGTTTGGGCTAAATTATGTTTTCTCTATGAACGCCTTCAATTCACAATAACGAAATTAACATACAAAATTACATTGTCATTAAAACAAACCTAAATTCTCCAAAAGTGAAGTTGACTGGTGACATTCTATGGTAATGTATTGACATTTTTGTTGTAGCAATTCTACCTTGTGTTGTGTGTATGACCGTTCCACATTCATTGTCCCGACGACACACAATCAGTGTTGATCTGCTGAACGCACGACAAATAGTGTTGGATGTAGTGGGGTCATAATGAGTCCAGAAACATCGATAGTATTAGTAAATGTATCGATGATTGGGATTCCAATAATGACTCAACTCAGGCTACCGCAGTCCACCACTAGACATAAGCCTTTTCCAGGTTGCGCCACAACACCCTGTGCTCCGCCTTCCGCATTCAGTCTGTCCCAGCCACCATTTTAAGGTCATGGGTCCATCTAGCTGGGGGCGTCCCACACTACACTACAATAATGAATACCTCTGCCCAAATTTTGAACTTAGAAATATCGATGGAATGAAGATTTTGTTCTCATTTTCTTTGATAACCGCTGAGGGCCTCCGCACTATGATTATACTTTCCTTTTCAATTCAACTCGTCTTTGGTCTAACCCTGTTACATCAATAAATAACACATTTATTTAAATCACAATTATTATTACACCTTTACAGACAAACTCATCCAAGGCGATGTTATAAGTCTCATGTCTACACTAAATTACATAAGATAAAATGACCGGCAAGCAAATATGTGGTTTTCATTACTTTTGCTACTCGTGCAGATAATTTAAACATTATTGAATCGTTAGATTTCTCAACTATCGATACACCAATGGCTCGTCACTTCACTACCTCATGCTCGGCCTGCTACGACACAACAACACAATATGTGGGGAACCGTTATTTTGCATAAATATAACAGCGATTATATTGTTTTTAGGGCTAAGAACCGGAACCCCTTTCCACGAAATGTACGACAGAAGAACGACAGAAGAGTAATACTGGCGAAGTTTTTCTACTTACATAACATCACGATCACGCCTATTTTTTCCGAAGGGTTAGGCAAAGGTATAAAGAATTCAAAATATTTCACATTAACCTCCATGGGCACTTATGAAACGTCAGAAGCTAGGTGCACGTTTCCAGTTGTTCGTTTCCTATGGAGAAGAGCCGGCAAGAAACTCCACGGTTACTTTTTTTTATAAACTTACCTAATTATGTTTTGTTTCAGGGGGCGGTCTGAACAGCGGCGTAGTCCTTCAGCGATTTCCTGAGATCAATTGGGAAGACACACCCTTCCACGACGGAATAGGATGGGTACGTAAACAACATTAAATTTTCATGTTACAAGCCGTGAATTTCTATACATTCATCCCCTAATGAATTTACAAAATTAAACAGGGTGGCAGGGCATCGACGCGCAACCTGTTACCATGGATTCACTTGATTGAACTTACGTTGATATTTTTTTAATTTTAGGTCGGTTATTTAAAAAAAATTGCTGTTCCATACATTTTGACCGCGTGGGGTATTGCACTTTTCTATGAAACACTAGATTTTTTGGTTTGTACCCAACAATGAAAAATCTGCTCTAGGGGGTTCTAAAATCATGTGCTGAATTTATGGTTGCTGTTTGATGTCGATGTCCCTGCCACCCTGTTTAAGGAACAAAATTGCAAAATTTCATGCTTCTAGACTCAGTGTTTTAGGTTGGGCGTTGTCAGTCAGTGAGCGAATGAATTTTAGATTTTTATTTTATTAAGTAAATGTCAAACATGGTAAAACGGTCTCATGACTGGCAGTCTAACAACGCACAGCCTAATAAAAAGCACAAGAAAAAAAAATGTAAGAGGAAATTGGAAGACAATTCTTTAAACGTTTTACGGTGTATTGCACCAATAAAACTCAACACGATGAGCACTTCTAAGACCGCGTTCATGAGCTGTCAGTGTTAATATTCTACAACAATGATGACACTGACAGCTCTTAAACCCATTTTTCAAACTATTTTTCATTTTTCATTGAACCCGATCATTGATGAAACTAGGCCTTAGACGTGCACTAATGCCCGTTTTCACCGACAACTAAGTGACACTTAAATGAATCCCTAAATAAAAGTGCACTGTTGGATTTTCAACACTCAGCGCTGAGCCTGGCGTTGAAAATCCAACAGTGCACTTTTATTTAGGAATTCATTTAAGTGCCACTTAGTGAAGGTGACAACGGACATAAGAAGAACATTTTCAAGTGTGGAACTCTGAGCGGGTCTAATTGGTACTTACACTGAATGCAAAAGAAATTGCGAACCAAAGATTGTCTTTCATATTAGTTGAAGCCGTAATTCCCTTACTTTTAGAACCGAAACCCATTATATAGTCAATTAAATAAAACAATCGAATTTCCAATTAACTAATTGCTGTCATCGAATGCGCCGTTAAACTCAGAAATAGTGTGAAAGCATTTAGCGAACAATGTAATCACCAACGTTTACCTATCACAGACAAAACACTTACGGCTAATATCTGTTTACTACACTACACTTTGATTATATCACGCTATTGTTTATCAACACTTGTCACTGTCAACACTTCATTAATTATACGAAATTTCTGTTACTGTGCAAAGGGGAGCATGCACAAACAAATTAAACAGCCTGTACCAACACTTCGCCAGTAATTTTATAAAATAAAAAGTCATTTATTTAAACTAGGCTTAGAACCCACTGCTCTCAAAACGGTGAAGGAAAACATCGTGAGGAAACCGGTATGTCCTAGAACCAAAAATTCGAAGACATGTGACATCTACCAACCCGCACTGGGCCCGCGCGCCGCGTGGTGGGTTACAGCCCACTCCTTCTCGAAGAGAGGAGGCCTGTGTCCCAGCAGTGGGAACATTATAGACTGATTATGAGGCTTAGAATCAGCACTTTTTGAACGTCAAAATTACATAAGGAAGTCCCCCAAATAGCTCGCCCTTTACTACTTCCTAGTGTTTTAGCTGGGAAGAAGTAACGCAACAACCAAAATCTCCTGAACCTATTTTATATTAAGGACTGGCTTGGACGACGACTGTTGTGTAAGTCCTGAATTCAGTTATTTTCCTGTTTAACCTATATGCCTTGCCTTATTGCCCAAATATTTGAAAACTTAATGCACGTGTATGGGTAATACACCCCGTTTAAGAGCGTTTATTATGAAAGTTGGCAACATCGCAAATAGCTGTCAAATATTTACCTGTTTTGATTAATTTAGCAGTATTACTGTATGGAAATATCGCTAATTAATGAACTAGAATATTAATAATGAATTGCTATAATAATTTTATGTTGTTGTAACCGTTTCAGATCTAAAAAAGACATTTGGAAAGTTTCCAAATACTTTTATTACATCTAAAACTAAATATTGGGTGTTGCGACATTAATTATTGCATTTCATAATAAATATTTTGGTTTGATGTGAAAGTTTGTGAGGATGGATGGATATTTGTTTCTCTTTCACGCAAAAACTATTGAACGGATTTGGATGAAATTTGGCATATAGATAGTTTATAATTATATTATATATTTATACGATATTCCCACGGGTTCGCGGGTGAAACCGCGGGGCGCAGCTAGTATTTCGGATTTCCATACAGTAATATTGCCAAATTAATCAAAACAGCTAAATATTTGACATCTATTTGCGACGTTGCCTACTTTCAGAATGCACGCTCTCAAAGCTCAGTTTTTCTTTGCAGCACCTTTAATTATGTAACCTAACCATTTAACCATAAACATAATATCGTCCTTTCAATCCAATATCCCACGAATCACGCTCATGCCTTGTCAACACAACACAACGTCATGAATTATTAAACACGTGTCTGGCTACTGTTTTAGATAGTTTTATAGATTTTTCACATATCCAGCTGCTAACTGACTGCCGTGGTCTACTTTCTGTTAGAAAATGTTGGTGATAGAATTTTTGTAGACTGAAAAGGTCTTTTTTTATTACACGACTCCCCAAAAAGGAGTGTTAATGTTTTCAGGGTTCGTGTATGTATGTAAGTTTCTTTGTAGCATAACTTTTAAATGCCTGGACAGATTTATGGATGTATCGTTAGAATCCTTACATCATCCCGAGAGACATAGGCCATATAAAAAAAAATGGTATGACTCCATATTCAAATCTGTAAATAAAATAATTTCTTCATTTATTACAAAATGGGTATCCAATTGAAGGCCTTGATGAGCACATTCCAAAACTATATATTTTTTTGACATACATTTTACATAGATAGGGTGTACATGCAAAACAAACATTTCATGCCCACGCCATCCACCCCTCGCCTCGCCTCGGTGAGAGTATAAAAGCACAGTGCTTAAATATTAAAGCAACCCAGCATGACAGGTTTTAAAATTAAAATAAAACTTGACACTAAAATGTATAAAATAAATAATTAAAAACACAACTGCCCTGTCAAAAACGAACTAAAAAGTAATAAACAAGTTGTATTAGTAAATCTGTGTATACAAAGCGAAAGTTCACCCATTTACTCGCTGACTAAACAGATAAATAAAATTGTTATTGCAATCGGGGGACCATTGTGTCGATATGTGGAACACTTTTTAATCTAAGAGGTCCCCGACTGGAATGATAATTTTATTTGTTTAGTCAGCGAGTAAATGGGTGACTTTTCGCTTTGTATATACAGATTTACTAATACAACATTTTTATTACTTTTTAGTTCGTTTTTCGGCAGGGCACTCGTGTTTTTTATTATTTATTACTGGTCATGGTGGCTTTTCCCAACTGTGTACGTAATGTTCGTTTTCTTCATGATCTTCCTGTTCTTATCCCTTGATTTAGGCGGCATGGCTTCTTCCATACATCTTTATCGGCTGTCATCTCAAATTGCATCTAATTTCTAGCCATAAAAATAAAAACTACTTTTGTCCATATTTTGTTAGTACCAATTACATGATCTTAAAACTGTGTTAGTAATGACGACATCAATTTATACATTTAGGTAACATAAACTCGAAATAAATTATTGAAAATTAAACACTAATAGTTTCTATGGTCTTTCTTTCCCCACTCTTATTTAACTCAATGCATTTAAATATTTCAATTAAACCATTTACAGGCACTTTTGAACTGTCGAAGGAGTCGATCACTTTAGAAAGATGAAGCTAGTTGCCCATTACAAAGCGTAGTAGTCTCCTATGGAGAAAAACGGGCAAGAAACTCCATGGACACTCTTTTAAATTGAACTCAAATCTTTCCTTACGATGTGTCTTTCGTTCCTTGGCATCTCATGCTCATACCATACCATAGACAAATGATTACGTTGGTTTTCTTTTCCTCCTAGGTTTTATACGATAAAAATCAAAATAATGTCGTTGCTTCTCGTTATTAAGATGCAGGAAAGCATCTATCACTGTCGGAACCGCTGTCTTATTTAAATCTAGTATTCTATCTTGATTTGAAGGAAATGAAGTCTGAAATATCAACAGCGCTTGTTGGTTAGTTTTTTAAGTTTCCGGGAAATTAAAAAGGCCATGTTATAAATATTTTACCTGAATTTATTAAGATTGTTTCCCTTGTAATTGGCCTGTCCAGCACGTGTAGTATGACCACAATCGAAAAGGGGTTTTTTCGACGGAAGAATAGACAAAATGATAGATTCACAATCTCAATCTGTTATTTTGTCTATTCGTCCGTCGACAAAAACCGTTTCTGTTGTGGTCATACTGCTCCGCGCGCAGAGTAATACTCGTCTGTGGTAAAACTACCAATGCATACTTACTTTATTGTCGTTTGGTTAAGATCTGATGATGGGATCTAGAAGAAATCGAGGGAACTCTTCAAATATTATAGGCTCACCAATAGCGATTTGGGTATTTTTTATAGTAACTCGTGCATTTGCTTTCGGGAAGCACCATTTGGTAAAGTGGAACTGGTGATGAAGGACACAGATGGCCACCGGAACTACTCAATAATGTGTATTTCACGGGTTGCGATTCGATTACTTAATATATTTTGTAAGCAATTGAAGCTCGTCACAATTCATATGGTGCAGTGGAGCTGATGGTGAAGTACCTGGAGAACTCCTCAACAACCAAAGTCCCTGCATCAGAAAAAGTAATATTTTGTAAAAGGTGATGAGCAGTTGACAATAGGCTATTATAACTTAGATAAATTACAAACAGGTGTGATGTTATGTTAAGTTTTGATAACTTGAAAATAAAAATTTACAAAAAATACAACCGACTTCCAAACTACAAAGTGACAAATAACTTTAATTTCGGAAGTCGATGGCAAAAAACTAAAATACTGATCCAAAGACACGGACTTCCGAAATTAAAGAAATTTTTCCCTTTGTAGTTTGGAAGTCGATTGCATTTTTTGTAAATTTTTATTTTCAAGTTATCAAAACTTAACATAACATCACACCTGTAATCCCCGAAGGATAAGGCAGAAATGTATGTACTGCTAATGAGAAATCTTGATGGAAACACCAAATAATAATTTGCTCATGCTCAGTAGTAGCGCTTGGGACCACTAGAACAACAAGGCTGTTGACAGTTTTTAGAAGTTATAAGAACTATACGTACATCGAAAAATGCCTTGGTAACAATATTGTCCACTCAGCAATGAGCTATAGTTTGATCGAGACCGCTATACCGCGCCTTAGGTATGAACGCGGCGAAACGGGGCAGTGCAAGCCGCTCATTCGTCAACGCTCACTCATTCGCCGCGCATTCCTACTGCGCGGTACAGTAGTCTCGGTCAAACTAAAGCTCGGTGCGTTAGACGTACATAAATATTACCACTCGTGGGTGTGTCCAACATTTTAGTATACCCCAAGCCCCAACACACATCTTCATAAATCCCGTTCAAAGTCACGTTACACAGATACATCTAGACTAATTTTATGTTACACCTGTATTTATATTAACACTTCATTAACGTTATCATCACGTAGCAATAACAATCAAGGACGTTTTCTGTAGTGCATTGTAAAAGTAAGTCGTTAGTACTCGAGATTAGTGTTTGTAGAAACAATAGGTTTCCTTGTTACTTCACAAAGTACTCGGTAGAGCCCTTGGGAGTATACTGAACAATTAGAGGAAACATAATATTCAGAATCTATCTAACGGTTATCAACCAGTGTAATTTTAGAATTATTTATCTCCTCATTTTTGTAATAAATGGTAGTATCCGTTTTGACTTGCCTCGTTGATCTAGTGGTCGCAAGTGCTAACTGCGGGGTGACCACTGAACATCATGCTGAGTGTCACAATCATGACGTTCAGTTATCGACTATTTCTGTTTTATGCTCGTGATTTCTTACGTATTTATTTTGTAGTTTTCTGATTACTCTTCTCTTTTTGTATGCCCGTGTTCTTGTGACAAATAAACCTTAATTTTTCGTTCTTCTTTCTTTCTGAGCATGGGTTCGATTCCCAGGTATGGCAAAGTTTATCTGGTTTTCCATCACGAATTTCTCTGTAGCAGACCGGTGTCTGGAATTTGTACGTGGTTGATGGTAATAGACTCGCCCCCAATTGCATGGGACTTAAACGTAACTGGCGAAATGGGGGTGTAGTATAGGTGCACCTCTGCCTAAACCTTCGAGGATTACAGGCGTGATGTTAGGTTATGTTATCCGTTTTAAATGATTTGTTACTAAAAAATTAAGTAAGTACACTTTTTCACCATTTCTAAATCAACTAATTAATCACACTCCCAACCATTTCCACAAATAGCAAACTGTTCTCAACCGAATGTAAGTGGAAGGTTAACCATATTCGCTGAAAGTCTCAAAGAAACTGTTACCAGGCACTCTCAATTGTTACAGCTTTTACGAAGAAATACCCTTTTCGCCAATAACGCCTTTATTGAGGACGCTGTAGTTGTAAAAGACGCGAAAAGTGGGAACTTTAAGAAAGGTTCAATAGAAATAGTAAAAGGTTTCTTTGTAGGAAGATTTTTTGAGGAAAAACTAGTTTCTATAGAGGAAATCAGACTGTTATAAAAAGAGCTAAATATTAATCCACAACAACATTATAAAGGCTCTTTCAAACAGGCGCGACACGCGACGCGACACAGCCTTAAAAAGCAGAATATGGCCCCTTTTAAACCCAACACTTTTTTTTTTTTTTAACTTTGTTTTCGTAGATGTCAACATCATTGTGCATGCTGTAGTCACCTATCAGTGAAGGAGTACACCTATTTATTTAATACCTGAGTTTGCCTATTATTTATGTGACACGTATTAATATATATTATACTTAAATAATCCTAACTAATAATTATAATTGCGAATGTGAGTTAGTTTGTTCGTTTTTTACGCTTGCACGCTAAAACGACTGAACAGATTTGGATGAAATTTGGCATATGGGTTTGGGCATAGGATACTTTTCATTCCGATATCCCCACGGGATCGACACTTATGCCGGTGAAACCGCGAAACGGAGCTAATTTATTATATCTGGGCGGTCATTTACCATTTATCGAATTACTAATATATCGATATACCTGACCTGCCTTTTCCATATCAGTATCAATCCTTGTGTTCACCACATACATCAATATCGCACATTCTGCGACATTTCATTCCTAGAACCCATTCAAATCGCAGTACCATTAAAGCATTCATTAAACATTGGCCATCGGAATCGATTACAATGAAGACACGTCTACATACCCAAGAACAGTTGAATGTAGTAGTAGAATGTTCCAGCAGTAATTCCAGTTCAACAAATGTCGTGGAAGGAAAGTTCACTGCAGTAATTGAAACGGAGGATCCCTCTTCGATTGATTGTTGAGCCTTAAATAAATAGAGACCTTTCAAACTGTAGGTATTTGTTCGTTATACTTTGCAACAAAGCTTGGGGGACCTTCTTAGAGAAGAATCGATGGAGCCTACTGCAATGTTTTGAGATGAAGACTATTATATTTGTAGCCCAGTTTTTGTTTTCACTGCCATTGTGCATTGCGCGATGGTTCTAAAAGTTAAGGGATTAAGGACTTATAAATATCTCAAATTGCTTAGCATGTTCCTCCGTACTGCAGCATTAATGTTAAGTACTATGTTTGACGAAAACACGATTGCATAAAAGTTTCTTGAACAAAAAAAAATACAAAGTTACCTCCACCCGAACAATAAACCACTGGTAAAATGCCTCAAATTAGATCATGAAAATTTGCATAATATCTGAACTAAATAAAAAATAATCCGTTATTTTCGTCGTAAAAAGCAAACTATTGGCGCCATGGAGCCGCTAGCACCTCACTCAATCAGTCCGCTAGCAGTATGGTGCGAGCGAGATAAAAAGCGAATTTAAGCTGAGGTAGTATGGGCTCCTATTAAGGGCAAATTCCACCAATGAAACTGAACACGATCAGCACACATCTAAACCGCGTTAATAGCTGTCAGTGTCATCTTTGTTGTGGAATATTGCCATTCAGAATACAGCTCTTTAACACAGATTAGATTGATGATCGCGTTCAATTTCATTGGTGAAATTGGCACTTAAGAGGTGGAACCTTCGACCATAACCGCGAAATTCAAATTTTCTTATGTTTTTTTCATTTTGTAGGTCAGTCTCAATCTCATGTTAATGATTGATTGATTGGCGGTCATAAAAGATGGCCTCCCTCCATTTCTTCCACATCTCACGGTTACCTAAATAACATATACAATTAGTTGCTGCTAAGAATGTCAATTTCGTGAATTTATGACATACAGCATCACTGAGAATTGTGTTTACGATTTAAATTATTAACATTCTGTAAATATATATTTATTATTTTTACGACCGCAAATCAATCAATCATTAACATGAGGTCTGAGACTGACCTAAAAAATACAAAAAACGTAAGAAAATTTGAATTTCGCGGGCAGGGTCGGCGCTTTCACCTTAAATATTCTGCACAATATGCGAATAAATTGACGTCTTTTAGTGTAAGATGAAATGTAACAATACAACCACTTACTGAAATAATTCATTTATGTGAGCGATAGCTTATGATTGACAGATTATACAAAGGCAATAAATACCAAAACCGATAATTGTAGAGTAGGTTTTTGTCTGTCGGTTCCGTTCGTAATAAAGCATAGTGTCCTGCCTTCAGTGCTCAGTGCTGCTAGTTATTCAATGGAATGTCAGGACAATCATTAAACCTTAACGTTTTCTTCCGCAGTTCTGCCAGCCGCAAGGATGGTCTCTCTCGACGGAACGTATAGAGCCTCGGTTCTACGTGTCCGTACTTACGGACGTGGACGCCAACCGCCATTACTGTGCCTGTCTCTGCTTCAACGAGACCGTCGCCATCACGCCCACCAAGCCTGCAGACGAGGTATGTGATTTTTTATTAAGTAATGAATACCTATGTCACGAAAGTGTTGAAAGTGCTATCATGTCAATACGCTAAACATAGACATAAAAAACTGGCCTTAGGAAGGTTCACACTGGAATTAGCAACTCGGAATGGTGCACTCTGTGCCCTTCGATTGTCTTGAAAACCTGGTGTAGTTAAGATAAGGCTCACACTTTACTGAAATCTTTTTACTTCTTGTAATTTAGAGGCATGAGGAACAGGGTGAAAAGTTCACTCATCCTCTGCCCAACGATTGATGTCGGGGAAGTTATATATATGCTGTTCGCGCGGTAAACTCTTATTGCGCGATGCAGGATTTGTGTGACGTCAGGACTTTGATGCGTATAGTTCGCATGTGGCGATGTAAATGCCGCTACAATAGCCAGAGGTAAACGGTTAAGAATTGGGAGAACATCTACTTATTATATTTACAATAACAACTGCTTTGATGATTGTACACTTCGATTCAAACTTAATGACGGTTCGGAAGTGTGCTACGCGCTGCGCAGTACCCCACCCCGCACCCCCGCTCACCCACGGATTCGGTACTGCGCAGCGACTCGCCTCATGTTCCGAGCCGCCATTAAGTTTGAATCGGAGTGTACGTGTTTTCAATATACCAAGAAAGAAAATAATTCACCAAACACTGCACCTAAGTACCTATTTCCAGAGACTTCCCTTTCTATAATTGACAATGACCCAATCTGAGTCTACATTAATCGCACTGACCGGGTGACATTGGTCCACGCCAACGCTGAACGTTTCCGTTACTGATACCGATGTGGTTGGTATAACTACGGGAAGTATTTAACATGTTACGCCCTTAGCACATGTAAAACATGTGTTAAATCAGGATAATGGTAGTTCGTTTCCAAGAAACAATAGATCTAGAATGAATTCCATAAAGGGAGATAAGGGTATTTTTCCTTTGAAAATCGGTGTAGGCTATAAAATTCAACCCGTAATGAATGCACCTTCACCTATGTTCTTGGAACAAATAAACCCATAACTACATCACGACTTGAATCGAAGGTATGCAAGAGCTATGCCAAAGCTATACTTAGGTATGCTGACTATCTAGCTTACAGCACTGATACGGTAGGAGTAGGTAGTCTCAATACAATAATACATTAGCTAATACCTCTTAACCATTACTATTTATAGTAAAACAATAAGATCGTGCGATTAATCTACTGATAAGGTCATACAATTTGACTCGAATAGTGACTCACATTCTTTCGACTCGATTGAATAGAATAATCTATTGAATAAACTGAAATCCTGAAAAACAACAATGTTACTGCTCGTCTTGAACAGTTCGTGGATGAAGTCCTTGGTGCACATCAATGTCAGGAAGCAATGAAATAAAAAATAATGAACTGATTATAACCAAAGTATTGGCGTGACCCAAAACAATTTCCAAGGTACTGAAGACATTACATGTGGAAGTAACTTCTTAAGATCGGACTATAGTAAATTTACTCACATTAATTAACAAGTCCTTAGTAGATCCCGGACCCGCCATTCCGTCAGAATGACCTTCTATGGTGCGAATGAGGCAAATGGGTTAATAATCCCTTAATGCCTCTACCCTACATAATATCAAAATGTGTTCATGACGGTGCTAATAAGCGACTGATATCTTCATATAAGACGGATTAATAGTAGATGCAAGAACGACAACGACGACGGATTAACATGTGACTTATAACATTGCCTTGGAGGAGTATGTAAAGTAGACGAGTATGTAACTGCTCTGAGATTACTAATAAAATATGCTACTGTGTCCCATTGCCGCACCAATGCTGGTCTGCGGGCGCCTCTACGTCGCTTGTGCAAAAACTATAATGATTTTTGTTCAGAAACTACAGAATTAGATTTATTCTCAGTGTCAGCAAATAGATTTCGTTCTGCTTTGTTAAAGAAACTTAGGATTCCGATGTATAGTTATTTGAACAGTCTTGTAGTCTTATTCGCATAGATTGTTCATTAGTAAATTTATATGAATTGTATATGCTGTGGATAACGGTGTGAGTTTCACATTTATATATTATCTTTGTTTATATTATTTGCGCAGATATAATGTGTTACTGTTTGTTTGTCCCAAATAAATAAATAAAGGTTTAATTTGGATTTGAATACATAATTAGTAGAGCAGAAGGCAACGTATGTGCGAAGTCTTATGACGATAATCTAAATATTATATTGATAGCCTTTTTAATTTTTGAAGGGGTTTGCTAAACCACCAAATAAAGGAAGAAAGAAAATTAAAAAAAAATAGAACACTAAAAACTAACACAAAATAATCCAATCAAATGAGAATTACTGAAATGAAAACCATTCGGCAGCCAGCGACGCACCCAACTGGACGTAGCGAGGACCTGAAGAAGGCGGCTAGGATAGACTGGAAGCAGAAGGCGAGAATTGTAAGGATTGGGTGCTGTGGTCTAACTTGGGAGAAGTTTATGTGGAATTGCGGACGTAAGCCTCTGTCAAGTCTGCATAAGCCGAATTGATTTGATTGATGGCTTAAAAAGCATCAAAGTAATCCGGGCTACAAGAAATAAAATGTACTTCTCCTTTAAAAGGCGATGGCAAAAGTAAAAAAAATATATTTTAAGTTGAGTTAGGCCCAGTTAGTGACCAGAGTAACTCAGTAACGCAGAGTCAAGCTGGCCAAGCCTTTCTCCACGATGGTAAATCTAACTGGCTCTCTTCAGAGCCATGCCCAACGGCCCTTCAAATAACATAAACGACGTCTCTAAGGGCACCCACCACAGGCTTTCCAAGCCCGCTCTCACTGTAACCCAAATTAATATTGAAAGGTTTTCAGAAAATAAGTCTAATCTCTAATAAACTGTATTGCAATGCATTTAAACTCCGAACCAAGGAACGGAAGAGAAAAAAGACGTAATAATAACTCTTTCATAGACTTACTCTTGAAATGTTTACTCGTATGTGATTGACGAGTGCATTCGGTCTACGACATTGCTTTCTTCGAATGTGGTCTCAGTTTATTTTTATGGCGCGTTTCCGGCGTTTGTTGCGTTCTGTTTGAAGCTATAATTTATACAGTGACAGCTTTAGTGGTTTGTGGTACGGGTAATTACTGCTTAATGTAGTTTATTGTAGTGGTCTGGCGAACTTTTTGGTGGCCCGTGGACTGTGTTGCCCTATGAATCTAACGAGTGATTCCTGTGTTAGGAAAAAAATGCTCCTAAGATTTTTTCCTAAAAAGTCGAAAGGGAAATCTGGATGAAAGAATAGTTACAAAGATGGAGCAATGATGTCTTCGTCATTGGATCCCACTTTATCGGTGGAATCTTTACTCCTTCCCCAGTCCACTTTCCTTGTATGTCCAAGAAACTGAATTCAGTGTTGAATATTCATACCGTGATTTAAGTTTCACAATCACGGGACATAATATACGTACTTGATTATTAATCAACGTATATTCATTCCCTTTTTCTCCGTTGTGGGCTTCGGTATACTTACATGATATTCGTATATCGATGGTTATTAAAACCCAGCTTTGACCAAAATCTGTCAGTTTATTGAATATTTTTTTCATATAAAAGCGTCGCTTACATAACGCCAGTGTCAACGGTATAATATTACCTTTGACGCGTTGCGGTTAACCGAACACTGCCTTTGAGGACATGTTTATGCTTTGTATCTCCAAGTATTTTGTTAGATAATATGAAATATGATCGAAAATTGCAGATAAAATCTTCACCACATGCTGTTGCTCTATCATTCTATTCTATTAAACCCTACATTGATTGTAAGTATCTGTATTCCTTTGCAATATTTTTGCATTAGCATTAATATAAGTTTTTTTTTTTTCAGAACATGTTCCAGAAGATTTTTCATAATTTTCATTCCTGTACTTTTATATTACTTTTGCCCCTTGTCCTGACAACTTCTAGAAAACGATCTAAATCTAGCAAAGATTCGGCAATATTATTAATGGGCTATGAAAACCAATTCAATTCGACTGCATTTACATAAACTAATTTATTATTGAGCAATGATTTAAACGTCCTTAAGCAAGTAATTTATAACGCATAAACTTTGATAGCTTTAACCTCAATAGGAATGTATTACTTCAGGTAAATGGACAGATGTATTAACATTGTTCCAATTCTGTGCTGGTGCCTGTGGGCAGGGCTAGTTTGTTTGTGTTTCTGATCTGCAGACTAGCACCGATTTGAAATGTTTAAAGCAGGGTTGTAACGGATGTCGTATAACAGATGAGGATGCGGATGAGGATATCGATATAATCGGGTTTGAGGATGCGGATGAGGATACGGATATTGGAGAATTCCTTATTGAGGATGTGGATGAGGGTGCGAATGCAAATATAGTCTGAAAAATTGCCTTTGTTTTGACACCTAGCACCACAATCATGCCACCACTGTCACGTGCAGCCGATCGTCTGTCATAGGACAGGGACACTGCGAATTCAGGCAATAGGAACGCGTCACTCACACTCCGGCCCACAAATTTAGTTCGGAGCCAGTTTAAAAAAAATCACAAATCATTATTTGAGCGAACAACGTAGTTAGGTTCACATCCGCATAGAAGTTATGAGGATGCGGAGCTTTTAAAATTAAAACTTGAGGAAGCGGATGTTTTGCGGATATCAAAATTTATGCGGATGCGGATACGGATATCCGTTACATCCCTGGTTAAGAGCCATTTAGATTAAATCCTAATGTCATACTAAGTTGTTGTAATAAAAAAGCAGGTGTATGGCAGTCCTGCCTTATTACGAGATCGCATTTTAAACGTGGTGTCCCATTTAAGGAAGAGTCAGGCTGAATTTTGGGTTGTGACTTTTGAAGAAAAGGGATTGATCCAATTTCTTACGCGAAAATCTATTAGATCCAGAATCGTAACCAAAGCTAGCCTTCAACAGAAACATTTGAAACTAATTCCGCATTTAGGATTCTCTTCACGTTTTCGCCGAGATAAGTAAAATTGGAATTGCGACTCAGCTAAGATGACTTCGCAAGTATGCTTTTCGGGTTTTAATATTCGACGAACTAAGCAAAATATTGTTACAAAACGTAATTTCTCATTCGGAACATAATTACCTAAAGTAACGACTTTACGCAATCTCAAAACAGCGTCATACAACACAAAACAACCATCTGCCAATCTTGCTTATGATGATAACGACCCTAATTGCCTCTCTGGTTTATGTATTGCATTATCGACCTTGAGTTTCTTGATTTAAAGACTAAAATTAAAGATGTGGTCACTAATGACGGCTGTGGAACCCATTCTCGTCACGGCAAGCAATCTGTTGGCGAATGAGCCCTGGTCATGAGTCATTCTTTATATCTAGGTCTTTATTACTTGTCTTATGGGTCATATGTTTCCCGAACGGGTGATTATGGGTGATGATGTTTTTCAATAAAAGTAGCTACTAATTCATCTGTGATATTTTTACTCTTGTTGTTTTCCCTCAAGCAATGTGAAAACTTTGTGGTATTCAAAGGGGAATAACAATGATCTTATCTCATAATTATGATGTTGATTAAAGAATCTAGCTCTTGATTTTAGTGCAGATAAACAGTAAGGCCACAAACGAAATAAAACCATTTAAACTCCAATACGGGCATACATTGATTTGTGTAAAGCCATCACACATTCACATAGCAGGCTTCCTATAGTTAATTGTTTAATTAGTTCAATAAACACGTTTTACACTATTATTATGAATGAAATGAAGATCGTTCTATCTTCGACCATGTGTCCCAACAATAGGTACAAAGACCCACATTATTGTTCGGAAGCCGTAACGCATCAGCGACGTACCGTCAAGGTTGACAGATAACCCAAATGCTACAAGACTGTGTCAGGCAAAATTTGAATATCTTACAAAACCTTGCGTACAAACAAAACGTAGACTTTAAGAAGAAATACATATTACATTGATATACTTTTCCAAATGAACCGAAGAGACAAGAAGGGGAATATATACAATGACTTAATACGCCGTTTCGACGCGGTTCACGATTTTCTTTATGAAAATATTGCTATGTTATGGAGTCATAAAACACTAGGGAATAGACACTAAAATATGAGAAGCCTGGCCACATTTCTTATACTAGGAATGGCGTGTTTGATGTAAAGAGTATGTCAGTTGCACTAACAAAGTTCTTCTACAAAAATCTTACTGAAAACGATAATTAAAGGTGAATAGTTGGTTGACGAATCTGTTTGTAAGTGTTAGAAGGACATTGTTCATGATTAATACCTGACTACGGTACAGACAAAAACAATGACTACGATCCTAACGTACGGAAATCGATTACTCTAAGAATTCATTGATGTTAGAATATGCTGTTCTAGAATTTGCTCTAGGTAATTTACGACGTCATAGGAAATTCTGAAAAATTTGTAGTTCATTTTTTCCGTGCCTCAGTATTATTTCTCTTATTTATTCCTTGAATTGTCAATGTCTTCGAAATGTCACAATATCGTGACTGAGCTCCATTTCTAGCTGATGAAAATGCCCCCTTTCGTTTGAACAGCCCCAAGTCTTCAAGTCATTAGCGTGGGCAGAATGCGTTCGCCGTCGATTGTTTGTTGTTGGACTTTAATATGATCGAGTGCGGTTACTAAGTGGTCATTTGTTTTGTGAGATGCTAAGTTGTACATGGAGTTGTACGTGGTAGTAGATGTTCCACTTTAGGAGTATCAAAAGGACGTATAATGTGTCCGGTGCAATCCTATCAAGACGAGACAGCTGCCCGTGACATGGACAATGTTAATAGCACAGCTGATTTCGCATCTGACGAAGTTTGATGCTATCTTTGGCACTATGATTTACGAATTACGAAAAGGGGTGCCGATTTGAGCGGATAGGACTGAAAGAGCAGGATAAAAAGTTGGTTTATCCTTTTGGGATACTAACATGTTGAAACATAAATAAAAACACACGAAGGGTTCCGTACCACAAGGTAAAAAACGCCAAAAAAAAAACATGTATCTTGTACTGGGATCCCCTTTAATTTTAAACTAAATTTTATTTTCATTTGTTGTTATAGCGGCTATATAGTACTCTAAAATACATACAAAGTACATTTCAAGCGAAAGTGCGAATCTGCGACGAAGCAATCGCAAAAACATTTTCTATTTATTACGGTTCAAAATATACAGCCCTGTGACAGACGGACGGACAGAGGAGCCTTAGTAATAGGGTCCCTTTGGCAACCTTTGGGTACGGAACCCTAATACTCAACAAGCTGAAGTTTACAAGGTGTTAAGCCAAGATAACTTGCCACCGAAACTTTGGTTAGTTTAAGTGGCGGATTCAGAAATATATTCAAAACGAAACTAAGTTACAGTCAGTACGGGTAGGATGATAGAAACAACTTTTGTATGTAAAGAAAATAAGCGAGAGTGGATCGGAACGGAGTTTTGTTTTGGATTGGAACTTGATATTATTCATCTGTTTTTGGATGAAAAGCATATTTGTGGAGTTATGGAATGTGGAGTAATGCTTTAGCATTGAATTGCGAATGAAGTGGCAGTGCCATGTTTATTTTATGCGAATGAAGTGTAAATGAGACATGGAACTTGAATAATAACTTTTCGTCAAAAGATGAATTAGCTGTTCATGTGACGCAACCGGAGAGGGTCATTAATAAAAAAAACTAGTCTATTATCGAACCTATAATAAAGCTATTCACTACCTTTCAAGAACTCCATCAACCCATCTCATCATCATAATTTACGACTAAACGGTTAACCAGTAGCCAGTCAGCCAGTCGTCTACTTGCCTATATCGGGAATACATTTAACAGCAACGTTCCCTTCCCCGGTTCCCGGTACCGGACCGCCCCTGATCATAAAAATGCCCTATAAATACGACGGTGCGGAAACCATTCACTGATCCATGGTTATTAATAACTGGTGAAATTATTCGACCATGAAGGATAGACTGGTTGGAACTTGGAAGTATGTATTTATTTTGTCTAGTGATGAAATGGAAAGAGGTTTTGTTAATGATAAGATACCCGTAGAGGAAGTCGGCGATATAATGCAATTTCGGATTGAAAGTGGACTTGTTGGATGCTACATTATAAATAAATACCTGTGAACATTAATATTTAGATTTCAAAAAATCGTATTACCAAAACTATAAATAGAACGAATTGGCGTTTCACTTATACAGCCTTTTACACAAACACGAAAACACTACATACATTTCATTATCATGAATTAGCATATAAAACATATTATCCTGTTTTTTGTTAGATAGATATTCATCAATTTCTGGTTTCCTTGCACGTTGCACCTCGCTACTTCAGACTTAGAACAGAATACAATGAGATTTTACCTACAGAAACCCAACTTCCATCAAAACCTGATACCTAACCACGGATGCACCTAGGTCTTATTTGCTGTCTATCACCAAGTAAACTCTTAGAAGTAAGATGTTACTTTGCCTAATACGATGGCTGCTACCAAGACAGCTGGCACTGCTTCAATGAACGATTGTGATGCCATTTTGCCATAACCACCTCATTCCTCTAAACTACACACTGTAAAATTTTGCAAGGATCCCGCAGTAAATACCACTTCATGCATTATCATCTGTTTTTTTCCATGATAACGTGGGGTCGGCGCACCACGGTTTCTTTTTCCATTCTCCCCTGTCAACCGTCACGCTAACATTCACTCCCTTCTCTTTCATATCGTTCCTCACACAATCCATTCATCTTTTCTTAAGCCTTCCTCTCCTTCTCTATCCATCAACATTTATATTCATAACTCTTTTAGTCACATGTGTTTCCTCCCTCCACACTACATGCCCATATCAAACCAAACGATTTTCTTTCAACTTTTCTGTTACAGGCGCCACTTTCAAATTATGTTTCCTACAAATTGCATGGACTGAACCTATTCCACCTTCTCTCCCTTATAACAACAGACCACTTGAGCCACAGTTTCTTATTACCGGTCACGCACGCATGCATGCAGGGGACGTTAGAGTACATTTTTTACCTTCTGCCTCGAAAGGGCGGAAGGGAATAATCAAGGTGGGCAGGTGCGTGCGCAATTTTGTTAGGGGAAACTTGTAACTTTTCTGTACGAGTGTTTGTATATATTATTTGTTAGAGGTTTTAAATAGTTTTTGTTAGTTTCAGTTTTGTAATTAGAAAACTTCAGTTATTATAACCGTTGGATTTTTTTGCATTGTCTAAATATTGTTATTGAGATTCCAACTACATACAATCACTCCAACTCTGTTAGGGTCAGCTTCCAGTCTAAACGGACGCAGCTCTGGCCTCCACAACACAGTTACTGGATAATACGGTATGACGATACGCCTTGGTAAGGCTGGTTGTCAGACTTTTGGGCTTGTGACTACCCGATTGGCAAAGATCCACGAATGACAGCCGGGACCAACGGCTTAACGTGCTTTCTGAGGCACGGAGGGTTCTTGATATGTAATGGATGGTCACCCATCCACAAATTGACAATCGGCAAGCGTAGCATAATCTTCAATTGACCAGTGCGGCTGTTATCATTTAGCCAGTAGCTCCTCCTGGAATTAATACAGAAACACTCAAGTTGTAAAACGGAACGTTAAGAAATTGTAATGATAGTATAGTATTTACGAGAGAGATTGTGCACTTCCTTGCAATAAAGTTTACGAGGCTTGTGATTACTGTAGCTGTTAACGTCTAATAGCAGGAAAGGGTAATAAACGATAAAGCTGAAAACGAGGAAAAACTTAAGGAAATAAATCTGATCAACATAGTAAGGTAAGAAATCTGTAGTACAACAGAATATTTTATAGGAGATAAAGGTAAACAGTTAGTAGTGGAGAAATTTGTGGCGAACCACATAATTTCTAATTTGTAAATAATCTATTAGTTACCATAAATATGTCGTGCATTAAAAATAAAACTGTTACTTTTGATGTATGTCAGAATATATATATCAAAAACTTCTATTAGTCCTGTCACATAAATTTCTCGTCTTTTTATTTCAAACCAACATTCCATTTAGTTCAACACTAAATATTAAATAGACTGACTTTTAAAATCTAAATTGATCAAAGTCGATTCAAATGCTTATTTAACAATATGATAGATATTGTTCCGCCATTGACTTCGTCCGCGTGAAACAATAACATCGTATTACACTCGACAATACTGTAGCTTCCCAGTGATTTTTCGGTCTCAAATGAGTAGTTCCGAAGATTAACCCTACATACAAACTCACATAATGTTAGTACAGATTTATAGTTGAGCCAATCACCCAAGTAATAACATTGCTTGATGTGTTCTCACAATAAAGGTATAGATAGATAAAGAGGTAGACAACAACAAACTATCAGAGTTATTTGCACCGATAAATCAATCTCCCAATGCCCACATTGCCCACCCCAAAACTTGGAGCTATAACAGATACGTGACTTGGTGCATTGAGCATTCCCTTACAATATCCCAGGCTTATTTACAATGTTATATGGATTATAGCGTTGAATTTTGAGAAGATAGTTTTAGAACAGATATTTTTCATTTTGGATAGGATAGCGTGGTGGGTGGCTTTATTTTGTAAACTGTTATTTTTAACCCCCGACGCAAAAAGAGTGGTGTTATAAGTTTGATCGCTATGCGTCTCTGTCTATGGCACCGTAGCTCTTAATCGGGTGAATCGATTTGAATGCGGTTTTTTAAATTGAAAGTAGGTTTTCTAGCGATGGTTCATAGCCATGTTTTATCAAAATCGGTTCAGCCGTTTGAAGATTATCAACTCTTCTAGTTGAAGAATGGATGTTAGTATCTTCCACAGGTCTGATCTATTTGTAATTTGGTATTTTATTACTTCAATGATATTAGAAGAACATAGTAACCTTGAACTGATGCTGTAGCATCACCTGGAATTTGCAGGATACCCAACTCCCTTACCAACTTACAGCAGGGTCAGGTATCGTGTTTGGACTCATTTGAATGGTCTGAATGAATAGGTTATGAACAGGGTCTGGTGATGGAGTAGGAATGACAAATGAGGAAATGTTTGTGTCGGGGTTTTTAAAATGTTAACTGTTAAAATTGAACTTGTTGCTTATCTTATTGCTTGGTTTTATAAGTTGGAAAAATGTTTGCATTGTTAACTTTGAGGTGGTAATTGTGTATTGCTTTTATTTTTAGAGTTTTACACTTATCATCCGGAAATACTTAATGGAGGATAAGCTTTTTCTTACTAAATAGTGACTACGACCACTATGCTGTTGATTTACTCATCGTATAAGCTATTTTCATAAAATATGTATAGTATAGTAGAGCCCATATTTATGTTATTTCTTTTTCAGCTTTTATGGTATTGGCAGAGATCCAAGTGGTACAAAATCTTAAGTGATCCGTTTGAGTGATGTGCCGAGTTCCCGACAAATTGTTGTGAGTTTCATCTTGCGCAATATTTGAAATGAACTGAAAAAATGTCTTAAGGTTGAACTAGTCGTGGGCTCGAACTCACTGGTGGGCTTGGTCAAAAAGTACGCTGTCTCACCTGGCATCGTGTTCGACAGAGATAGTATCAGTGATGAGCAGTTAGACGCTAGTCTACATGCACAACGTCTTGTTCGCACGCACACAAACACCGTTCCTATCTATTTTAGTTAAATGAGCGCCTATAAAAATACGAAAAGTCCTTTGGAAAATCGAGTTTTATGAAAAAACCGCTGCATAAATCAATTACAAATAAAGTTTATTAAACTCTTTGGTAATTAAGCTTTGTAGGTTGTAACGTTACATTTTCCCAGAGGGGGAAAATGTAAGGGAAAATATAACAATATAATTGAATATTATAATATAATTAAAAATACAAGGGGAGTACAAAAAAAACACAGTTTAACACTACTGATCGGCACTGCACGCTTAGGAGGTTAGGCCTCAGAGGTGGCCTGCAGCGGGAGGTAGTCTTCGGGAGATGGAGGCTCCGGCAGGGAGTGATTGACGGCTGGTGATGGCCTCGGCGGGTCGATGACTCCGAGGGAAGGAAGAGTTGGCTCCGGCAGGGAGTGGGTGAGCCCCGGAATGGCCAGGGTAGGCCAAGATGGACTGTAAGAGAGACAGACCCTTTTATTATTGTAAAGTCGGAGATAGAATCGGAGATAGATAGAATCCGAGATAGAATCGCCCGTTGCTTCTGACGGCCTCTGCTTTTATACCCTTCAGCTCGTTTCCAAAATCAATATTCTTTTCCATTTTCAAACAGTGATTTCTTCAAATATAATCGGACCTCCTTGGAGTGCGTAAATTTCATAAATGAAATTTAGAACAATAGTTAATTTGTAGTTATTTTGTACAATCATAATATAAAAATAAATTATAATTAATGCAATGTTTTAGCGATATCAATAAAAATAATTGAAACTATATAAACCAAAAAGTAACATCATAGACTAAGCCAAACAGAAAAATAAAAAGAAACTGACAGTTTAACATTTGACATAGGTAAGTGTCACAACAAGAAAATCTACAGAAAATATCAATAACAATGAAATACAGAGCCTCAGGAATATTTAACACACCGACAATGGTCATGCATTTATCTAGAGAGAACGTATGATAAAAGACCAACATTTTAACAACCAAACCGTAAGTAAAAACATGCAACATTACAAGGTGCCGACTTTGTTTTGGAGATTTTACACTTTACGCCCAGTTTCATTAAAATTAGCAAGTAAAACGAATCTTTGTGGGCTTATAACTTTTTAATGGCTTTTTATTTTACAAAGACAAAAACCTTAATGAGACAAAATGACATCATGTTTAACTTTGGATGTACAATATCAAACAGTACAGTAAACCCCCCCGAAATTTTAATGGAAAAATATCAACTAGTAAATTTTATATCCTGGCTGGAGGCCTCAATTTATTAATGCATCCACAAGATAGTCCGGAGCAGTTGACAACCTAATAGGCCTACCACACGCACGAGATTCACCACAGTTTTGCCTGCGCAGGCCGGTTTGTACACGGAACACCGTGCGTGTCGTTGGTAAAATTCGCCGATTTGTACACGGTGTTCCGGGTAAAACTGTGGCGAAGGTTGTGCGTGTGATAGGCTCATTAAGTTGCCGTACGAGATGATATTCATAAAAAAAAAATCTTTGAACTTATGAATGCATGTTTTATGTAAAGCATTAGAAGTTTTCGCGAAGTATTTCTAAACCACATAACTTGACTGAATTTATTTGGTAGAAACAACCAATATAGCGTTTTCCAATACTTATTTATCATAAAAGATGTACAGTGATGTCATTATAGAGAAGGTTGGAGCCGTAGGACCAGTCTGAACCATACAGTGTAACAAACTCGCTGAACCTTTGAAGCTAAACCAAAGAAAAACGCTGATGTGGTTCGAGACATATCTTAACAACCCTTGAAATATCCTCTATGAGTGGAGGCCCCATGAAGGCTTAAGTTCCGACTTATATTAACCACAGCATGAGCTTTTCTGAAGTTCGTTATCCTGATAGATAGATAGATAGATAAAACATTTATTTAGTGCACACAAAAGCCACACATAAATACAATTAAATGATAACAAATTACATGGATTTATATATAAACAAGATACCAATATACAAAAAAGAAAAACATACGTATAGAAATGGAGTGACATTATGATATATTTCGAAATAATCAAATATATTAGTTGCGGTGTGCGTCTCAAGATTGCACCAAATGGGAGTCCAACTCAGCATGTGTCAGGCACACACAGCAGGCAGGTTGATGTGGTCCACTTTTCCCATTCATCTCTATTCGTTCCATAACACAACGTATTACTTCATCGCGTTCCCTGTCTTGTTCAAAACTCCTGACTAGGGCAGTACGGCCTTCTGCGCCTCCTTGTTATATGACAATTGTCTGCACACGCAAGGGCCGGAGATACGCGTCGGTCCCCACTGAATCAGACGTCAATTTACGTAATATTCGATGTAAATATACGACCTGGACGTCCGTACGTGTTTATACGGTTGAAGTGTATGAGTATAAACGCCGGGTTAAATGAGAATAGACAGGGTAAGGTTTTTGTTTATTAGGGTTTTAGTAGGTGGCTACCGTGGCTAGATGAATAAAGCTGAGTGTGGCTGAGGAATCCGCTGGTTGCGAGAAGCACAGAATCATGAGAATCAGAAGATGCTTGGGGGAGGCCTATGTCTAGCAATGGACGTCTTAGCTTAAATGATGAGGTGGCTAGATGTGCGAAATACAATTTCGGTAATTTTTTCGCCAGTCGCCATAACTTCACAAAATAATCCAATCGCGACGAGCTTATTTATTTACTTCGTGAATTAATTTTTTGTGCGGATTTCATGGGTTAAGGCTCTTTCAAACAGGCGCGACACGCGACGCGACACAAAGACACCGCTCGTCGCGCCTTTACGGTTGCCGGTTAATGGATAATGTTAGACAAGTATATTAAATTCTTAAATGTGGTATTTTAAAATAATTCATCCGGTCCGCTTAAAAGCAGAATTTGTTTCGTGTTTGAAACAAAAACTTACCTTTTCTAGTTTTGATGTTTTTTTTATTACATCATTAGTTTTCTTTCATGTCGATTGTTAAGGGTAAAAATTTCAAAAGCTATGCGCATATTACGAACTGGATAGTTCAAAATAATATTATAAATATTGCTGCTACCCTGTGAAAAGACAACATTGGCCAAGATAATTATTATACGGATTATGTTTTTCATCTACAACCTTCGCACCCCTTAGCTTACCCTCCCATTGTTGTGTAAAGGGCTCTGGTGTTCAACTGTCAGATGTGATGAAGGGTCCTTGTACTCCTTGTTCTCTAATGGATGGCTAAGCAAATATTATGTTTCATGTTATATACCATATGGAATTTAAGCTTATAGTAAACGGTTAAGGAAATTTCTTGACGGCATGTGAAACCAAGTCAGAGACCCATGGGTGGCATAAAAACTCTGACACCAGGTTAGTCACTAACCACACAGAAAAGAAGAAGATAGTATGTATCAACCTAAAATTATATGCATAAGGATTTTTTTTTCTTGTAGGGCTCATAGCTGACCTTTGAGGTCATGACTACTTAACCGGTCAATCCTGTGGCTGCCTTAAGCTTCGACACTCAAAGCCTCCAGCCAGGGGCAAAAACTATGCTCTCTAAAACTAGGCTAGCGCTCGCTAAGAGCACCCAGAGCAGGTACGAAGAGTTCCCAATGCGGTCTGTGAGTTTGACACCTAGTATGCTTCGTTCCATAGCCCGTTGCAGACTTCAAGTGCGGAGAAATAACATACATAGTTCAAATTCAACAGTTGTTCTAAGGGTATCGTTTAGCGAGCTTCTACTAATTTGTCATGTAAATAAAAAGTCAGGTCATTGAGCTGTTAGGTAACACTGTTGACATTGACACTTAGGTATGATTTTGTCAATGAAGCGTGTTTAGGGCTCATTGCCAAGGTTTGCTCTGTTTGCAGAAGTATAGAACTTTTGGGATGCAATACACAGATTTATTTTTATTTTTGGAAGTGAAAACTTCTTTAGGCGCGTTGGTCATTTTTGATATGGGACTTAACCATTGATTTCGCGACACCGTGATGACACCAGACTATGATCATTAAAAAGACATCAACGCGTTGATTACAGCGGTGCCGATTTTTTTTCAGTTTTCACTTCTTTCTGCACTCCCAGAGTGCCACTGTTTTTTAAGTGAAAACTTCTATAGGCGCGTTCGGCATTTTTGAGATGGGACTAAATCATTGATTTCACGACACCGTGATGATGGTGTCATCACTTTTGACTATTAAAAAGACATCAACGCGTTGATTGCCGCGGTGCCGATTTTGCTTCAAGTTTTCACTTCTGTCGGCACTTCCGGAGTGCCACTGCTTTATTTTAATTTTATTGCGGTATGTGTCAGCTCTTGACCTCGATCTTTATTGACAAAGGCGAGATTCTGAACTCGAATTTAGGGGGTACCTCAGAGTAAGAAAAGGGACGTATTTGCTTTTTTAGGGAAGAGGTTCCTTTTCTTAAGTAAAAGTTGAAGGGTGATTCAATGGTAAGCGCCTCGTCTATGAATTCCATGATGGCGTATAAAAGCCACGGAGCAACTTATGCAGACTTTAATACATTTTAACAAAATGCTGATTTTTACCACCTCTGTGGTCTAATGGTTAAACCACCTATCTCAGTCTCAGAGGTCCCGGGTTGGATTCTCAGTGGGGGCAAAATTTACTGCTCGGTTTGGTTGGTGGTTGGGCTTGTTCTAAGACCGCCTGGCTAGCTACCACCATCTTATCTAAGTCTATCGCCAATACAACAATGTTAACATCATTGCTGTGTCTCGGCAGTTGGAGGTAAGATAGCCAGTTCCTTTGTAGTTGAGAATTCCGGGTGAAGCTCGCTTCCACCTTCGGCCTAATCATCACTTACCATCTGGTGAGATGCAGGCCAAGAGCTTCCCTGCTGTGATTAGAAAAAAAAAAAAAACTAGAGGACTCTAGATCTCTTGATTCTACTCTAGATTCTAGAGTATTCTAGCTAGAGTGATTTCGTTGTTTTGTATACGAAGCAAATCGCCCATATAGAAATCGACTCTCAATCTAATCTTATCTCACAGCCAAATTAGCGCGTTCTCTCAAACCAGCGCTGTAGCTTTGTCTCGCATAGGGTTGCAAGCACTATGCTGAGCGATGGCCATTTTGGGTGGATGTGACGCAAATTTTTGCCGAAATTGTTATTTTCGTATTTTCTTTCTTTCTTTTCTTTATCTCCATCACTACGTGAAATTCTCTCTTGGAAACTTTACATCTGTTTAAATAAACGATAAAAATATCCGCAAACATGTTGAGTTGTGTAATTCGATCACAAACAATTTCTCTGTCATCCACATCCGGTGTTCACTCGTAGACATGCACATGTGTTTCGTTTGTAGGTGGCGGGTAGATAGCGATAAACACACATCGGCGCATCTGTGTAACCTTTGGTGGCATAAAGTCTTAAGTGCAACTATTTTTGATATCGCTCTAACCTGGAGTAATGTCGTCGGTATTATTTATATTTGAATTAAGGGGAAATTCAATTAAAAACCACACCAACATGATGGACAGTTGTTATGGCAACAGAGTGTATTTTTAAGGTTCCGTACCCAAAGGGTTACACGAGACCCTATTACTAAGACTCCTCTGTCCGTCCGTCTGTTACCAAGCTGTATCTCATGAACCGTGATAGTTAGACAGTTGAGATTTTCACAGATGATGTATTTCTGTTGCCGCTATAACAACACATACTAAAAAACAGAATAAAATAAATTTTTAAGGGGTCTCCCATACAACAAACTTGATTTTATTTGCTCGTTTTTATAGGTAATGATACGGAACCTTTCGTGCGCGAGTCCGACTCGCACTTGGCCGGTTTTTTGACACAATATCGAACTGTATGAACAAGCCTATAGATCCAACAACATAATTTCCACGTCATTATCGTCCACTACTGAACACTGATCACTCCCTAAAACATATGCGGCCTCCCTCTCCCTCCTGCTATGGATTATTCATCGCGAAATCTGCAGTTCTGCACACAATTTGCCAGCTTCAAATTAATTAATCATAACAGCACTTACGACCTTATTCCAGTGAGGGTGCGACAAGTGTGTGTAGTTCGGCAGATGGGTTCAACGACCTTGCGCCTAAGACGGAATTGTTCGACAAATGTGCGGAGCGCGTAATATCAGTAATGTGATGGATGCGGTATGTAGGTCGCGTATTGTGGCCCATTGTGTGAGGAGGCGCGTACTTGGCAATGGTTTTGTGGATGTGTCTTTGTGTTTTATTAAGATTACTAGATGTCTGTATAAAGACTTATGCTAGGAGTTAGATGAAACGAGTTTTTCTTAATAATTTGCGGCTTTTTTTTGGCTCTGATAGGATCGATCAAAGTATCAACTGTTGAATAAAGTATGATAGCGAATTAGAAATTGAGATAGGAAGTCATTTGGCCAATATAGCTATTCGCATCCATTCGATACGCTTCCATGCCGAGCGGAAAATCAATTAATGTTATAGAAGGAGTTTCTCGAAACGCTGTTCACAAATCCAAATCCCGAAAATGTCAATTTAATTAAATAAAATACAGGACCGCTAGTCTTCCGACAGCTATTTTCTGTCGGGGGTGAAGCAAATCTGGTAATTAAAAATTTTACATTTTCGATACGACATTCTGTCGAATATTTGTGATATTGTGCTGGTTAAATAAGCAGACTCTCATTGCTATTGTTTCCATAACGTTAATACAGCTATGTACCTATATAGATATAGGTGCATTATGTTGCTTCAACTTAATCATACTTTGTAGCACTTTATGACGTTCATGGGAAGTTACGGGAATTCACAATTAGCGTAGTCTATGAATCGACATCTTTATGAACACAGCAATTACTTTTTTTACACCATACAATGAACACAGTTGCCAGCCTCCTCCATTTTTTATTATCCATAGATTTAATTGAACTGATCTTTGTGAGGCCCTCTTTGTGCCATGGGTGAGGAAATTAAATGTCGGAGTATGGATATAATTGTTAAGTTAGTTTGCTTGAAATGTTGCTTAGACTATGGGAATTCGTTTTTTGGAGAGAAGTAGGTGGAATTTTTTCATAGCTCGCGATGTAGATTTTATCCTGTGTATATCTATAGATCTATTAACCTTTGGTCAGTTAACTAACTTGTTATTCTAGTAGTCGCAAGCACTATTGCTGAGCATGAGGTCCTGGGTTGGATTCCAAGGTCGGGAAAAGTGTTATTGAGTTTTTCCATCAGGAATGTTTCAGTAGCAGCCTTGAGTCTTGATTTGTGCCCGGTTGATGGCAATAGGCTCGCTCTCCATTATATGTGACCTTTTGCCTAACCCTTCGAGGATTACAGACGATATTTAGATGTTATGTTTCTAGGTCAATTAAATTAATTAGCGAAACTTACAGACGTGATGGGTATCCTATCCATATCTAATGTAGAACACACTAGAGTTGTCTATGACGTTTTCTCGGTGTGATGAATTTATACAAGTATCTTCATCATCCCTACTGCTTTGATTACTTTGGTTATTTGGCGTCGAACAGAATGTAACATTGATTAAACAGTAGAAGGATTTGATCTTTTTTCATAAGGCGAAACGAACTGATGCCCCTCTAGGGCATCAGTTCGTTTCGCAAGGCTCGGATACTGGTTAAATTTTCAAACCGTTATTATGTACTAGACGCGAAAACCTTTACATTCGGTTTAACTCGTAGGACCCGGTTTTTTTAAACCGGTTTTGGAGGAGTCTTTACATATTTTTTTTTCGGATTAAACAAACGGTTCAGAGCAATATTAACTGTTTTTTTTGTTTAGTTTTTATTCAGCGCGGTATCCTCACAAGTAGTCACAAGTTGCAACGCGTTATACCGACATGCCGCTCGTCGTATAAACTGGTTAATTTAGGTTAAAATAAAGTACTTAAACGTTCACGTTCTTAAGAAAAGTTAAGAGTAAAACCCAAATAAACCGGTTTTTACCGGTGTTTTTTAAACCGGTTCCGAGCCTTGCCCAGAGGTGCTAATAAACTTGAGCATTCACCTGTAACATAACATCGAGCATTCGCCGTTTTTACATTTGTCGAACTGAACAACGAACAGAGCCAAGCATAGAGTCAAACATCGCTACGACCATTTTCACGATCATTCTAGCGAATGCTCTAGTCCATGCTCGTCAAAAAATATTCTTCACGAAAATGTCAGACTTGACGGTCGCGTGTGCTGCATTTGTACTAATGGGTTATATTAAAAAAGAAAAATGGAAGATGGTGGCAAACTAGTCGACAGCGACAGGGGTGCAGGATGCATAGAGGGACGGCGGCGAAACAATGAGAGAATGACTCGGCTCGGTAAAAACCTCGAAGCAAATTTACTGTCCGAATCGCTAGAACGCTCGTTAGAATACTCGCTAAAACGCTCCCGTTTTTTATTTCTGTCATGTAACATTCATTCATTCCACGTACTGGAAGACGTAGCGTTGGAAGGCCTCCCACAAGATGGACCGATGACCTTGTGAAGGCTGCAGGAATCCGCTGGATATGGAAAGCACAGAACCGTTTAAGTGACGATGCTTGGGGGAGGCATATATCCAGCAGTGGACGTCTTTCGGCTGAAATGATGATGATGAATGTAACATTCGCTAGACTGCTCATTACAATTGAACGCTCAAGTTTATCAGCACCTTAAAACAAAGATTTTTAAAAAATATTCTCAAAATTAAAAACTTCAAACATGGTTAAAGTGCGTGGTGCATAGCTGGTTAAAAACTGATGTAACATAAACTAGGCGTAAAATTGTGTTCATAAAAGTAAAACGAACCACTTTGATTTACACAGGTGCGCATATTTGCATGCTATGATGGATGGCTGTTTGAAAAGCACCGATCTGATTAAGCTATTTCACCTTCGAATTTACTGAAAGATTAAAATTGTTTGCCTGATATATCAGCTGCTGCTATTTTTATGGTTCCGTACCCAAAAGGTAAAACGGGACCCTATTACTAAGACTCCGCTGTCCGTCCGTCTGTCTGTCTGTCTGTCCGTCCGTCTGTCTGTTACCAGGCTGTATCTCATGGACCGTGGTAGTTAGACAGTTGAAATTTTCACAGATGATGTATTTCTGTTGTCGCTATTACAACAAATACTAAAAAACAGAATAAAATAAATATTTAAGGGGGCTCCCATACAACAAACTTGATTTTTTTTGCTCGTTCTTATAGATAATGGTACGGAACCCTACGTGCGCGAGTCCGACTCGCACTTGGCCGGTTTTTTTTTACGATTTTTTCATGATTGTGCAATAAAAATTAATGTTGATTTTGTTAGGTAGTATTTCCACGCAAAATTGCAAGACCGCTTTTAAGACGCTTTGCGACAGCTCTGTATTGCTCTTACTAGACCAGTCTAAAGACATATCAGATGTCATTTTTTGTTTGTTTTTGTCCTTCATTTGGCATCTGTCACTTGAAGTGAAACGTCTGAAAACAAAACGAATCAAAGGTGAAAAATTAATTTATTAGTGAACCGATCCAACGATTTTGGATTGCGGATATCGGCATTTTTCACTCGTATACTAAAATTAAATGTAAGGAGCAGAGGAGCGTTCATTCCTGTGTAATTTTGTCGGTGTCGTTTGAACGTGGACTGAAACAAAAATGAACATTCACTCGAGTGAAGCGTCTGATGTTAGCTTAAGACGCAGATATTTGACAGTGACCTTGAGTGGTTAGCTTGCGTGTTCTGTACTGAGCTCACGCGATGCGTCGTACGTCCAGCCAGTAATAGGACTCGCCCATCAAGGAGCGCGCGCTGTCCCAAATTAGACGCATTATTAATTTATTATACATAAAACAAAAGGTATTTTAATAAAACACGTATACTAAAAGATCAATAATTAAATTAGCTTTAAAATGGTGAAGATTTCAGAAAAATACGCTTGTTAGATTTTGCGTGATTCTCAGTTTTTTATCCGCGTTAGACATAGCTTTACAAATTAATTTCACAATGTAATATAAATATAATCCAAAATATGCCAATATTAAAATATTAAGAAAATGCTCTAATTTAACATAATATATTTTTCCAAATCATTAACACTACTCGTTTAGACGTCATCTTCAGTATAAAATATTAAAAGTCGGATGAACTTCGCTCTTAATAGTCTATCTTAGTTGTTGTAAGCGAGTGAGGTGACAATATTGTTTCCAAATGAAAAATTGAGGAGCATAAGGTCCTAAGTACATACGCTATTAAATTAAACGGTCGCTGGTTATTTATGTGTCCCAACTCACAAGCACAATGGTAGGTATTAAAATAATTGGGTCGCCGGTCGCCCCCGATGCGACAGAGTCTAGACTAGACGTAAAAATGTTCATTGTTTTACAAACTGAGTATTTACGGTCTTATGAGTTTGGTGACATAATATCTACGTCGGAGTTACGGCAGTTCTTTAGATGCTAATTTGGTAGTTACGAGAGCTACAAGCTCTAGGAAGTTGTTAAATTAATTCGCAGTTGAACAGAATTCTAATAGAAGTTGATCGCTTGATCACCTCTTCACGACCTTAGAAGCTATGATTGTCAGAATCTAGTTTTGTTTTCAATCCTATTGTGAAAATATGTCGGTTCGTAGGTCGTAGGGCTGGTACCACGCCGTAGAATACTGTCATGAGTATTTGAAATTTCAGAAAACATCTGTCTTCATTTTTGAAAAAAAAAAACGTGTGAGCCAATCACCGACTATCCTATTTCAATATCTACAAATACCCACATCCAGCACTGTCTTAATTACCGCCCTGAAAACTTTGTTTACAAGCAAAACCGTGTAAGTAAACTAAGCTTTGATAGCAGGAAGCGCCACCGGCTGGCGACGCGACGGCCAAATCATGTGGTGCAATCAATTTTGAACTTTATGTTTGGTGTTAGAATTTGTAATAGTGTACAGCCATGTGATTGAGACGCTTTAGTGCAATTAGGACTTAAGTGCAAAAGTTTTAAAGTTCGTAATTGTGCAGACAGAAAACGTGTCATATAGAGAGGCTCGTCAACCGATTATAAACCATTTGACTGAGGTTACAGAGTTGAAGATGGACTGTAGATAATAATATATTGAGTATAGTTGATGTACCCGCATTTGAAGCAAGGAAACACGACACGAGATTGGTTTTGTGATTAAAATGTGTTTGGACGTCTCGGTAACTGTTTTTATCGAGATTTCGATTGCTTAATGTACTGAATTACGTTTGCGTTGCTTTGCACTTTGTAGACAATTTCCTTTAATTTTTTTGAACAGAGTTGTAAGAAAAAACAGCTAGTCTCCACAACCCAGTTTCTGGTGAACACGATACGCCTTGGCAAGACTGGTTGTCAGACTTTTGAGCTTTTGAATACCCGTAAGGACTGTCATAGATCTACGAATGACATCATCTGATTAAATTGAACCGGTTCCATATTTACAAAAGTATGGCAAGAAATATGAAGGAAGAGGCAAAGATACCACAAACCCAAAAGTAGTGCGTAGACTAAATAAAATATTGTACCATGTAGGTATAAGACATAACTCCGCGAAATGTTCGGCGATGTTCGACTACTTCCGGAAACACTCGGAGATTACTTTAATCTCTTACGTAATAAACAGAGCTTATGGTATCAGGAGTAAGCTTGTGTCTGGAATAAGTTGGTTCGAACGTATGAGCGAATCCTGATACGTACTCATACGGACAATGTGGAAATGGGCTACGTTTTCTAAAATGATTAAAGAAAAAAACTATGCTGAAGTTGGTTCAGTGAAACAGACCATAGTATTTGGAGTCTAACGTTTTGGTGGAAAGCCAAGTTGATTGTATAGCTTAACCACCCCCTAAGCTAGTTCCACCAAATGAAAATACAAGGTGAGCAAGACAGAGCGATAAACCAGTGTTATAATTAAGCCATGAACAATATTGTTAAACTTTTTTGGATCGAATACGGGGCTTTTGGCTACTTTTGTATTGTTTGTATTTTATGTCTAGTTTTTAAAATGTGCGTTTTTTTGTGCAGAATGAACATGTTTTCTTTTTTTTTAAACGTATTTTCTTTCTTTTCTTTCGATTCATGGTTTTATTTATTAAACCACTAGCAGCTCCCCGCGGTTTCACCCGCAGAAATCTCGATCCCATAGGAATATCGGGATAAAAATATCATATAGTATCCTATGTGTTAATACAGGTTATAAACTATATGTGTGCCAAATTTCATCCAAATCCGTTCAGTAGTTTTTACGTGAAAGAGTAAGCCGACGTTACACGGACGTAATAAAATCGCGGCGGGATTTTATCGAGCACTAGATTTTCAAGTCTCGGTGTTAAGTCGAGCGTTGAGAATGCAACACGCTGGGATGACAGTGCGTCCCAACGCGTTGAAAAAAAAACACTTGGATTTTCAATTCTCGACGCTAAGCAGAGCGTTGAAAATCAAGTGCACGAAAAAAATCGCTGCGATTTTAATACGTCCGTGCCTCATGGGCTTACAAACAAACATCCATCTATCCATCCTCACAAACTTTTGCGTTTATAATATTAATAGGATTTATGTATACACACATAAACATACAAGAAGAAAGGAACAGAAAATTACGTACAAAGGTAATGCTTAATTATCTACTGCCTACCTTTGACTTACCATGGCAATAAACCACCATGCCCCCTGCCTAGTATATTATCTGTGCCCCTGCATACCCCCATGGGAAAAACATTACACTTCTTCTGGGGTAATCGGGTAAAAAGGCGATATAAATATGTATGTATGTAAGCCATACATAACTGGATATAATGCGCTTATTTAAATACAAAATGTACAAATTCAGCCACTGTTACACTAAAACCACGTCCGCTTTATTTACACATTTATCGAATGAATGCAGTTAATTAGGCAATCAATACCGTGGCTGTTTGTTCATTAGCACGTTAACACCAACGTGTGTATTGGGGAATTGTTCTAATATATGTATGGATTAGCAGCGCCCCCTCGATCCCGTAGGAATATCGGCATAAAAAGTATCGCTATGTGTTAATCCACGTTATAAATTATCTGTGCCAAATTTCATCCAAATCCGTTCTTGCGTGAAAGAGTAACAAACATCCATCCATCCATCCTCACAAACTTTCGCATTTTTAATATTTAGTATGATAGGATTTATGTAGAAAATTAGAAATGTTGTAGTAGTTGCTGAATCCTGTTAATCCCATATTTAAGCTGATTATGTACACTGGCGCATCACCACACCAAGCATCTCGTGCAGACACGCTTCACTTTTGCACTGTTTCCCGCCATTCGTGGTGAACTGACAGTTGACATTAGTGACAGCTACCTTACTATCATAGACATATAAGTATGGACTGAAAATACCTACAAAAAAAAGGTGCATACCTACAACTCAAAATGTCTCATAAAATGGCTGCCAATGCTAGGGTTGTGTCATTCAGGGAACATAGTGTTACTATTTCGAGTATCGATACTAGTACGTAATAGTATTACGAATCTTACTAGATATCACGGTTGAATCATATTAAAAAAATATTAGCTAATAGTCCGTTGTAACAGGTAAAAACGAGTATTGACAATTTATCACTTCCCAAACAATTTTCCGCATAATTATAATTTCATTTATAGAATTATTATTTAGCAAATAAAGTTTTCACAAATATTTGTAACGCAAACCTAATGTTTGGCAAGTGAACATTTAAACAAAGCCAAATATTTAGTATCGAGCGAGCATGCAAGTCTTATGCCTGTTTTCACCTTCACTAAGTGACACTTAAATTAATCCGTAATAAAAGTTCACTGTTAGATTTTCAACGGTAGACTCAGCGCTGAGAGTTGAAAATCCAACAGTGCAGTTTTATTTAGGTATTCATTTAAGTGTCACTTAGCTGTCGGTGAAAACGGGCATCAGTGAATTAAATTTTTAACATTTTTATCATAAATGAACATTCGGAATAATACACATCCTTACATATTATTAAACAAAGTCCACCGCCGTGTCTGTCTGTTTTTCTGTCTGTCTGAACGCGAAAAACTCAAAAACTACTAAACGGATTTTCAATCAATTTTCACTAATGGACGGAGTGATTCATGCGGAAGGTTTTAGTGTATAATTCATTAAGGTTTTGTGTAAATTGGCTGAAATTTGACGATTTTTGTTGAAGATGTCGGATAAAATCATGCGGACTGGGAATTTTAGTAGCGTGCGCCGCGGAAATCATAAAAGTTACATTAAATGTGTGTTCTACAGTATTGTACATCTTAAAAACTTCAACAAAAAAATCGTATACACTACATAAAACTCTGTGGAACGGTCTCTCGGTGCTATGAACTAAAGAGTACAGTTTGCTGTAAACCACGGGCCGGACCTAGCAATATCATTTCAGCGCAGCGAAGGAACTAGTATCAGAAACTATTACGACAACGGTACAACACTAATCCACCATGACATATCATTGTAAACAAACGAATGAAATTATTAAATAATAAAAAGGTCTGTTGGACGGAAATAAACCCATATATTAAAATTTAAGCCGTATTTAATGATCGCCTAGCAATTTTTTCATCGAAAGTTTATCACTTTATCTACTATTGCATGAAAACCGGCTACTAACCTGTGCAAAGACAATTGAGGTTGATTTTCCTTCTTTCTTGCACCACACTTCACAATACAACACACAGGCATGTTGAATTGGTGTTTTCCAACGTATATATGTAGTTTTAAAGGAAAACTCCTCGTAATTTTCTCACAAATCTCAATAAAACAAAAAGTAAACAACCACTTGACAGCAGAACTACCATGAACTTGTCGCATATTATGGCGGATATGGCACTTACCTACAACTATTACTACGTCTCAATAAAATGTTGCCCTTATGAGGAACAACTGAAATATTTTTGTCTCTTTTATCAAATACGATTACCACATTAGAAAGAGTGAAATAACACGATATTTCACATTCTAGTTCGTGTTTCACCCATATTTGTATAAGCAAATGTATGTATAGAATATCGCGGCGCCTCCGTGTTTTTCCTATCTCAATGCTTACTATACACTACTAGCAGCGCCCCGCGATTTTCCCGCATAAGTCATGATCCCATGGAAATATCGGGATAAAAAGTATCCTATGTCCTAACCCAGGTCAGGGTCTACCCTTGTGCCAAATTTCATCCAAATTCGTTCAGCCGTTTTAGCGTGAAAGCGTAATGCTGCGGCCGCATCTGCGTCTGTCGTGACGAAGCTTCGCACAGTGATACGATACACGCAGACGTGACCAAACATTATCGGCTATTGTCACGATAGTTCAGGCTGCGTAGCACTTATCGCCCGGGTATATAAAAAGGTTTTAGCGCGCTAACAAAACATACGAAGCTTCGGCACGCATTGCTACATCACGATAGACGCAGATGCGGCCACAGCATAATAAATAAACAAAGAAACTTTCGGATTTATAATATTGGTTAGGATACTAGAGAATAGGCATCGCTAGATGCAGTAGCAGTGCCGGTCATCCAGCCTGATGAACCAGACAACCTAAATACAGAAGCCAGTTGAAGGAAGTTTAATGTTCAGCAGGGAACTGCAATAAATTGAACTGATTTAATGGTCCCTACTATTTTTGCTATCTCAAGGGGGAAATCGCTGATTGGTTATCAATAAAGAAAGCTTTGTCGATGATGAATTCACAACCTAAGTAATAACAGCTGCACGGGTCGATCTATCAGGTTCAGCTACGTTTGCCTGGGTTGGTCCGTGGATGGGTGACCATTTGGAAAGCATGTTAAGCCGTTGGTCCCGGCTGTCATTCGTGGATCTATGACAGTCGTAACAAATCGTCAGAAGCCCGAATCTGACAACCGAACTTACCCAGGGGTATCGTGTTACCTAGTTACTGGGTTGTGGAGGTCAGATAGGTAGTCGCTCCATGTAAAATACTGGTATTCAGCTGCATTCCCGGTTAGACCTGAAACCGACCCCAAAATAGTTGGGAAAAGGCTAGGCAGATTTTTTGTCGATAATGAATTGATAAGTTGTCATTGCGAATAAAATTGATCCTAGTTTTATTTTCATTAAACAATAAAAGCTTATCTCAAACAAAGCGAAATACTTCGCGCTTCAAACAATTAATCCATTATCTCGAGATGAAACAACAATTTATAGCGGAAACAGCGAGATATTTAAAAGGAAATGTTTAAGATGTTAACGGCTCATTCAGACTGGCGCGACGTGTCGCGTAGCAATTCTGCGATATTATCGATATTACACCTTTACAATTGAATTGTTTACACTAGCGCGCCGCGATATCGCGGGCGCGGCAGGCACCGCGATGCGCAGCGCGACACCAAAGGAACATTTTGTATGACGTCGCGTCGATAACGCGACAAGATAATACTTTCTGTATCGGCGCGACAGGTCGCTCCTGTGTGTAGTATCGCGCGCGTTTACATAGAAATTGTTCTACGGATATATATCTCCAGTCTGTACGAGCCTTACAACGCTTGAAATATTCCAACAACGTCAAATCCCAGAGCACGGATGAGTGCCCCCATCTAAAGGTCAGTTCACATTTCGTCGCGTTCAAACAGAACTGAAGTAACTAGAGGTATTGGTTTTGTGAAACCAATGTTACTTTTCTTGATTTGATTTTTTGGGACACCATTAAATTAACGAAATAGTCTAACAGGACATCCTTACATATTATAAAACCAAGTCCGGCCTCGTCTGTCTGACTGTCTGAACGCGATAAACTCAAAAATTACTGAACGGGTTTTCAAACGGTTTTCACCAATGGACGGAGAGATTCATAAGGAAGGTTGTGGTGTATTATTCATTAAGATTTTGTATAAATTAGCTGAAACATGACGATTATTGTTAAAGATGTCGGAAAAAATCATGTCGACTGAGAACTTTACTTGGCATGCGCCGCTTAAACTATGAGAGATAAATAAAACATGTTCTACAGGATTGTATATCTTAAAAAGTTCAACAAAAAAGTCCACGATGGCATAGGTCTATCTTCTAAGGATGACCCACAATAACCATTTTTATATTTCAGAATTAGATAAAATTTTCATTGTTATTTTCCGAAACTATTTTAACCGGTATCATATTAATCCATAGCCAATTAAATATGTTATTTAAATTGGGCATTTAATTTAGATTAAAATATGCCTTGACATCATATCATTTAAATTAATAGTTTAAAACATATCACAGATTCGAAATTACGCGTAACAAAATAATTATGGTTGACGGCAACGCGGACCAGCGGTAGGGGCAATTACCTTTTCCTTGGCTGTTAGGTATGTAATACCGGTAGTTCGTTCCCGTGGGATATTTTCCGACATCCACGCAGGCGAAGCCGTGGGCAAAAGCTAGTTCAATCTAAATATCTATCCAAGTTTCTCTGTACCTAGTCCTACTTTTGTTCATCATACGGTTTTTGCTTAAAACCACAAACATCTGCTTTCTTCAAAGCGAAGAAAAACGAAGCGATGGATAACTTTAAATTGTGAATCCTCGGAAATAGGACACTCGGTTTCCTGATTTCACATAAACAGTGCTCCCGAGACGGAATCCGGGTCAAAACTCAAAGGGAGACAAAGCCATATAAAACAAAGCAGTGCGAATGTTCCCTGCCAAGAACATACACATAATAAAAATAGGAGCAACGACTTTTGAACTGGAGAACATGGATATTCTTTACTGTTGACCTAAAACTGGTCGTTGCATGAAATCTTTAGACCTAGAGGTAGCAAGTTATCTTTAAAGGGATTGCAAGTATGTGCTAGCAAGTACTAGATTTCAGTAGGTAATAAATATCAACCAGTTTCCAAAGTAGCACAGAATAATCCTCGACTAAGCCAAGCCAGTCTGATACGGCTGTGAATTATTGAGGGACTCCCCCCGTCTTAAAAGTTTTTGGAGGCTTAACATTAAAGGGATTTTTTTTAGTCAGTACCCTAATTGCGTAATGCATGATCAATCACAATTTGTTTCGATTGGAAACAGATAGCTAATCCATTGCCTCATAAGTTGGAAAAAAAAAATTTGCTCCACAACGTAAATAACGCAATGAATGTTGTTGAACTGTCAAAATGAAACAAATTTGTCATAAGTTTACGAAAATAAGTTACGCAATTAGGGTACAGGTTAATTATTTGATAATAGCTGTAGCTTTTAATGCACAAATTGACATAATTGAAACAACAATAGAATCTGAAAAAGGGAACGAAGTAGGAAATCTTGATTAGACATTTTTAAAGATGACGATTTGTATGAAAATGCTGAAAGCAATGAAGATAACATTTCATAGCAATGTAACGCTATCCAAGGGAAAGGGGTACTCTTGAATCAGAAACGGAAAGTCTTTTTAGAGTATAATTTAGTTCTTGTATACTCGTACCGATAAAACTTTAGACCATTCACGCTACCAAATATCTAGGATTCAATTCCGATGCAATATTCATATTTGATACTCAACATGCCATATTCTGTCGTCGTGGAAAACTCAATTTTCTATCTGTCTTATTCGATCACCGGTGAAATTTCGCTTCTGGGATTGATTGACGTTTATTAAAGGAATAGTGCACGATTTTGGTACATTTGGATTTCCGGAGCTTCGATCGAGCCAAAAATACGGGCTCGTGGCACGATATATTATAATTTCTCCTACACAAAAAAAAACTGTTTAGCCTTTTCCCAACAACGTTAAGGTCGGTTTCCAGTCTAACCGGATGCAGCAGAATACCAGTATTTTACACGGAGCGACTGACCTTCACAACCCAGTTCACACACAACCATTCAATCCACGTCACCAACACAACCATCCCATCCATCCACCTATCTATCCATCCATCCTTCCAGCCCCACCATCTCCATTTCTACTAATGTCTTACACCGCATTTTACACTTTTTATTAGATATGTTTTTTTTTTTAATCTGCTGTTTAATTATATTGTGTGCTTTATGGTCTGTTCTAAATAAATGTATTTTCTTTCTTTACTACACATACAGAATATTAATCTACAGTTTCTATTTGTTGATATTTGACTACCGTTATTCTAAAATGGCGTAATTTACAGCTGTCTTATATTTGCCGACAGCATGTGTTCAAATAACTTCTCAGTCCACATTAGTACCGACAATCCGCATGTGTGGCCTTATTTAATATAATATTTACTGTGGAATTATGTATGTATAGTTGGTTTATAAATCATGCTTTTGATCATAAACTAGGTAAGCAAGTGACGCCAAAAAACAGTTTGATTCAGAATTTGTGACAAAACCTTGATTCAAAGTTTGTATTGGGTAACCATCTAAACATATGTCAGGTCATAGATTTTGTCGGTAAACTTAGATTCAAAGTAGGTAATTTTCCTCTTGTGCAGGTCTAGTTTGTTGATAAACCAGGAGTAAAAAATCAGAATGCAATAATCTCGCCCCCTATTACATGGGACTTCAACATAAAATATGTCGAAGTGTTGGTGTAGTATAGGTACACCTCTGCCTAACCCTTCGGGGATACAAGGCGTGATGTCATGTTTGTTATTTTTCTTCCTTCGATTCTGAATCTAAAGAAAAAAGAAAGAAACATAAATTGTTTATTTTGCACAAACAAAATGTACATTACAAAAAAAATATAAAGATCTGATAGCCTCATTCATTAGATGATCATCCTCAACTTTCGAAAAAGGATCACGATCACAAATCTCCGTCAAATTGCCTCCTTTTACCACCTTGCACCAAGCGCAATGTCTTGCGACTAAAAGTCGCAGTACACAGTCAAAGTCATCATTATTACCATTGCGTTGCTTCCGCGTCGCCGGCGGAAGCGTCGGATCTCGGTGGTATTACGGACTACTAACGCGTCTGTATTCCAAGTTATATTATATGAGGCTAATCTATTCGTACATGTAATTAGTAGATGAATACATCTTGATTATGTGTGGGGATTAATCTTGTCGAATGTCAACAGTCGGGATCTGTTTGATACACACGGATATGTTTGTTGTCAAGGGGATAAGATGGCTTTCAGAAGCACTACTTTCAGAGGAATAAAAGAGTTAAATGTACTTTTTGAGTTTATCTTGGACGTTACCACAGATTAATACAGATGGGACACTCCGCAAAATCATTTATAAAAAAGCGACTCTTGCTACGACAGAATAAAGTGCAATTCAGGTCGCACAGCGCTAATTACCTACAATTATACTCACCTAGAAGTTGCCTCTCTCCAAGGCGTAACTCTTAGATCTTCTGAATACGTTACACTCACTGAATTGACCCGACAAGTCAAGCCCGCCGCGTACTTGTAGCTTCATCTGTATTCTTCTTTGTCATGATCCGTGAATGAAAAACATCGTCAGGAAACTTGGACTTACAGAATTCCAGGCCAACCCATCTTGAGCAAGCGTAGTGTTCTTTGTATGAGTAGAGGCATTTGCCATGCAGTGGTACAATAATAGGCTGGTATTATAAGAAATGCTTTCGAAGCAAAAATGATGGAATGATTATCTATAGCTAAGGTCTTATGTCCGGTAATCTTTTTCGGAGTCCTCATACGGTCGTGCTTTGTTTCCAAAAGTGAGCTCTGAGTTCTGACTGTTAAAGTTGTCTTTATGTTTTCTCTTCTTGACCTTAAAACCCAAAAAGATTCATCTTCCTTTTAAGTACGAGTCCATAAATTATCTTAGACACGAGGGTGTGTTTTTATGGCGTAGTTATCGGGTTAATGCTCTGATATTCCAGTTTATTTTCTTTATCCAATCGCTGTTCTATTTCTGGCATTGCTCGCATAGTCCGCATTTCGCGAATTCCTTTTATTTTAAGCATTGATCTTTAAATAGCTCAACTGCATGCCTTTCATAGAACTGCCATTACTTCGAAGCTCAATAACGAGTAAACCAATAATGGGCATGATTCCTCAAATCCTCATGGCATTACTTCTTTGAACCGTCTTCATAGGAAGCCGGTGCAAGTATACAATGGTTCTGTTCAATTTCAATCGATAATGCATTCGATTTGCTGGTATCAATGACAAATACTACAGAAGGTAGGTTACATACAATGAGCGAAAACGCACGCACTCATAGACGCGTTTCACTTACAGCCAGTGCAAACGCACTCGCGACTGGAATTACATTCAGAACATTGCCAATTCAATCCGAATTGGGAATGTTCTAAAATCGGACGGACAGAGTTCGGATCTAGTGCGGAGCCCCTTATAAAAATAGTAGGTACTATGGGCACTTCGGACCGACATTTCTTGGATTAGGATCGGACGTAGAGCGAAACCGCTCTTACTGAGATTGCCATACGTACGCTTTGATGTGTGCATGCGCCAGTTTCTGTTCGTTGATAGAGCTGAGCTTCTGTAACAGTACTATTCTGTGGTAGTGGTTCGCATCGTCGTTAAGTGCGATAAGCGATGAGGGTCGAAGAATCGATTGTGCTCGAGTGTTATCGATAGGCTCTTACGACCTTCGTTTGTGAGGACATATTTTGCATAGCAATTATGATATTGAGATAAGGAGGTATCTTTAAGAAGTACCATACATGTTATTATCTGCGCATAATGTGGTGCATGCTGTGCTTTTCTTTTAGTATTGGGGCGCTTAGAAGTTTGCAATGTAGAAATTGTAAAGTGGGTTGTGTGTGTGTGTTGTTGTGTGTATGTGTGTTGTTGTGTGTATGTGTGTTGTTGTGTGTTGAAGAACCTAATAAATAAATACTTAAAAGAAGTATTTTTATCATGTTTACTTATTTTATGATGGTCGATGTTGTTTGACAGTTTTGCGGTTGATATGGTTTCTATACGTATGCACGAATGCCTTACCTGTATCTGTATGGCTGTAAATGAAAAAATGTTATTTCGATATCTTTATCCTCTAGGTACGACGATTATTCAATTATTAATGTCATCCGACTCCTATAATTTCCTAACGATGGTTTCATAATCAATTAACTGGAATCAAACTAAATTGATATTGAAGTGTTTATGGAAAATGTTGTTTACTAGCTGTCGAAAGCTATCATACAACAAAATGAGATTCCGTCTCCGCCCCCACTCTATTATGATTTGAGGAAGGCGGCGTAGGGCGCCATCAAAAAGGCTCATTTTATAGTCTAATATCACGTCATTTTTGTTATTTTCTCGGCCTGAGATGGCTAAGGTACCGTTTATGCTCGTTTTATCGCAGTTCGGATGTCTTGGCCGTTAACATATGTAAGAGTTTTTTTCCATGAGGTTTCGGTTTTAATTATTGAAGTGAAAACATCTTTAGGCGCGTTGAGCGATTTTTTGGTAGGGCAATTTTTATGGGTTCGTGTCACCGACATGCTAATGTTAACAGTATTTCTGTAGCTATGTATGACGTGTTATGTTTGGCCAGCAGTGACAGCATATCTATTTAAAATTATTATATTTATTTAACAGTTTTATGATTTTTAGTATATTATCATTGTGGATTATTATTTTCACGATCAGTATAGTAAAATTAGAACTATGAGCATTCAAGATACATAACAATAAATTTTTGCAAATATTCAAACGGAACGAGTATTTACGTTCAGTACAATGACTGTTCGTTGTTCACTCTTAGATATTATTCATAGACACGACCTACAGTTTCCTTTACTAAAGACGATCTTTAATTAAATGTCTCTTTCGCTTGTTCACAGGACGAAGAATCTTTAGAATCGACGCGGCCGGTACCAAATATCACCCACCACAGCATTATGTACGCTCCCAAATGCCTCGTCATCGTGTCGAGACAGGACTACATCGATACTTTCAGAGTGAGTACTAAAACTGTTTTGGTTTGTTTGTCTTTGACCTGCACTCATAGCATGACAACCACAATGGGTTTTGTCGACGGAAGAATAGACAAACAATCACAATCTGTCATTTTGTCTATACTTCCGTCGACAAAACCCGTTTCTATTGTGATTGTTCTAAGCGTGCTGGGATTGATAGGCTGGCTAGTTCAATAAGTTAGAATCAAGCAGTAGTAGTTAGTAACAAGGCACCTAGTTTTAAACTACATGCAGCTTTTATTGTTGGACAAAGCCCTTAGTCTCTCTACCTACTTTTTCGGAATGAAAACTGGAAGGTCGTTTAGGATGCATTTAATACCTCAGCATCAAATCAAAATGAAGACAAAGTATGTTGTGTAAACCGAATAAGCTGTGTCGTCTGCTAAAGAAATTGACTGACACGTACGGACGAATTCTCAAACGCAACTTTACGCAGTCAAGTCTCGTACCGTCTTTTTGTTAATCATCTTCTTCCAGCATCATAATTCCCTTGCCCTTATCCTAATTTATTTGGGGTCGGGGCAGCATGTATTTCTTCCATCACCTCACTATTATTAATCTTCTTTATAACGTTGAAAGGTTATAAAACCCATGAACCATTCATTCCAGAACTGCCTCGGCATAATCTACACAGTATGGGTGGAGAACCTAGGCGTGCCTCTGGAGACGTTAGTCGGTAACCTGGTCGGCGGCGTGCTGGTGCCGGGCGCGGGCGGGCCGCAAGTGCGCTTTAGCATCGGCGCCGGCGACCGCCAGGCGCTGCAGCCGCCCGCCGCGCCGCCCATGCCTGTTACACACACCGCCGTCTACATGCTGCTGAGGTTGCTCGGTACGTAGACTGACATAAGCAGTTTTTATAGTTTGATATCCTTAACCAAATCGGTTGTGAATATTTTCTCTTCACTGACCTGTATTGTTGGTGGACCGACGACGTGGTGGGCGGGAAGCATAGGACGGGTCGTTGTCAAACTTTCATGTTTTAGCAATTACCAGCAAGTAAGCCTATTGAAGTGTTTTATCCAACTAATGTGACAAACGACAAATTACTTCAACTTATTGTTGGTCAAAAGATTTTACGTGCCTTTGACATTTTAAAATCCTAAAAATGAGCAATATTTGTATATTTATATCTCGAAAACGACTCGGAACGAACGGCGAAAAATTGATCTAGCTTGGGTCTCATGTCTGGGAAAATTCATTTTCATAGCCTCGGGAATGTGATACAACGTTGGTATACCTGGACGGTATGTCTATCTATTTTCACCCGAGCAGAGCTCGGGTACTACTAGATGATACGTAGACTGAGTCGAGTATTTTTTGTGAAGTTTATTTATTACTAGCTGCGCCCCGCGGTTTCACCCGCATAAGTCTCGATCCCGTAAAAATATCGGGATAAAAAGTATCCTATGTCCTTCTCCCGGTCAAGGTCTATCCACATCCCAAATTTCATCCAAATCCGTTCAGCCGTTTTAGCGTGATGTCGTGACCAAGGGAAATAGGGATTCATTTTTATATAATATATATATAGATTTTCATTCTAACACACAACTTCTTCATTCCAGGTATCCACAACTCGGTAACCCTATGGTGCGCTGTGATGAGCGAGCACAAAGTCCTGCTGGTCTCCTTAGCAGCAGCCCGTTTAGCGGCCGCATGCAGAGCCCTAGCGGCTCTCATGTTCCCCTTCAGATATGCTCACGTATACATACCCTTACTACCAGCGGGGTTAGCAGAGGTCCTGGCTACTCCAACGCCGTTCCTGATTGGAGTGCATTCCAGTTTGAAGGAGGAGGTTTCGGAACTTGTGAGTTAGCGAATGGTTTTAAAGTATGTCTCCTGTTTCTGACTGGATTGACAAATGTTCTGGAATTGGCAAACCATCATTCAAGATCATGATTTGAAGTAGAAAGGAGAGGTTAAATACGGCCTGTTTATGAAAAAACTTGTCTAAAGCTACGAGTACAACCAAGCCTCTGCTTAGGCTTCGCAAGAATGAGACCCTGCTTTTTGTGGCAGTGTCTTATTTAATCTACGAGGTCTTGCTACGTATTGCATATCTTTGTTCTATATGCAGGAGTCTGCCAGAGACTGAACGAAAGAAAAAAGATATACTTCTTTTGAGAATTTTTTACCTCATAATTTTATCGAAACTTTTTAACTCGAACTCATAATTTCTTCCTACCATTACAGTTGGACGTTATAGTAGCAGACTTAGATGTGGGTTCTCTCCACATACCAGCGGGCGTGAACATCCCCCGTCCGGAAGGCAAGCTCCTCTCTTCTCTCCAAGAAGCCCTAGCATTAGTCCTGCAGCCGGAGCTTCGGTCTGCAGATTCAGCCTTCGCCCCTCCGCCGCCGGCGTCGTCACCGCCTCATATGCTGGATAAGGAGATCAGGGCTGTTTTTATGAGGACGTTAGCGAAGCTGTTGCAGGGGTATCGGTATGTTGAGATAATTTTCTGTTTTTTTTTTTTTATCATATACAAAAAATGGTAAAAAGTTAATTTTGAAAAGCATCAAGGATTGGAACGAGTCTTGTTTTGAGCTAATGTCCGAATACCTGTCTCGAAAGTCAACATTGGGACATGATTTTATGTCTCAGTAACATTATGAAGCATTCATCAGCTCATGGGACTTTTATCCCGTTTCGTTTCGATGAATTAGAGAAAACCGTCTTGATTAAGAATTTCACCAATGACACTGAACGCGATCAGCGCATAAACCACGTTTAACAGCTGTCAGTGTCATTATTTTCTTTGGAATACTGACACTGAGAGCATGGCCCAGTAGTAACGGCCCTGACTTTCGAGGGGCAGGCGGCGATTTACTTTGTGTATTTAATTTAATCAGCACTGCTCTCAAAACTGTGAAGGAAAACATCGTGAGGAAACCGGCATGTCCTAGAACCAAAAAATTCGAAGACATGTGACTTATACCAATCCACACTGGGTCTGCGTGGTAGATTACGGCCCACTGCCTCTCACCGATAGGAGGCCTGTATCCCAGCAGTGCATTATAAGCTGGTTATTATGATTGACACTGACATCTCTTGAACTCGGTTTAGATGTGCTAATCGCGTTCAGTTTCATTTGTGAAATTCGCACTTAAACGTTTATTAGATATCTATAATGATAAAAAATAAACAATAAATTGTTTCTAAATTATACACACATTTCGCTACTACTAATTCATAATCTGTGTTTTCAGACACTGCCTCACGATAATCCGCATCCACCCGTCCCCAGTCCTGACCTTCCACAAGATGGGTTTCTTAGGATCTCGCGGCCTCTCGCAGTGTCAGTTCGCGGTCAGACTACTAGACTCCATGTTCTTCAACGGACTGGTCGCAGAAAGAGGCCCGCCCTGGAGAGCCACCGATATATGGGACGAGCTTGTGCAGTAAGTCATCATCATTTGCCTAGCTTTTTCTCAACTATGTTGGGTTTGGCTTCCAGTCTAACCGAATGCAGCTGAATACTAGTATTTTACATGGAGCGACTGCCTTTCTGACCTCCACAACCTAGTTAGTAAGTAACACGATATCCCTTGGTCAGACTTTCGGGCTTGTGGTTACTGCACATACTGTATGCTGATTCTTCTTTGAGGCGTTCCACAATATGGGTGTTCTAGGAACACGCGGTCTCTCGCAGTGTCAGTTTGCAGTGAGACTACACTTGACTTCATGTTCTTTAACGGAATCCGCCGAGTACTTGCAATAAATAGTACTGAGTGGGCCCACGTTCTAACAGACGAAAAAATATCGCGGCGGGATTTTATCGCGCACTGGATTTTCAACTCTTGGTGTTGAGCCGAGCGTTGAGAATTCCACAGAGAGCATCCCAGCGCGTCGAAAAAACAGTGTTGAATTTTCAACTCTCGGCGATAAGCAGAACGTTGAAAATCCAGTGTGCGAAAAAATCTCGCCACGATATTTTTACGTCCGTGCGAACGTGGGCTTAGGTATCTCAAAATACTCAGGTAAAAGGGGGCAAGACTATAGTCATTAACAGGGGAACAATCTCAGGATCCCGCACTCGACAATGCGCTTGCGCCTGCCAAAATAATTAAATTAATAGACAAATGTTGACACCGCCGAATGTCTAGTGAAAATGACAATCTTCAATTTCTCTCATTCAAATCGTATTTTTGTATATTTCAGAAATCTTCCGGAGCAAAATCGACTCGAGTCTCTGAACCCAGAACTGGAGTTGCAGCATTTACAAGACTTGGCGATGCAGTTACAACTCAATGAAAATCCAAATCCGCAGGTAAATAGAATTATTGTGCGATTCCATTCTACTGTTTGGAAAACCAAATAGTCAAGAGTAAGATGTCAAATAATATAATTTCATAAGACTCATATACTTCGATCTCTTAGACCCTAGGGGGTCTAAGTTAGAACCCGTAGCATTAAAGCTTTCAAGTCGCCGTAATTAAGGGATCTCTTCGGACCCTAACTCTTTTCTTGAATACAGTACATAACCAATAGGTGTCGGGGTCAAAATTTCATTTTGAATTGACTCCATTTATACTGTTTGCTAAATATTTTGTTGCTTGAATGAATTCAAGAATAAATATCTGTATTTCAGGCATTCCAGCAACGCATTTTAAGGCCACCAGAGGGCGCATCTTCTCGTATCCACCAGCCTCCGTTGCCGCCATTAGATGCCGCGCGAGTCAGAGATGTCATGAGAGAAGTTGCGCAGAGAAGCGCTACGAATCCCAAGTTAGTATTGAAGAATGAAACAGAAGAGGAATTAACGGAAGTTCTGTCAACCGCACGTTCTTGGTTAAGAATTTGGCATTTACAGCACCTTTATGTCTTTTTATCTCAAGAACCGACGCGCGCTTTACTTGTGGTAACCAAGTGTAAAAATCCGCTGTGAATGAGTGCGTTAAGACGAGTAACGTCTGTACACGTCGTCGCCATCACGTCACGTGCGTCGCCATTGTCTTGGAAGGTACCTATTGCTCCTTTGCTTACACACACATTCACAGCGTGTTTGTACACTTGGTAACCACAAGTAAAGCGCTCGTCGTTTCGTGAAAAAATACATTAGTAGAATGGGCGATTTTCGTAGTTCAAGTATAATTACTAAAGTGCAGTTAACTGAACAGTACTCGGAAATATATTTGGCAAATCTAGTTTTAGAGGTAAAAAAAACTTGTGCGGTCAGGGCGGACCCCTGTCAGGAACGAATCTTGGATTTACATTTTGACCAAATTCACACTTTCACACACAGAGAAACAGCTTCATACTTGACTGTCGTCTTCTAATTCAAATAGAAAAAAAGAGAGAGAGAGAGTGTTAATTAACACTTTCTCTCTCTCTCTCTTTCTTTCTCTTTGAATTAGAAGCAGACAGTCGCAAGTATGACCGCTTTTTCGCGTGACGTTTTGCCAGTGCGACAGTCTCTTTTAAAAGCTCGATGTGTCAATTTAAGTACGGAGACATGGCCGGCTAATACATGCATTGTATTATACGGTAAAACATTAAATAAATAAATGTTTGATGTTTTCCTTCCAGGTTAACGGCGCTCCGTCCACCACAGGCCCGCATAGTCCCGCCGGCCGCGCCGCCCACTGGCGCTGCGGACTACGGACATCTACTGCTTACTAACTCAGCTAGGAGATTAGAGGTATGTGAGAGTTGTGACGGATGACCCATTACTTTTCCCAAGCGATTTTTCACCGTAATGCTTTACGCATAAATATCAAAATTGAAGTATAGATAGCGTCATCCACGAAGATGCGCCCCACTCCGCTCCGCTCAGTACTAAAAGTACAGCTTACAGTACAATATTCAAGGCAATGGCACGTAAAATTTAATCGGAGAGGCAACCGGATGGCGAATGGTAATCTGGGTCTTGAAGTGATACCGAACCCCCTCGTGCCGTCCGAATGGACCCCAAATGGACGGGGTCGGAGATATGGGGGATAGGGGCAAAACATTTTTTTTTTCCATGTCATTCAAAATTTAAGCTCTAATAAGTGCAAGAAATTTGTGTGTATCAATGCCATCTGGTTTTGATAAAATTCACCCTCATTTTCGATGATAAATTATCGGTAAGGAGTTTCAAGAATTGTATACATTATTTCAATTATAACGATGTTGGCGGGTGGCAATCCGGATTTGTGCGGAACTTACGTAAACAATAACATTTGTAACTAAACTTAATCTAAAAGTAAAAAAAATGAGTAATTTAGTTTAGCCCGCACTTTGTAAGTACACTTCAAAAAGATAATCCAAAGTAAAAAAAAAATCATTTATCATAAATATTAATAACTTACTTACAGTGTACCGATTAACATTCAAATGACAAATGATAATAGTAATCCTAAAAAAACTAAGTAAAGAAATTCCATCTTTCTTTTTTGCGCAGGTTCTACGCTCCTGCATCGCAGCGATATTCGAGTGTCGCTACGCAGACGCGCGCAAGTCTCTCCCGGGCGTAGTGCGCGCGCTACGAGCGGCCGGCGCACGCGCCGCGCTCGTGCGCGACTTGGCTGCTCGACTGCCTAGCAACAAGCATTTGTTACATCATCACCAGTTCGAGTTGGTGGTCAGGTAAGTCATTTATTTATTTAGGTGTACATATGCAATAGAACAGATTAAAAAGTTTAAACCAAAAACGTTGTAAAGTGCTATTTACAAATTTAAATGTAATATTCATATTGTAGCTTTTGCCAATAAATATGGTAAAAAATGCAAACAAAAATCTATAGGTAAATACGAGAAACAAAGTGAATTTAACAAACAAAATAACACTTAGTTGTAAAAAATAAACAAAATGTTATGAAGTGAAATAATTTATACTTGTAATCTGTCATACATCTCCTAACAAAATCCTAAGCATTCACGAAAGGCTTTGCAATTCTTGTGCTGGGACCACATCTGCGTCTATCGTGTCGAAGCTTCACACAGTGCTACGTACGATACACGCAGATGTGACCAACCAGTATCGGTTATCGTGGCGATAGTTCGGGCTGCGTAGCATTTATGGCCCGGGTGGCGGTATATAATAGGCGTAGCGCATGGTCGGACTAGCGTTGGTCATTTTGACTGTTGTTTCCGGACTGCGTAAACGCTCTGTCGTAATAATGGAGAGCCATCTTGGATTATTGCACGATAATTAAACTGAAGGAACACTGGTGGGTTTTAGTCAGTAAGAGTCTGACACGCCCGCTCCGCCCAGAGCGGAAGAAGTTATTAAATAATTTCTCAACCAAAAAAAAAGGTTGTAGCAATCCCTATACAAGGTCAATTTAAATTACATAACAAAACTCGGCCATTGTGATGGGTATCGATTTGTAAACATGATAAAACAGAAAAAAATGATTCAATGTTTTGTTTTTTGGGGTCGTCAACCGCATGCAGTGTAGTTATAGTCTGTGCGCGACTGGTAGTCACCGCCTGGCACTTGGGGTATATGAGCGGTGAGACGGGGAGGGCGCCATTGACAAAATTGACAGACTGAGTTGGCTTTGTCTACCTCCCCTGTTTACCCGCTCACTTACCTCAGGCGGTGACTAGCAGTCGCGCGCGGACTATACTTGAAGTATGTATATATATTAAGTACTTTAGAAGGTCAGTTCTTTTCGACACGTACACAAAAAAAAAAACAGATTTTTAGGGTTCCGGTAAATCCAGGAACTCTCGTCTATCTGCCTGTCTACCGTTTAACTCAGAAATCCTTGGTACTAAATAAAAAGCTGTAATTTGGCATGGTTACACATTGTAATAATGCCTACAAAGTGGTGAAATAAAATTTAAAAACCATTTTTTTTGAGTCTGCGGAGTTTCGCTAGGTAATTTATGTTGACCTTATAGAGATTTCTTCCATAACATAGACATCGCATCTCAATAAAAATATGTCTTCGACAGACGATGCATCTGTAGCCGATAATGTTGCTACTGTACGAACTGTTACGCGATATTATGCCCTATCAATTTTATTCTTAACAATTAACCTAAATATTGGGGAAAACACAGAAGGCGGCGAGAGTAAGGCGATTGGCACACTGCACCGCATCACGCAGCGTGGCGCGGGGCAGCAGATTTAACATAGTACCAGTTTGTATAGAAAACACAATCTCCGCATGAACGCGCGTGGATGCATTTTCTGTGTGTTAGACTGTGCGTGTTTTCCATACAAACGGAGATACTTACAAGCAACGGAAGAACACGCATCCACGCGCTACGCTGCATCATGCGGGGCAGTGTGAGAATCGCCTAAAACATTTATGTTAAAGTTTAAAAAAAATAAGGCAGTGGAATTTGTATAAAAAACTAAAATAAAACAAATAAAATCAAATAATTTATTTCTTTGCAAACATGAGTAATTGGTACAGATATGTTTTTACAATTTAAAGTAGGTAGGTATTATTATTTTTAAGTTTTTAAAACTGACGGGGTTATAAATGCTTTTGTAGGTTTTTCTTGTTAAATTTTATTTCTCTCTCAAAACATTCTCTATCGCAAAACTGTTTATCAAGTCTAAATATTTATATATGACTGGTTTATAATTGCTAAAAGATTCTTAGTTTAACATAAAATTATAAAAATAAATATTTTATTTTATTTAGTTTTTTCATATAAAAGTGAAACTTATGTCATTTTTCATAAATATAAATAGGTCTAAATTCAAAAGTTTAATAAATAAATATTTATTTTTCGCTTTTATTTTGCATTAGTAATTAATATTAAAAAAAATGTTTGTAGATGTAGCGAAAAATACTGAATAATGGGTACTTTTATTGTTGCACGTCAATTTGAAGTATGATTGGACTTGATAGCTAGTAAGATATGATTGGGCTTCTAGGATTATATTCTTCATCATCATCATCATCATCGTCTTCGTCGTCGTCCTCTACGCGGTGCTTCTCAAATTGCACGAGCAAACGGGCGCAAGCCAGTCTCTGGCCATTGTCCGTAATGTAAACGTAAACGTCGAACTTCCCGTACACACCTGTCTCTTCCATCTCACGATAGTCTATGACGTAGTCATCGATTTTTACTTCTCCCTAAAAATAAATTGTAAAATATATCAGTAGCTAATCTTTGTAAACGGATCATTCGAATGAATTTTGGTTGGTTGAATTTTGTGTGATTATTCGTTAAATGGTCCTAAATAAATGTTAGGTGCTAAGAAATTTGAACTTTGTCACGAATGACATTACGGGTGAATTTCACCTGAAATGAAACTGAACGCGGTGAGCACATCTCAATCGTGTTTAAGATATGACTGATCAGTAAGTGCAGTGTGTGTGTGTTGTGATGTTCAGTGTCATTCATCAGGGTTGTGGAACATTGACTCTTGAATGCGATTTATATGTCTATAATGTTCCCACTGCTGGGATTGACACCTCTCTGAGAGAATAAATGGGCTATAATCTACCACGAGCGCAAAGTGCGGGTTGATGGATGTTATATATCTTAAAGAGATATAGTGATATATTAATATGTTTTAGTATTAATTATCACTTGCTTCAAAAACGGTGGAAATCGGCATGCCTGAGAAATATTTCTCGACGGAAGCCAACTCAGAGGCCCATGGGCGGCTTTATAACTCTGACACCAGGTTAGTCACTAACACAAACGAAAAGAAGAAGAGTTTTAGTGCAGTATTCGTAAAATAAATTGCAATGCCTGCTCAGGTTCGAATCCACGAGCCACAACTCGGTAAGTCAAGGCCGTAACCGCTAGGCTAACACCACTCTGAATGACCAAATTGGTACCATATAGATATTTCTTAGATTTTAATAATTTCTATACCGACCATACTTGCGTCGCATGGATGCGAGTGAGTCATGTCGACAAATAAATACATCTGGATTGCTCTACCACATCTAAGTTAAACGTATTACACACATTCCTTCCCGAATATATTCTCTAAATGAACACACTATTAAAAGCGATTTTGCTTTATACATCTATATACTCCATAGGTTTAGGCAGTAAAATAAGTGTAAACAAATCGTAAAAAGGGTTTTTATAGATGACATTTTCTTGTTTAAAAATACGATAAAATAAAATTAAATTTATTTTAGATTTTTACAATCGTTTCTTCTTTTATTAATGTATGTTAAATTTGTATCATTTATTCTTAAACTACTCTTCGTAGATGTAACTGCTTGACTAAAATTTTTAGTTACATTTTTAGTAATCTATATATATAAAAATGAATCCCTATTTCCCTTGGTCACGGCATCACGCTAAAACAGCTGAACGGATTTGGATGAAATTTGGCGTATGGGTAAACCATGATCCGGAGAAGGACATAGGATACTTTTTATCCCGATATTCTCAAAGGATCGAGACTAATGCGGGTGAAACCGCGAGGCGCAGCTAGTAATATAATATTTTGTAATCTGTCTATTGTAAAGAGCCCAAACTCTAAACGTCAACGAATTATAATGTTGCTAAATTGAAGAGTACAACTGTGATGTGGTACGACAACTGAAGTGACAGGTATTATGTTAAGTCGGTTACTTGACAGCTGTCTCGTCACGTGGTTTTTTTTGTTTACCTTTATTTAACTACCTAAACGTATGGAGTATATGCAAGATGAATACATATAGGTCACTACGCATTTTAGGTATGAAGAGTTACGCGATAGAGGCAATTGTAGGTAATTAGCGCTGTGCGACCTGAATTGAACTTTATTGTGTTGTCGCAAAAGTAGCTTTTCATTTAAATGATTTTGCTGAGTGAACCATCTGTACTAATCTGTGTCTATACATAGATATACATAGATTTTACTACCTCTGGTATAGGGCAGTCTGGAGGATCAATGTTTGCCTTTGTGAGGATGTCTTGCCAGTTGTTACCTACATATTTTTTGGCCATTTTACAGAAACTCTCGTCAGTTATCTGTGTATAAAATTTGTAACCGCCATCCACCTCCTTGTGTGCAATTAATTCTATCTGAAAACATTTAAAACCATTTTATTTTAACCGATCACTGATTGCGATGTGATTCATGCCAAATGATTATCGCGTATTGACACGAATTATACTATAATAATTCATATCATGGTTAGAATATTAGCCAGTCTACAACGTGGAAGAACGCTTCACTTTTTGTTCATCTTTGCCTTTCATTCGAAGCGAAACGTCTGAATACAAAATGAATCGATCCAACGATATTGACTTTCGGCATCTTTCATTTACCTACCGAGATATCGAAAAATTAAATGAAAGTAGAAGATAAACTACGTACGACAACATGGCGCGCCCCTCCAAAAATTCTACACGGTTGAAAGTATTTGTGAAATGTATTTATAAAGCGCCACCAAGACTCACAACGCATTGTGTGCGTACTGAGACGACCATCAAACAAAAATAAATCCGAGGATTTATTTATTCGTGAGTCTAGTCACTAGACCCATTGAAACAGTAAAGTAGAGGGGCGCGCCATGTTATCGTAGTTTATCTCTAGCAGATGAACATTAATTCCTTCTTTATTTTTCATTAATTTTGTCGTTGTCGTATGACCGTGAGCTGAACTGTAGACATCAAAAAAAAAAACCGGTCAAGACCGAGTCGGACTCGCGCACCGTGGGTTCCGAACCATTTTAAATTTTCATCGGCGATGCATTTATTCGTCAGAGAATTTTAACACTGCACACTCCGTGTGGAATATTCCAGTTTTAGGTCAGCACCATCTCTCGACCGATAGTCGAACTAATGTAATTTAAGGGGGAAGCGCTAAGGTAGCCCGCGAAATACAAATTTTCTTACGTTTTTTGCAATTTGCTGGTCAGTATTAAGTTGTATATCGATCAAAATATGATTCGCGGCCGTAACAAATATGTATTTACAGAATTATAATAATTAAAGTCATCAACACAACTCTCCAAGACCACGTAAGTCCAAAGAATGATGATTTCATGAAACAGTTATTCTTTGGACTTCGTGGTCTTAGAGAGTTGTGTTGATGACTTTAATGATTATAATTCTGTAAATACATATTTGTTACGGCCGCGAATCGTATATTAATCAACGTACAACTTAATACTGACCAGAAAATTGCAAAAAACCTAAAAAAAATTGAATTTCGCGGGCTACCCTGGCGCTTTCGCCTTAAATGGATGATTTCTGTAAAAGTGTGCCATTAAGAGACATTGTTTTATTTTTCCTGTAATCTTTACATAAACTTCTATCACATAGAATAATTTCAGATTTTTCTCTTTGCAAACTTCTGAGATAAGGGGGGAGGAACGATATTTTTTTAATAAAATTTTTCGTCAAAAGTCGAAAGCAATACGGCCTACAAAAAAAAAATGTTTGAGAATATGCAAATAATGCTCTTTCATTTGATAACCCCACATGCCCTAGTAGCCCCACTTCGAATTTTTAAGACCCCCCTTTCAGTACCTGTTGCAAAAAAAATCTTTCTTAATTGCAAAATGGGTGGGCAACGTCATCTAAAACTATTTCAAGTTGATAGCATTAGTAATTCTTGAGATATCCAGCTGTGACAGGCAGACAGACAGACAGACAGACTGAGTTGCACCATAAGGGTTCCTTTTTACCATTATGGTACGGAACCCTAAAAGAAATAACAGTCAAAATAAAAGTTATTTATTCTTTCTTTCTTTTCTTTACATCCAAATTAAATGGTCAAACATTCCTATATGGCGCTTTCACATCTTGTTTTGCGCTAAATTTTACTTCATAATACTGCCGCAGGGCTGTCCCTGTCTTAAAACTTACGCCGTACGTGGTATCGAATTGTCGGTCGAGGTTACCATAAATGCTGAAAGCATCGTGGGTTCGGTTGATCTTCTTCCGAATAATCTGTAGTTGTACCTCATACTGCTCCGGTTCCTCGCACTGCAAGAGGTTTAGCACGAACCATCGTCCTTTGCCCTAGCAGTAAAAATTTTTTTGTACTACTTACTTTTTACACAAGTCACTAATAGTAGATTATTTGCAAAAGGGATACAGTAGTGTTTTATGTCACTATATATTAAATCCGGAGCGTAACGGAGGATTCTAGCGCTCAGTGCAATGAAAGATTTCAGAGTCCTGAGTGCAGGTGAGGGATTTAAGATCGCCCAAGACGTAGACTCCGCTCTCCTAATTTTGCTGTGCCTGACGGGTCCATATTCATCTTTTACTTTATTTTAACAGCTATGCAATACATATGGAACGCAAAAAGAATTGAGTATTGAGTATTGAGTATCTTCATTCCCAAGGAGAATAAAAAGGAACCGGCCAAGTGAGTGTCGGACCACGCACAAGGCAGAGTTCCGTAGTTGGGATGAATTCATCCCAAGAACAAACTTAACGTTGTAGTTGAAAAACATGGTACATTTAAACTGTAAATGTAAGTTTGTACGTAATTTATTTTTTGTACGAATTTCTCCTGTATTGTGGGTGCGTTTACAAACATTTAAACTCACATACACAAACAGCCAACAATATTGAGAGATTTACCATGTTATTTTAAAACCATATACTTCGTATAGGTTTTTCTGTAATCTATAAGTAAAGAACCATTATCTGTATTTTTTTTTAACTTTAGGCTCAGTAGTTTCGGAGATAAGGCACAATTTTCATCTATTTTCATAAATATCTTTCAAGGTTACGCTTCCCGGTCATTCTTCCACACAAATGTAGTTTGGTGATTACTCGCCTGTTTGACGGTGTACGTTCAACATTTAAAATTATATTAATTTGTCTCGTCATTATCTAGGCCTGTATGGAAGACAAATCGAAAAAAAAAAATGATTTGTAAGTTTGAGCGTCGACACTTCCACATATTTCAACACAAATTTTAACTCATCTTTGAGCGTAAATAAATAACTTATGGAGATTGAAAATGGAAAAATAAAAAACCGTACAGGCATAAATAATTTATTCAAAAGCTGGAATAATTTTATTTTGAGTAGATACATCCAGTAATTTTTCCATAATATTTAAACGCGTAAATGTCTGTTCATGAAATTTTACGCGCTCGTTTTCGTTAAAAATCATCGTGTATTTCACTAAATAAATAAATAAAAACTAGATAAATAAATACTAAATAAATAAAACTAAAAATAGCATGCATATTAGCCACACCATCAACGAGTTCGACCCGGCGGCCAGCCGGTTCTTAAATGCATTTATTTTAAAATTATTAAAAAAATATATATATATTTGATTTTTTTGATCCTCACAACAACCCTTTTATTTCATATGTTACACGGTACAGTTTGCAAAACTTTTTTTTTTAATTTTCCTGTTTGCCCTCGAAAACTGACCCCCATATTCAAAATTCATTTATTTAGTTACACGTCCGTGTTTGGGTCACATATATTCATATGTGTACCAAATTTCAACTAGTTTTATCCAGTAGATTATAAATTGACCGTGACAGACAGATAGACAGATAAACACCCAGCCAGCCAGACAGACAGACGAGTGATCCTATAAGGGTTTCGTTTTTTCCTCTTGAGGTACGGAACCCTAAAAAGCAATTCGGTAATTGAATATATTTTTTTGTTATAGTTTTCATTCGAATTTTTAGTTGAGGTCCAAATTTAAATTACATTATTGACCAGCTGGTTTTTTATTACCCGGCTAAACGCTTGGGCTATATCGACTTTATTGACTTACTAGGTTAGGTTTGCATGACCGTATGAATTGACATTGTCGAGCAGGTTGTGAAAATGCATTTAGCGCTAAGCGAATCTAAAAGACAGTTCTGTTTCTGTCTATCGTTTGACGTTGACAGAGATGATGATTTAAATATGTTTAGCGCTAAATAAATTTAGTGATTGATGATGAAAGCGGGCTTTATTGTTATAAGGCCCAACTTGAGGTACCAATTTTTTTTTTATTAAATACATTTAAAAAAAAAAAACATACCAGCATCTCGTCATTTCCATAACCTTTCACTAACAAACTAGTACAGCTTACAAAAAACAACAAAATCCACATTGTTGTTTTGCGAACTATACCTACAATACAATGCAACGAAGCTAGTTTGCGCAGCGTTAAATAAAGCCGATATCACATGTCAAAAGACCATAATGATTGTATCTTTGAGTATGTGTAGATACGACTAGCTCGTAACGAGTTCGTAATTATTTAGATTTTTCGATAGTTACCTATATTGTTCACAATTCATCATTGTTTATTGAAGCAATTCACATAATCATGTGGAAATATACTACTATACTAATACTAGCAACTCGCCCTGGCTTCGCACGGGTACCAGAGCATATACATTGTGGGCCATGGGCATGTGACTGCCCATATTTTTCTGAATATTCATGAATAATTATCGAAAATTAATTTTAAAAAAGACACACTGTCACGGGGGCCACGATCACCCTTTCGGTTTTCTTCGCACCCCGAGCAGGCATCGGCCCTAACGGACCCCGTCAATTCTGGTGACATATTTTTGAGGCGCGCGTGGAACACAATGCGCCGTCGACCCGCGCCTAGTCCTTATCCAACGGCGAGCTACCCTTTGCAAAAGGGGGGTCTAACTTTAATATTTTTTATGTTATTAAATTTTGAACTAACATTTTTAATTAAAATTTGTCCAATACCAAAAAAAAAAATGGAAGTGAAGACATTTGTTCCTAAAAAAAATCAGTATTTATTTAAAAACACAAGTATAAGTCCATAAAATCCCCCCGTAGGGGGACTTTTAAATCGTTGTTAATTATCTACTACACAACAGTTACAAATCCACAGAACATTATTGATACCTGACTAACTAAATTCGAGGCAAAACTCTAAGAGTAATATATTTTATTTTCATAGTCGATAATTTTTATATTTTTTTTTAGTTAATCCGATAAAATAACTCATAAGCTTTTAGAAATAATAAACAGAATACAAATAGAGCCAATAACATCGGAGAAATGTAGAGCAAGGTCACAAACGATACTCAAAAAATAAAAATTTAGTAACATGAAAAATATTAGAGATACTTTTAAAGTTCATTTCGAGAATTTTTCATGAATATTTAGAAAAATTCGGGCGGTCACACGCCCATGGGCGACATCAAATTGAATCCGGAGCGTAATGAAGGATTCTAGTGCTCAGTGCAACGGGGAGGTCTGAGTTCTGAGTGCAGCGAGGGATTTAAACTCGCCCAAGACGAAGACCTCTTCATTCCCGAGGAGGATACAAAGCAATTCGATATTTGAATATATATTTTTGACAGCCGAACGCATTACAAAATTGAACGAAAACAACCGAATCAAATGCGTGTCTCAGAAAGAGGTGGTGCAATAGCAATAATTCTTTCTCGCTCCCGCGCGCGCGTTTTTTACTACTGTCTCTATCGTAACTCGTTGCTTATCGGCTTACCCGGCTGCTAAGAAACCGCGGTGTCACGTGACCGAAGTGGCGTCATGATGGACTTTAGTTTCTAAAGAAATTGAATTCACGATAAGCCGGACGCGCCTTCAAGTTATTTTAGCGCAAAGTGTTTTTTTGTTGGGATATTAGGCGTTTATAAATGTTTTAATTTTATGGTGTGTTTGTTTAATGTTTTAATTTATGGGATATTAGGCGTTTTGTAATGTTTTAGTTCGATTATTTAAAGAGGATAGAGTGGTTGTGTTCCGAATTTCCGAAGGGAACCCGGTAAGAATCGAGTTGTTCAGAGCCGTCGCTCCTGCTAAACCTACGATACAATGCAACGAAGCTAGTTTGCGCAGCGTTAAATAAAGCCGATATCACATGACAAAAGACCATAATGATTGTATCTTTGAGTTTGTTTAGAAACGACTAGCTCGTAATGAATTCGTAATTATTATATTTTTGGATAGTTAACTATTATTCAGGATTGGTCGTTGATAAATTGTTTATTGAAGCGATTCACATAATTATGTGGAAATATACTGCAACGCAGTACTGGCCAGTTTATCCTATCCTATCTTATATTATTAAACGAGCAATATAATTATATATAATCACGTTCTCGAAAACGGCTCTAACTATTCCGATGAAAGTTGCAATATAGAGGTTTACGGGGGCGATAAATTGATCTAGCTAGATCTCTTATGTGGGAAAATTTGTTGTCTCCGTATTTTCACCCGAGCAGAGCTCGTTTGCCCAAAGTTTAGAACTAGATGGCTACCTTAGAATGGTCATGAACCATGGAATTAGTATATACCTATCATGGCAGCATGGAATTAGTATGTACTATCTTGGCAACATGGAATTTGTATGAACTATCCTATACTATTAATTGAGCATTCTCTATTTTCATCCGAGCAGAGCTCGATCGACCAGGAACTCTATACTAATACTAGTAACCCGTCCTGGCTTCTAACGGGTAGCAGAGCATATATTGCCCTGCTTATTGTAAGCCCTTTTAAAATATAAAACTGATGAAGTGTGTGTCGAACTCGAAGGGTGCCGTAAAAAAAACACGTTTCTAGTATGAGGGTCCTCATACTAGAAACGTGTTTTTTTAAATATATTAACTAATAAGGGTTCCGTTTGGCACTTCGGGTATGGAACCCTAAAAACTGTGCATTTTTATAAAAAATTGCTTTAATAAATTCTTTGTAGTTTCGTTGTAGTACTGGGTAATGAGTAACCAAAATATATCTATAGATTGTGTTGATGTGTTTTTTCTCAGAAGTAGCTAGCAGACTAAGGGAGTCTAGATTTGTGTCCGGTTAGCGGCAATAAGCTCGGCCTCTTTTGCCTTCTCCTATAATTTTTGTTTGTTAGAGATATTCATTCTATATTGGTTATCAAAAAAATCATAATATAGTCTATTTGACCAATAAATCTCTTTGATTTTGAGTCTTGTTAAGTCAGATAAATCAAATGATGGCTCAGCTCAATTTAAGCCAATACCATTAAATTAGTAGCTCTGCGAACAGTAGACCTCGCGACCACAAACTTTTTTGCAATAATGAATATAAATATTTAAAACGGGATATTTACCATCCCTAATACTGAAAATAATTTTCAGAATTCTCTAAAACGAAGCCTTAAACCAATATTAATGTTAGTTTTTCAATAAGGTCACTAGATGGCGCTACTGCGCACCGCTAGATCGCGCTGTCGTTGTCGCTCGCTAAATGGTTAGGTCCCGTCGAACATTTTACTGTTTCCTTTTTGTTGTTCTCCTGCAGTGTCACGAAGTGTATTAATTTATTATTATTATCTAATCTTATTTCGTAATTTTATTATCTATCAAATTAATGTTATTATTTTAATGATTTAATAATTTTTCGAATAATTGTTCACCTTTTAATAAGAATGTTGTGCATGCCTATAAGTGATGTATTTACACAGTACTTAAGACTCGTGATACCTATTGTAACTATCCTTGTCCTTGTTATTGTATGTCGTTGGTGTGCTTTATTTAATCATTAAATAAACATTTTGTGTTACTGAGTTCGCGCTCGCGAGGTCTACTGTTCGCTGAACCACTAGTCATGTATAACTTCGCAAAAATGGTTAATTGGAACATTTGGAACAAAGATATTTTCATTATTGAATAATAAATGTTGGTATTTTTATTTTTCAAGAAAAAGAAAACGTACCAGAATCTCATAATATCCTAAACCATTCACCAAAAAACTAGTACAGCTTACAAAAAACAACACAATCCACATTGTTGTTTTGCTAACTATGCCTACAATACAATTTCAAATTATTAATAATGAAGTACAAAATAGAATAGTAGATTGGACGGGATATCCCGAAAGTAGACGATTTTCCTTTAACTGTAGCTAGTTTGCGCAGCGTTAAATAAAGCCGATATCACATCAAAATACCATAATGATTGTATCTTTGAGTATGTTTAGAAGCGACTAGCTCGTAACGTGTTGGTAACTATTTAGATTTTTCGATAGACTATTTTTCATCTGCTTACGATTGATTGACGATAAATTGTTAATTGCAGCCAGTCACATAATTGTGTGGAAATATACTGCAACGCTGTACTACACGCGTAGTATGAAAACCATACAAACGGGTTTTCTACGGGTTTTGTCGACGGAAGAATAGAATGTTTATGTCATTTTGTCTATTCTTCCCTCGACAAAACCTGTTCTATTGTGGTCATGCTAAGCATGCTAGGCAGTAAATAGATCGAATACAGACCCTATTTCTGTACACAGAAAGACTAACCGTAAATGATCACACATGCTCAGGGTTGGTTGTGATAGAATTTCGACAGTTGTTTGTACGTAAATACAGCAGCGTCGTTGGAACAGAGCAGGACGGTCCGGTTGGTGCAGTACCCAGTACCGCAGTCTTTACGAAAACCTCACTTCCTCTTCTTTTTCTCGATCTTGATAACCGTGGATGTTAATGTGGTAGTCATCAGGTCACTTATAATATCATTGTTATTTTAGTCATTCTTTTTTTTTTATAATTACCTAATTTAGGTAGTTATCCAATGTAAACAAACAATAACATTACGACTTTAATTTTAATGTGACAAATAATCGTTGACATTGACAAGTAATCAGCATCAGCCATGCATTCCGCTATAGCAAATACTAATGAGAGCTTATTTGAATGGTAATAATAAAATATAAATGGAGTTACGATCAATAATGATGATCATATTGATACATGTTTAAATGTTGCTCAAAACCTTTAAATACGCTTAACAGTCACTTTCAATAGGAAGACTTCATTTTTGGTTGTTTAAAAAGTAGCATCGTTATGTGGACTGAGATTGCTTCGGGCGACGTTTATTGCCAACATTTTTGTCCGTCGACGATATCTGATGTACGTACGATTTCAAGTAGTGAGAATACAAGAATCTGGATAATGCCACCGTTCTAAAAGCGACATAGGGAGATGAGCGGCTATGACGAATGCAACAAGTACAAGTGTAAACGCGAAATTTGGCCTCCTGGGACCTCTTTCTCATCACGAAATTAGGAAATTCTGAAAAAAAAAAATAAGAATTCTCTAAAACGTTTTACAATAATAAGATCACTAGATGGCGCTACTGTACACCGCTAGATCGCGCTATCGTTGTCGCTCGCCAAATGGCTAGGTTAGGTGTAAGCACAGATAATATAGTGTAAGGTAGATTAAAAATATAGTCACATGTTTAACAGATAGATAGTAGTTGGTTAGTTAATTTCTGTTTTATTATCGTTTACAACCTACAGTCGCAGTCGGGTTTTTTTTTAAGTTGGATAGGTATATAGGATTTTAAACTGACATAGTTATTTTGTATTTAAAACGGGATATTTACCACAAAACATGGTAAATAACTCGTTTTAAACAAAAAAAATAAATGAGCCGTCGCAAGACGCCTGACAGATGTGAAACATCGAAATTATTTTGTACAGGCAATATGTGGTCTACAATGAAATGTTAGAATCGCGGGAAAATTCAAGGCTAAATTAAAATAGTGTGAAGATAGACAAGAACTATTAAAAATGGACTTACTCGCATCCAATCACTCAGTCAATAATTATAAATCGTTCTGGAAAAATACCAACAAACTTAATGTGAGGCCTAGCCTTCCTGTGAGCGTTAAAGGCGTTCAAGTTCACAAAAGGATTGCCAACGTGATTAGGGAATATTTTACTGTGCAGTCAACATTGAACCCGTCGCGTGTTGTTGCCGAGACAGTGGTGGTTGAGCGAAATGTGTATTTCTCATCTAAAAGTGTTTCAAACGCTATTAAACACATACAAAGAGCGAAATCGCCGTGTCACGACGGTCTCAGTATAGAACACTTTAAGTATGCAGGAGTTCATATACCAAAAGTGCGTAGCATGTATGGTGCCTTTCTTATTTGCCTGAGCCATTAATGAGTACAATTGTGGTACCCTTTGTGAAAAACAAAACAGGTGACGCGTCTGATAAAGCTACCTATCGACCCATCTTACTTGCTACAATAACAGCCAAGGTACTTGACAGTCTGTTGAATGGTAATCTCATGAGGCACGTCGATCTGCAGGACGCGCTTGTTCTGCCTGAAACATACTGTCAGGTACTACACAGAGAGAAGGACAACGGTGTACGCGTGTTTCCTCGACCTATCAAGAGCTTTTGATCTCGTAGCATATCATAGCCGTGCTATGGGAGAACCAACCGGGGTTGTCCTTGGGTGCACTTGCATAGTGCATACAGGGATAATCGTCGGTCGATGCCTCATTCCATTTAAAATTGTCCAAGGGGACTGCGAGTTGAGTTCGGCCCCTCGTACGCCTTCTAAAGGACCGGGACCGCATGGTCCCGAGATATGTAAACACATAAATGCATAAAAGGATAGTTTACGACAGGAAATTAATATGGCGACTATTGGCGTGTTGGCTGTTGGAGCCAACAGTCGGTTGGACCTGCCACTTCAGTTGTTTCACATAAAAAAATAAACATTTAGAATAACTTTAGTGGTTTTAATTGTTGCAAAAAAGTTTGTGCTCACGAGGTCTACTGTTCGCAGAACTACTAGTATAATAAAAACACAAGTGTGTGTAGTGTAGGTACTAGACACACATGTGTTTACAATAATTTATGTAGATCAGTACCATCATCAAGCCTCGTCGCTCTAATCTTCGTTTCGTTCATCGAAGTTAACAGTTACTTTTAAACATACGATTTTCTCTTCTTTGGTCGAAAACCGGACGACAGCTTCAAACGTTCCGTAGACACCAGTTTTTGGCAGCTGCCTGTAGTCCATCACAAAATCACTGAGGCTTACTGGACCCTGCAATATTAAAAAAGACAGTCAATAGGTGTCGTGGGACATCCGGTTGGAACGAAATTCCTTTAGCTTTTGCACACTTTGTGTAGAGAGTATAAAGTGTGATAAGGAACTTCGCCCCAAAAAATAACAAACTATGTACCTATAACAAACATAATGAACACTTTACACTAGATTTAAGGTATACTTCCGAAGGTAACCGCAAGCGGCAACGTCGCCATCTTCAGAAGCGTTTTCGATTTGCAGCTTGAAAATGTAGACCACATTATTTTTACTAACTACGTACAGCACATTAAAGGTAAAAAAACAACCGACTTCCAAAAGACACTACAAAGTGAAAAATTACTTTAATTTCGGAAGTCGGTTTATGCAAACGCAATAACGTGTAAAGTCATATAACCAAATACATTCGTTAAATTGATGCGTAGATTGACATGTACTTTCTTGCAAAATAAATGATCACGTAAATAAAGCCTGTATTATTTGTTTGTTTTTAGATTCGATTTGAAGGATACAAGGCTCTAATGGTGAATATTACAAATCAAACTTTACTACTTACGAAGTGTACGGAATGATTCACCCACATGCATTCACAACGCTGTCTCGGGTTGAACTGAGGCGGGAATATATAGCGCGAATAGCATTGAATGGCGCGATGGTCGGCTATTTCTATTGGTTGTGTAAATCGGAAATGATCGGTTTTACGGACTTTGCCGATGCTACATCTAAGTTGTGTCGACCTGTACATGTAATCATGTATGATAAATTTAATTAATGCTGGTCTACCTATGTGCTAAATTTTATTTTAATCCATGCAGTCGTTAAAGTGTGATTTACTTACATAGATCCATAAATCGGGAATTAATAAATTCACATTTACAATATTACAATAAAACTCTTGTGTGTTTTGTTAACCATGATACGTTCGACTTGGCGCTCAGTGGTCTAAAAATCGAGCTCCATACTGACAGAAACTTAGGTAATGAAAAAAAATTTCTCTGGTATACCTTCCCTTTTTGTATGGATGGTATAGCAGCTCCACGCGTGAAAATAAAAAAGTTTTTTTGTTTGGGAGCAAACACTTAAATTATTTTTAAATTGAATCGCACAGAAGGGCTGGTGCTCACACGAGTTATTGTATCATATACGACGGTCAATATCACATTCAATTTTCGATATGTGGTTTTCCAAATCTTTGACTTGGTTAAATGAAATTGCCGATCGATTTACTTCGACTATTGCTAGTTTATAGCCTACTAATGAGTTTTATGATCAGAATAATTAAAAACGAAACTGATTAAATACTTCTTTTTTAACTGACTTCAAAAAAAAGGAGGAGGTTCTCAGTTCGTCGGTTTTTTTTTTATGTATGTTCGCCGATTACTCGAAGACGGCTGAACCGATTTGAAAAAATATTTTTTGTTTGAAAGGCTTCCAAGTTGGTCCAATTGTCATTTGGTCACGATCTGATGATGGGATCTTGGAGAAATCGAGGGAACACTTCAAATATTATAAGCGCACCTATAGCGATTTGGGTATTTTTTATAGTAACTCGTGCATTTGCTCTCGAAAAGCACCATTTGGTAAAGTGGAACTTATGAATTACAAACCAACCCACTAAAAAGTGAAAAAAATAATAATACCGAAAATACAACCGACTTCCAACGTACAATGTGAAAAATAGCTTTAATTTCGGAAGTCGGTGGCAAAAAACTTAAATACTGATCCAGAGACACCGACTTAAATTAAAGTTATTTTTCACTTTGTAGTTTGGAAATCGGTTGTATTTTTAGTAAAAATATTTTTTTCACTTTTTTTTTTTTACAAAATTTCATTCCTAGAATGATGTAACTCATTTGTCAATCACCGTTGAGTTATAATTAGATACTAATGACATTAACATTAGTTAAGATTAGTATTATAAAATATATATATACAACGGCCCGACAACATGTATGAGGCAGTCGCCCACCACACACACTCATCTGGTCGGAGAATCCTGCCGTTTCAACGGAGGATGAGGAACTTTCCACACTGTTTGTTCTTCATATCTCTAAACTGGTGACCCCGAACTGGAACGTCTTACGCATAGTTAATTGATTCAGGCGTGACCTTGCGGAAATCCATTATAAAATGATTATGTGGATATATTTAGTAACCTTTTCCGCTTAGTTGTTGCCACACCAAGCACCGAGCGCAGTCTGCGCTCGGTGCTTGATGTGGCAACACGCCGTGTTCGAGTTAACGACAAGTTAATCGTCATCCTGAGGATGCCTCATTGAGAGGTGAAACACGTGTCGATTTCTTCCAGGGTCTTTTCAAGACTCTTTAGAAATAGCTAAGCGGAAAAGGTTGCTATACATATCCACATCATCATTTTTTTTGTCTTACGCATAGCTCTGAAATGATAATACTCACGGGTGATAAGGGACAGTCGGGAGGATCAAATTTGGCCATAGTGAGGGCTCGTTGGACGTTTTCCCTCGCGTGTCTCATAAGGAATGAACAGGCGCAATGGTCGCTCATCGTCTGGAAGTACTTGAAGCCGCCGTCAACTAATTGATATATGTCTATTTTCACCTGTAAAATGTATAGCAATGGAAATGTATACTGTATGTACACAGCTTCACTAACTAGGTACCCCAGGAAAAGTCACGCAAGGTCAAATCCGACATAATACCGACCCTCAATCACCATCAAAGTAGAACGGACGACAGTGGATTACAAATTCATTGCAATCGCAACGAGCCCGCTGGCTAGTTGGTTAAAATCAACGTTATTCAATGGCGACCGTTGGGAAATGCGTTGGTTCGAATCTACGTCAAGTCGACCTCCTTTTGATTTTTTTTCTTAAAGAATCAGTGGTTAAGCAAAATAATAATATTTTAAAACATGGGGGGTCCCCAGTTAGTGGCCCTGTCTGTACACGCAACGACATGTCAAACTATACATTTCCAGTATAAGCTGCCTTCGTCGCATTGGGTTTCTACTATGAGAAGCTGGAAATGTATTGCTTGATATTATGTCATCATGCGTCCTGTGATATATATACTTAAATCTTTGTTTAAGCGATTTCCGAATCGGCGAAAACGTTACATTCTTTTGTAACGAGAAATATCCTGTACGTCATTTTATTTTCCCTTTTTACATTTCTTACGGGTTCTGCATGACCACCTTCTTCATATCATCAGGTGGGCGCCGCCTGCCGCGTTGCTCGCTCTTAGCTTTATCTCGCTACTAGCAACCCAACGAATGCTATTTACTTTAGTGCGTCCTGCCGTAAGCCTGTTACACGATGCGATTTAAGAGGAGGCTCCCTAAATTGGATATTAATTTGCATTAATATTCTAAAACAGTCACGCATATAATGGAACTTTAATAAATTATTTATTGGATCTTTTTCTTTCCATGTACAAGATAGTTACGTAATTGTAACATTTTCGCTCGATTCATTTTTATTCGAAAATCAAGTCTTTTTTTAAAGATTCTTTAAATAAAATCAAGATTAAAATAAATATTTACAAGAAAATATAGTTTATTATCTAGCCACAAGATATTTTTTCTGTCGATCAATTATTACTTTAGTAACATAAACGAAATAAGAAAAGGGACTTACGCCATTTAGTTTCGTGCTCGAGCAGAATCAAAGAGTGCACGCGAAATTCAACTTTATTACTGATGTGTTAGTGTTTAGCACATAGTGGAGTGGCTGGGTGCATGGGGGCAGAGCTTGCGTGGAAATTGTCTTTAGAGTGCCTGGTCATAACTGCCTGTGGCTTATCATAAGTTAAAGTAACAATCACAGACACATCGTCTAAGCACAGTTTATAAACACAGTTTAGACGATGCAAGTCATTTGTTGCCTCAATTTTATTATTTACAACAGCTAAGAAACTTAGCATAATCAGCCTATAATGTTCCTACTGCTGGTACACACAGGCCTCCTCTCTTCGAGAGGGAGTGGGCTGTAATCTACCACGCGGTAAAAGAAATGCATCGTTAAATGGGGCAACGACTTACGTCGATCCTACAATCGAAGACTCTCTTGAAGACCCCGTGCAGATCGAAACAGTCGTGAGTACGGTTGATCTTCCTGCGACTGACGTTCATGAACACCTCGTACTGCTCCGGGTTATCACAATGCTCTATATTTTGAACCAACCATTGTCCTGAACCCTGAAACATTTACGCTCGTATTAGTAAATAAATCTACATCTATACTAAAAAAAAATCTGAAAAGTTTGTTTTTTTTGTTTTAACGCGCTAATTTCGGAAACTACGCCTCGGATTTTGAAAGGTTTTTGTATTTGATAGCCTAATTCTTGAGGGAGGTTATGCGCTATTTAACAGCATGCTTCGACCCTTAGGAACCGAGCAAAAAGTCAGAAAGTTTCCACTTAGCGTGCTAAGTGAAAACAAAATAATAGCGCGGGCGGGCGATGGGATGCGTCGGGGAGGGACGGGGAACAAGATATTCTACGCGGAAGAAGTCGCGGGCAGAAAGAAGCTAGTACTTAAGGTTAAACTAGTCGCGGGCTCGAACTCACTAGTGGGCATGGCCGAAAAGCACGCTGTCTCACCTGGCATCGTGTCCGACAGAGATAGTGTCAGTGATGAGCAATTAGACGCTGTTCTACATGCACAACGTCTAGTTCGCACGCACACAAACACCGTTCCGAACTATTTTAGTAAAACGAGCGCGTAAAAAATTACGAAATGTCCTTTGGAAAATCGAGTTTTATGAAAAAACCACTGCATAAATCAATTACAAATAAAGTTTATTGAACTCTTCTATAATTAAGCTTTATCGGTGCCGACTTTGTTTTGGAGATTTTACACTTCTTTTATTGCTTATTTACCCCCAAAGTTGCGTTAAAATTTGCAAGAAAAAGGAATCTTTGTGGGCTCCTAACTTTTTAACGGCTCATTATTTTACTATTCTGTTTCCGCACAGACAAAATTAATAATGAAACAAAACGATATCATGTTTAACTTTGGATGTACCATGTCAAACAGTGGAGTAAAACCCCCCTGAAATTTGTATGGAAAAAATATCAACTAGTTCCACCTTAATATACCGTATTAAGAGGGTGCATTCTGAAAGTTGGTAATTTCGGAAATAGCTGTCAAATATTACAGTGTTTTGATTTAACGGAACCCTGTTACTAAGCCTCCGCTGTCCGTCCGTCCTTCCGTCCGTGGGCTGTCCTATCTCATCCTTACATATTATAAAACAAAGTCCCCTGCCGAGTCTGTCTGATCGCGATAAACTCAATAACTGCCAAACGGGATTTCACGCATAGACGGAGTGATTCATGAAGAAGATTTTGGTGTATAATTCATTACAGTTTTGTCGATTATTGTTGAAGAAGTCTGAAAAAATCATGCCTACTGGGAAGCAGCTTTACTGGCGTGCGCCGCGTAAACTGCAAAAGATACATCATATTTATGTTGTACAGTATTGTTCATCTTAAAAAGTTAAACAAAAAAGTCCTCGGTGACATATGTCTATCTTCTAAGGATGACCTACAGTAACCCATCTTTCAGAATTTGATAAAAATTACATTGTTATTTCCGAAGCTATTTTGATCGGAATTTTATTTAATCCTTATCCAATAAAATATGTTATTTAAATTGGCCATTTAATTTAGATTGAAATATGCCTTGATATCAGCCCATTTAAATTAATCGTTTAAAAGATATCACAGCTTAAAAATTACGCGTAACTACATAATTATGATTGACGACAACGCGGGCGCAGCGATATTAGTCAATGACCTTTCCTTGGCTATTAGGTATGTAATCCCGGTAGTACGTTCCCGTGGGATATTTTTCGACATCCACGTGAGCGAAGCCGCGGGCAAAAGCTAGTAAAATATTGATCAAGAATTATAATAAATTAGGTGTTGTAACAGTTTTATATGTGTAACATTTATTTACTTACACCTTTAGATAAATAATCAAAACAGCGAAATATTTGACAGCTATAGTTAATAGTTGCCAACTTCCAGAATGCACCCCTTTAAGACGGATCCGTAGTGCTATTCCGCGAAATTCAAATTTTATTACGTTTTTTGCAATATGCTATTCAGTGTGAGGTTGTATATTGATAAAAATATGATAATCATTGGACTCATTATTATACGTACATCTCTCTAAGTTATATTTGTTCCATACAACATATCTCTGATGGAAAAGTTCTTAAGGAACAAGTCTTAAATTAGAAAGATGTATTAATGATTCTAATGATTATAATTCTGTAAATACATATTTTTTATGGTCGCGAATCATATTTTGATCAAGATTCAACCCGACACTGATTTGTAAATTGCAAAAAACCTAAGAATATTTGAATTTCGCGGGCCACCACCACCTTAATGGATGAATCATGGAGTCAGATATTATTGCCGTGAACAGCTCGGCAATAATATCTGGCTCCATAGTAATATATTTATGCTCGTGACTGTCTAACGGGGGTTTCTGTAAAACGGGTGTTAACATCATTCGAAATATCCCGCTGCCAGCTGATTGGATTTTTAGCAAAAACATAGGGTACTTCAAAAACTTACAAGTAAGAAGCCACGCCAACTAAACACAAACGGAATGCACAGGCAGACCACCACAAACCAGAAAATATTAACATTCTTCATTGACTTCAAAGAATAGAACAAATTATGGGTTTGCACGGCATTAAATACATTCATACACCGTGACATGTCGAATGAACATTTTGATCGTATCTCTAAGAAAATGACTAAATTAATAACATTTGTCGACATTTACAATTTGATTATATGTTTTGATGTTTTCATTGTTCTCTCTTTGACGCTATCGAAAATTTATTTATACATAGAAAAAAAAAACGACTGTTTTTTTAAAATAATTTTCTTTATTTCAAACTTTTTAGTTTTATTTATTATATATATATTATTATTTATTGTATATATATATTATTTATTATATATATTATTATTTATTATATATATATATATATATATATATATGTGGAATTGATTCATTACTAGCTTTTATTTGATACCAATAATGTTGTTGTTTTTTTTTAAACCTACCACAGGTTTATTTAAAAAAAATCCTTTTTTTAATTTGCAGACGCAATATATACATATCATATTGTATTAATCCCACAATTAAGACGAATCTAACGACATCTCATATGTTAAAATCTATCAAGCCGATTAGGCTACAGAGCGTGCCAAAGAAATAGACATACACACATACATACAAACATACATACATACATAATCTCGAAAAACATTACCCTCCTTCTGGGGTAGTCGGATCGTTGTTTAAAGGGTTTAGTTAGGACCATGACTGTCGAGTGTCCGTGGAGTTTCGTGCCCGTTCTTCTTCATAGGAACCTACTGAGCTTTGGAATAGACAACTAGCTTCATCTTTCTGATTGACCAACCCCTTGATAATTTAAAAGTACCTATAAATGGTTTATTTGAAATAAATGCTTTGAGTTTGAATTTGACCATACCAACCAATATAAGTTTATTAAATGTCAGATTTTTATGTTTCTTAGTTGTCAATCTATAGATGTGTAGCTGTAGTGTGGTAGGGGGGACCACTAACTAACCCATGGATCTAAGTAAGTCGTAACATTTTATTATACCAGGGCTGATTAAAAAAGTAATGATAATCAGTTATTTTTCTTTTCACCTATGGGCAAAAGCGTGATGTTAAATAGCTTGTAGCCTTGTTCAAGAATTGGGCTATCAAATGCAATTTTTTTTCAAATCCGACTGGCCAGAGATTAGCACGTTCAAACATACAAAAAAACTCTTCAGCTTTATTATTAGTATAGAAAATATGAACCAATTATCATTACTTTTTTATAGTATAGGAACGCAAACGAAGCAAAAGGAGTATGTAAGTAATAATAATAATTTTAATAATTTCTCGTCTGGCTAACGGAGACTACTTGCATAGACACAACCTTGTAGCCAGGATTATCCACCAGCAACTTGCTCTGAAATACAATCTTGTGGAATCGGAAGTACCGTACTATAGATATGTGCCCGACCCAGTCCTCGGAAATGGCAATATCACGTTGTATTGGGATCGATCTATCATCACTGACAGGACTATTGTTGCCAATAAGCCAGATATAGTGGTGATAGATCGATTAGAGCGTCGCACAATGATTATTGATATAGCAGTCCCGCATGACGAGAACCTCGTGAAAGCTGAAAAAGATAAACAGATTAAGTATCTTGACCTGGCCCGCGAGGTTGTCGACATGTGGGATGTGGATACAGCAATCATTGTGCCGATAGTCGTGACGGCCAATGGCATAATAGCCAAGAGCCTCGACCAACACCTGAGGAGGCTCTCGTTAGGCAGCTGGATCAAGGGCTTGATCCAGAAAGCGGTACTCTTGGACACGGCGCGTATTGTTAGGAGGTTCCTCTCTCAGGAGCCCTGACCACCGGTAGCTTGGACCCTGTTCCCGACACCGGTGGGCTACTATTTTTTATATTTTTAAATGTTTATTTTTTTATTTTTTTTTATATAAATATTTAAAAATGTAAATAATATGTTTTAAAATTAAATAAAAGATAATTTTAATAATAATTTATTTTTATTTTCTTACCACAAATTACAGGGATAGTAATACATAGTCTTCAGACACAATTTCATAATTAATTTGTGGAAGACTGGTGCCTAAACTAAGTTTTTTACAAAACCTGTATGTCAGGTCACCAGGCCCCCAAATCAAAGTTGTACATTATTTTTGTTGCACTGGAGACCATCGGGTTCATATATCATATTTACATAAAAATCTCCCACATTATAATATTGCTATAGTGCTCATTTAGCTTGGTTTATAGAAATCGTGAAATGAGGTAATTTATTAAGAATACATGCAAGGGAGGATGTATGTGAATGTTTATGAAAGCGTGTGGGGTGAGTTTGTGTGATGTAAGTATCGTAGCATCGTGGCGTTCTGTAGTTTCTGCCTACCCTCATCGGAAAAAGGCGTGAGTTTGTGTTTAACATGTATGCTCCTCGCCGAAAACAATGTCACACACGTTCACTTAGCGCTGTATAATTTCCATGTGTCGATAGGGACACGAAAGGCGTTGGCTACTGTCTATACTATTCTACGTAATGTTCGTGCTCGAGCTCGAGCCTATTCAAATCCTTGTTTCTGATTGACGTTATTTCCACATAAACTGATAGTTATCAATTTTATGCCAGGTTGATTTTAGAATGACTAATATTATTGATAAATTCATAATATGTTAGAAGTTGTAGCGCAAACTGAACTTGATATGATGCTTCTTGTTATATCTGTCAACAGATATAACAAGAAGCATCATAGAGTATATATATATATCTGTTAAAACGTAACACCAATAAAATTCTATAATGTGTATTTTACTTCAAAATGATTAAGGTGACATTTAATCCAAATTATACATAATATCTAACTGTACAGTTTGCCTTGGTCTTGAATTTTATCTCACTATCCTAAGTGCGCGACAAATGCTCTACAAAAAATGTTGGCTAAATATTGCTATCGACTTGGCGATGTGTTACATATCACGTCGCGTCGCATTTATCATCCACCTAAAACGAGAAATTTCGCTATCATTATTATCCTCGTCGCTTTCTTTGTCATCGTTTCATATTTCGAAGTTGAGAATTACCCGCACGCATGCGATTTTCTTCTTGTGGTACGTAATGTACACCACCAACACCTCTATACGCTAAGAACTCGGCATGAATCAAAAAACGTCTTTCTGTTCTGGTCTAAACGCGCATCCTCAAATACTTCGGACACGTCTCGAGGCGTGAGGGTGACTATAGAGCGCCTTGTCGTGCAGGGTAGAGTGGAGGGCACTAGACCACGCGGACGCTCACCTATGAGATGGACTGACTAAATTAAATCTGCAGTTGGCGAACCCATGTATGAGTGCACTAAAAATCGGAGTAGATGGCGAGAAATCGTGAGGCGAATCACATCAGCCCCTGGATACTGTGATACGACTGCTCTGTCAAGAGTGCTACGAAGAAAAAGAACACTTTGGCCTCGAACGTTCTGTACAAACCAATTTTCGGCAGCTTCCTGTAGTCCATCACGAACTTGTCCTTTAATGAACCCTGATGATTAACACGAGTTAGACTTCGTGTTAATTCGGTGCGTAAAACTCTATATCATCATTGAGCCCATTGAGGAGAAGTAATCCAACTCGGCTGAGTCGGATTCGACGACTGACCTCTCCTCGAAACTAGCAATCGGAAAGCTAGGCAAATTATTATCTTCGCATCTCAAATATGTACCGCAGTGTCTAAAGACGAAAGACTGGAACCAGTGTGTATTGCCAGTGATCTCTTATAATCAAAAGACGGACTTTGAAAGTCACGAAATGGGCGATCGAATCAGAAATGATAAAATTCTCAGGAAATTCAAGGTACTGACAGCCGATCACGATGCCTAAAGAGAAACTGTCATGTATAAGTGTATTTCCCTTTAACTCAATATGCTATAATACCGGCCTGGAATATTGTACATATATTCCTCCCTTTCGCTCCAATACAGCTTCGAAAGCATACGTGTTTTGAAGATATATGGGGTGTTAGGTTAAACGGTATACCGTAAGCAAGTGTGATACTCAACTTTTACTGTAATCCTAATAGTAAAAGTAGAGTACCACACCCATTTCTAAGAAATATGAAAATAAAAGTGTGTCCCTCGCTTAACCTAATAACCGGTAGACTATTTACATTAATATGTATAGGTAGAAGATCTTCATAAAAACTATTTGTGACTGTTCAAAGGATAAAAAAAAAAACAATTTAATATAGATTTTTTTATTGTTCGAAAAAAAAGGGCTTGATGGCTTAACTTTATACAATTATGCTCTATAATAAAATATAAGCTTACACAAAGTAGAGTACGTCAGGATACCTACTAGTTAGCAAACAAGTTGGATACTGAGTAAGCATACAAGCTAGGATACTGGGTTGAGTCACTACAAAAAATTAAATAGACCGTGTAATTCTATCATAAGACTAATTCCCTTAATTAAAAACGTTCAAAAACTAGTCACAATCTCACCCAGCGGTAAAAAAATGTACGTAAATGCTATACAATTTTTGACAGCCCCTGAGAATAGATTGCGAAAATTCTTAAAAAGAACTGGAATTACCCCTCCGCAGCTCTGGTGTCAAATTAAAAGCCAAGTCATTTGATGGGTTATTAGTCGGAGTGCGGGGGAGGAGAGCGGTGTTGGTAAACATTTGTAAAATTGTATTAGAAAAAGATAATGGCGGCGTTAATGCCGATTTTGGCCACGCGCCAGAAGATCCTCTTAACCTTTGTAACCAGAATGATAAGTTTAGTCTACAAAAAACTATGTCCATCCTCATCGCTGTCTTCATCATTTTGTTTATCGAAGTTCAGAACAATTTTCAGACAGCCAACTTTCCTATTTTCAAACAAAGCGTACGCGTTGGCCTCGTACGTTCCGTAAATACCGTTTGTCGGCAGCTCCCTGTAGTCCATCACGAAGTTCCGGATTTCTATTAGACCCTGCAATTTTTAACGTCAAATAGATCAGATAAAAAATATTTTATAGAACAGCTTCTTTCTTAGAAGTTGGAAAGTATCCCACGGGAACGTACTAGTGGGATAAAAAGCTCTTTATCTTTTGAATTAGGACATAATTATACTTCTTTATCCTAATTCAGGTCACAGCCTACTTGTGTGCCAAATTTATAGAAATCAATTCAGCCGTTAAGGCTTGAAAAAGGAACAGACAGAGTTTAGTTTCGCATTTACTTCGTTCACAAATTCCCGTTTAGGGCTTGAGCCACATTATGTGGCTTGGTGCTGCCGGTGTGTGTATTTGTATAAAACTATGGATAAAGTTTTAGCAAGATGACGGCTGAGACCCCTAATCGTCCTATCCTGTCCTAAAAGGGGAGCGATCAAATTGATCAGAAAAACCTCCACCACATCGGTCCATTGATCTCTAGACAAGTTCAGATATAAAAAAATATCTTATCAGTTTACACAATTCGCTTCAAGGAATGGGTTCCGCGTAGTTCTTAAGACCATAATAGCAGCGGTATGGATTTTGTTGAGGCTTCAAACATTTGAAGGTACAAGTGACCATGTATGGTGGCCTTAAAAGGCAACAAGCAACTGATGCTGAATCACAACAAGCACGATTGTTTTAGTTAAAGCCAAAACATTTGACTACGGGTTCGTAGGTACCAAATAGGTAAGTAGTCTTTAAGTGCCAGTGGGCAGGGCACTTAGCATGCAGAACGGATGGCCGACGGGGCGAAAGGTTTTGAAGTAGCGACCGAGTACTGCAAGGCGTTCTAAGGCCCACAAGGTAGACCAACGATCTTGTGAATGTCGCAGGAATCAGCTAGATGCGAAAACCATAAGAACGGTCGATGTGGCGATGCTTGGGGGAGGCCTGGGTCCACCAGTGGACGTCTTTCTGTTGAAATGATAATGATGATGGTGAGGTACTAAATAATATTACTCACAGGACGTAAAGGGCAGTCGGGAGGATCAATTTTGGCCATAGTAAGGGCACGTTTCACATTTTCTGCCCCATGCTTCATGATGAATTGGCAGGCGCAATCATCTGATATTGTCTGGAAATACTTGAAGCCACCGTCCACTTCTTGATAAACGTCTATTGTCGTCTGGAATTATATGAATTACGTCATGACATTTATTGAAGTGAAAACTTCTTTAGGCGCGTTGGGCATTTTTGAGATGGGACTAAACCATTGATTTCGCGACACCGTAATGATACCTCATTGTTGTAAACGCGATTGTGCTAATTATTTAGATAAGGTTACGGACCAATGTTCTATACAAGTATTTTTCTTCCACCAACACGATCTTGTTCAAGTTTTCACTTCTGTCGGCACTCCCGGAGTGCTACCATTTTTTTTTTATTCAACTATGTTTCACGCAGTATGGGGAAGGGGAAATTGGTCTGTGCCCGGCAATTGTAAAAATAAAGAGATTTAAAATTCGCCAGCTTTCTTGGGATGGTAATTTGGCAACGTTACTTAAACGAAGTTCCTTATCGCACGTTATATTCTGCACAATTGGCGAATGAGGGCTAAACCGAAAAAAGTGTAACATTTTGATCGTCACGACACTTTTACTATGCTTACAAAGCATAGTAAAAAAAATAGAAATAAATAGGAAAAAAAAAATAGAATAAAAAAATTAGAAGTCATAGTAGAAATTTCGGGTTGTTCCATAACTTTTTAATTAGTCCAAATTTTTAATTCATATTATTTATGGCACCTCTTTAGCTCATGAGCTATCCGAATATCAACAAATATTTGGCCTAGGTTTTAAGGGGGAGGCGTGAAAATTGATTCTTTGTTACAATGTATAGTGTATGTTTTTTTTTTTTTTCATTAAGAAGTACTCGTTCTTGAACTTACAGCGTACGTCAAATTGATCTCCCTATCGAGATCTACGATTATATCGAAACAGTCATGGGTCCGGTTGATCTTCTTGCGGCTGATATCGAATATAATTTTGTACTGGTCCGGGTTGTCGCAGTGCACTACGTTCAGGACCAACCATCGTCCTGGACCCTGAAAATGTATCATTTACTTCGTTAAGCAAAAAAGATGAATGGATTGTGTGAGGAATGATATGACAGAAAGTGAAAGGTAGATAATGTGTCGGCTGACAGGCGAGATTGACAGAGAAGAATATACTGCGCCAAATCCATAATAATATGCAATTAGAAGGTAGAAGAAGACACTATCCCCTCATTACAAAACGCGTTCTAACTTCACTGCAAAAATAAAAAATCGAGCCAGTTTTGATATTTCGAACTTTCTACCGATTAAAGTTCTTAATGCGCTGATGCGCTAAAGAAGCCCGCAAAATTTAAATTTTCTTACGTTTTTTTGTAGTTTGCAGGTCAGTGTGGTTGTATATTGATTCGCGACAGTAACAAATATGGATTTAAAGAAAGAAAGAAAGAAAAAGTATTTATTGGGACTCGCACAGGACATTACAAATTAAACTAAAACACACTCATTAAAACATTATAAAAAACAGACAGAATACAGAATTATATATATTATATACAGTGTACTCAGACTTGCTCAATTATAAGAACGGTGTTTTCAAGCACACGGTCGGCGACGCTCTCGGTGGTCACGCAGTAGATCAGGGGAGTGGATAATGACAACAAGTATAGAGGCCCTGAGTAATGGCTACTTTGCTCTTGCGACATAATCATTTGAATCGGCAATACAACTTTTGATGTTAGAATTGGTCTCAAATTTCATGATCTCATGAAATTAAATAGACATTCAATACGGTAATATGAACTTAGAGATTTGTGTTGATGATTTTTATCAGGGAGTTGAAACGTTACTCAAAATAATGTTGCGTGAACGTCTGGTAACGATAATTTGTACTGTTCCACCAGGATCGCAAACAAAATTAATTCCTTGGCTATAACGATACTAACAAACGGAACGAAATCTTAATTTTTTTAAATAACAATATTAAAAATAAATCGTTATTAATATATCGGTATAACGAATTAACAACGTTATTAATTTCGATACGCAACACTGCCAAAAAAATTGTGAAGAAAGGTAGGTAACCACAACTATTCATTCACAACACTGTCTGTAAAAGATGTGCACTCTCGAACGTACTTAATGTTTGAATACGGCGGGCGGTGGCTTACTACCAGCCGGCTGCCGGCCGCCATAACGGGGGTGGCCGGTGGTGGTGGTGGAGGTGGGCGACGACGGAGCGGTGGTCAGCGGGAAAAGTTCTTAAGAATAACGTTATACAAATGAATATGTAACGTTATTACAAGCGGACATAAGCATAATGATACTGATACCTATAACGTTACTTAAAATATTGTTCTACAAAAATGATATCTATAACGTTTTTTTTTTTTTTTTTAACGTTATTGATATTTTTAGGTTTTAGTATCGTTACAAACTAACATTTAGTGTACCGGAACGAACTAAATTTCGTTTTCAAGTCACAAATTTTTATGTATAGTTGATACAGCCGCGAATCATATTTAGATCGACATATAACCTGATAACTGACCTGCAAATTGCAAACAAGTAAGAAAACTTTAATATAGCGGGCTACCGAGGCTTTAGCCTTAATACAACATTGATTAACTTAGATTCGGGTTTAAAGTTCAAGAACTTTAACATTATCGGAATAAAGTTCGAAATTTAATAATTGCTCAATGGTTTAATTATCTTGTAATTAACCGACTTCAAAAAAAGCAGGAGGTTTTCAGTCCGCCGGATTTTTTTTTATGTATGTGCCCCGATTACTCGAAGACGGCTGGACCGATTCGAAAATTATTTTTTTTATGTTTGAAAGGGTATACTTTTAAGTTGGTCCCATTGTCATTTGGTCACGATCTGATGATGGGATCTTGGAGAAATCGAGGGAACTCTTCAAATATTATAGGCACATCTATAGCGATTTGTGTATTTTTAATGAGCAGTTGACATAGACTATTGTAATTTAGAAAAATTACAAACCAACCCACCAAAAACTGAAAAAAAAAATTACAGAAAATACAACCGACTTCCAAATTACAGCGTGAAAACTACCTTTATTTCGAAGTCGGTGTCAAAAAACTAAAATACTGATCCAAAGACACCGGCTTCGAAATTAAAATTATTTTTCAAATTGTATTTTTTGTAAAAAAGTTTTTGTATTAAGACCGAATTTTCGGTTTTATAATTTCTAACATGACGATATTATCGTAGACGTCCACGGCATCACTATAATAGTAAAGTAAAATGTAAGGAAATAATATACAGGGTGTTTGGCAGAACGTTGAACATACGAAAATGGTGGGTAGGTGGGGTCATCTGCTACTTACTCAGCCCTAATTTATTTGGCCCTGGCCGACTGGGTATTTTAAAAAAAAAAAAAGTTTTTTTCTTGTTTCACCACTTTCCTAACTTTAAAGTGTATTTTTTTTATTAAAAATGGGCAATAAAACAGGCAATTTTTTTTTTTAATCTTTGATGTTGGCAGATTCTTATAAAATTATTGCTTTGTTCAGATGTTAGCTAGAAAAAAGTTGAGTCCTCAAACTTACAGAAAGATTAAAAAATACTTGAATGTTAATTTCAACTTGCATTTAAAAAAAAACAAAAAATGATTGAGGAGTTCCAATTCTAGCAAAACATCCCTAGTGTGTGAGCTTTCTAATGGTATGTAATTTGCTTTTATAAAAAAAAAACTTTAAGAGTTATTTCATAATTTTATCAAGTAGGAAATTTTTGACGAAACTCTACCTTTACGGAAAGTTAAATGTTTTGCGAAATTTAATACTGCAAAGTTGGTAAAAATTAAATGATCGATTGAAATTATGCTGTACCAGTTAGGTGCGTTAATGAAACAATTAAATAATTTTAAATAATTTATTTAAATAATAAATCATATTAGATGTTCAAATTGACGCCCTTCATTCGCAATACAGGTGCGGCATCTACGTCTGATTTCTACAGTTGTTGTGCGCAGCAGCATCTCCTGTCGCATAACTTCGAAAGCAGCATTAATTTGATTTATCAAATCTTCCCGACTTTCTACTTCTGTAGTGTAAACTAGTTCCTTTGCCCTTCCCCACACGTGAAAATCGAGCGGAGTGAGGACGGGCGATCGCGGAGGCCAGGGAATTGGTCCTCCCCTGCCAATCCACGAATTTGGGAAACAATTATCCAAATGCTCACGTACAACTAGACTAAAGTGAGCTGGGCAACCATCGTGTTGAAAGACAATAGGCCTGTTTATGTCTACTTGGAACACTTCTTCCACTAATGGTGGTAAATCATTTATCAAAAAATCCAAGTAGTTGTTCGCGTTGATGTTGTCGGGCAAATAATGAGGCCCTATTAGCTTATCGCCAATCACTCCTGCCCAGACATTCACACTGAATCTCCTCTGGAAGCCTCTTTGTCTCTTCACGTGTGGGTTTTGATTTTTAAGTGCCCAATGGTGAAGATTGTGATAATTGACAATCCCTTCTTTGTCAAATTTGGACTCGTCTGTCCACAAAATACTTTTTAAAAAGTTAACGTCGTCCACATCGGTATGCAGCAAATGGCGACAAAATTGCACACGTCTCCCAAAATCACTGTCATCGAGACCTAGAACAAACAAAACATGTCTAAGAATTGATTTCAATACTGAATCTTTTCTTCCTCCGAGTTCAAACTCTACAATTATCCAAATTTTTCATCTTCAATTTTTAAGTACACTAATTGGCTTTATGGCTTAGCCATAAAGACGTAAGACCAAATTCACAAAAGGGCGTGCGACTTTCCAATTTTGTTCTAAAAAGGACCCATAAGTGCTGGCAAGTTTACCTACGCTGACCACCTGCGCAAACCGAATCCGAAATCCGAATCCTGTAAGCGCTGGCCGCCTGATTGTTACGTGAATGCGGCCGAATAGGAATAGTTTATTGAATTTAATTTGAAATTAGAATTGAATGCGCTAAAAACAACATGAGGCAAAACAACTAATAAAGAAAGTGACGAAATCAAGGTTAAATGGAACGATCAATTGAACTGTCTCATAATTTACTACATTCCACAAAATCGTATCAGATGCAGTGCATAAACGGCTTAATCTTACCTTGCACTGGAGTGTAGTGAAAAGCATGTCTACCATCTTGCCGGAGAACAGACCACACTTTCCATATGCTTAAGCCAAGTATTGAAGCTATCTGTCTAATGCTTTTGGTAGGATCCGCGTCAAACTCGGCAAGAACTTGTTCGTCAATGGTAGCATCGGGTCGTGCTGCGTTCACTCGTGGTTCTTGTAAGTTCAAGTTACCGGTTTGTCGTAAACGTCGGTAAGTACTCGCAAACGTCTGATGACTGGGTACTCGGCGGTTGGGATAACGCTCTTGATAAATTCTTCGCGCTTCACGCGAATTTGTATTAGCGCTTCCATACGCTAACAACATATCCGCGTATTCCTCACTGGTAAAAGCAGCCATTTCTTTACCAATAACAACAGGTAACAGTAATAACAAAAAACTTAACAAACTTAAACTTAACTAGTGATAACAATAAAAGAAAACGAAGTGAACAAAAACAAACGTAAGCGTAACGGGCACGTGAGATCGCAGAGGCAGTTAAGTCTCGACTGAATAAAAGAAAAGAATTCATTCTGAGGCGTCACGGTGCCACGAGAGCGAAAGAGAGCAAAAATACGCTATGACTGCGCAAGAGGGAAACAAAATTTCTACCTGCTTTGTGTAACCATCTCAAGGGAATAGTGAATGTCAATTTGCACCACTGCTACTGGCAAGCCGTCGATCCATAATTTTTACCAACTTTGCAGTATTAAATTTCGCAAAACATTTAACTTTCCGTAAAGGTAGAGTTTCGTCAAAAATTTCCTGCTTGATAAAATTATGAAATAACTCTTAAAGTTTTTTTTTTATAAAAGCAAATTACATACCATTAGAAAGCTCACACACTAGGGATGTTTTGCTAGAATTGGAACTCCTCAATCATTTTTTGTTTTTTTTTAAATGCAAGTTGAAATTAACATTCAAGTATTTTTTAATCTTTCTGTAAGTTTGAGGACTCATAACTTTTTTTCTAGCTAACATCTGAACAAAGCAATAATTTTATAAGAATCTGCCAACATCAAAGATTAAAAAAAAAAAATCCTGTTTTATTGCCCATTTTTAATAAAAAAAATACACTTTAAAGTTAGGAAAGTGGTGAAACAAGAAAAAAACTTTTTTTTTTTTTTTTAAATACCCAGTCGGCCAGGGCCAAATAAATTAGGGCTGAGTAAGTAGCAGATGACCCCACCTACCCACCATTTTCGTATGTTCAACGTTCTGCCAAACACCCTGTATAAAGACGCTTCTAAATTATCGTCCACGATAACCTCATTTATATATTGCACGTATTTGCGTAAGAAATTATAAAGCGCAATAGGTTCAAAGAGACAACTTACGAGCATAAGACCACGCCAACTCGTCACAAACGGTATACATACACAAGCACAAGCCAACAAAAACATGAAAAATTTCAACATTTTGCATCAGCTTCGAACAATACTACAAATTATGATGGATTGGAAAGCAGTGCGGCTTTAAATACATACAGTCTCAATGATTCAGACAATCATATCTCATAACATGTCAAATGCATATTTTGATCCTATCTCTGAGTAAATTAATAGCATTTATGTAGACATTAGAATTTGATTATATGTTAGATATTTTATTGTTCATTCCTTCACGCTATCGAAAATTGATTTATGGAAATAATTTTTCAGGCCTCAAATTGTTTTTAGTTGTGTCAGAACTGTACGACGTTATCTTAGGTCATGGTTGTCCGAATGTTTCAAGCCAACGCTTATGCCAAGTAGCTTCTTATTTTCGGGTAGATTTAATGGATAGATCTACAACATGAAAACAAAGCCCTGTCCGATCCGTGAGGGTGTTGTTAAGTATCCTACTGAGACTATATTTATGAGGACATTCTCAGGAAAAAAGAAAAAAAAAATTTGCCACATTTTTTTTACCGGGTTATTTATTACAATGGGCGCGGGCGGCCGTCGCTTCGTTTAGCGGGTGTCTCCAAGTCATAACTTATGACCCCTGTTGAAAATTTTCTAAGTTTTAAAGGATTCGGGGTAATTTGGTACAATAAATGTAAATTTTAAATAGCATTAACTTTAATAATATTTTTTTTTATTACTTTTTGGTAATGTTATTCCAGTACCTATGTGCCCCTTTCACATATTCTTTAAATAACCTCTTCCTTTTTCGACGTTGGTTAAAAATCAAAAGCGATTGTTAGTGGAATAACGCCTGCAACTTTGAGATAAAATTTATTTCGTGTTAATGTGTATGAGTTCCAAAAGACTATAATTTGTAACAACATACAATTAAAATCAATATGTAGAAAAAAAACACTGTTGGTCACAAAAGTTGCTTAGTGTATACGTATTAGTGCGAGTGACCATACTGTACAACTTGTACAAGTAGTGCTTCGTTGGTCTGGTGGTCACAAGCGCTACTGCTGAACGTCAGGTCCCGGGTTCAATTCCCGGGTCGGGCAAAGTGTTATTGGGTTTTCCATCTGGAATTTCTCAGTAGCAGCCCGGAGTGCGGTTCTGTGCCCGGTTGATGGCAATAGGCTCGTCCGCTATACATGGGACTTAAATAATAACTGGCAAAATGTGAGTGTACTAAAGGTACACCTCTGCCCAACCCTTCGGGGAGTACAGACGTGATGTTATGTGACTGTATTATCGAAAAAACGCATATCAATACACCGTAAGGACTATTTCTGCTTGCAGCGCTCGGCCGCTATAGTGACGCATACCTACGAAAAAAAAAAAACCGGTCAAGAGCGAGTCACACTCGCGCACCGAGGGTTTCGTACCATTTTAAATTGTCATCGGCGAGGCCGTTATTTGTCAGAATATTTTAACACTGCACACTGCCGTGTAGAATATTGCAGTTTTAGGTCAGCGCCATCTAGGGCTGCCAACTTTTCTTGAGAAAAATAACGTATCAAGTTTTGTGAATAGGAAAAACATAAAGTATCTGGTAGAAAAAAAAAAGTATTTTTCAAATTTATATTTTTATTCCCATAAAAACATATTTTTGTGTGCGTTTAACAAACGCTAAAATCTTTTTATTGTATTTGAAAGTTTCAAAGCTAGTTCTACAACCAAATTTTAGATTTAAATAAATAAATAACTCGTTTTTTATGAAATTTGTGAATGTTTTGTTTCTCTTTTCTCGCCACTTTAGGTTCATCACCGAAAAACCTCTCAGTGCAATGCAAGCTAAGTGGAGGGAACAGAGAGTTAATAAATCAGATCCATTTTTAAGATTGCCATTTGTGAAAAGAATTTTTCTTATTTTTTTTTTTATCATTAATTTATATATTCTCTTTCTTGACATTTAAGTATTGTCATAAATATAGTTCAGTAATTACTTAAGGGTAATTCTCTTAGGTAATTGTTTCGTTTTACGCATCACAGTAAAGATTAGAAATAAAATAAAGTATTTTTACATACTTTATTTTTATGCAAAAGTTTACAGTATGTTAATAAACGAAAGGCGTTCCCGTTTACCCGCAACAGTATAGCATCCATACATGCTAAAAAAAATATTAACATTCAAAAACAAAATGTTTTTATATTTTTTTTATAATAAAATATTCTCAAAAAATATTAAATTGATACGTAAAAGAAACACTCTGTACACGCGCATTTGTATTTCAATGTGGAAGTATGGCAATGTCGCAACAAACTTATGAATGACGACTCGCGTGTGCGGCGATCTATTGATGGGCGGGGGCTAGGCGCCTAGCCCCGCCCCCGCCCCCCAATAACCACCTTATTTTATTCGGAACTAAAAATAGCAACGTTGCCGGTTTGGGCAGCGCGAATACGCTAGTTACTTTACCGCGCTACTATTTTGATTTTAAACAGGACGTTTCAAATTTATTTTCATTTATTATTTTTTTTCATTCGGTTTTTTTATACTTATTTTTCTATGCTGATATTTTTGCTGATATTCTTCCATAGTTAATCGCTGGACACTGACTTTGCTATTAACTGTAGGTAATGTTCAATAAGCTCAGGAAGTGGACAAAGGAAGGAAGGTCAAAGCCATTTTTTTTTTGTATATTTGAAAACATATTTACCTACTGTTATTTGAATGGTGTTGATATTTTACAAGTTTTGTTGACATTACAGTTTTTAGGGTTTCGTACCTCAAAAGGAAAAAACGGAACCCTTATAGGATTACTCGTGTCTGTCTGTTTGTCTGTCTGTCCGTCTGTCACAGCCAATTTGCTCCGAATCTAATTAAGTTGAAATTTGGTATACATATTTCTGTGACCCAAACACGGACGTGTAACGTAAATAAATGGATTTTGAATATGGGGGGGGGGGTCACTTTTGGGGGCAAACAAGAAAATAAAAAAAAAGTTTTGCAAACTATACAGTATGACATATCAAATGAAAGGGCTTGTTGCAGGGATATTTTTTTTTTCATAATTTTAAAATGAATAAATTTAAAGATATTTATGAAAATTGATGAAAATTGACCATTCCCCCCTCTTATCTCCGAAACTGCTGAGCCTAATATTACGAAAAAAATACAGAGAATGGTTCTTTACTCATAGATTACATGAACACCTATAAGAAGTCTATGGTCTTAAAATAACATGGTAAATCTCTCAATATTGTGCGTACAACTACAAACTTACAATTGAAAGAAAAGAAAGAAAGAAAAAGTATTTACTCCAATTGCAGTTGGAATGTATAGGAGTACATGTTTTTCAACTATAATGTTAAATTTGTGTTTGGGATAAATTCATCCCAACTACGGAACCCTTCATCGTGTGTGGTCCGACACGCACTTGGCCGGTTTTTTTTTATTATGCATGCGTGTCATACATCGAACATTTTATTTCACTGATTTGTCAATCGTCGAAAACAATAATAATTGCGGTTTGATAGATTTTATATAGAAGTGAATCAAACTGCAATCTCACTTACTGCCAGATAAAAGTTTTCTGAATATTGAAAATTCGACCCTAAAAGTACAATAAAATACGTCTTTCTACAAAACTATTTAATTAATCCAAAAAAAAGAAATGCTCAATAACGTTAATTTTATACATTCAACTCATATTTCCACTTGTTACTGCGGACAATCCCTTTAATTTTGAATAAATCTTTATTTTTTTCTTTCTATTCATCATCACAATCATCATCGTCTTCTTCTACAACCTCTTGGAATTCCAGTTGGATCTCCAGACATGCAACCTCCTCGGTTCCTCTCAGCACGAAGGCCTTAGCGCAGTATTCACCGTACAATCCATCTTTGGGTAGTTCACTGTAGTCGAATACGTAGTCGTTTACGTGGTACTCTCCCTGGGGATGAAAATAATGATATTAGGATCAATTTCAGGAACAAAGTTCAGGAACTTTTATCTGAGGGATACAATACATAAAAGCTTAATACCAGTTTTTGGGTAATGTCGAACCGCCGCATGTATTCTGCCAATAAAAGTTATCTACCGATTGGTAAATCAGCCCTTATTCACTTGTCAAAACTTTTGCGACTATTTGAAATTATAGACCTTTTTTGAATGATTTCGCCCAATCTATTAAGGTGTGTCCAAACATGGTGCGCGGCTGCCGCGCACGGCCTTTCATCCTTTGTTTAGAGGACTGCCGCGCGCGAATGATTCTGTCTACCTGCCGCGCACAAACATTTTTAGGAAACATTCGTCACTAATTGTGTCTGGACGTATTAAAGGCTAGGCAGATTGATATTGCCAACTGAAACGCGCGGCGTGTTTTGGATGTGCCGCGCAGTACTGCTGCGCAAACATTCGTCAATTTAGTCCTAACTAGAGCGCTGCAGAAATGTATCCTGCAAACGCTGCGTGTTGCTACTCATGCCGCTCAATGTTATAACACTCCTTTACAGCCACAAAGCAGTACTCACTACACACAAGCTCTAACTTTGAATTAAATAAAACCTTTTCAGGTGAAAAATGTAAAGGTCGAAAAATGTCCTGATGACCGTAAAAAACTTTTTGCTACAACATAGACTGAATTTACCTCATCTGATGAAAGTCGGTACAGGAACAACATCAACTGGGCTATAAAAGCTTAAAATGGTGATTGATAAAGTTCTTGGTCACTTAGCTTAACTTGATTTTAGCATTGTTAGCAGTTCAAAACTGTATTGTTGCATAAAATAAAGCGTTTAAAAGAAAATAATACCTCTACCATAGGAAATTCAGGCGGGTCAACGCCAGCGATTTCCAAGCAAACCTTGACGTTGTTCGCGGCATACTTATTGACAAAGCTGATCATGCAGTCGTCGGATAGCACCTGGTACTGCTTGCATCCTCCGTCCACGTATTTGCATATGTCTATGCGAACCTGGAAAATTAGATGTCTTTTTATCCGACTGCCCCAAAAGGAGGGTAATGTTTTTCGAGAGTATATGTGTATATTTCTTTGGCACGCTCTGTAGCCTAAACGACTACGTTTATATAAAAAAGGTTTCTAATATTAAAAAGATTTTAAAACCCACTCCAAACTCTACAGTAAAGGCTTCTTCCAACTTCATATCTGCGTTGAAGCAGTCGTGTGTCCTGTTTAATTTTTTCTGCATGACGTCGAAATTGAACTTGGGTTGCTCGACCTCACATTTCGTGATGTGGTTCACTTGCCACACGCCAGGACCCTGAAAAACGTTAGACGAATTAGTTTTCTCAACTGTGTTGGGGTCGGCTTCCATTCTAACCGAAAGCAACTAAATATCAGTATTTTGCAAGAAGTTACTGCCTATCTGACCTCCACAATCCAGTTACTGGCTAATACGATACTTTTTTATTTATATATAATTTATTGTACACCACAAAAATACATAACAAAAAAAAAATCAAGCACTACAAAATATACAATGGACGGCCTTATCGCTTTCCGCGATCTCTTCCAGGCAACCTTGGAATGGACAGTGATTTGCCTGAACATAAAATGGGACTGTCGTTGGTGCAAATAATAAGTACACAATATACTAGAATAGATACACAGATATATACATATTCCCTGGATCTACGATATTCCCTGGTAAGATTGGTTATTCGATTTTCGAACTTTGATGCATAACGACTGTCAAAGATTTACAAATGACAGCCGGGACCAACGGCCTAACTTGCTTCCGAGGCACGGAGAGGACTCGGTATGTCCCATTCTCGGACTGACCGCGGCAAGCATAGTTTATCCTGATCGATCGACCCGTGCGGCTGTTATTACTTAGCTATGAGCCCCTCGGTATTAATAAGAAATATGGTCTTCAAATCTTACAATGTCTCCCGTACCCAGCACCAGTGGAAAGACACAACACATCACCCCACATATAACCCACAATTTCAACATAGCACTGTTTGTATTAAACGTGTATGTACACTATGATTATCAACCAATCGAACCCAATATATAATATCTCAATTGTATAAATATGTCATGTTCAGTGGCCATAATGATGCTATCGAATTGCGTGATGAGCTTCAGTATGAATCATGAATCAATTTACATTATTTTCAATAATTACCTTGTCAATTGAATATTATCTTGTAGTTACGCCAATAATGCTTATTACAAGGTTAGTATTTTTATATAAATATTATTAATTCTGAAGGATTGGTTGCATTATTGCATGGCTGCTGAACCTTAGGCCCGTGGGCCTCTAAATGGCTCGCCAACACATTTGGATTGGCCCGCCAAAAGCAATCATCTGGCGATAGTCTTTTGAAAACAGATTTCAGGTCTTCAAACCACTACCCTTATTGCGTAACTTATTTTTGTAAACGATTATGACTAATTTGTTTACATGCTGGTCCTGCTCCATAGGACAATTTAGAATCAAGACAAAATCAAACAGGTTGCTAATTTAATTGTAAAATTTATAATTTTGTGTTATATGACATTGATTTTACACTCTGTGATTACTTTCTCACACATTGACTTATATTTTTTTTTAATTAGGAAAATTGTCTACTTTGACAATGTTTGTATCTATCACATAATTAAATTATCTGTCGTTGCTTCATTTTTAATTCTTTTTACCTATTGTGGTATAGTAATTTTATTCTAGGTGCATCGTCTTCACATATAATTATTTAACTAATGTACGTACTTATACAAACTATTGTAAAACATTTTAAAAGAGTAACGGTGGAGTTTCTTGTCCATTCTTCTCCATACAAAAAACTACCTTTTGGAAGGGGCGACTAGAATCAATAATATTATTTTGTACATTTTGACGTTCAAAAGTGCCATACATGGGCCTATTTCAAATAAATTATTTGACTTTGACTTTGTTTCATTTTGACAGTTCAACAACATTCATTGCGTTATTTACGTTGCTGAACAGATTTTTTCTAAACTATGAAGCAATGGATGGAAACAGATTGTAATTGATCGCGTATTACGCAATTAGGGTACAGGTTTAAAAATATTTTGACTTGATTTTATTATCGACCTCAGATTTGTCGCCAAATATTGCTAAGTTGTTTTGTTTTTTTAGATTGTTTAAACTATAATAGCTAGGTATTTACCATAACTGTAAGCAAGTTTTGCTATGTAGATGCTCCGCCAGCTGACACGGAAACAGAATTATGGCCCACCTTCAAAATTGTTTGGGCAGCCTTGATTTACTGTGCTCGCATAACAATACAAGCTGCTTATGACAAGTAGTACTTAATGAGAAAAAAATGCGACGATACGTTTCACAGGTAGGTACAGTTCGATTCAAACTTAATGGCGGCTCAGAAGTGCGCTGCTCGCTGCGCAATACCCCACCCCTCACCCCCGCTGACCCATGAATTTGTTACTGCGCAGCGTCTCGCCTCATGTTCCGAGCCGCCATTAAGTTTGAATCGGACTGTACTGTATTTCTATTTTCTTAATGTCCCTCGGCAAACTTCGTGTTTCGTCAGTTATCGGATTTCTGCGAGTTGCCCTTTGCACTTGGTGCAGACCGGACGCTCTCAATCCACGTGGAAGTAGAGAGTTAATACTCTTTTAATTTAATGTAATTTATTTAAAAAATGGGAGTAAAGCCGCTAAAGTCGCAGGCACCATAGCTAGGAAAATAGTTTTACAGCTCTATATAGTTCACTTAATATTGAGCATATATCTAGAGCTAGTATCAAATTTCTTCGTTCTTACAACACTATACTACTTGGTAAATTCAAGTATTTATCGGATGCAAAGATCAAAGAAGATATTTTTATTGGCCCTGAGATAAGGAAGTTAATGCATGATGCGGACTTTGAAGAAACTATGAACGAAACCGAAAAACTCGCTTGGAAATCATTTAAAGAAGTCGTGGAATTTATTTTAGGGAAAAAAAAGATTATAAAAATATATCTAGTCAACAACATGCTTACTCATTTAAATAAACTAGGTTGTAATGAGTATAAAGCTGCATTTCCTGCACTCCCATATTGACTTCTTTCCCGAGAATCTTGGTACTGTAAGTGAAGAACAGGGGGAGCGATGTCACCAAGACCTTGAAAGTTATGGAGAACAGATATCAAGGAAGGTGGGATGTAAGCATGATGGCTGACTTTTGCATGCACCGAATCGTATCTACAAGAGAAAATGATTGAACAGGAGTTTTGAAGAAAGTAGATAAAGATACAATCTTCTTGATTATACAAGTCCAGAAGACTTATGATATATTTTTTGAGCCTTGAATCTTGTTTCAAACTAATATTGTTCGTTTTGTAACTAAACATTAAATTTTAAAAAAATATGTAAATATGTGAATCGTCTATAAAAATAAATCCCGATGTGCTAAAAAAAACATAATTATGTTAAGGGGGAAAAAAATAGTAGATTGTTATACAAGGGTCGACAGGAATTGATGACTTTTTTTTTTAGGTAGGGCATCTCGTAGTTTACCTCTGAGATCATGACTACTTAACCAGGCTTTCCTGTGGGTACCTTAAGCTACTAAAAACCTCGAGCGGGTTATTCAACTATGCAAATTAAAACTAGGTGAACGCTCGCTAAGGGCACCCCCTGTGGGGTACGAACCTTGGCTTAGGGCGTCAACCGGAGGGAAGACATCAAGGATGGGACGGGCTGGATCAAAGTTTTGATCATGATTATTAGTCGGGGAATTTAAAGCTACGTGCTCAATTGATGACTTTCACCCGTGTTAAAAACTCGACTTTTCATTTCGAATATTCCTATGAATACTTAGTGGGGGTTACTGAAGGAAGGATTTTAAAGCTTTTGTAGTTTTAGAATTTAATAATGAAAGATAGAATATAAGTATTTTAGAATCGAATAAGGGGTTTGAATATAATTATTATTTCATCCTAAATTGCAGAGACTATGTAGGAATACACTGGTTAAATAGTAAACTACAGAGCTATGTTAAATCCAATTATTTATTACACTTGAAATTTGAATAACATTAAGAATCTTGCTCAATTAAATTTTCTATCTATTTTTCTTCTTCATCTTCTTCCTCTATCTTCTTAAACTTCATTCGGGCCTCCATACAAGCCACTTCATCGTCTCCTTGTAAAACAAAAGCCTTGAAATTGAAAGTTCCAAACATGCTACTAGTAGGTTCGTTGCTAAAAGCATAACTTTCTATGTCGTATTCTCCCTGTAAAAAATAAAAACAATGTTATCAGCATAGTATGGGTAAAATGTCGTGAAGAGAAATGTTCTTTCAAAGATTTATGTTTGGGTAAAAATGTAGGTTGAATGCTGCAAGGAACTTTTGGTACCTGAATGACAGTTAATTGATTCAGGCGTGACCTTGCGGAAATCCATTATAAATGCAGGATGTGGATATATTTAGTAACCTGTTCCGCTCAACTATTTCTAAAGAGTCTTAAAAAGACCCCGAAAGAAATCGACACGTGTTTCACCTCTCAACGAGGCATCCTCAGGATGCCGATTGACTTGTCGCGAACTCGAACACGGCGTGTTGCCACACCAAGCACTGCGCGAGCCTGCGCTCAGTGCTTGGTGTGGCAACACGCCGTGTTGCTGCCATTAGTGAACCGATCCAACGATAATACTTACTACTTTCGGCGCTCGACTTCTTTCTCTCGGCTAACGATTGATCAAAATTTATTGAAATGAGTATATGGACATTTATTCCTATATTAATTTGTCACTTTCGTGTGAAAGTGAAATTAAGTAAAAATTACTGTTGTGTTGTGAGTGAAGCGTCTGATAGCAGCTTATATTTCCAATTGAATTTGATCCAAAACTATACCTTCGGTATGGGCATCTCAGGCGGGTCTATGCCAGCGGCCTTCAAGCAATCTGTGACACTGTCTTTTGCGTATTTATTAAAGAAGTCTATCAAACAATCTTCTACTATCACTTGAGACTGTTTGCAGCTGTCATCCACGATCTTGCAAATTTCTAAGCGCACCTGATCAATAGAAAAGTGGAATAATTAATACATTAAACATTAAGATTGAATTTTTAACATTAGTAAATTTGTTAGGAACTGTTATTATACTTCATATTGGTTATGAAGGACGAAATTCGGAATTTCGAACTCAAAGCTTGAAAAAAAAGATTAGCTAGACCAAAAAGCTGGCCAGCTTTTTGACCTGGCTGATTTTTTCTTCGATTATATATATAATTGTATTTGATTCGGGGCACTTTGATTTGGAAACTATTATTTTTTATACATAATAACAAATCTCCGATCAAGTAACAAGTGTATATGTTAAAAATATGTAAATAACAAGTGTATAAATCAGTCAAAACCGTTATTAAGTTAAAACACGTTCTCTCCATTAAAAATCATTCAACTTAATTTGCAAAATAAATAATAAGAAAAATTTAGTGTGTACAAATAAGATATCAATTTAAGCTACTACTTATCCTGTTCAAAAGTAGTCCATGCCTTGTATAACTATCTGTCTTGTTCGTACAGTGAACAAACTACTGATTATTTTCTAAATAACATACTCCAAAAGCGTCGTCAAAGTCTTCATCAAGTACAAAATGTCCTTTAAATCCGTCATGGGTCTCGTTGATCTTCATCAGAGCTATATCGAACTTGAACTTGTGGCCATCCTCCTCACATTTCTTTATGGATAAACTTTCCCAGACTCCATTGCCCTGTAAAAAAATAATGTAACAATTACGTATGGATGATTGAGATTCAAAAACATGGACCAAATGTCGTGGGGATTTTTTTTTAGTATGAATTTGGACGGCTATAAGAGTAGGGGAAGACCAAAGAAACGATGGATGGAATATGGGAAAGATGATATGGTTAGAAACGGGGTGAACTACCGAGAACACTTAAGGAGAAGTATGGAAGAAGAAGAGATGGACCGATGATCTTGTGAAAGCCGCAGGAATCCGCTGGATGCGGAAAACACAGAATCGGTCCAAGTGGCGGTGCTTGGGGGAGCCGTCTGTCCAGCAGTGGACGTCTTTCGGCTGAAATGATGGTAATGGTGGAAGAAGAAGACATTCTTCGACAACCCCAAATAAATTGGGATAAGGGCAGAATACTCTTGTATGATAATGAAAATGTCAGCGGAGTCATTAAACAGACTATGACAAGAATGTACAAGATGTAAAAAATAAACCCTGTCTGATCCGTGAGGGTGTTGTTAGGTATCGTACTGAGAGTCCATTTATGGGGTAAATTTAAGGAAGAAAGGAAAAAAAGATCACTTTTTTTTCAATGGGGAATTTTACCGGGTTATTACATGGGGCGCCATCATTTAGCGGGTGTCTACAAGTCATGACTTATGAATCCTGTTGAAAATTTGCTGCTAAATTTTTATGGATTTGTGGTAATTTTGGTACTAAAAATGTGATTTTTAAATAGCAATAACTTTTTTATTTTCAATAATAATATTTTTTTTTATTAATTTTAGGTAATTTTATTGCAGAATCTATTTCGAATCGGACAGGGTTTTTTTTACATATTGCAGATTGCTCTGCCCATGCTTTCTCTAAGTTGCCCTTTAAATTAGGTAGCAATTTCTTCAGGGTGAGAGAATACTCATTACTTCAGACTAGGCTAAGCCAAGCGTTTTGTGAAATACCAAGTTGTAAAAAAACGGGTACATGCAATGCAGCCGATAAATTCTCTTACTGAAGCTTTAGACACGGAAAAAGTAAATAAATACATAATAATATTATTGAGTAAAATCCTTACAAAATGTTTCGCGTATACCAAAGAGACACAGACACACAGTGCGCTACATATTACCAACGCCTTCGACATTTCACTATTGTGTGTTACAATCTCTTTCCATCCTTTATTAATATACACCTTATATAAAATTACATGTTCTGGGGCCATAATTATAGCTATCTGATGGCGTGATATGAAATATTGTCGTTTCAGAAACAATGGATTTTTCTCTTTTATATTTTGTACACACGGCTACACATCGAGCTATACATTTCCAGTATAAACTGACGTCACATTCTACGGAAATCCTATACAATGCGAGATCAGCATAAACTGGAAATGTATAGCTTGATGTTTAGCCGTGTGCGTTATCGTCATCATACATCAATTAGCACCTTATTTATTTATTTTTAAGTACACTTTGCAAAAGTGTTAGGTATACCACCAGATGAAACATTGAAGTGTTATGTGCTTATGGTTTGCTCCAATAGTTTCTAATGAAAGTGTAAACAAACCCTGTTCAGGTCAAATTCGTACACAATTTTGGGAATTAGTAACGCATTCATCTGTATTTATAAGATTTCAACTTTATTAAATTGTATTAATTGATTGTAATTGTAAAACCATTGAAGATAATAACCTCAATTGTGAAATGAAAAACATCTCTAGGTGATTTAAAAGAATTTTGGGTTTAATTATTCAAATCAAAGCACCCATTTTGTAAGTGGCACTACAAATTGGCATCTACAGGTTCGTTATCTGATCCGTTTGTATATATTTTTATCAGATACTTTTGAAACAGGCTATACAGTATTTGATATCTTAAAGTCTATTTATTTTGTCTACTGGACACATTTGTTCCTACTTCTTCAATATATCTCTCTGCGTATTGGTAATTATTTAACAGCTGATATGCCTAGAACTAAAATTCGTTTTGTATGGTAAATATTTTTAAATTGGACGTCCTTGTTAGTAACTTTCGTGTATTAGTGTCATGCAACCTTTTTTCTCACTTCCTGTTTAGTGATTTTTCACTAGTATAGTGTACGATATAATCGGTATATCTAGGCAATCGATCGAGTCACACTATAATTTTATGAGCTTGTTATATAATATTGTATTTTTTACTGCACAACTGTTGCTGTCCTGTTTTCTCTTCTGCCTCTCCACAAAATTGTTCGAAGGTTTTTACGGAATGAAAAATTGTTAAGTGAACCTCTAAAAACTTTTTATCGTCTAATGATGATCGAGGCGATTTTTTATAAATGAACCTCTTTTTAACTTTCTGTCCTTTTTGAAAGTTAGTCGCAGTAACTTCTTAATTTTATCTCTAGTATAATAGATTTTGTCTAGTAGACTTCCAATGCCCAATAGATACCAATGACGGAAATCGTTATATAGGGAAAAGATGAACGTAACAGTTTATTTTTTGCAACCACAAAATGTTTTTCTTTTTTGTTTGTTTGTTTATTTAACCAATTTTCTCTATTGTTACAGACTAATGAACTGCGCGCTCCAATCAGCGACAGCCTTGGACGAGCACACGATAGCAGCCGCCATGCTGCCCCTAGCCACAGCCTACTGCAGGAAATTGTGCACTGGAGTCATACAATACGCCTACATGTGTATACAGGTAGGCTATGTATATATCATAATGAACTGCGCTTCAGTCAGCGACTGCGCTGCACGAGCACGCGATAGCAGCCGCCATGCTGCCGCTAGCCACAGCCTATTGCAGGAAACTGTGCACTGGAGACATACAATACGCCTACATGTGCATACAGTTAGGCTATGGTTTATATTATAATGAACTTCGCTTTAGTCAGCGACTGCGCTGCACGAGCACACGTTTAGCGCAGTCCTATGTGTAATATATGAAATTTGGCTAATAAATGCTAATTCTATTAACTTATTAAGGAACATCCAGTATGGACAAGTCAGCAGTTCTGGGAGGCAGCCTTCTACCAAGACGTGCAGAGAGACATCAAAGCTTTATACCTTCCAAGCCCCTCACTTCATCAGAGAGTGCCCAGCCCAAGGTAAGGCATGATAGATTTATACAGACGAAATGACAAACGAGCGGCCTCCTCACAAAGACTGTCTTTGAATCCAATTATAGCTACTACATTACATTCTCTGTTTTGTGACCAAAGACTGGCCAGTTCCAATTGCTCCTTTTGGTATTTCATGATCAGTCCTTAATCGTTTGACAATTGACCAAAAAAATAAAAAAACTTTGAGCAAGATTTAAAACCTATGTAACAAAAAAAGAAACTGATAAGGGAAAAAAAGACCTTTTAACCAAGCTCCTAAATTAATTACGTAAAGTGAAAGAGCGAAAATCATGGCAGCTAAATTGATCTTCGTTGATTATTTGTTTGGCGCCACCTCAAGTTACTTACCTATCTACGTTAATTCTTAGTTAGACTAAAAACTAAAAAGGTTTATTTTTCGCTTTTCAGTTTCCTTTATTTATATATACTTTTTTGTACAGATTATACATTAAATAAAAAAAAAAAACTACAAAACACACAATTGGCGGCCTTATTGCTTACTGTGATCTCTTCCAGGTAACCTTCAATTCTATTTTAATATACCCGAGCTAGGTCTAAAGTTCTCATCAAGATTAATTTAAGCTTGACACTATGTAACTGCTGTAAACTGTTGAGGAGCTCTCTAGACTGTCCTTTATCTCCGTCATCTGATCAACTCCAGGTCTCTATTATGTTATGTATTCTTCCAAGTATCAACAGAATCGGTTCTGTGAAAATTCAATCAACCACAATTTTTTACTCTTAGGCCATTTGTGCACCGCACCGTGAACGGGACGTCAGGAGAACGAACTGGCGACGCCGACGCCGATGTAGCGACAGTACATTTACTATGGCGGCGTAATCTCGTTTCTCGTTGACGTCCCGTTCACGGTGCGGTGGACAAACGGCCTTAGGGGTGGATTTTTTTTTTCAATTTTAACTTGACTTTGACTTCATGGTATACCCTACCTATCTAATAAAATAGAATCACAAAGTCGAACCTAAAAAAATACCCGTCGATTTGAGAGTCTCCCCCTTTTACCGTCGGTTTAAAATTGAGCTCGTGTCTGTTTTGACCACTTACGAAAATATCATATCAATCATGTGTTCAACAATGTTTGAACGAGTGTTTTGTTTCAGAGATGACGAGGAATACATATCGCTGTTAAAAGCACAAGAGCCAAGCGCTTTGGAGATTGCGGCCGAACAGATGAGGCTATGGCCCAGTTTACCTCCAGGTAAAACAAAACTTAGTAAATTTTCTAGTATTTTTTTTCAGGATGACGCTTGGCATTTGACATTTCAAAGTAATGGCTATTTTTCTAACTATTTTATCGACTAGTTGCTGCCCCCGGTTCGCCCGCGTGAACCCTAATTATTTTTCTAAAATAAAATAACTCCTTCACTCCTTCAGCTATCTGTCAGTAAAAGTCCCGTCAAAATCGTTCCAGGCGTTTCGGAGATAAGTTGAAACAAACAAACAGACAGACACAGATAAAAAAAAATGTTATGGGTACCGTATATACTTTCATATGCATTTAGTAAAAAGCTGTTGATATTACAAACAGATACTTCTATTTTATTTATTTGTATATGTATATATACAGGGTGTCAGGGACATCGACGCGAAAACTGTTACCAAGGATTCGGTCTATTTTGACCGCGAAGGTATTGCACTTTTCTATGAAAGAGCAGATTTTAAAAAAAATCGACCAAAAATTTCAACGCAGTCGGGTTTCAGAATCATGTACTGAATCCATGGTATCAGCTTTTGCGTCGATGTCCCTGCCACCCTGTATAGGTGTATAGATTCAGACTTTGCCAGGTAATATTCTCTAAAATCGTCTCAAGAAACATCTAATATAATAAAGTATCTTTATCTAACTCTCACAGAAAAACAACGCGAATTAATAGCAAGCGAAGAATCAACACTATATAGCCAAGCCATACACTACGCAAACCGGATGGTTTACCTTCTACTGCCGCTAGAGGGCGCCGGCAGACGCGCTGACGTCAGAGGCGATGACGCCGACAGAGCCAGCAATAGCATTACTAACAGGTAAGTTCGGGTGACTTACCTTATTCTAATGTTAATAGAAAAAGTTTAGACCTGAGAGTAGTCCCCACCATACCTATTATTGTCAAGGAATGTTGCTGTGTTCTGTCACAGATGAATACAGATAGTTCACTCCGAAAAATCATTTAAATAAAAAGCGACTCTTGCTACGACACTATAAAGTGCAATTCAGGTCACACGGCGCTAATTACCTACATTTATATTCACGTAGAAGTTGCCTCTCTTTCTATCGCGTAACTCTTATATCTTCTGACTACGTTACGCTCACTGAATTGGCCCGACAAGACGACCCTGCCGCGTACTTGTAGCTTCATACCTAAAATGCGGAGTGAACCTTTTGTATCCACCTGTGGTTCTGGTATGAAGGGTATAGGAAGCCGGTGTAATTAAAGAGCATGGGGCACTTCAGCTAAGCCCAGATGTGGTAATTTTTACCGGATAATACTTTGTAAGCAGGAAAGACACTGCTCCTGAAATAAAGTTTACCCTTCTTTAAGAGTCCGAGCTACATCGTTTTGTTTATTTGGTGGTGAATGAATTGTAAGCTGCTTGACTTAGACTGTTCCCAAGTTGCGTCACAACATCCAGTTCTCCATTTACCGCATCGAGTTTAACACCACACCGACCGAAGCTTAATTTTCGGCCCAAAAATCACGCATCGGCTATCTTTTCGTTTTCGGCCATATACTAGCTAAAGTTTCGGCCGTGCCAAAATCAGAAGTTCACGGAATTGTCGCGCGTCATTTGGCCTACTTCATAAAGCTGGGCAGTAGCAGGTGAATCAATACAACAAGAAATACACGAAATTGTGTATCCTCTAATGGAATTATTTTGTTTTATTTCTTTTAAAGCCTATATTTGAGCAAATATAGTCTTCTCGCCCTAGGTTACACCTATACCAATAAAAACAAAAAAGATTTCAGTGTATACCGGAAATATTAATATTTTTTAGTGTCTAAATCTTTTAGTTTTCGTCTGAAAATAAAACTAAAGCCGAAGCTTCTCTTTCATTTTCGGCTGCAAATCCATTTTCGGTCGGACACTACTAATCTTTTCTTCACGTATTTAGTCCATCTAACCTGATAATGACTAATCCTGAAACTTTTCTGTCCAGTGTCGCCGAATCAGACAGTGTGGACGCGGAGTCTGGTTTCGAGGAAGCTGACCCTGGAGAAGCTGGCAACAACGTCATCAAGATGGTCTCCAGATTTGTGGATAAAGTAAGTTAAAAGCAATTTTTTACCAGATTACTGACTGTTTCTAACGGCAGGTCAATTTAAAATATAGAATAGAATAACTCTTTATTATGATCACCATAGTAATACGGATGAAGAAAAAAAAAATTTTTTTTGTTCGTCTTGTAGATTATTAAAAAAATATTGGATACATATTTTTTTATTATTTTATCAAAATATTACGGCGATACATTGAGTTAAAATGTGCCATGACGTCACGAGTATGTAGATTTTATACTTACTTGTGACATAGCGATCCTCACTCCCCAACTTTAATGCGTTTTATCCAAGTCATTTTTTATTCATATGATGAAGCAATAAATACGTGTCTAATATTTTTTTATTATCTGATTGACGGACTAAATAAGAAATTATTTTTTTATTACCAGACATCGTCCCTAGTACAGATATAAATGTAGAAATTTTACATAGGGTGATACAATGGGCAGTCTTATCGCTATTTTTAGACACAACCTTTGGATGCATTAAGGGGAGAAGGAGAGACAATACTGCAGGTATTCAAGACCTGAATCGAATCATTTTTAGATTTCTCCATGTGGAAAATCTTGTACGCTGTTACGATCCACTGTTTTTTTTTTTTTCTTTGGTCCCCTAAATAGTAAAAGGTGCCATTATAGACCGTTAGAAAAGTAATGAAAGTGTCCTGTATTCGAAATAATAAACAAACGGTGGCGCTCCGGGAGTGCTTACGGAAGTGAAAACTTGAAAAAAAAAAAATCGGCAACCACGGTAAGACAGGCAAACAAAATTTAACCAAACTTTGTCAAAAAAAAGTGAAGTTTTGAAGTTCTCATATTTTCGTACACCTGAAAATCAATTGAGATCATAGACGTGATAAAAGATGAAAACATCAAAACACGATATTTCAGCGAAAAAAAAACTTTCTTTGACTTTTTCTTTAATAATTATGGTAACATAACCTCAAAATCGGGCAAAAACGGTACTTTTTGCACTTTTAGGTTAGGATATCTCAGAAACCTGACGTGTTAGAGCAATTCTGAGGCCAGATTTGAATTCAGCGCATCGAAAACCTTCGGAAATATATAGTCTGGTTTTTGGTTAAAAATTTTGTCGGCCTGTGTTATCAACGAGTTGCTGTCTTTTACTCCACGGTGTCGGTTACAGGTCGCGAAATCAATGGTTTAGTCCCATCTCAAAAATGCCCAACGCGCTTAAAGAAATTTTCACTTCAAAAATCATTCAATATAAATACAAAGTATTCAATAGAAATATTATGGTTTTTTTTTTGTGAAAAGTATTAATATGTCACATTTTTCTTATCAGGTATGCACTGAAGGCAGTGTAACAGCCGACCACGTGCGCTGTCTACACCAGATGATCCCAGGGATCGTGCACATGCACCTGGAGACCTTAGACGCCGTAGCACGTGAGAGCAGACGCCTGCCGCCTGTGCAAAAGGTAAGCTTGAATTTCCCTATCGACACTGCCTACGAAAATAGCTATAAAATGGCAGCTATTATTCGAATATAATTTACATGTATTGACACTTAATCAACTATCTAATTTAGCGTTATGTAGTCTTAAGTTGGTATTTGAATGACAGTTTGTAATAAAAAAGTTTTAGATTGGTTTCACAGCCCGGGAGAACCCTGCGGGCCGCCCGTACAGGCTCCCGGAACGGAGTCACACGTGAGGCCCTAGAACATTGTTTCACAGCGCCACGGATTGGTCCGTAAGCAACCCGCTCTGGGTAGAGCCCGTAAACGCTAGCAATCGTATCGTACTAACTCCCTCGTTTCAGAGCACTGCGGGCGCTACCCGTACGGGTCTCCCGTGTGCGGGCGGCCAGTGCGGGTCTCCCGGACAGCTGTGAAACCAGCCTTAAAAATCTTGGAATAAAATTTGAATTTTGTCTTGTGTGTCGAGTTGGTGTTCCCAAAACATGATACACTATCTGAGATTCTAAATTCAAATATATATAGTCAGTAAGGTATTAAATATTAACTCCTTGTGAAGATATGTTGTATTTGAGAGTATTACACAAAGTTAAAATTTAAGTGCCCACATTCCGTCTTTTCCTATTATAGTTGGTGCCAAATAATTTCGCAATAGCGGTCATTGCCCTTGCCTTTATTATCCCTTCATAGGAAACGGAACGACAAACTATGTACCGTGTTTCTTTCGTGAGACAGTCGACTTGGTAATTGCTTTATCACCCTAAGGTTGAATGTCACTAGCGCGTCATTTAACGACAAGATATATTTGTCTATGTGACAGTTAGACAGTTTCAATCTTAGTGTTTTTTTTATTAACTGGGAATTATTGAAAAGTGATGAAGCAATAGCGAAGTCGACTATACCAATCATTTCAGGATATTTTATCGAAATTTGTTTCTGTTTGAAATTATAAATGGAGAATCATAACTATAATATTGTAAAAGCGAAAGTGAGTTTGTTACGCTTTCACGACTTAACTAGAAATAAATAAATAATAAATGAATGGCATATAAAATATTAATAGAATAAATGAATGAAAGGAAATATAAATACATAGGTAATAGGATATAAATAGTTCTTAATTTAATAATAAGGAAAATTGATAAAGCACTCTCCCTCTATCAACCTATTTAAAAATTTGCTGTGCCCGACAGGTTCCATAATTGTTTCTATTATATTTTTATTTACCACCTGTAATTGTACATTATGGTTTGCAATAAACGTTTTGATTTGATTTGATTTGAACTACTGAACCGATCATCATGAAATTTTGCATACACATAGAGTACCTTTTATCATGAAAAAAATACTGTTTCCGAGGAATAGACATTGAACGCGAGCAAAGTCACGGGCAAAAGCTGTAAGAAATAAAGGTCAATGACCGCCATTGCCCCTCTATTTGACACCAACTATACATTAACTTTCTTCATTCTAGCGCCTCTCCGGCATTTTTCGAAAATCTTTCATAAAATCACGCAAGCATTAATATGCTTGCCCTCGAAGGCGCGACGAGACGAGACCTACACAAGACAACAAACGAATATGGAATTAATATAGTACTTAATAAGGTACATATTTCCGTGAAATTTTTAGGGTGGTTCGGGTACTTCATGTGTATGTAGCTTTAATTTGTCTCGTCCTGCCGCGTCGCCAATGTCACTAATACAAAGTGCATGCCGTCTTATCTTTAACACGATGGAAATTTTTTGGATATAAAGGGATTTTCTATATTGACTATGAGAATACTGCATTTTGAAAATTTGTTATTACAGAAGAAAACCAGTTTTGAATCATCAACACAAAACTTTCCAAAAATGGTGTTGCGAGATTTACGCCGTTTCTGGAACGAAAATGAAACGCATGAAGTGATGCGATTGGATGTAGATAAATCATTCAACCAATCACAGAAGTTTACGCACGCTTGACAATTTGTCACATAAATTTTGCGATCATTTTCGTTCGACAAACTGGCTATTAGGTAAAGCCTTTGTGTCTCGTCCTATGCTATTTGTATTATCATATTTTCGCATCATATATTAGCGTTTCGACGATTATTAAGTCTACGTCTGACTATTTTGGACATGATTTTAAAACAAAGGACGAAATAATAAACGTGCATGATCTTCCCAATTATATGCAAAAGTACCGTGCGTTTCACGTCCCTAATAAGGAAAATTATTACCCTATGGGTCATTGTATGGGTACAAAATCTACCTCTTAACTCTCCTAACTGCTCCATCTATTGTTCTAGCCACGCATAATTGCGCCAGCATTAGTGCCCGGAGAGACGGTATCAGTGCCAGCACTTCGCGCCTACCTCGTCAGCGACGGTCGTAACACTGCACTGTTGCCAGCTGAAGGAGCATTGTTCCTTACTAACTACAGGCTCGTGTTCAAAGGCACGCCTACTGATCCGTACGGTGAGTAAATTTGTGAATATTCGCCCCTTTACGGTATGTCATAAATATACGAATAATGCCGATTACTCTATTGAAGAACGGTCCCTCAACACAGATGAATACAGATGGTATACTCCGCATTTTAGATATGAAGCTACAAGTACGCGGCGGGCCCGTCTTGTCGGGCCAATTCAGTGAGTGTAACGTAGTCAGAAGATTTAAGAGTTATGCGATAGAAAGAGAGGCAACTTCTAGGTGAATGTAACTGTAGGTAATTAGCGCAGTGCGACCTGAATTGCACGTTATTGTGTCGTAGCAAGAGTCGCTTTTTATTTAAATGATTTTTTTAGAGTGAATTATCTGTACTAATCTGTGGTTAGAGCTGATGCTCCCGGTCAGTTGAGGCGAAGCGAGTTATAAGGGCTACAGCATAAGTTTCATTGCACATATCATGGCCTCCACACGTGTCATGCGCCTGTAATTTTTATGAGCTTGTTTTGTAAATAAAAAATGATTTTGTGCTTCTTTTCCCCGTTTTTTGTCGCAAACCAAGGACATTATTTTGATAGTATAACACCTAATGTAACGCTGCTCGATATTTACATATACGTATAGCGACATCTACATTGCCACATGCCAACTGCGCATCACACTGACGTCATGCGAAATCCTGCATCGTGCAACAAGAGTTTATCGCGCGATCAGCATATATATAACTCCCTGACAGCAATCGTCGGGCAGTCGGACATTGACCTGTTAAATAGTCATGACCTCATAGGTCAGCTATGAGACGGCCTACAGAAAAAAAACAAAATGTCATCGGTTAGTTGTCCACCAGACAAAACCCGTGTGGTCGGAGACCCTCCCTTTTCTATAGAGGATGAGTGAACTGTACACCATGTTCCTCATAAAGATAAACTACGATAACATGGCGCGCCCCTCTACTTTACTGTTTCAATGGGTCTAGTGACTAGACTCACGAATAAATAAATCCTCGGATTTATTTTTGTTTGATGGTCGTCTCAGTACGCACACAATGCGTTGTGAGTCTTGGTGGCGCTTTGTAAATACATTTCACAAATACTTTCAACGCGCGCGCCATGTTATCGTAGTTTATCTATACCTCTAAACCTCTAAGAGTAGTAGTATATTTGTTTTTTTAATGTTTTGCTTTTTCTTTGCAGCCTGCGAACAGACAGTGGTCCGTTCATTCCCGCTATGTTCCCTGACCAGAGAGAAGCAAGTCCGCACGCACTACCTACCGCATTTGGAGCAGTCGCTACAAGAAGGACTGCAGTTGAGATCTGCAACCTTCCAGCTCATTAAGGTAAACCACAACCCTGTCTTTGTAAAAATACCAATATCATTCAGCCGTCTCTCAATTGTGAGTTTTCAGTAAATAAAATATTTCATTTTCTATACATTAATATTAACAAATTAATAGAAACAGGTAAATATTTTTTACAGCTATTTGCGAAGTTGCCAACTTTTAGAATACGCGCTCTTAATAAGCATTTGTATGTATAAAAGTGACTATGTCAATCAATACATAGACCATAGTACAGTATCGTTTTCAAAGTCAAATCATTTATTTCAAATAAGCCCATGTATGGCTCTTTTGGATGTCAAAATTTTAGTCGCCCCTTCCAAATGGTAGTTTTCGTATGGAAGAAGAATGGGCAAGAAACTCCACCGTTCCTCTTTTAAAATGTTTTACAATAATTTGTATAAGTACGTACATTAGTTAAATAATTATATGTAAAGACGATGCACCTAGAATAAAATTACTATACCACAATAGGTAAAAAGAATTAAAAATGAAGCAAACGACAGATAATTTTTATGTGATAGATACATGGTGCTCACATATTTACAAACATTGTAAAAGTAGACGATTCTCCTAATTTAAAAAAAATAATAAGTCAGTGTGTGAGGAAGTAATCACAGAATGTAACATCAATGTCATATAACACAAAATTATAAATTTTACAATTAAATTAGCAACCTGTTTGATATTGTCTTGATTCTAAATTGTCCTATGGAGCAGATCATTATCTTGGATATAATCCTCCAATTTGTAATATGCTTGTTTACAAAGTGTACTTTAAATATGAGTTTTAAATTTACTTTCATTTAATTGCAATATGTCTCCAGGTATTTTGTTGTAACATTTAACACAGTTAAATGCGTGTGTCGCAGGTGGCGCTAGACGAGGAAGTAAGCAGCGAGGCAGTGGAGGCGTTCCGCAAGCAGCTGGCGCGCCTGCGCCACCCCGAGCACGTGCTGCTGCACTTCGCGCTCGCGCCGCGCGCGCCGCCGCCGCCCAAGCACTGCCAGCCCAAGCACCACACGCTCAAGTACCTCGCCAGACCAGCTGCATTTATGTCCAAAATAATAACAATGAGAGAATATAGACTAAATATATCGACTCAAATTAAAGTCATTTATTCAGATTAAGTTGAGAATCAGCACATTTTTAATGTCAAAATTACATAAAACAGTCCCCAAAACGCTCGCCCTTCACCAGTTCCTAGTCCTTTAGCTGGGAAAAATATTGTTTAAGTTATTTTTTAAAGACTAATAGTTGTTTTCATGTTTGGAAACTACATTGCCAACGCGAGATCTTTTGTGACGCGATCAAAACCATAACAAAACTTAATCTGTTCAACAGGGGCTTCGCCAAGAAAACTCTACTCAAGACAGCCCGTCGCGCCGGGCTTAAGCCGAAGCCATCTAAACGTCAGAAGTACGTGCTGCCGTCAACCGACGCGCGCTCTCTGACGTCACCGCCGCTCATGTCCTCGCTGTCTGCTGACACACTGTCCTGTGAGTCTCTATTCCATATTCAAACCCTTAATTCCGAATTAATGTTATTTCCACCCAAACAAATATAAACTTTACGCTAGTGTATATTAAGTTGGCTTCAGAGTGAGTACTATTGAAAAGATCAGGAAGTTTTACCGCAAATCGAACTTAATGTATGGGTGTTAAAGTTATTAAAAAAAAAAAAACATTATTTATTTACATGTTTTGAAATTAAATTACCAATACAAAATATTATGTAACATAACATCATACATGTGTTATGTTAAGCCGTCGTAGCATATCCAGTACTTAGGAGCTACGATGTAGCTTACCCTGTACTTATGAGCTACGGCGTAGCACGCCCTGTAATTATGAACTACGGCGTCGCACATCCTGTACGGAGCTACGGCGTAGCACACTACACAAAAATTCAAATTACAACTGTTTTACTGTGTATGTTGATCAAAATTCAATCACTAATGATACAATATTTACTAAATAATAATCATTTAAATATGAAAACGTCATGTTTTCATAAAACTTTATTTAAATGTTTAATATTTTTATTTAATAATTAAATTTTTCAGTGGAAGAGCTAGAACTAGGTGGCAGTGAGACCACAGAGAGCCCGGCTGCACGTACATTGGAACGCGTGCGAGAGCGTGTGTACGCACGCGACTGGGCGCGCCTGGGACTGGCGCAGCCGCCCTTCAGGCTAGCACACGCCAACGCTGTCTACACGCTGTGTAGGAGGTTAGTTCAACTAGAACATCAGCCCCTTCCATCATGTTTTAATAAACTCTGTTCGATTGGTCATAAAACAGTGCTGCTAGTGGCCATATTAGTTTTAAAAACATTAAATAGTCGACGAGCTCCTTATTTTTCCCTGTGCGTTTGTTTATGCAAATCGAGGAATTAAAAGATTAAGCAACTTTAAGACCATTTTTACGCGCACAGTGCCTGAAACTTATTTTATTCCGGCTTTGCAAATGACAGTTCGAAATGTTGACTTGGATATCTCGCGCACTAGACGGCCACGACTGGCCGGAGTCTAAAAAGCGTAAAAAATACATTTCTGATACTGTGAAAAAAATGATCCTAAAGTTTCTTAATTGTAATTTCTCTATTTTCATAATTATGTCTAGTGGTATTGTATGGTGGCCGGCTAGTTGGCCGTTGCGACCAAGTGCGCGATTCGTATCGGTTTATATAGTTTACCTGGTCGCTGCGACCGCTGGTCTTGGTCGTAACCGTCTAGTGCGCGAGATCCCTTAATATTAGAGTTCTTAAAAAAATCGTAGATTTCTGAGGGAAACAGCATGGATGGGTTTTGATTCGAGAATAATTAGAGACTGCGCAATATAAAATGTTAACTTTCGTAATTTGCAATCTCTGAGCGTTGCAGATAAACATAGTTCCACCACGTTCTGTTCACTTCTGGTTTAAAAAAAATTAAACGTTTTAACCATCAAACCCCTCGGTTTGACACTGACACGCGCTTTACGTCACTTTGACATTTTTCAGAATTTTTCGGCATGACCTGTAATTTTTTTATTATTTTAGTTATAATTAACGAGGATATCCGTCAGGCCATAGACTGAAACCGCCCACAGACCATATTAGCCTTTATTTTATAGTAAAAATAGATTTTTAAAACATGTGTACACACGGCTACACATCATGCTATAAATCTCCAATATAAACTGACCTCGCATTCTACGGAAATCCTATACAATACGTGATCAGCATAAACTGGAAATGTATAGCTTGATGTGTAGCCGTGTGTACCTGCCGTGACCAAATGGTCACGATGGGGTCTTAAGGGTCGCTAAAGTGTCGCCGTGACCATTTGGTTACGAAAGAGGTGCCCCAACCAATAAACTAACGTTTTCGTGTTTCTCTTTTCAGTTACCCAGCAGTAATCCCAGTACCGGAGAGCTTCGGCGACGACTCATTGCGTAGAATATCGCGCTGTTACCGACAAGGACGGCTGCCAGTTATCACCTGGAGACATCCGAGGACACATGCGTTACTATCTAGGTAAGCTGAAATCAATATAGTAGGTATTCTCATGTCATGTAGAATGGAAATATATCATAGTTTGAACAACTATAACGGCAAAGTGTAGAGTGAACAATTATTGAAGGAGAAATTGTTGAAAGCAAACTGTTTAAAAACGAGAAACGATACACAGTCGTAATGTGGTTTGGGTTTCGTACCTCATAAGGAAAAAACGGATCCCTTATAGGATCACTCGTGTGTCTGTCTGTCTGTTTGTCACAGCCAATTTGCTCCGAATGTAATGGACCGATTCAGTTGAAATTTGGTACTCATATCAATTTCTGTGACTCAAATATGGACGTGTGAATTTTCAATATGGGGGTCAATTTCGGGAATAAATTGCAAAATTTAAACAAAAGCACAAACTGTACCGTGTGACATTTCAAATCATCTCATTTTTTTTTTTATAATTAAAAAATACATACTTTTAAAGATATTTAAGAAAATTGATGAAAATTGACCCTTGTCTCCGAAACTACTGAGCCTAAAATTAAAAAAAAAAATACAGATAGTAATTCTATACCTATGGATTACAGGAAAACGAAAAAGAAGTATGTGGTCTTAATATAACATGGTAAATCTCTCAATATTGTGCGTACAAACTTACATTTGTAGCTGGAATGTATGGGAGAACATGTTTTTTAACGACAATATTCAGTTTGTCCTTGGGACAAATTCATCCCAACTACGAAACCCTTCATTGTGCGTGGTTCGACACGCTCTAGGCCGGTTTTTTTTTTCTTATTTCATACGATGTTTATTCTTCTTGCCTTTGTCTTCAATAAGAGTTCTTCAGGTAATATTAAGCGTGGTTACAGATCAGCCGCCCCCCACCACAAAGGTGTGATGGGAATGCTGAAGTCGAGCCACCAAACTCCTGGCAACACACAGAGTGGGACGGAAACCACTTCCAGCTTAGAACAGGTAATTCTTACTTTAATTCACAATTACAAGATGACGCGAGAAGCATGAATAGTTTTAATTTGATATTTTAGAGAGAATTTCTCAAATGAAACTGATTGTTATAAGCACATCTAAACCGCGTTCAAAATTCGCTCTTAGTTAGATAACTTGCTACGGATATATCAACATTTCGTTTTGAGAGACAACATCTATTGCGTGAAAATTTATTGAGGCGCGTTGCGCATTTTTGAGATGGGAAAAAACAATTGAACTCGCGTCACTGTTACCGACACCGACACCTCATTAAAAGTATTTCCTGCACAATAAAATTGTTCAAGTTTTCACTTCTGTCGGCACTCCCGGGGTGCCACTGTTTTTTTTTAAACATAAAATTAAAGTGCTTTTCGTTAGGAATTTGCTGGTCCTCCGAACCATGTCCGTAGGATGTGTCTTAGCATCTAGCATTGGACCACCGTTAGATCACTAGATCTAACTAGAGGTAGATGATACCTAGAGGTAGATGATAACTAGCCTTTTCCGCAACTGTATTGAGGTCAGCTTTCAGTCTCACCGAATGCAGCTGAATACCAGTATTTTACATGAAGCGACTGCCTATTTGACCTCCACAACCCAGTTACTGGATAATACGATACCCCTTGGTAAGACTGGTTGTCAGACTTTCGGGCTTCTGACGACCCGTAACGACTGTCAGCAGGATACCTCTAAGTAAGACCGATGAATACCAATTCAATGATATTATTTATTTATTAATTTCAGGAGCGTTACCTAGCAACATTAGTGGCCTGTACACCAGCTTCCCGCGGCGACCTAGAAGACTCCAGTTTGAGTCTAGATTCTCTGCTGCTCTGTTGCGAAGATCAACAGGCTACACATACTCCGTTGTTGACTAAAGCGGCCGGGACACTTGGGTGAGGACAATTGTATTCATATTTGAACAATAAGGTGGCCTCCTGTTACCTTTCTGTCTGTCATAATAATTTTATTTTTGATAAAATTCGAATATCGGCCTTGAAATAATAAATAGATGGACTAAATTGCAGTAAAAATAAAAGGCTATGTCTTGGTAGACGGATTGATGATCGCAGTATTTATGTATTCCATATTCAAATCCTTGTTCCTAAATTGATGTTAGTTCCCCTCAAAGAAATATAGACTTTACGCCATTGTAAATTAAGTTGACTTCAGGATGACTACTACTATTGATAAAGTCGCCAAAAAGTTTAGTTTTACCACAGACTGAACTATGTGTGGATTTTTTAAAGTAGTTTTTCCAAAAACACATGTTTACATGTTAGAAACTAAATTCCAAACGCAGAATATTTATAATTGGACAGGAGACATTGCTCAACTTTTATGATGTTTACGGATGAGAGAAAGGTCTATTTTCGACGGCAACTAATTACATGGGAATAAATAGATACGAACTAGGCGCGTTTAATCATCACGCTGATATTCTCTGTGCTCCCCGAACAGCGAAGTTCATATAATTTCTCAGTCCTGTAATTTTATTGCAGTCACAATTAATAATAATAGATGTCAAGCTACATGCGCACTGCTTGCGCATCCACACATTTCGATTAAATACAAACGCATTTCTGGTCTTTACCACGAATTTAAATTTCTAAACTAAATAGACACGGAATGATCAGATAAGTATAGTTATTGACTATTTTGGTCTATGGAATTGCATATGGTGTCGATTGCTTACTTTTTGTACAAGAAATGCTAGCTTTTACTTTAAGTTTTTCATTTACAAAATTAAGCGGCCTGAAACGGCTATCGTTGCCAATCAACCTAGGACGAACGATTTTCGAGTTACCACCGGACTGTTAGCATTATTTCTGAACATTTTAATATGAAGGTTTAGCTCAATTCCCGTGTAGTTTGTAAGCCAAGTAACACGTCACTTACGTATCAGCGTGTTGGGTCGCAACAGCGGCGGCAAGGGCGGCTCGAGCAGCTCGGCGCGGCACTTCGGGCGCTGGGGCTCGCTCAAGGACCGGCGCCAGCCCTCGCACCTGGACCTGTACGCGCCCAGGCAGAGGCTCTCCACTGCTGACGCGGACTCGGGTGAGTACACAGACTTTGTAGCTATTAGGCGGTAGGAAAACCAAATGTTTCTTTGCAATAAAATTCACTGAAATTGTTTCGCGAGTTGCAGAATAGAATTGACAGGTTGGTTCATAAACACGATGGTATAAAGTACGCGCGGCACTAGTGCCTCAACCCCGTGATCAGAGTTATAGGTACAAAGATTATGCATGCGGTGTTTGCCTGTTATTGGTTGTGCAGTTAGATTCAAGACACTATTACCCATATATTCCTATCTGTTTATTATCTATAACAACTGTTGGTGAACCTTAATAAAAAATAAATCTTGGGAGGGAAATTATGAAGTAACTTCTCTCGCTCTGGGCGGAGCGGGAGGGCGTTTCAGACTCTTACTGACTAAAACCCACCCGTTCCTTCGGTTGCCCCCTTGCCGGGGGCCACGATCTCTCTTTCGGTTTTCTTTGCATCTCCGGCAGGTACTTATGTACGCCTAAAGTTGCGTGAAAATTAGCAAGAAAGACGAGTCCTTGTGGGCTCACAACCTTTTAATGTCTTTTTATTTTACTATTCTGTGTCTGCACAGACAAAATTAATAATGAGACAAAAAGGCATCATGTTTAAATTTGGATGTGCAATGTCAATCATATGAACATGAAACATGACAAAGTATGGAAAAAATATTGACTAGTGCAACCTTATAATAAATGACATTTAAAACCCTGTTTGTAGCCCCAATTCTATACGAATGACATACTAGAAAAATCACCTTCTGTACATTTTGTCGGTCAGTGAACACAAACAAATATATGAAGCAGTAGTTTTTTTCTTTTGATTCTGGTGTCGGTCGTTTAGTAAAAGTTGTTCACAATGATTAGTTTAACGACTCTTTTTTAGGTTTTCATTTATTTAAAAACAAAACATTTGTTTCAATTAGACCAATTATAGGCATTTTTGAAATTTCAAGGAGTCGGTCAGTCAGAAAAATGAAGCTTAAGTTACCCATTCCAAAGCGTAGTAGGTTCCTATGTTCCTATTTGACTGACCTCATGTGTCCCCGCAGTGTGCGGGTCGGCGGGCGGCGCGTGCCGGCGCGCGGCGCTGTACGTGGTGTGCGACAAGGGCGGCGCGGGCGGCGCGTGCGCCGGCGCCGAGCTGGTGCCGGCCGAGTACCCCGACGCGCGCGCCACGAAGCACGCCTTCAAGAAGCTCATGCGGGCCGCCGTGCCGTCCGCGCCGCCGGCCGCTGATCATCCTGGATTTCTAAGGTAAGGATGAGAGTCTAAACTTTTAAAATCCTCGATTCGTCAAGTGAGATAACACTTGCGATTTGTAACAAAATACTCGATTTAGGGGAATTTTGAAAAGGTAGTCACGGCATAAATCACTACTCGAAGCTGCAGCTTCGTTGTAAACATCACTCCCTAATAACAATAACTTAAATTTGACAGTTCAATAAACATCTTATCAATATCAGTCTTCCTAGCCTTTTCCCAACTATGTTGGAGTCGGCTTCCAGACGAACTGGATGCAGCTGAATAACAATATTTTACATGGACCCCAGCAACTAAGTTGTCAAATTTTCGGACTTTTGACAACCCGTAACGACTGTCAAAAATCCACTTATGACAACTAGGACTAACGGCTTAACATGCTTTTCGAAGCACAGAGGGGTCGTATGTATGTAAAGATGATCACCGATCCACGGACCAACCGCGGCAAGCATAGCTTAACGTGCAGCTTTTATTACTTAACCACAAGAGCCCCCAATATAAATCTATCGTACAAAATGTTCTACTCATGGCAATGGTTATGTTTGATTTGTTTGCAGTTTAAATAGGTTACTAATTGGTTGATCAGATTCAATCCTATTTATAAATTACCGTGCAGTAATAACAGATTTTTGGTTGTGATTCGGCGTTATAATCTAATATTTTTGTGTTCAAGGAAAATGCCATAATAGTTATTTATGCAATCGTTGTATAATAAGAGGTATTAAAACACGAATGTGGGGGTTTATCATACGAGGCGAAGTCGAGTGTGATAATAAATATTTGCATACAAGACTTTATCTACACACATGATATGAATCCTCTATAAAAGTTTCTGAAACCGTGTTGTATGTACAATATTGTTTTCTCGACTTTTCTGGTAATAATTGGTTAGAAATGTTCTTTGCTGCATTAGAAATATCTAGTGATGTGTTATCAAAGCTTGTATCACCTATTTTTGTAAACAACAAAGTAATACATTTTTTCAATACTAATATCGAACAAAAATGGCGGGATACGATGTGAATTTGAATAAGCTATAAGTTTTTTTTTTAAATTACATCGCTGTGATAGTTAAACGCGCGTGCATGACAGTGTTATATTTTGAAATTTGAGTTGCATAATGAAATTTAGCACATTATTATAACACTCATTTGGATGATATTATGGTTACTATGACACTGGCTGTTTTAATGCTGGCAATAAGCTGTTTCAGAAACTTTTATAGAGGATTTGTAGCATGGGTGTAGATAAATTCAATTCATTCAACTTTATTTTCAGATTAATAGAAGAATCAGGTTGGCTGTGGCAACTTCGGCAATTATTCCAACTATCCGGTGCAGTAGTAGATCTCCTAGACCTGCAGGGATCTTCCGTGCTACTGTCTTTAGAAGACGGATGGGATGCTACGGCTCAGGTAACACAAACATTTTACTTCTTTTATTTTGTTATTTATAAGTTAAATAAAAAATAAAATCATTAAACCTTCAACAAAATAGATTAGTAGTAACCAGGCCGGTAACTACAAATTTAAAAAAAACCGTGATTGTGTGTTCAGTAGTCTACACTTTGACGTCATTTGTTTAAGTGACATCTCATTTTTTTCATCCTAACAAAATTACTGTTAATCTCATTCTTTCATAATATAGCAAAAATATCGAAACATTTAAAACTTCTCATAAACTTGAGGTCTCTGTCGAATATATAAGTTCGCCTTTTTTTGAAGTGAAAACTTCATTAGGCCCGTTGGGCATTTTTGAGATGGGAAAAGACAATTGAACTCGCGACACCGTTACCGACACCTCATTTTTGTAAACGCGATTGTGTTCTTTATTTATATTACGTTACGGATAAATGTTCTTTGCAAGTATGTTTACTTTAAAGGTTTTGGAAATATTTTTTTTTTTAGTTTTCACTTCTATCGGCACTCCCGGATTGCCACTGTTTTTTTACGCATGTTCATCTGTATAATTCCAGATATCATCACTAGCGCAAATCTGCCTAGAACCTTACTACCGAACATTGGAAGGGTTCCGTATCCTGGTGGAAAAAGAGTGGCTGGCACTTGGCCACAAGTTTCAGCAGCGGTCCAACATAGGAGCCACGCCGCAACAGGGCTTCACGCCAACCTTCCTCATGTTCCTGGATGCTGTGCATCAGGTAGACTTTAAAATCTAGAGTGTTTTTAATTTGTTCAGATACCTTACTGAATAAGCGATGCTCAAAATGAGTTGAGAACTATAAATAAATATAAATTCGCTGACTCACTTTGAATGACGAATGATGATTTGTTGGAGATGAGAATTTCACCGATTTTCGCTCCCCTATTCTATGCGTGCATTTCAAGATGTGTGAACTGTCAGAAGTTTGCGGTTATAAGTACTGGTCGACCGAGCTCTGCTCGGGTGAAAATAGAAATAAACATATCGTCCAGGTATACCAACGTTGTATCACATTCCCGAGGCTGTAAAAACAGAAAAAAGAAATTTTCCCAGTTATGACACCTAGTTATATCGATTTTTCGCCCCGTAAACATATTGCAGCTTTCATCGAAATCGTTAGAGCAGATTTCGAGAACGTGAGTAGAAATCTATACACATACAAGTATTGCTCGTTTAATACTAAAGGATTAATAGTAAAGGATAATATTCCAACTATTAGTTAGTTGACCAATTGACCAAACCCAAGCCGCTCCCTTTCTTCCTTCTCCCCACAGCTGTGGCAATACGAGGCATCCTCAGGATGACGATTGACTTGTTGAAATTTGTGAACGCAGACTCCGGACTTGTTTGCGTTCAGCGGTCGGTGTGGCAACACGCCGTGTTCGGGATGCCTCGTTGAGAGGTGAAACACGTGTCGATTTCTTTCAGGGTTTTTTCTTTATGGCTCTTTAGAAATAGCTAAGGAGAACAGGTTACTAAATATATCCACGTCTATTGTATCAAAACAAATCCTTTAGCTCTAATGTGACTTACCTATATTTCTGTATAACTAACCAAAATCTTTCCTTCCAGCTCCAGAAACAGTTTCCTCTAGCCTTCGAGTTCAACGAGTACTACCTTCGTTTCGTGGCGTACCACAGCGTGTCCTGTCGCTTTCGGACGTTCCTATTGGACAACGAGGCTCAGAGGGCCGAGTTGGGGATCACGGCCGCTGATGATAAGCGAGCTGATACTAACAGAATGGTATGTGGTGTTCATTTTTATTGTAAACTAGCTGCGCCCCGCGGTTTCGCCCACATAAGTCTCGAGCCCGTGAGAATATCGGGATAAAAAATATCCTATGTCCTTCTCCAGGTCATGGTCTACCCATATGCCAAATTTCATGCAAATCCGTTCAGCCGTTTTAGCGTGATGCCGTGACCAAGGGAAATAGGGATTCATTTTTATATTTAAAGACTAGCTTTTGTTCGCGGCTTCGCGCGCATGGAGGTTCGAAATTATATCACAAGAACGTTCTTGCGGGATAATTTCCAACCTCCACGATACGTGGGTATGATACCTGGGTTAGGACATAAAACACAGCAAAGAAAAAAAAGAAAAAAAAAGAGAAAAAACGTAAGAAAAGTATCTTATGTCCGTTCAGCCGTTTAGACGTAAAAAGGTAACAGGCAGACAGTTACTTTCGCATTTAAAATATTAGTATGGATAAAGAAATAAACTTGATGAGTTGGATCCGCATTAGCTCTGAACCGAAAATTAACTGCATCATACTTGTTTAGAGCTGAGAAGAAATATGACGCATCTACTTAGCGGCTTTTATTAGATATCCTCAATCCTGTCAATTTCTAAATCGATGAATTCTATGTAGCCTTTTAGTGCAGTTGTCTCCGGCACTTTAAAAGTACAAAGACTTTGAATTTTAAGATCATCTTTAAAATTAAAAATCGTTTGAAAATTTAAGAGATTTATTCTTTTAGATTAGTCTACAAATTGATTACACTAATATTTTTACCGGAAGTCACGAGATAGTATTGGTTATGAACTTAACATGTGTTCTTTTAGGTGTACTTATACGGCGCGGGCGGCGAAGCGGGCGCGGGCTCAGAGGAGGAGGCGCCGGGCCCCGGAGCCGCGGGCCCCCGGGCCCCCACGCTGGGACACTCGCTGTTTGACTACATCGACAGGCATCATCAGAAGGCTCCAGTCTTCTATAACTTCTTGTACACTCCTGATTTGGATAATCCGGTGAGTTTTGTAAACATAATAATTCATTCATATTATAATTCAGAAACCTAAGGATTTTTCCTATTACAGAATTAATTTCGCGCGAAGTTTTTTAAACTGATTGTTAAGAAAATTATTTTTTAAATTGTAAAATGGCATAAAATTTTTCACCATAAAGGGTCTCAACAGCATGTCGTACGAAAATCTACGTCAGTTTTGCACACGAATATTCAACTTTGTTTTCTTTTGTCTGAGTCCAAAGAGTAATGGCAATTCTTGAGAGAAGGCTCTGTTTAACAGGAGGTGTTTCTTGTCTCAAACGGCCCTAGACCTCAACCCGATTCGACCCCATTGACCTCATTCATCGTCCTCATTTGATCATTCATCGTCCTCATTTGATTGGAAATTATCGCGACGATCGCTTTCTATGAACACCTGGTGACTTGGAACCCCCCATCCCCTCTTTTGTGACCCCGTCTTAACATATACTATCTTTGACAGAACAGGTCTAAAACATAACTCTATCTATACAGGTGCTCCGTCCAGTGTCCACAATCAGCGCACTAGAAGTATGGCAGTACTACACCAGCGAGGAACTGTCGCACGGAGCGCCCTATGACCTTGAAGTGTTGGCTCCATCTGAACCGGAGACCAGACACCCGCAGCGAAGAGTCGTCACCGCTGGGTAAGAACATTGAGCTTGTTTTAAGACCATTTGTACGATGCTCAAGCATGAACCTGTGGCGGCATGTACATTGCCACATGCAAACTACACATCATGCAAAATCCTGCATCACGCAAGCAAAGTTTGACGCGCGACTAGCATATATACAAAGTCCCGACATCAATCGTCAGACAGTGCACTACCACCCGTCTGATCGGAGCATCCTTCCTTAATTTCTTCTTGTTTTTTTTAATTCTAGATATCTTCAATTTAAAACTAGATTTGAGAAGACTTATTTAGAGACAAGCCTTGTGTGTCATAGACAAAAATGTCGAACATGCATATTCATTTTCTTCTCCCCATTTAACCAAGGGCATGGGGTCTCAACTCGAACAAATTATAATTAGTCTTGAAAAAAATTCATAGATGGCAGCATAGGCAACAATTATGAAATTAACAATCACTAAAAACTGATAAACGTCTGAATTTGGCTGAAGTAAGATTAGTAAAAATCAAAACTTCCTTGTTTAATGCTGATTTATACATTTAAACTCATAAATCACGTATTTCCAACAAAAATGATAAGTGAAACCTTTTACTTGAATTCGAACCCATAGAATGATAAAGTTAATCATGAGTTCTTTGCAATAGATGGCGTTTTACTCATTTTGTCATCACATACTGTATAAACGTTTAGTAGGAAAATCAAATAACATATTTTTATAATTTAGTACCTACTTTACAAAGAAATAAAGGAATTGGAAGAAATGTATTAACTTGTTTTTGGCAAATACCTACCTTCTTAATTATATTTTTTTATTTTACCAATACCTTTCTAAAACTTTCTATAAAAAACCGGCGAAGTGCGAGTCGGACTCGCGGACGAAGGGTTCCGTATCTATACTAAAGTGACACAAAACTATATTTTAGTTTGACAGTACTAAGATGGCACCGAGTTATTAATTTAGTGAAAATGGCAATTTTGCTATTCTGAATTAGACGTTTTTCACCTAAAATTTTGATTGTCTAACTATAAATTTGACTATTTTTAATCGCAATTAAAAAGGTGTAGAATAAAATAAGTTGTCAGCAACATTTTAGATGTTGATGTTGGTGTGAATTCTTCAGGTGCCAAAAATATTGTTTTTCTGTTCTTTTACTAATATCTCGAAAATGGTGTGTCCTATCGAAAAAATAATGAAAATTTCGACCCCCTCTATGAAAGCATTAAACTCAACATTTTGGTAATAATTTTTCATATTTTCCATACAAAAAGTGAAAAAACACAAAAACACGTCGAGGCTGCCCTGCCTGCGCGCATACGGCTCTAAAAAAATTCACGGGTTAGGTTAGACGTGGAATCGCGATTGTAAAATTCGATTTTGGTTGTGTGAAAATTATTTTTAAATTTAGAGATTTTTTGCAGAATAGTTTAAGATTCTCATAGCCAAAAGCAAGGATTTTTTGTGATAGTTTAGTTAGTTTGTTCGGTGTACAAGAGAATCGGCACCATTAAGCTTTAAAAAGCTAATTTTTATTACAGTCAAGTGTCCCCCCCACCCTGCCAGCTAAATGGTTGGTTTATGTGATGAAAGATCACAGGAGTATTTATAACGAAATTAAAAGGAAAACTCTCTATCACAGCTAAGTAGGCTCTATAAGTTAACGAGTAATAATCAACCAACTTAAATTTGCGGTTGCAAAAACATGTTCTTCCATACATTCTGTATGGGAGAACATGTTTTTCAACTACGAAGCTAAGTTTGTTCTTGGGATACCAACTTAACAACTACGGAACACTTCATTATGCGTGGTCCAACACGTACTTGGCCGGTTCTACTTGATATTTTAAAAAAAATTAAGTCGTCGTTCGCACGGACGCAATCAAACGCGGCGGGATTTTATCGCGCACTGGATTTTCAACTCTCGGTGTTGAACCGAGCGTTGAGAATCCAACGCGCTGGGACGCACTCTCGTCCCAGCGCGTTGAAAAAACACACTTGGATTTTCAACTCTCGACATCTCGGCACAGCGTTAAAAATCAAGTGCACGAAAAATAATCGCCGCAATTTTATTACATCAGTGCAAACGTGGGCTTACTGTTAAAATAAGTTCGGACGAAGAACGCGTGATTTCAGTTTTAGGGTATTAGCAATAGTAGATTTGGTAACGAGGAGATGAAAATCTAGACTTAGCATTGAAATACAAAAAAATACATAAAGAGGCATTCACTGCCACGTGAAAATTGCTAGCTCACTCACAAAAATGAAACTATCCCGCCAACTCGAGATATGTTTGTTGTATTGTTATTATACTTGTCCTTGAACGTACCGTGCGATGTGTGAATGCCATAAGTATCTAAGTCGACTTCTAGATGGCGTTATAAAACTACAGTCTCTGGCAATTTGTGAGTCGCTGATGCTGCCATCTGTTAAAAAAATGGAGGAAGAAAAATAGCCAGCTCAATAGTCAGACTTAGGGAGGTATCATTTCTTTGTATGGGATTGGGTATCTGTACTAGTATATTATCTGTGCCAAATCTTCTGCAAATCTTCTAGTGTTAGTTGTAAATCTGTCATAACATAATTTAATATTATTGTCATAGGTACGAGAGCATAGCCCGTAGTATGCCGGACTCTTTCTCCGGCTTGCTGGAGAGGATCCGTCAGTTGGAACTGGAGCTCGGACACCTGCCGCAGAAGTGGCGCGTGCGGTGGGACCAGTTGGAACTGCCCAACACGCTGGAGTTGCAGGTAAACTTTTAATATTTGTTGTTGTGGTTTGTCTCAGTGTCCCACACTAACCTGTTTTTTTTTTACCTCACTTTTTCCATTTTACAGTGCAATTCATAATATTGTCTCTTAAATGTTTAGTAGCTCTCAAAATTAAACACCACCGCCACTGACCTTGTTATGTGGCAAGATGGCGGATTTTATTAGAATCAGCTGTTCGACTCAATAGGATTATTATGTGCTTCAAGGTTATTTTGGTGCTAATATCGAATTGTGTCCTATTTATTGGAGGGGCGGCAGGTACGGTCAGCCCCGGGCCCCATGTCCTGGGGGCCCCCAAAACTCGAGAAATATTTTTTAATTAAATCGCAAACAAGACCTAAATATTTTAGTAAATAAAAGGCAGTTTGTAATTGGGCCCCCTACGCACGCTAAATACTGTGCTAAAATTTTTGAGCTCGCTTGGCTCACTCTTGCAACTTACATTCCTTTTTTATCGGACTTCTCTGCGTAAGTCGACAATGCAACTCCAATATAAATGTACGAATAGTAAAAAAAAAAAAAAAAAAAACGAACGTGACTCTATTTTGTTAAGTAACTGGTACCTTTGTACTAGTTGAGATATCAACCACTTATTTTCCTCGGCGAAGAACGGGCAAGAAATCCATTGACACAATATTATATCGTATTACAGCGCAACTCATCAATGTCCTCTGGCGTGGTCCGTCGCGCGACTCTCGCCTGGCACAAGCGCGGCACGCTGGAGGTGCTGGTGCGGGGCCGCCTGGCCGCCGCGCCCCCGCCGCCCGCGCCCGCGCACCGCTGGGCCCCCGCGCCCGCGGCGGCCCCGGCGCGCTGCGACCACTGCCAGGACCTGCTGTGGGGACCGCTCAAGGTATGTTACACTCGCGGCGCACCGCTGGGCCCCCGCGCCCGCGGCGGCCCCGGCGCGCTGCGACCACTGCCAGGACCTGCTGTGGGGACCGCTCAAGGTATGTTACACTCGCGGCGCACCGCTGGGCCCCTGCGCCCGCAGCGGCCACTGTCAGGACCTCTGTTATGTAAAAGTTTCATAAACTACTATTTGTCCAGTTTCCCTACCTCCCTACGTATTGATCAAAATCTTAAACAGCAAAACTAACAATGCAAGATTAACAAAGTACACGTAACTCCCCCAGACGGGCGTGCGCTGCGTGGACTGCGGCGCGTCGTGCCACGAGCGGTGCGCGGAGGCGTGGGCCCCGCCCTGCACCAAGTACAAGGCGCCGCCGCCGCCCGACGCCGACGCGCTGTGCCCGCCGCTGTCGGCCGGTATGTCGCCACTTCCACATCATACCCCATTTGCTTATTTTATATTGCGTATGTTGCAAATAGTAGATTGTTCGCCTAGGGAGCAAACAACGTTTTTTAAAGCGAGAGCGTTTCTTTGAATCCGCACTGGGTGGAGCGAAGGATTCTAGAAAGAAAAAAAAAAAAAAAAAAAAACAAAAAGAACATAAATCAAAAAGCAAAAATAAAGCATAAAGTAAAATCCTGAACGCAGCGAGGGATTCAAAGTACGTCACTCGAGCTTAAAATAATGTTGCTCCCGAGGTGAACTCTACTTTTTATCACCTTCTATGAGAAAAAAAAAAAACGTAAACAGTCCGACCCCGTCAAGAATGAAGTTGCTTCTCACGTATGATTTAAAACAAAAACAATTTTTTTACATTTTGACCTCACTATCGACTTTAGCACCCTCGAAAACTATGGAAACGACACCCATGACGAAAAATTTGAATTTTTTTAGAGCCGCCATCTTGTATTTTTTTTTGACCAAAATCACACTTTGTCTCTTTCTCTTGCCAACCTGTTCATACAGTATTCGTGTTTGATCTCTTTTGTGACTGGAACTTTTATTAAAAATATACACATTCCAAATTCAAATCACTTTAAATCCCTAAGGATTAAAAAACTATTTTAGTCCCTATTTACGAAGAATAAACTAGCTCTTTTTAAAATACTATTTTAATCATTAACTTTGAACTGCCTTAATTACGCCTGATTAACGTTACCAAAATAATCCAACTTTCTAAGTTTTAAATTAAAATCTACTGTCATCTCATGTTAGTTAACCGAAATTCATCAACCAATTTTCGAGCTTTTTCAATCTTCATATAATTTTTATCTAAAGTATAATAATTGTGGTTTAACAGCTTTTGAATAGGAAATATGTCGAACGGCCATATTTATTTTCCAGATAAATTTTATCTGATGATTGAAAAACTGGCCCTAAGTTTTTAACAGTATTTCAACTCCTAGATCAATCGCTCCAAATTAGCCATTAGCCTCATTCACTCTTGTTTATTTCTAGGTGTAGCAACACTGCAGTCGTCATCACAACAATACTATGAACAGTTCTCGTCCAACGTGGCAGAGAACAGGACGCACGAGGGACACCTGTACAAGCGAGGAGCTCTGCTCAAGGGATGGAAACAACGGTGAGTGGTATTTTTTAGAAACCATAATAATTATGTAGAGTAAGAAATAAAAAGTGGCACTCCGACAGAAGTGAAAACTTATCAACGCCCTGATTCCTTTTACTCCACGCACCGCAGCAATCAACGCGTTGATGTCTTTTTAATGGTCAAAAGCTGGTGTCATCACGGTGTCGCGAAATCAATGGTTTAGTCCCATCTCAAAATTGCCCAACGCGCCTAAAAAAGTTTTCCCTTCAACAAAGTATTTCAAAATAAAAAATCATTTATTTATTCAAATTAGGCTGAGAATCAACATTTTTTGAAGGTTAAAATTATATAGACAGTTCCCCAAAACGCCTACCATTCAGCACTTAGTTCAAAATTAGAATCATTAATACATCTTTCTAAGTTAGTTTTGTTCCATAAGAGAATTGTTTTTATGGAATAAATTTAACTTAGAGAGATGTATTAGTGATTTTCTGTAAATACATCATTATTTGTTGTTTGTAAGACACTGACTTGCAAATTGCAAAAAACGTAAGAAAAATTGAACTTCGCGGGCTTCCACTGCGGATCCGCCTTAAGTGAACATACTTCTAGAATGCTGCCCTAAAACTTAATTTTTACTCGTTTTTGCACGCGTGACAACAATAGAAACGGGTTTTCTACTGATTTTTGTGCTGGGCCACAATGCTTTATCAATAAATCAGCTGACTTGCAGACACTGAAAAATAGACTGCCAATTCAAACGAGCGACGTTTATAATTTGTTTAATAATGTATGATATTGTTTCAGTTGGTTCGTATTGGACTCTATCAAGCATCAGCTGCGATACTACGATGCTATGGAAGACTCACACTGCAAAGGGTTTATTGGTAAGCTATTTTTATACCTTTTTTTTTTGGATGGGAAATTATCGAATAACTTCTCCCGCTTCTGGGCGGAGCGCGAGGGCCTCTTACTGACTAAAACCCACCCGTGTTCCTTCGGTTGCCTATATAGCTAAGGGCCACGACAACCCTTTCGGACAATAACCGCAACCCCGGCAGGAATTTTACCCCACGTCTTATAAACTACCAAGTATCTGTAACTATTAGGTACATAGTACCCGTCTGTTTCAGTGAATTGACACACAATTTTATCTATATCTACATATATCTAAACTATTAATAAAGCTACAGAGTTTGATTTTTGTTTGTTTGTTTGAACGCGTTAATCTCTGGAACTACCAGTCGAATTTGATAAAAAAAAAATGCATTTGATAGCCCAGTTCTTGATGACTATAGGCTATTAACATCGAGCGGAGCAAAAGGAAAAAAAAAGTCAGAAAAAATCCTAAGCGAAATTGAAGTAATAGCGCGGGCAGGAGAACATGAAATGTCACGCAAACGAAGTCGTTGGTAGAAGCTTATAAAAATTAAAATTATGTGGTATAATTCTAGATTTAGCGGAAGTGATAACAGTGACGCAGGCATCGGCCGCGCCCGGCCCGCCTAAGAAGTGCGACGATAGATCCTTCTTTGACGTAAGTATTACAAGTGTTGCTCTATATCAACAATAAGAAGCATGCTTTCTAGTTCTGTCTTTTTTTTATTTTAGCATAGTTTCTCATTAAATCTTCTAGGAATTTTCATCTTCACGATCTGCCTATCTTTTTCCCAACCGCCTGAAGCACTGGTTTGTTAACCTCGATCGGGCGGGTCGCTACCTAAGATTGTAATTCCGAACCATCATTACTTGCACCTGTAGTAAAAAATAATAATTAAGCACTATAATTGAATAGGGAATCTTACAGTTGAGTAAGATTCCCTATGTACAGTTTTTGAATTACTCACTCAATTATTAAGTGTACATTTTCTGGTTTTATTTAATAAAAAAATATATTTAAAAATACTATATTGGGGTCGGCTTCCAGTCTAACCGGATGCAGCTGAATACCAGTAAATCCTAGTGTATTTTCACAGCAATTTTATCTGACATGATTTTATCTGATTGACACAGCAATTTTATCTGATTGATTAAAATGCCTTGTATAAGAATACAAGGCATTTTAATCAATCTGCTTAGCATTTTCCCGACTATGTCGGGGTCGGCTTCCAGTGTAACAGAATACCAGCATTTTACATGGAGCGACTGCCTATCTGATCTCCACAACCCAGTTACTGGGTAACACAATACTCCTTGACAAGACTGGTTGTCAGACTTAAGTGTCTAAATGTGATAACGATAAAAAGCATAATTTCTCATTAAAGCACGTCAGAATATTTTTAGAAGGAGAATACTATTGCAAAGAATAAATATAAGCTAAAATAAAATAATGCACGTGTAACAATCTTTCCACTGCCATATTTTAACTTTCTAACAATAATGTCCTTCTACAGCTGCGCACAAGCCGGCGCACATACAACTTTTGCGCGAGCGACGCGAACGCTGCGCAGGAGTGGATCGAGAAGTTGCAGGCCTGTCTGCAGTGAACACCCACCCTTATACCCCGCAGTACAGCGCGGCGATGATACCAAACATCGACAGAACTGTCGATAACATCGACAAAAGATGCGACGATCGACCAACACCGAAGTATATCTGTCCAAAGATATAGCGGCAGTAGAACGAGTGGAAATATAAAATTCACGGCTGTACCAATATCGATCATTTTCAAGGCGAATCGATTATGAGAAAGGCGATTATTCCTTCAATTTTCATCTAAGACTTGATTTAATGTTATTACAAGGCTATTATTAGTTTTGTTTTTCTATATTTATTATTATTAGAAAGAAATGTATTTCCGGCCACTGGCCGTTAGTAGGGCACGCCATTGTCCGGCAGTGGACGTTTAAAAAAACACAAGCTTATGTATATTGACCATAGTTAATATTTCTTGGTTATATGAAGTTTATACTCGCGCTAAACCCCGCGGGGCTAGGCAGGAGGCTTTGAAATATTTAAACTGATTGTGTAGGGGCTATGATCTCGATGCGGTGTAGAACATGGACAAAGTCGATTGTTTTTGTGAGAGAATTAGCTAACGTACTCTATATAAGTATTTTGTTGACTGAAATAAATAAATAAATAGTATTTTATAGATACATGTTTTGCCATAGCAACTTGCAAACTGACTGGTTTACAATACTTGTTTGTCTAATGGCCGTAGACTCGCTCCCTCTTGCATTGGACTTGCTCGAAACTGGTTGAGGTAAGATAACTATAAAATACTCTACATCTCTGCCCGGTCCCTCTGGTCAGAGCAGGCATGATGTTATGAAATGAAATCATACAGTATTTTTTTTTAAATTATTTGGTGGGCTCGCGTTTGACCGATGCTGGCGCTCGCTTCCCTAAAAGTTAGCTATCCACTCCAGAAAAATCCCAGGTTTTAGCTACCGAGAAACTAACTGGCAAGGAGTCCACGCCTTAGCTGTTCTTGTACATACATGAATTTGGAATCTTAGATAATTTTCATTAATATCAATGAACTTACACTATCTACTGTAGCGTCATGTATTCTAAGTTGATTTTTGTGTAACCATTTTGTAATGATCAAAATCAATTTTGTTTGCAATGGAATTTGAACTTTGTCATGTATGACATTGAGTTTGTGGTTCCAATAGTTTCTAATACATCTTATACTTATTTAAAGTTTTAAAACCACTTTAATATTTTTTTCCGTATGAAAATCTCACAAAAACAATGGCAAAAAACATAGTTATGTCAAAGTATTTATAATTAATATTAATATAAATAATAATGAATTAGTGTCGTACGTATGTTTCTCGTTTGTAAATAATGTGTCGATGACTGTTGTGTAAAGAGTTCGGTTCCCGTTTTGTGTAATGTTATGTTGTTAGTTCACTTTAGATGTTATTTGTATTGTTTTTTTACGGCGAGGCGGTTCGTGTTGGGGCGTTGCGTTAAAAGTGCTTTTTAAATAAGTTAACTGGTTACACTTATATTTTCTGCAAATACATTATTCTTATTTTTACTCAAATCTGATAAACATGCACACGCTAATACTTAAATAATTTTAATATTGTTTCATCCGTAGCCATATAAATGCAAAGATATGCAATTTAAGTCATAATTTTTTGGTTATAACAGTTATTTTTATCGAATAATCTACTACAGCACACAAGAAAACGCTACGTTTCAACACTCAAAAACCTTCCCTCGTACATATTATAATTAAATATTATTATACCGACGTACATTTATAGACAAGTAGAACACTATAATTAGTTCTAACATAATATTCCTTGTAAAGAGATATTATTTAAATATTTACATTCAGGAATCTCGTTCCGTTCACCTAAACAACTTGTTACATACTCATTTTTGTATGATTTGTAAATAAGTACACGTTTTATTTTGTTCCACATATCAGGAGGGGGAGACTCTCCCCTATTTATGTACATACATAACTAGCTCATGTAAATATTAACGTTATTTTTTCGGTAATTGCATTTAATAGCACGTCGGGTGGGTTATGAATGTTTTAATGCGTGTGCGCAGGTTTTGGTCTTGTTTTATTGTTTTTGCATCGATACAAATGGAACTGAGGTGTAATTAGATTGCGGGCGATCGACGTCGACTAGACGATATTGATTCGATACTGATAACTTTAGAAATAATCGATGGCTGATCGATCTGAAAGGTCAATAACACCCATAGACCACAATCTAGTTACAGATTTAAGCTAAGCATATTACAGATGCATCACATATCGCATTTCAATGCAAGGAGGATATATCAAACGCCGCGCGACCTGCGCAAATGTGTGACCTCTGTTTGTGTGCGTCGTCCAAATGTGTGTCAGCCTTTATGATTAAAAAGTTAAAAGAAAAAAAAAAGATAATTTTGTAAAAAAAGGTGGTAACTCGACTTCGCGTTGTATCGATGCAAAACTAAGGACCGGCGCTCATACAAACGAGCAGAGATTATTTGTGCCAAAAATGCACAAAGTGCACAGACACCTTGCTCACGTGTGTTGTATCATAAATGTCGCGATGCCGATGTAATGGCTTCACTGCCAGGGTAACATGCGCGAAGTGACTAAATTTTGCCGTCGCAGTATCTCGCAGCGAAACGAGATTTACGGTAAACGACCGTAAATATGGCCCATTTTATTACGCGACGACTTTTTCTCTCTGTGTTGAGCCGAGCATTGAGAATCCAGCAGAGCGCATCCTAGCACGTCAAGAAAACATTCTGTTGGATTCTCAACTCACGATACATAGCAGAGCGTTTAAAATCGAGTGCGCGAATAAAAATCGCCTGTGGAAACCTGGGCTTAGAAACAGCTCAGCTTTTTAAAGCGTTTTCTCTGTCACTTTTATCTTTGTGACAGTGATTTCTAAAGGGTGAAACCAAACTACTCTAATTTGTGAGTCGTCGCGTAATTTATGCTTCATCGTTTTTTTTTTATATAAAATTCCGGTTTGTGCCAAACGACGACGCAAAGTGAGTTGTTGTTGTGTAAATTACGCGATTCATGTAGACGACCGAAATTCCGCTCGTTCGACCTCAACCCTAATGGTCGATGTGCCATATTTACGGCCAGGTACTGTACTAATTCGTTTAGCCGCTAGATAATGCAACGACAGACTTAATTCGCTTTGCGCATGATAGCCCTGCTGAGCTGCAATAGCAATATAGTTTGCCTTGTACTTTGCATACGAAGTGGCTTCTGTGTGCTTCGGACAACGGGCGGCTGTGGAGGGGTTTTAATACTATCTTAATTATATGAATTTCCTGAATATTTTTTCCCTCATACAATATTAGTTGTTTTTGCATTTGTAATCCAAATAGCTAACAAAAAGTTAAGTATGTCATGTGTGATTCACTGCCAATAAAACATTATGGTGTATTGGTAAGGAAACAGAAGAAAGTGGTTTCTTCTGTTTCCTTACCAATACACCTCTCACAGCCTGCCCCGAAACAGTACCTAATGTAGTGTTTAGCCTGGCTTAGACAGATGTAACCTCGATGTGAACCTAGCCTATTGCTGTACGTTCCAAGCGTGCAATATAACTGTTAATACATGTGTACTTTCCCTTTATTAGCAACAAAACATACGCAATTTTAGACGTGATGTGAAACTGACTGAAATTATTATGTTTACATTATTATTGCTAATTTTGTCATGGGGACACATTTATCTGTTTTATACTGAAAAAATCGTTTTGTTAGACTTATGTTAATTGTTACGTTATGATCACAATGTACGGCGGTAGGCTGAATGATAACCTGTGACAGTGCACTTGCGTTCCATCAAATAAAGAGATTTTTAAAATTGTCAGCGGTTATTTTATTTTATATCCTCATTTCATCGCGCTTGTATTCCTCGTAGGAGTAGTTGGAGAGGTATAAGCTCACAGTCACACAAGTCACGTTTAAGTCCCATGGTACAGGGGCGAGCCTAATGCTATTCACCGGGCACAGATCCAGCCTGGGTTTCTACTGAAATTTTCTTAAGTGGACACTAGTCGGTCATTCTTCCATACACACGTAATATGGTGATTACTCGTCTGTTTGACGATGTACGTTCAAAATTAGATGTCTTGTCATTATCTAGCCCTGTATGGCAGCAGATTTGGGAAAAAGTATTGGTTTGGGAGTTATGAGCGTTGAAACTTCCATATTTCAACACTAATTTTAACTCTGGGCGTAAATAAAAAAAAAAACAGTGGCACTTCGGGAGTGCCGACAGTGAAAACTTGAAAAAAATCGGCACAACGGTATTCAACGCGTTGATGTCTTTTACTCCACGGGTGTCGGTAAATTCCGTCACAGTGTCGCGAAATCAATGGATTAGTCCCATCTTAAAAATGCCCAACGCGCCAAGTTTTCTCTTCAATATCTTGTATGCAGTATGAAAATGGCAAAATAGAAACCATACAGGGATAGATAATTTATTGAAAAGTTCAAATAATATTATTTTGAGTAGATACATCCAGTTGATTTTCCATAATATCTGTACGCCCAAAGGTCTGTTCATAAAATTTTACGCGCTCGTTTTCGTTATAAATCATCGTCTATTTCACCAAATAAATATATAAATAAATAAAACGATATAATTAAATAACTTTACTAAATATCATGCATATTAGCTACGCCACCAACGAGTTCGAGCCGCCTACAAGTGGTACCTTAATGGAATACCCAATAACACTGCCTGACCTGGGGGTTGACCACAGGAAAGACACTATGATCAGGAGTCGTGGTTGCGACCAACGAGGCAGCCTCGCTCTTTTCTGAGCGAGTAAAATGCGACCACACAGTCCAGAGTACAGATGCGGTTTATTATTATGGGCTCGACCCACGAATACCTCCGCTCGTGCGCCTACCCCTGCTTTTATAGGAGGGCCATTAAAGTTATCGCTAAACGTATGTCCGAGAATCCACCCCAGACATGGATAATCAGAATTCTTATATTATTTTTTTCTGCCGATTTTCTCCCTCGACTGTGTAGTCATTAAGACTGGTTTCACAGCTGTCTGGGAGCCCTGTGCAGCCACCCTACGGGCTTCCGGAACACAGATACACGTGAGGTGCTAGAAACATTGTTTCACAGCGACGCGGATTGGTCCGTACGCGCGATCCGTTCCGGGTAGTCCGAACAACGCTAGCAAGAGCAACTGTATCGTATTAACTCACTCGTTTTAGAGCACTGCGGGCGGCATTAGAGAAACACGATAGAAAAATTGGCCTAAGATACTTAATAGACATACCTACTTCTTTGAAGTTGAAATCGTTTGTAATTTTACCTATCACTCAATGTGATAATGACTTTACTTGAGGTAAAAAAACGGAAAAGCAATCAAAATTCCGTTTATCCATATCCACTCTGGGGTGGACAGATGAACACGCGTTTCCGAGTATCCTCCCTAGGGTGGTTGTTTTAGGGTGGACAAACTGAATAACACGCCACGAAAACCGCTACGCAGGAATACTTATTCTACGTGTTAGGCATCAAGGCAGTTGTGAAGGCTTCTAGATAAACTATTTTTGTCCTAAATAAATTATCACTTTTGAGTTTATTCACTTTTTGAAAAATCTATCTGGGCTCGGACTCCACCAAAGCGGGGATGGAAATAAATTTAAATAAATTTATTTCACTCTCAAACTACGGCAAAAATTTAATCTATGAAGTACAATTTTAAGGTGTTTGATGGTTGTACAGCAGCACATAATGATATACCAACTCCTAAACTAAGTCAAGCTTGTATTTTGGGAGTAAGTGGTTCTTCAGGTGCAGGAAATACATAGACACAACCTTATAGCGTGTGACTGACACTGACATGGCCACCATCAGGAATTTTGATAACACAAAAAAATTGTCGCAAATTAGTAGTATTTCGCCAGATGAATTTGTCGGTCACTGGTTCAAAATTTATAAGGGTTTATAGGTGGCCGATCCGGGGAGCATCTCCCCAGCTTGGTCCAATTGAATCTCAAAAGCTAGGGCACCTTGTGAAGATCTGTTTCCTCCCAAATTTTGTCGCTAAATGGTCGCAACTTCGCGCCAATTTACAGATTTAGTCAGGGCTTAGTGTAGAAGATATAATGAGTAAAATTTTTAAGTATAGTACAAGAGCTAGATCGAAGATTTTTAGTAAACTATTTAATCTAGTTCTTGGACTATACTTAAAAATTAAGCTCATTATATCTTCTAATGCCATGGGATCATGGCTCACCATTGTGCACCTTTTTTACTGGAATGAGTAATATTTTAACATATTTTCCATGTCGATGATTGATATAGTTTGACCGAGACCGCTGTACCGCGCCTTAGGAATGCGCGGCGAGAACAGCAGCGTTGACGAATAAGCAGTGCAGGACACCGTGAGCGTTGACGATTGAGCGGCCTGCACTGCCCCCCGTCTCGCGGTCGGACCGCGCTCATACCTAAGGCGCGGTATAGCGATCTCGGTCAAACTATAGCAGATACTACACTATTTGCGCTGTAGCATGGTGCGGGTGACAGTTGCCCGTATGACGTTGACATTTGTCAGTACCACGTAGGGATGTGAGGTTATGCAATTCATTTTTATCGCTAACGATACTCGCAGCGTGAATCTAGTTCTCTTTAATATTGTTATGAAAATTAGTGTATTATTCAGTTGTGCAGTGTAACTACGTGTGTGCTACGTGTATAAACTTGTCAATATAAATGTTTTATGGCTACATAATTATCTTTGTACTTATATAAAATAATCAAAATCGGGTTTATGTTTTTTTTTTCGTGACAACATTTTTGCTCTATGGTGCATCGGCGCGGCGGCCATGTTGTTTACCCGTGCGATGCTGTGAGTGCGAGTACGAGTGCAAGCGCGTTATATTGTGACTTAATGTGACACGTATTACGATTTCATTGTTTGTTTTCATTTTTGTTAAATTGTTATTTGTTATAAGTTTGTTGAGTTTGTTGTTATTACCATGCCTAAGCATACAAAAAAAACTGTTTTGGGTAGTCAGGCCAGGGAGCTTGTTGTTCGCCTCCGAGACTACTTTGAAAGAGAACAACAAAATAATGGACCGTTGTTACCATTGAATCATATTGTAGAACGAGTAGCCGAAGCTCTTGATATTGGCCGCAATACTGTTTCGCGTATAACACGTGAGAAAATTGGCCAAGATGGGATGTTTGAAAATAAATTATCGACACCCAACAAAAAGCGGACCAAGGTGAAGCCAATCACAGATTTGGATGATTTTGCTAAGGTTGCTATTAGAAATCATATTTATGATTATTATAGAAGAATGGAGCTACCCACATTGCTCAAGCTTCTAAAATCATTAAAAGAAGCTGACTTGTTCAAAGGAGGTATTACTTCGCTACGGCAAGTTATAAAAGATATTGGCTTTGTTTACAAAAAAGTTAACAAAAGAAAGATTATTATGGATAGGACTGACATTGCCCTAGCAAGATGTAGATTTTTAAGGAAGGCCAAAAACATAAGTGATTGGAGCAAAGTTGTCTTTTTGGATGAAACGTGGCTAAACGCCAACCACACAGTGGGTAAAAGTTGGACCGACGATACGGCACAATCGTGTACCAAAGTGCCGGAAGGCAAAGGCGAACGCCTTATTATTTGTCACGCAGGTACAGCAAGTGGATTCGTCCCTGATTGTTTGCTGGCTTTTAAGTCAAAAAAAACTACGGAGTATCATGAGGAGATGAATTACGAAAAATTTAAAGATTGGTTCATAGGTCTATTAAACAATTTAAAAGAGCCTATGACCATAATAATGGACAACGCACCCTACCATTCGGTGCAAGTTAATAAACCCCCAAACCAATCCAACCGCAAAAGCGAGTTGGTGAAGTGGCTGAGTGAAAACGGAGTTACAGCAGATATAAAAATGTTAAAGACGGAGCTTATTGCCTTAGTCCGACGCCATAAGCCACCAACTCCTACCTATGCTCTGGACGAGATGGCAAAAGAAAAAGGCCACCAGGTCCTTCGACTACCACCCTACCATTGCCAGTATAACGCTATTGAGCTGATTTGGGCCCAAATAAAAGGTATGCTTTTAATTTCAATTCCCATTTTGAAGCTTTATAAAAAAATCAGCTTTCCGATCGTAGCATGTACCTAGTTTAAAAACATTACCAGATACTAGATTAGGCTGATTGATGATTATTTGAATACTTTTTTTTATAAGTTCGTTTATTTTTAGGTTACGCCGCAAGAAATAATACTTCGCCGCCATTTACGGCAAATAAGATGTTGGCCCTATTACAAGAGGCCATCAACAATGTTCAACCTGAAGACTGGTCGAAGGTCGTGAATAAAACAAAAAGGGACATTATGTCTGATTGGGATCGTGACATACATATTGACAACATAATTGAGTCATCGTTAATAATATCCGTCACAGATTCAGATGATGAATTGAGTGACAATTCAGATGTTCCTGACTCTGATATGAGTTTAGACGAATAACATGTATTTTTTTTTAGCAACCTTTTAAGCAACCTTACCCTATAAATGTTCTGTTGTATAATTAGACCTTTTAAAAATAAAAATTGACCTACGCACAATATACGTTTTTTATTATAAAAAATATCGACTATCCATCGTAGCAGTACATCCCATCACTAAATACGTCTATGGCGTTACGTTATACGCATAACACTTTGCTTAATTTTTCATTCAATTTGATTTTATTTCTTGATTAGAACATTCTGGTTGGGTTTAATTTAATTTACTACAGTTATTAATTATTTAATATATTACGAATGTGGTACAACTGAAATATTAAGTCATAAATTGTAAATCGCGGCAACTTTCAAGAGTGAAACGAAATGTTACTGAAACTGTCACCCGCACCATGCTACAGCGCAAATAGTGTAGTCCGGGACGCAAGGCAACTATTTTATGAAGAGAACACACACAAAATCAAATAAAATACCTCAATACCATATGTAACAATTTTATTTTACCAATATTCATAATATATTAACATATGTGGTCCTAAACCACCCTCTTTGATAATTATATAATACAAAGAATTTCTCTCAAATGGTCGCTGAACCTATAACAAAGAAAACAAAACAGCTACGGACTAAGCTCGACCGCTCGCGAGTCAAGAGATGAAACTCAGGCGCTAACGTAATGACTCCCACTATTATTACACAATACAACAATATTTAAAACGAGGTATAAAAGGGAAAAGAAAAGATTAAACATTTCTCGTAATATATTAATAATCGTTATTGTTTATTTAACCTAAACAACGAGGGGGCGCCAGCGGAGTATGGTCCAGAACCATTTCGTGTAAATGGAAGTTATAAAAGTCGCCGCGGGGCTACACAGTCCACTAGCCACAACATTAGGCCTTCGGTCAGTACTAACTGAGCGCCCGCCCCGTTATAACTTACATACATTTAGTAATGCATTTTACATTATATACAATGGGAAATAAATACTCTAAAAGCACGACGAGATATATAATAATCGTGTATGTACATAAACACAACTAGGTGCAGTGGCGACCACTGTCGAGTACCATTATATCACAAAAATATAAATCCCATTGCCGCCTAAAGGTATAATTTGTTACCTAATTATTTATATTGGCGTACACTTTTTGGCTTAGCTAAATTCCTCATCGATATTTAGAGATGTACCGGCTATAATCGTTCAACTAATCGATTTGGGTCCCGTACATCGATATGACATTACATAGGTCAATTGCTTTTATACATTTTATATACAGCAGATGGTCTGAGTCGACTATGTACATTCAGGAAAATTTATTGTTTATCAAATTGACACACTGCGACAATTTGCCGTGTTATAGCCATTTAATACAACTGTCAGCTAATGGCACTTGTGATTCGAATATACGGACAATTTAAGTTGGGAGTGAATTTGCTAAACAATATTAATTTCCCTACAAGTCGACTAGCCAGTCAATTCTACCACTAATTAGATAGTCGATACACCTCTGACTTACGTCCACATGGACGTGGGGTTCGCAGTACTGCAGGACACATCTACTCTCGTTCGGGAGTAGTTCACACATCGGTAGAGATATGTCGGTGACAGTGGATGCACAGTGTCACTACATTTAGAAATAAACAATTTTTGGTTTCCATATCGTACCTACAAAGAGTTCCGTCCAAAAATATCCAAACACCGTCTCACTAACATTTTAAACAAAACCCTTAAAAAGTTGATTTAATTTGAAATTTCTTTTCATAGAAATGTACAAAATTTTAGGTCCAAAAGTGTTGAGTTAGAAAATCGTCTTTAAATACATCAAAAACAGCTCGATCCATGTGAATGGGGTTCGATGTCGAGTGAAATGATAATCATAAGACGTATTAATCGGTTGAAGGACGCTGAACGAGACACAATAGAATTTAATTGTTATTACGCCTGTGGGCGTTTAGTGTCCCTCAAAGTGTAAAGCTGCTGCTTGAGCTACGGTGTGAAATTAATATATCTATAGCTATTCGTTATAGAAGTAAACACATACGTTACATCTGAATGTACTTAGAACCTGTTACTATTGTAATGACTACATCGTGACTCGCGAATATAAAACGAACTAATTTTATAATCTGTCACCCGTTCACATAATGATCTCGATACATTAAAATTTCATTTCATTTTCTCGACCGTAGAAATGAATGAACAACACTAACTCATTTTTACATTTACTTCAATTTCACGCTCTTTTTGAATTATAAACTGTACTGCTTAGCTGAGGGCAGATTAATAATTTTTTATCAAAGATACAGGCCTATACATTTTATATACATCCAAATTATGTATATTTTGTTCATTATTGAAATGGAATAATACATAATTATTATAATACTTATGGAGGCTTTAAAACACCGTATTGGCACAACTTAGTAATTTAGGTTAACCAATAGGTTTAAAAGCGGGAGCTATACACACAGCGTAAGTAGGGATATGCCAGCTAAATATATCAGTCGACTATTTAACAATATTAAATTCTGCTAAGGCCAAAAGTTTGCTGGATAAGCAATAAAGTGCAATTTGTTCCTAGAAAGTTTAAATTATCTAATTTTATCTTCTGTCTGTTCTGTTATCGACAGATATAGTTACTTTTCGTATTTATAATATTAAGTATGGATTTTATGTATATTTCGAACAAGTTAGCTCATTCAATCACCTCTAGGCCATTAGCCCACAGTCTCACTGTACAGTTCGTTATGTGGCACGTTAGTGGGCGTGGGCCGGCGTGGGCGGGGCGTGGGCCAGCGTGGGCTAGTGGCCCACTGGCTCCACGTAGTTGGCCGGGTACAGGCCCACTCGGCCATCCTTCCGTCCCTTGCACCAGCCTTGTTCGTCTTCGTCTTCTAATTTTTCGAATAAATCCCCTGAAAAACAAAAAAAAAAAATGTTTCGTTACACATTTGTGTGATAATAATAATTTCCCTCCGACCGAGTTTCAGTTACGGCGGCGAATCTCGCGGCCAATCTCAACAGAGATTAGCCGGGTGGCTACTCCCGTTAAGATTGGCCGCGTACCGACGCAGGAGATATTATAGTGCACAAGTGTGTGCGTCGACGCAGGTGCACTTTCCGTTTCTTTACTATAATAGTTCGATGGGCGGGCAATCTGACACGACCGGGGAGGATCAGGCACAGGACCCCCTGCACCTTTGTATAATGTACGGTCAACACCACGTCAAACTTGAACTCAGAAAACTGCTTATATTGCAGACAGACGCTGTCGAAGTCGTACTGTTACTATAGATATTTGGTTTACTGTACAGTCGAACCAGTGGTGAGTAGCCAATTCTGTTAAATCACTCTCATATAAGCGAAGGTGACCCGCGAAATTTAAATTTTTACAAAGTCAAAGTCAAATCATTTATTACAAAAAGGCACTTTTGAACGTTACTGAACTCTATAGGTTAGGCTAGTTGTAATGATGATTTTAATTATTATAATTTTATATACACATTTGTTACGGTTGCGAACCATATTTTGATCAAACCTGTCATGGACCTGCAATCTACAAAAGCGTTGGAATGACTGAATTTTGCGGGCTACCCTGGCGCTAAATAGCCATAAGCATAAAAAATTACGCGCACAATAAATATTAATTTTGGCAGTGTAGTAAAAACATGAATATGTTGCCTGTATACCAACTAGCATGTTCGACTGTACACAGAGTAGCAATAAAATGGAGTGCTAAGGTGCGGCGGTGTTCAAGTAATGCATGTTTGTTACCGCGACTGTTGTTAGAGCCGCCGGGCGGGCGACGCCGGTGGGACGTGCGTTCCCTCTGCACACCTCTCAAACTGAGCATTTGATTCTAAGAAGAAATATGCGTATTAGCACTCCATTCCATTGCTATTTTGTGCATAAAGGCAAGCGGTGCTGCCCTCTAGGTTACAGTATGACTGGTAACAGTGGCGGATTCAGGATTGTCGTTTTCGCTTGACCCCGCTGAGGGTAGGTTTTAGCGAAGTAAACATTGAAAAAGCACACAACATTTTACAAGGCTCCTCGAATTACTTTTCACAAATTCCTCAATGACTGGATTGTAGACTACCAGAGATATCTCGGTGAATATACATGGTGGCCAAATCTGGCCTCGTGAGTGGCAGGATAAGTTGCGCGCAGATTCAAAATATTACGTAAAGAAAACATATTACAGAAAAAGAAATTACGGATAATTTTATTGATGACAATTGTAAAAAGTTTAATTAATTAGAATAATATCAAGTTCAGTTTCAGATTTGTCACAGAAGAACTCAGACGCTTTTGGGGCCCGGGCTTGAGCCCCTTCTCGAGCCCTTGGATCCTCTACTGACTGGTGAAGCGATGGGACATACTGAAGTATGAGATAATTCAATCATTTTACATGTGATTAGTAAAATGCCTTGTTGGTTTAGTGTATACAAACGCCACTGCGGAACCTGTTGTTCCAGGTTCGATCCAGTCGGGGAAAGAAGTATTAGCTTTTCCGTCAGAAATTTTTCAGTGGCAGCTCAGGGACTGGGTCTGTGTCTGATTAATGGCAATATGCTCGTCCCCTATTACATGAACTTTAAACTAACACGAAATTAACGCCTGTTTTGCGAGAAAGGTTAGGCAGAGTTGACCTATTGAACACCCACATTTGGCCGATTGTAGAGTGATGTATACTTAATGTTCTTATTATCTTCTTTTACCAGTATGTTGCAGTCCCACCCACTTATCTACCTCACCCCTTTTCACGTCTCCCTACCCCTTTCGGGAAATACGGACATGAATTTTTGATGTGAAATATCTATAGCGGAGGGTCAGAACGACGGTTGGCGTGACCACGCCAGCAGTCGCCATATTTATTTCCTGTTGTAAACTATCCTTTTATGCATATTACCTGTATATAATAATTTCGATGTTTCACATTTGCTAGGCGTCCCGTGACGGATTTTTTTCCTTATATTTGTTTTCTCACCTTGTCTGAAGCTAAGCTCGTCGCTCTCTGCGCCGGTATAGTCATACAACGCTCTGACAGGGACCCCGGGCTCGCCTGTGTCCGTCAGGGCTCCGCCGGACTCTTCGTCCCATTCATCCTCGTCGAAAGGATTCTCCTGCCCCCCCTTGATGCTGTCTTTAGCTGGCGATGTCTTGTTCGATTTAGGCGCTGAGGCCGTACCGTTGCTGAAAAAGATGAGGAGAAAGTTAGAATGTTGCCATCCGTTTTCTTTAACAAGGTTTAAAACAAACATTTTGTTTAAAGTTTTCTAAAAGATACAAAGGGTTTATAAGTTACCATAATACATATTACGCGCTACGTTCACAAAATGAATCATAACGACATCTACATTAATATTATCTACCTACACTAATAATAATAAACTCATATACTACTGCACCGATTTAAAAAAATCTTTCCAAAATTATTTGTGAAAGAATTTTTGAAATCGGTCCAGTAGTTTTTCGGTCGGTGATATTATTATCACTGAGTAACATAGGCTAGAATATATAAAGATGTCACGCGGGCGAAGCCACTGGCAGAAGCTAGTATTTAGTAAAATTACTTTATTAATGAATGTTGCCAACTTAAATTAAAAAAAAAAAACAAAGTACGAAACAAAATGAAAAAGCCAAATACAATTCAAGAACATACATACAATTATATGAAATGTCATGACAAGTACACATCATTAATTATAAGTTCTAAGCCCTAAAACGCTGTAGTCTATTTAATTATTGTTTCCAATTCTAGTTATTTCCATATAAGCAGATATCAATTTATAAAGAGTGTAAATTAAATTGATGTCAGTGGAACTGTTGCAAAGGTCATTAACCTATTGACCGCTTGGTTTTTTATATCAATTGCACAGCTCCGAGCTCATAATCGAATAAAACATAGGTTCGTTTTCGTCCCGTGTTTATACGACTGAGAACACGGGACGAAAACATTTATCGTATTAATCCGACTGGGGTGGTCAACAAGTTAAAATATTAAAATTGCAGCGGATGTTAGACTTCATGTGTAGTAACTAAAGTTACTTTACCAAAATCACATAAAATGGGAACTAAATCATGAACGCAGTTTGCAACTAACTCATCATATATCGGCTCGCTCAAATCCGTGATAGTGAACCTGGAACTGCTGGACACACCGGACCTCATAGCCAGGCGGACCAGTCGGGTGAAGGAATCGTTGCGGTCGTATTTACAGTCCGGTGCGCATGCGAATATCTCTAGATGCTCGATACTAGGAGAAGGAAGGGAGGATGTAGACCCAAGCAGCGTATGTAAGGAATGGAATAGGGAAGTGGTTGGGTAAATTGAGGCCATGAGAGCCACAGTGGCCTAACTGTCACTTTTACAATACTAATTTTAATTGAAGAAACTGCTCTAAACGGTAAAAGTCAGCGCCACAGTGGCCTACAAATTAGTTCAATTTTTTTTTCATAGATGGCATTAGAATTACCATCTTAGCCTATCAGAAATTTAAGTTTGGTAGCGCTAAACTGGCCTAAGTGAAAAACTATTAGGCCACCCTGGCTCTCATGGCCTCAATTTATTCTTGTGGTGGTCGACGTAGGATTTTCACCATCTCAACCCAGCGTCACCCACAACTGGGTAGGTCTCCTTAGCTTTTGGTCTTACGAGGCGTAAGGATTATTCTATCGGCAGTAGGATCATCATTACCATCTCAACCCGTAGTGAGTCCCATATGGGTCGCCACCTTTCTTTCCAAACACTCTACATAGTTTTTCTGTGTTCCTGGTGTTTCCTGTCACTGGCGGTGACAGTGAAGTCAACAATAGGAATTTCTTCTTTTTTTTGCTAAGTTTATGACAGCATGCAGCACAGGGAATGCCTTTATTTTCTGTTTTTGGTAGACACAGCTTAGATCACTCCAACGTTTGAGGTTCGTCAACGAATTAATTTAAATATCCGTAAATCATAAATACTCACGTAACAGCGATAGGCGCACTGATGCTCTTCTTGTCAATAGTGTTGTTGGCGGGCGCGATGTTGTTGATGACAGTTGTTGGCGGCTGCGGAGCCACGTCCGTGTGGTTGGCAGCCTTGCTCGTCTTGTTGTTGGTGTTGTTGATCGGTGGCAGCTCCTGTAGTTTACGTGAAGTAGATGTTTAAAATTAGAACGTTTTTATGAAGCCAGTGTTTTTGAAAAGTGGAAGGACCAATTTTTTTTAGTATGTAGACTAATTTTAAATCATATTACAAAAAAAAAAAAAAATAGTGTTACAACAAGTAGTGAATTTACTTGAAACAAAGTTGTTATAAAATAACTAACCATTCTTTGCAGTCAGCTAAAATGAATTTGGTCCTTTCACTCTTTCTCATAAAAATACATATTTTATTCGGGGATTATTCTTGATCAATATTTTTAAAATATTTACTTAAATATTCTTTTAAATATATAGAATTTAACGGTAATTATATTTGGGTTACATTGTTAATTCATGCCAATATGCATAAACTGTAGAATGAAGCAAACATCCATCATGCAACATCGATAAAAAAAAAAAAAATACATAAAAATTAAAGCTAAAAAAGAAAGATTAAAATGAGAATGACCTCATCCCAGAATCAAACTACTTTTAGACCCGTCATGCTAGAACTATTTATAAAGCATTTACGAGATACCAAATTACCAATCCGGCTTTCATTCATTCTCATTTGAATCCTATCCTGGACCATAAATTGCACAAGTACAAAATATGTTCAGTCTGGCAACACTGAATGTGTGACGCAGCTGGCGCGTGCGTGACGTCATTTTACGTACGACAGCGATGGTGGTTTACGTACGTGACGTCCAAGCTAGAAGTTGTTTAAGATTTTACGGATTGGCAACATAAAGGGTAAAAAGCCATTGTCATTTCTTAGACTCGCCGAACTCGCCAATTCATTTTAAAATTTACAAAACTGCTTTTGTGGTCTTACAAGATGTCTTCTGTATTTTTCAGTCGACAGCATTTCTCCTACTGACATTTGTTACATACGTACCTACTGAGACGTTGTCATCTGGCTAATGAGAATCTTTATATCTCACAATGATCACCAATCAGTTCAACAGTCGCTACCTCTTAGCTGACTGGCTGATATTTTATCCAAGGTGTCATTCCTCCTCAAGGTGCACCGACCACCTGTTGAAGGTTGCGGGAATTCGTTGGATGCGAGAAGCTCTGGAGAAGTCGTTGTAGATATCTAGAGGAGACCATGTACAGCACTGGACGTCTTTCAGCTAAATGATGTCTTAAGAGTACGATACGAGAATCACCATCGCGGTCGTCCGTAAAGTTATATCTAAACTATTTTGTTGTGTAACGTACATCCTCGCTGACGGGCCGTTGGTTCAGCAGCGTGATGGGCCCGGTGGGGAGGCTCTCCTTGGACTTGCCCTTGGCGATGTCTCGGAACTCCTCGGTGTACTCCTGTCCACCGACACACACGTCACAAGCGGTCACGGCGGGGCAACGAGACGTTGAGAAGACGTATAGATTTTACATATTTTTTAGTTTAGTTTCTGATATTTTTACGTATACTGTGGCAGTTCTACGTTTAAGGAGATGTTTCTGATATTTTTTAATTTACTGTGATAGCTCTTTGTTAATAAAGAGGATATGAAACAATAAATAAATTAAGTGTATGTAGACAATGAGTTAAGCGTAAAACAGTTGTTTTACTGCATATTAAACTACACATGATCAAAGAAACATGTTTTATAAACTAGGTAAACAAATCTTGTAAAATCAAATAAAGAGTCTATCAAAAATATTTCTCAATTGTTTTCCCAACGTCTCGTCGCTCAAATGCAAACTCAAAGTAAAAAAAAGTAATTAACAAAATTAGGTAAACATAGACACGTCCATACAAAGCCGGTGTTCGTTAGAAGGTAATACAAGCTAATTGCACTATGGTGGGGAGTACAGAAAGGGAAAGTAAAATACATGCTATTAGACAATTAAAAAAAAACTGGGGATATAGTCGGTCCTTCGTGGCGCAAGGTTTATCCGACATTTTTGTGTTTCCATATACTATACAATTTCTAGGTTATATTTACAGCTATCAATTATCGTTTTTGTTATATTCAGTTCAATTTATTGTATCAAAATGGATTTTTATTTTGACAAGTGCGTAGTTTCGGTAATTTATTCATTTTTTGTCTGTGCTCGCCGATTTAAACCTTTTTACCTGATATTTCAGAGATACAAAATGGCGGATATCTCCCATACCGCTTTCAGTACCTATATTTTTTATGACATTGCGTGCATTTCTAAAACAGTTTGCTTTTTATTTTGCTACCCATACTTCAGTGTGGATGAGTGATCATGAGAGTGCTCGCATTTACATCGAACTGAATCCAGAAATCAGTAACCTTATTTAAAATCAAGTACAGAATTTGGGCGGTCTACGAGTAATTTGGTAACTAAAACAGGGTTCGGAATTCCGGCGCTACCGGTCGGAACTGTGACATTTGATTATCGAATTCAGTGGAATTCGAATCAGGAAATTCGATTAGCAGTTGCCGAATTGCCGTCACTTAAATTCAATTCCGCTGAATTAGAATTTCAGTGACGAACTACAATTTCGCAAATATTTGTGAGTGATACCTTTATAGCACTCTTAGTGCAGTGAAGTATCACTCAATTTGAACGAAAATTTTGATTGCAGTGCTTAAGGCGAAACGCCAGGGTAGCCCACGAAATTCGAATTTAATTAAGTTTTTCTCCAATTTGCAAGTCAGTCTTAGGTCATATATATTACCGTAACAAATATGTATTTATATAATTATAATCGTTTAAATCATCAGTACAACTCTCTAAGGTGGGGTTTCTTAGACTTTTTGCAGTCTCGGACCACGTTCTCAATTTAGCAATTCCACGGACCCCTGTCAAAGAATATTTTAAGTAAAGAAAACAAGAGATTTTTAATTATTTATATTGTAATATCACTTTTATTGGTTGGTAGTTTCATAACTCTTACCTTTAAGCTGAGTTAATGAGAAGGATGTTACTGTTTGGCCTCGATTAGAAAGTTAAATTGTGGGGTTGTCTTCGACAAAGCAAGGCGCATGTCATCTGCGACGTTCAAACGATTACGACTTTTTTGTTTTTATCGCCACCATAACCGAAGAAATCCTGCGTTAGAAGTTTAGTCATTTTCTATGAATTTACTCATGTTATGGGGCGATACGTTGTCGTCGCGGTGAGTTCTTGTGTTAACCTAGATAAGATTATTACACTATTTCCTAGGACCCCACTTTAAGAAATCTTGCTCTAAGGTCAGATTACCCTATTGAATGACTATTTCATGGAAGCGTGAAATTTGAGGCCAATTCTAACTTAACTCTAAGGAGTTGTATTGCTGATTCTAATTATATTTAATACTTATTTGTTTCAGTTGCAAATCACATTTTGATCAACATACAACTTGTCACTGACGAGTAAGTTGCAAAAACGTAATAAAATTTGATTTTCGCGGGCTACCTAATCGCATCCCCCTTAATATATCTGGTCGGTCGCCAAATAGTTGTCAGTTACCCATGGACAACCGACCAAGTGTAAATGCCTCATGAAAGGTGCTGTGATCAACTATGAGCGAAATTGTTCTTTAACACCATACACCACGGTGTATATTCGTGTGACACTACCAAACCCTTCGGTGCTTTGCAAATTATTTCATGATGAAATTCGATTACGATTAATCGATTCTCAGTATCGAGTGCTACCTTTATGATAGTCGATTTACAGTGCATTCTGTGGGATTGTGTAATAATGGAATTTCCTTGAAGGTGTTGCATTAATTGTTTGCCGGTGAGATATAATAGACATACATTAAAAAAAAACTGTAGAGTAGTTACTTAGAAAATATAAGTATTTAGTAAGTATTTGGCAGGACTTTTTTTAATGTCATTAAAGCATATCTTCGACCATAATCAAATTAAAAAGGAACAAATAACTCGCTGAAATCTCCTGGGCTTATAAATGTACAAGACATTTTGTCTTTATCCAACTGACGCCCACAAAATCCACTGTCCATCATCAGATCATAAAGCCGTGCTAAGAACTGCAACCGCAAACAATAGAAATGTGATCAATACTTTGACTTAATTTCAAGTACAAAAGGTATATGTTTAATGTTCTTTCGTCAAAGTATAAACCCCACACCATTTGCGTCACCACCGAACCCACACCGTGGTCGTACCATCAGCGGGTTGCTATAAAACCGGCTGCTTCCATAGCATTGGCTACTGATGACCGAAGGCGCCACACGGCTGGAAGCTTTCTCATCCACACCGAAGCAGAAAGTAGGCAGGGCTAGGCGCAAGCGGCGGACCGCCTGCGACCAGGGAGCGGTCTGCGGTCGCGGTAGTGGTCGCCGGGCGGTCGCGATCATGCGGGCGACCATTGCTGATGCTTCCGCCAAGTATTTGTTTTGTATCGGATCCGTTTCCGGCGTATCGACCTTGTGTTAATCGTTACGTTTAGTTATTTTTGAGTAAGAAAGATTGAGTGGTTTTATAAACTGCATTTTAATTGAGAATGTCGTTTAGTTCATTATTTGTAATAACTATGTAAAACATGACCTTTTAAAAATATTTTATTGCGATACAGCGTAATTAAATATTGTAAATGAATTCATTCCGTCGAAATGGTGTGACCAGCAATAATTACGATTGCTATGAATTAATCAAAATATTACAAAAGCAATTACGTTGCACTTGACCCGAAACGATAAAAATTCTTTTCATTCACTCATTCTAGGTCGCAAATAAATTTTAAAATATTGCATAGTCGACGGAAATCCGTTCGAATTATTCGTATATAATTATTTATTTTTGTAAATATTTAGCGGCTGGTATGCGATGTAAAGGGGGTGTTGAAAAAATCCTATCTTGATCAAATATTGCGTTTGTTTGGCATTAAGGGACCTTGTGATATGGGGATCGTTTGAAGGTCTAACTACAAGCGCAGTGGCAGCACACCGTAAGGACCAAATTTTGTTGGGATGAAGGACCAATTTTTTAAACCTAAAAAGTTTAGGCGTAATTTAACTGGATGCACAGATTATTTGACATACATATTTTATAAGTCAACTATATATATAAATAGCCTTATGAGGATTCAAGGGATCTAGAATATTTCCGCAGTGTGCAGCCACTAAAGAATTATTACAGGTTCTAAGAAGAATTCTAAATTTTATTAGAAACAACTAAATACTGTAATTTGTATAAATAATAAGGAAAATTTAGAATAGTCATCTAAGACATGCTTAGTTTCTTCATACTGATACGACTAATGCCCTTAAATCTTGCCTAAGACTAAAACAGATTGTTATTAAACCATGGTTATCTTTATGATTTTATTCAGGGGTATTTACGCGTGGAAAGTAGTTCGTCAAAAACTTGGTTTTTTACTACAAGGATATATATATTTTTTTAATTGAAACCTTCTTTAAGCGCGTTGGGTATTTTTGAGATGGGACTACACCATTGATTTCGCGTGAATACCGCGGTGCCGATTTTTTTTCAAGGTTTCACTTCTGTCGGCACTCCCAGAGTGCCACTTTTTTAAATCAATATCAGCTCATGTATTAAGGCCATTTTAAAATCACATGGTTTAACAAAATCCGTACCTAAAGACTGAATGCAACACCTAAAAGCATTCACGTTAATAAGATGCATAGAGTACTTGATCTAATCGCATAGATTATAGATAGTAAATGCATTGCGCTGTGAGTGGGACGGTTTTGTATGCAGGCCGGTGTCGGAGCAGCAATGTATGTTATGTTACCTCGAACTGGGGCCAGCCCATCGCCATATTCACGCCGTGGTTGTTGGCCCACCATTTGAGGTCCTTTTGACTATCCGCGTTGTTTATCGTATGGTGGAATTCTTCGTATATTTGGGGTAATCTGGAACATTTCAGGCGTATATGTTATTCAAATGCAATGATAGCTTGTAATAGCAAGACAATTTTCCTAGCCTTCTGCTTTTAGTAAAGTACTCAAGTAAAAAATATATATAGGAAAAAATAATTAATTTATTTTTTCATAGGCTTTGACATTTTGGACGTGCAATGGAATCTCACAGACAAATCTTTAACAAAGTAGAGCACTGATTTAGAACTAGGATAATATTTTGTTAAATGTTCGTCTGGCGAACTCTGGTAGGTCAGCCTCGCTCCACTTTAATAGCTGGCAAATATTTTTGCAACAACATCAGTTATCATATAGTTCGTTGACATAATATAAGAAAATAAGAAAAGACTTTAAAATATCTTATTTACTTCTACTTGTTTTGTGATATCATGATAGGGTGGATTTCACCAAAGAAAATATTTCACAAAAATGATTATACTGACAGTTCTTGAACGCGGATTAGATGTGCTGACCGCGTTCAGTTTCATTAGCGTAATTAGCACCAAGTACAGGAGGCCTACCACCAGCTCATAAGTGGTATTATTTTAATATTACTTCAGTGGGAGAAAGAGATGGAGCTATACGTCCTGTAGAGCTTCAACTCTTTCCCACACTGAAGTAATATTAAAATAATACTGCTTTACGAGCTTGTGGTAGGCCCCCTGATCGCCAGTCGTGAATTTAATTTATTAAACGTTTACTCACGAAGGTTCCTGACTGATATTGAGGCACTTGTGGAAGCTGAAAAGCACATCCTTGAAGAACTTCAGCCGCTGTGCCTCCATCTGCTGGCACCGCTCGAAGACGCCCGTCATGTCCTCGATATAGCGGGGGTTGTATGCCGTTATCTCTGCCAACGCTGATTGGTACTTCTCTCTGCTCTTGGATACTTCCTCGCGGCATTTTGCTACGCGTTCTGCCATTTTTTTTACCTGGAAAAAAGGCATAACTTATACATATGTTTGTGATTTCTAGTGCAGGTGTGAAAGGTATGATTATCTTATACTATCTGGAGTCTGTGAATGGTAAGGATAACTAACCTACAGTTTCTGAAAGCCAGATAAGTCTCTTGATCGTTAATGCCTTGATTTATACGATGGCAGGGACTGAACCATTGGGTCCAGGTGACTCGCAATTTCGAACCGAGTCAGTGGGTTCATGTAGACGAGATCGGCAGTAAGTCAGGCGGGGGAAGCTACAGGGCCCGAAAATAAACGGGTAGGTTAGTCAAATAGACTGACTTGAGGGCGCAAAGTCAGTGAAACTATTGTCTACATGAGCCCAGTTGCAAGTCAGCTCCGGACTGACACATTACTGGGCTCGTATAAACCTGCCTTGAAATCTGGGGTTAAATCTCAATGGAGCCGTTGTGATAGGTTGACCAAAATAATACACCCCAATCCGTTAAATAGAAAACAGATTAACTAAAAAGGCTTTCAGTAATTAGAGTTATTTACGAACTACTTTTTGTAGAAACACCTTTAAGTAGATTAGGTACGTAAAAATGCTTTCACCATTAGGTCAACACCTAAAGGATATTGATCGTAAGAACACCTGCACTGATTGGTAACCCCAAATTAGTTTCATTCGGGAGTTCACACAAATTAAAATACCTACCCGATTTATGTACATAGGTGTCTTAGTCTTTTTAATTTTTCAACTGGCGGATCTACGATTAATTTTCTTAATTACTAACTTTACAACAAACACAAACATGCGTGCAGTAGCTTCAACATTCAACACAAACGGAGCTGCGAGGACGATGGCAGTAGGGAGTACAGAGATGGTGGCAAGGTGGCAAAGGGGGAGGGGCGCTGTGGTGTCGCAAATTGCCACGTCCGGCGGCGACGAGACGTCTACGCGTAACTATAATATAGTGTAGGTTTGGTGGCGAGCTTTTTAAAACTAAAGTATGACGGAATGTGGCCAATTGCAGGATTTTCATACTGCTGGGCTTTAATCGATGTTTTTATGTGTGCAAAGTTCGGCTGTTAACCATACTCGTACATGTGTGGAAATTTCTGTCTACTAAAACTCCGCGCCAGCCGCGCACGATGTAATAGATCAAACATTTGAAATTAATAACTGAACTAAATTATTCTATTCGAGAACACGTATTAATTAATAATATTTCATGTGAAGATGAATACAGCAATCGAGTTAATAATATTCGAACAAAAACATGTCTTTGTATGACAACCCTCGAGCGAGAGGGTTACCATTAATTGGATAACTTCGTTACTGAGCGACAGCGCTGCAACGAACTAATTTAACTCATAATTATAAAGGAAAAGTTTACGCAACGTACTTTAACATAACAAAATATTATTTAATGTAAAAAGGTATTTACATAAGAACAAGAGTATCACGTTATAGGTAGGTGGTAACCCTAACTCTAGTGTTTATCAATTCGCGTGTTTGTAAAATAACACAGAATCTTTTACTCCATTTATGTGGGAATGTGACCTTGAACGACTGCCAACATTACTAGAATGTTGAATGATTAGACGACCGGCAATCGGAAAGTCCCCCAAAGGGCAATGAAGAGGGCTTTGCTTGGAATTTCCCTACGTGATCGAATCAGAAATTAAGAGATCCGTAGGAGGATCAAGGTAACCGACATAGCTCGGACAATTGCCAAACTTAAGTGGCAGTGGGCATTGCTAAAGTGACATTGCTCGCAGAACAGATGGCCGATGGGGGCAAAAGGTTCTGGAGTGACGACCGCGTACCGGAAGATTTAGCTCCCCACAAGGTGGACCGATGACCTGGTGAAGGCCGCAAGAATCCGCTGGATGCGAGAAGCATAGAACCGATCGAAGAAGTGGTGCTTGGGGGAGGCCTATGTCCAGCAGTGGACGTCTTTCGGCTGAAATGATGATGAGATCGGCATGACAACACTAAGTGGAAGTAGAAGTGAGAAATGACGAATGACGGTAAGAGGAAGAAGTAGGTAAAGTAAGACGTAAGACGATTTTTTTTTTTAAACATTCCGACGACCTGAGAAACTCCTCCTTCTTTGAAGTAGTTTAAAAATAGGTTTCAATCTGAAGACAAATTCACTAATTTCACTGAACGCCCGATCCCACATTAAAAAAGTTTGACAAAATTACGTAACATAACATCACGCCTGTATTCCCGAAAGATTAAGCAGAGGTGTACAGAAAGAAAGAAGAAAGATTTACATTTAAATAAACGTATTTTCTTTTTTTCTTTAAAGTATAGGCACCAACAATTCGGTACTTGAGTCCCAATGTGTAATAAGCATGGCCCTACCATAACTTTATTCATTTACCGAGTTTAACAACTTCGATTATCTCTCCGAAAATATCCTGACAGAAAAACCCAATAACTCTTCATATGACCTGGGAATTGAGCTCAGAGGGCCTAGAAAAAGGATCAGTCTATCACCAATAACGTTGATGGAAAAGTCAAAAATGTATTGGATTAACATAAGCTACCGAAAAGGTTATCCAGGTATGAGGAACAGGGTGTAAAGTTTACTCATCCTCCATAGAAATGGGAGGATCCTCCAACCAGACGGGTATTGCGTCTGGTGGGCAACTGCCCAACGATTGATGTCCCGACATCGTTACATAAATGCTGGTAGCGCGGTAAACTCTGATTGCGCGATGTAGATGCCGGCCACAAGCTTATGTCAATCCTGTTGAACATTTTTGCAGAAGCTCGAAACGCTTTGATAGCGCTAAGGACCGCTAAACCAATGAGACATCAAAAAATTTTTTCGTCCTAAAACGTTCCTTATGTCTGGCAACCCTTAACACAATGGTTGCCACTAATTGGATAGCGCCGAGGCGCCGTGATAGCGTAGGAACGCGCTAATTTACTCATAATAATTACTCAAGCATTTTAACTTTACCTACACTTTATCACTGAATGTGGTTATCAGGACAAGGGATTCCTCACGCCCCTAACCGCCGCAGGAGGAGACGCGCAAGCCGATTTCCGGCCACCGTAGGCGCGGGCTTCCGGACTGTGAGCAATGGGTAGCTCACCGTCCGATAAGGACCAGGCCCGGGTCGACGGCGCGTTGTGGGTTTTAGTCAGTAAGAGTCTGACACGCCCTCCCGCGTGAGAAGTTATTTGATGATTTCCCACCCAAAAAAAAAAAAAAAAAAAAAAAAAAAAAAAAAAAAAAAAAAAAAAAAAAAAAGGACAAGGGATTACCATTATTCTACTGGATATTATGAACATTATCTTATGTTTTATTGTTTTCTAAATAGTACACTTCATTTATACAAATAATAGATATAAAACTCGCAGTCAGTTTTTTTTATACAAATCCTGAATTCGTAATGCTACGAAATCTATGTAGGATACTTATACAACTATGGTAAGTTATTGTCATTAGTTTAGATATATATATTTGGCAGTAAGATGATTATTGCCGTGATATAGTTATATCCCTAGGGAAATAGCTATGTACCCTTTTATAGTTATATGAAAGCGGTTCTTAACTGTCTTACTAGGAATATAACTATGATACGAGCATGATCTAGAACTATTAGGGCACTCCGACCGAACGAAGCTTAACGAAGGTTAGGGGTTTAACTGTGACAAACTACGCGCAATCGGCTCGCGCGCAGTTGGTCACAGTCAGCCGCGGCAGCAGCCGGCGAGCGCTACGTCGAAATTGGTCGCAGTAACAAAATTGGGCATTTCGACAATAATGAACCGCTTTCATATAACTATATTACGGTATATAGGATTCCTAGGAATATAACTATATCACGGCTTTAACCAACTTACTGCGACATATACGTCCCATGCCGATTTCGGGTACGGTGACTATTTCTGTTTCTGATGACTATGGGTACGGAGATGTGCTTTGATGTGGTTAATGTAAGCTATCTTGACTGTAAAGGTGACGAGCACGGGGCGGACAAGTTAGAATGCTATTGTAGTAATGGTAATGTAACGTATTATTAGTTTAGATAACAGATTTACTGAAAGCTTGGTGCCCTTACCAAGCTTTCGGTAACCTTCGGTTTCTATATTTGCAATGAAACCGATCTTTTTTCCTTTTCAATATTTTTGCTAAAACAACATACGCTCAACAAAATTCAAATATCAAACATTGCATATCTTTGTACGCAACCCCAAAACATTCACAAATAAACATCTCTTACAAAATAAAGGTTGTCCCTGACTAGCGTACGTTTACGATCATTGTCTTCACGCATAGCAAACACAGTATAATGCACAATTAAATGTTATCAAGTACACACTAGCGGTAATTACTAATTAGCTGGTTTAACCTTACCTGTAACACTCGCTGTTTGCGTTGAAAAGAAATTAAAAATATAAAATTATAGAACAAAATAAAAGGAACAATATCTCAAACAAAATCAGAGAAGAAACAAATAAAAGAAACAATATTATTTTGATTACTTTTTGCAAATAATCTAGTTGCAGGAAAATCTTTAAACCAGCATCCTGGGACCTTCATTCTGAGATATTTCCAAGAGATTACTGAAAACGCTAAAGGCTCTTTCAAACAGACGCGACACGCGACGCGACACAAAGACACCGCTAGTCGCGCGACTAGCGGTGTCTTTGTGTCGCGTCGCGTGTCGCGCCTGTTTGAAAGAGTCTTAACTTCTAACAAAAGTTATAAGATTACTGTTAAATAATTGTTGTAATCGTTCTCTTGGTTTTCTTCTTCTTTTCCTGTGGTTAATGAGTAACCTGGTGTCAGAGTTTTAAAGCCGCCCCTCTTACTTGGCTTCACAAGCCGACAAGACATATCTCTCAGGCATGGCCAGTTCTCCAATCCGGTTAATTATTATCTTTGTTATTGATATAAGCCTGAACAAATTACTTAACAAAATATATACATATAACATTACGCATCATCTCATGTAAAATGCACCAAAAATCACACCAATAAATTAGTTTGAATTTGAGTACAAGATTCTAAATCAGACAAAAACGTAAACTGCAGCATGTCGAAGTGTCTCAAGTATACACTGCAGGTTCATACAAGTGCCGACTATATCGGAAGTTGACTAGATGTCGGCATTGGCCCACAAGTGCTATCCATCTAACGCTAGCTCAGCGTAATATAGAGGTGCCGAGGGGAGAAAAACACTTGGAACATCAATTTTGTTAAGTAAAAGTCAATTGTTTCAGCAACATTTTGATGGATGGACGGAATTTAGAATAAGGGGACATTAAAAATCTCCGGGAATACTTGAATGTTTGTAAGGTACACCCTGGGCCACACCATCACAAACTATGTGGGTGGCAAATATGATTATTTTTAGTTCGTGCTGATGCCGCTACAAGATAAGAAGGCGAAGTGCCTGAATTTCGTTTAAATTTATGCAATAATCTAGACCTATAATGCAGAAAAAGAACTTAAAAATAAACCAGCATACCCGTGTAAAAGACCGCAATATAATTAAACCCACAGGCCTTGGGCACAACGAAAATGTTTAATCAATTAACCAACGAGAAAATAATAAGCAGAATGTAGACTAAAAATCTCATTTCTAAACAGCACAGCCCTACGGACCACAGTAGGTAGTTGGAGTGAGAGGGTGCGAGTCAATGGTGCGACAAAACTGTCGCCTGTACCTGCATCCTCATCGGATTACACGACCGCCTCGAGGCTAAGCCGACCCATGAGGCTCAATAATTGAACTACGGGATATGGTAATGTGGGGACAAAATTAATTGAAAATAAATTGAATTATCTGAAAATGTGCTCATAGTAACTGCTTAGTCTGCATAACGTTAGGGTAGGTAGGCTGTGGTTAATAACTTAGGTATACAGGTAGATACAGACAAGGAATAAACGTTAAGCACCTAAGATACATTTTTACTTGCACATATCTTTTTTCTGACTACTTCGTTGCCAAAATTTTGAATGAAAATCACGGTCCGAAGAGGCGACATGCGCCTGTTATGTGGCAAAGGAATATGCTCCTTGCCCGTACCTATACTTGTATTACAAGCGACCTTCATTCGAGTTCAACTTGTATAATAGGTAAAAAAGCCACACACGTTCAAATTATCTAAATGATCTCTGCTGGAAACCGAATTGAAATCCACCAAATTGTTTGGAAGTAAGTTTTCCGTAAGATAGAGATAATGTATAAAACTTTCTATCTAATAGTAATAGTAAATGATCATTTATAGTCAAAAAAATGTCTAATATAGTAAATCTGTGCTACAAGCGTTTTGATTAGCTAGTTTATAAGGATAAATTTACTAAATAATTTCGTTGCCGTGAACTATTTCTTCATTATCCACTTGTTGCTACTACACTAGAGTACGTAATGGATCAATTGAATCGTGGACTAGAATGCATATTTATATAGGTAAGCCAGAAATTCATACCACTGCAATCTTCTTGATTCTGACTGTATAAGATATCGTGAAACAATTATTCTATCAGCAAGCTTGGATTGCCGGGTGTAACTGCATAGGAAGATCGTACTACTTTTTTTTTTTGAGGGTGGGAAATCATCAAATAACTTCTCCCGCTCTGAGCGGAGCGGGAGGGCGTGTCAGACTCTTACTGACTAAAACCCACCCGTGTTCCTTCGGTTGCCCTGTCGCCGGGGGCCACGATCTCCCTTTCGGTTTTCTTCGCAACCCCGGCAGGCATCGGTCCTAGTGGACCCCTTCAATTATGCTGACATCTCTTTGAAAGATCGTACTACTGTATCGTCACTTGTGAAGAAATGTTTACAAGCATTATCATATCTTTGAACTAACGTGAATGATGCTTAGTACTGGTGACTGCACAGATCCTTATAGGTGTACGGCCCGAGACCAGAAAAATATTACTTCCCATCCTATTGCTAACACACATATCACAAAATAAAAGAGAATCTACAGCTATTTACCTGAACCACAACAACACAACATACACTCCCAAATACGCCCCAATCCTGCTACCATTCCCACGACCCATAACTCCCCTTAAATTGCCATACTAAATAACCTATACCACTAACGAATGGCTCCCTAAAGGAATCCACGTGCGCCTCTAAAGGCTCCATATAGCTGCATACGGTTCTGGACGGCAGCCGTGACAGTTAATTTCCTGGCTTCCCGGTTTCTAGGTCAGTGGCTGTCAATAGTTGTTATTGTAAATGATAATACCACGGTGTGACGCGTTAGGAATTCGCTGTGGGATGCCGTGTGTCGATGAAGAATTTGATATGGCTGTATTTTGCAATTGCTAAGGATAAGTTTATATTTTCTAGTCAATTCAGTGATACTTTGGCTCATGAACATCATTACTAATAGACAGATTCGAAGATTATCTTAAAAAATCTTGCATTAAAAGGTCTACAAATATATTCAACTCTTTAATTCTCAAAGGAATTGGCTCCTAAATTGACTCTAACGGATGTTATTTCCGGGAACGGTTAACGGTCCATCGAAATCCAATTTAGTGGGTTACTTTTTACGGAAAATGTCAGTTAATCACCGCAAAATCGTTTTGATAGTGACAGGTTTATCGATTTAAGTATTACTTTATCTACCTTCTTTAACTGTTTTACTGTACATACAGGCTTTAAGGTGCATTTTAATACTGCAAGCACCTGTTTCGAAAAAATATACCTCTAAATATTTTCGAGGTCCAATAGCAGCCGAAAAAATTCTCGTTCAAATCATATTTGATTGAATTGAACGGGAGCGTTTGAAATCGACGTTGGAAAACAGCTATTTTACCAGGGCTTTTACGATCCATTGAATATTTTAAAGGAATGGAATATACATAGTATTTTTATGAGGAATAAATATATTTCGGTTCCACTTTCCCCGTTAATATAATATCGTTGTCTGTTTGTCATATCTACTTAATACAAATCTTGAATTCATTCATTCATTGAAAGACAACGCACAGCCCAAACAATTGGGTGTAGAAGCAGAAATTTTGCACAAGAAATACATTAATCACAAAAATTTGTGATTAATGTATTTCACATTAATCACAAATTAGAGCATTAAGGAACGATTTTTGAAAACACATATTAAAGGGGTGTAGGGGATACAAGTTTATACGGAAAATCGCCATTTATGCCGATAGGAAATCCGATGGGGCACACGAGTTAAGTAAATCACCACATCAACGCCAAAATAAACATGCAATCAAAACACAATATCAACATACTTGTTCCACAATCAAAGCTATCAATTAAAATACAATCAATGTAAGATTTTAAACTAATAAAAAACCGAGGCGTGTGGATGCCCCTCTTAATACGATTAACAGTAATTGATGCAATTAAATTCCCATCAGGACGGTAGAAAGAATTACGTACGGACGTCGAGGGGCGACTGGGGCGAGTGAATTGAGTGGCTCGAACTGCGGGTCAGGTACAAACAGTTTAGTCAAAGTAGAATTTATTGGTGCTGAAATAGACGTTTGAACTAGTGAACCATGGTTTTATTTGATTTCTGGTCTGTTAGAGGATATGGGAAGGGAAGAAGCAGTTATTTCGCTATAGCTTCAAGAAGTGCGGATTGATAAAGTTCGAATGAAAAATAACTTTGATAAGTTAACTGAATTCGACAATGTGCAAACTTTTGAAGAAGATAATGTGTGATAAAGGATACATCTTAGTTAAATGTTACTAGCAGCCACACTGACTAAACCATTATTCAAAAGAGTACATACAAACAATGTTCAGCACCAGATATAAGTGTTCTTGGCTTGTTATAGTCATTACTCGTCTAAAACATTTCATAAGCGGAAAATCGGAAAAACTTTACGATGGCATCCATTTTTCAATCAATATCACAAAGCCATCTTCAATCTCCTGAAATTATCTATCCAAATATTGATTCCGGTACGTCCTCGTAACGAAGGCAACATACAGCTCGCCCGGTATATTGACGTGCGGTCCTACACAAACAGATTGTGGCTCCGCAAATGTGTTGACTATTTATTTGCGGGTGCCTCCACCACATTGGGTGATTGCTTAAGGTGTGGAAGGAAAACATATCGATTTAATCGAAAGGAATTTAAGTCAAGGAGTGGTTATTGAGGCACTGTGAGGAGATGTTTTTCTTTTGGCAGGAAACAGGCAGGATGAAAATTTAACAGGACGTTTGGACAAAATTTTATTACAAATGGTCGGCAGACCAGATGATGGATCGTTCGACTCTATTATTAATAGGTGCCACCAGAATCTTTGGCAAAAGACGACAGAAGAATCTTTGGTATGACGGTTATGTGACTTGCTAATTTCGTGAATAGAGAGAGGGTTTTAAAATTTTGGTGAAAGACGGAAGATGAATCGAAAGACGATGCGACAGATTTGCGTAAAGAAAAACATATATAAAACTAAAAAGTTTCAATATCTAGACCGCAAAGCAACAGAAACTTTATAAGCCACATTCTAGTAACCTAGTTCACGGTTCCTACCTTGGATAAAGATTATCTGAACAAACAGTCCTTCGCGCAAATCCTGAGGCATTTACCTACCTCGCTGTAGATAACACATTATCACTGTGTACATAGTTACATACTTCAGTGGGTACACAGATATGTAATGATTCAATTTCCGCCCCTGTTCGCACGTTTTCCGTCAAGTTACGTAGTTAAAGTAATCTTGAAGTCTTATGGTAGCGGAACTCTTAATAATTTTTATATTATACTGCGGCGACTGCGGTGTTTTTTGTACAATTTACATGATATTGACAGTATTTTTCATGTACAATCTGACATAAAAAAATAATATCTAAGATAGCAAAAATGAGATATATTTGCTGTTCTTTCGTTTCTCGATAAATCGTCGTGTCGTTTTAGCCCCAACACTACGACATTTGAGATTGCAATTATCCCAGGATCACACCTTTGTGAAGAGTTCTTAATTTCTGAAGACTCTTCACAATAAGGTTTGAAAGGAAGAGTCCTTAAAAAGGGCTATACTACTCAAACAATTGAAAAGATTCTCAACAGAATATACAGTCACCGCTGAAGCAGCACCGTATATGAGAAAAAGAATTTATTTTATCATTCAAATATTTTGGAATTCATTTAAAAGCTTTTTTAACTCGGGCGACCACAGAAGCTTGTATAGTACTGTAACATGTCGATAAATACATGTTCAATATGTACATGTACACTTTCATTTACCCACATTTCCCGTCTGTCAGTTTTCGACACTGCAATATTGAAAATTTACCTTTAAAAGCTGACCTGAATATGTCCATATAGCAGAAAACCGCAGCCTTCTGTTTCACGTATCATAAAATGGATGCAAACAATTAAAGCGGAATGAAACGTGTGTTTTGCTTTTGTTTGAAAAAATATATTCGACAGTATATGGAGAACAATGAAAAATTTTATTTACGGGATTGCTGACCAGCGTTTTTAAGTTTAGGCATAGCCAATACCTCGCACTCTGGTCGCACTAAATGATTGCTTGCCATCAAACGATCGGTTTGCGGATGAATGGACGAAGATTTTATTGGCATGTCAGGAGGTACTGTGAGAGGAATTATTGTGTGGATTAAGTGTTAGTGTGATTTTTGAAAACTTTAGAATGTTATATTTTCTTTTTATGTGTTGTTTTAACCGTATTAATTAAAGTTAATAAAATAGTTCAACGAGATTCTTGATACAACTTGGGGGTTTCCCAGAATCTTAGTTAGGTTAAGCAAAACTTTCGATAAGTACTCAAACTTCAAAGAAAAGCCAAAGAAGGTTAATTCTTTATTCAGCTGATACTGTTGAACATTGTTAGAATAGTTACCAGCGGTTCCAATTAAAACTGTCTGGAAAAGTACACAATAAACTCCAGATCTAGACGGCTCATGCCATTTAAATATGGCGTCTGTCTGTCTGTAAACAGATATTCGTTTCAAAGGCTGTTATGTTGTTGGAAGTTATTGAACTTCTTGGCTCAAGTTTTAGGAAATCTATTATAACTCCGTCGTTGGCCAAGCCTTACTGCTGACCATGAGGTCCTGGGTTTTATTTCCGGCCAAGTGTTATTCGGTTTTTCCACCAGAAATTTCTCAGTAGCAGCCCTGAGTCTGGATTTGTGCCCGGTTGATGGCAATAAGCTCGCCCCCCAATAGGGGGCGAGCATGGGACTTAAACATAACGTGCGAAATGTGGGTGTAAAAAGAGGGTAAACCTCTGCCTAACCCTTCGGGGATTACAGGCGTGATGTAATGTTTTAAATGTGATAGTATTCTTGTAGATATAGATACTAACTATAAAGATTTCAACAAGAATAATCACATTTTACTCAAACGGCATTGATAGGTCATTGCCAGCCACGGCTATGCTCAAACATTAATATATTTCGTCAAACCGCAGCATGGCACGGGCTTGGAGGAAAGAAAGCCGCGATAAAACTATGTTATTGCCGCGAAACTATGCCATCATGCCATGGGAAGCACAGCGGTGAAACTGTCGCGGCTGCGCTTACAAATGTTTGAGGCACATTGTTTTATGGAGTCGGAAGTTTAAATTGTTTTAACATGTCTTCCGTAAAGTCATTGGCCCAGGAGCCCAGAGTATGTAATGCATGGCCCTCTGCAAAAAGGGTTACCATATCGAAATCTGATCTGACAAAAGCCGGACGTTTACGAAAAAGGTCCGGACATTTTACTTTATCTTTCTTGTCAGTGTTTACATTTTTTTTTTCCAAAAAATAATACCCTTAAATCGAAAAGTCTGGACAAATGCCAAGGCCGGACAAGTTCGGACGGGGGGCTAAAAAGCCGGACTTGTCCAGTTTTATTATTTAAAAAATACCAGCAATATGCTAAATAATTTTATGCTAGGCGTGAGTTCGTAATTCCTGCGCATGGGCATTCGTTCTTCAGTCCACAACTTGTTGGATTTGTAGCAGACTTAAATCAGTTCTGTTGCATTCCGTGACTGACTGCATAAAAACTGCACAAATGATCGGCAGTTCTTACGCATTTGGAAACTCAGTTTGCCTTCCTTGACCCTAAGAACACAAATCACGAGGCAGTTTCAAGTTTCACGAAGGTGGATTCAAATCAGTGTTTAAAAAAATTGTTCAGAGGGTCATGCAGTGCTATAAACAAAGATGAGGTGTATCTTTGGATATCCGTTTGCTAGTGGTTGATAGAACCTTCTTTTGTGATTGGGTGTATTGCTATTGGTCCAAATGTTCGTGCATTTTCTGTGCAACACTTACGATGCCCATCGTTTAAATACAACTTTAGTCAGGTGTAGCACCCTCTAAATTTCAGTCTATCTAGGCTCAAAGGTTGCTAAGTCTGAGTGACACTCGTAACAGATATACCTACCTAAAATAAAGACATACTTTGACTAACTTGGTGAATCAGTGCTTCATAACCTTCATTTCTATCCCTGCCCTCAAGGCGACTGGAGCCCTAAATGAACTAAGGATGCAAAAATACAGTGAAATAGGCTTGACATGCCACGCGGGTGAAGAGAAGAATTGCAACATATAGTTAACACACATAAAGTAAGCAAGCTTTGTAATTGCAAAATAAAAGCAACCTGACAAAAGAAAGAGATGGCAGATCGGTCTTCTTAGTCGTGTCGATAGCACGACAGTGCACCAAATGTTGTTGGCCCAGTAACTTTGCCACTTCAACGATATCATCGGTGGGCATGCACTTTTTAAGGATCCGCCGTGGATCACGGTCAGGTCCTTAGCGGGTTCCGGGCCTTCCAGGTTCAGTGTTCTGTCATGGACCAGAAAAAGCTCGGCTTTTGTTTGGCCGGGCTCCGAGCCGTCACATCCCTCAAATGTTCCAAAGCATGCACTGACGTTTACTGAGGCTGACGAACAGCCCGGAATCCGGAAAGTTCTATAACCAGGAACTGTGTGGTTAGTGCTTCATGGCTCTTCTCGTCTCTTTCCTTCGCAAGTATATAACATAAGCTTGTTTCTGTATGTATATTATCTGTATGAAGGCAGATGCGACCAATTCATGCAGTATTGGTATAGATAAGCCCACAACACTGTACACGGCCTCACTACCAACGTACCTCGTGTCCTCGCTTGGAGTTCTCTCCCTGGAAGGGAAAATATCGTCAAAATTTAGTGATACACATTTAAGTTTCTTCGCATTTTAGGATCATTTTAAAGGTGTTGGGTAAGTACGTTCATCATTGGTTTTGAGTAAGCCAGTCTCTCTTTTCAATCCGCTTCAGTTCTGTTCTGATCAACACCCCCAGTGTTGATCAAAACAGAACTGAGGTGGATTTAGTTAAATATCAGAGAATTTGTAAGAGTATGCACTTGGTCTAGAACCTGTGACTTCTGAAAGCCTCATCTTTTCTAATCAGTAAATTAACTGTCAAATGTAAGCTGTCTGGATCAGTTGATTGACGACAACTAACTCTAGTTTTATGTTGTTTTAGGGCTTCCAGAAACCAGAGGATTATTAAAGGAAGATAGTTTCGTACCAAGAAAATGGTTTTGATATTGCTACCCATCCAAACGAATCATAATACTGACCCGTTATTAAACAAATACCCAAGTTCATGCAAAGAAGTTAACCCAGAAAACAGAATAGGTTAACAAGCATCGATATAGCCCGGTAGCCCCTATGAAACGGTCTCTCGGTACGATCGTAGGCACCAGTCAGGTACATGTAGGTCACCCACGGCATCAGCGTTACATAAGCGAGTTAATGCGACACAGCGACCCTGCACAGGTGGCTTAGGCATGTGTAGACTGTTTTGTTGAGCTGTTTAATTAAGGGAAGCTGAATTTGCGAATTAGGTTAATGTAGAGATTTCGTTGTAACAAAAATTATTGGTAGTACGTCTGTGTAAAATTTACTATGTTTTGACGGGGTACATTACAACTTTCGCTATTAAATACATACATGAATAAGATTCGTGAAAAAAAAACATACGAGTATCGAAGTAGTCTACTACTGTCTATTTTTGTATAGGAATAAGTTTCTTTTTCACAAATCGGATATGAGTTTAATGGTGATAGTTATACCATAGTATATGTTATTCATTATGAGACACTTTTAAGGTATAGCTGTATCCACACCTAACTGGGTAAACCGCTCCATCAGTTTTCTGTCAGGAAAAATGATAGCTTGCGTACATTTTTAATAAACTTATTCACAAAGGAACAGAGCTGGGTCGTTCATACAACCTCTGAGTACGGAAAGCTCTTTATGGATAAGTCTAATAAATATTGTTTTTAGACGAAAAGAAAATAACTTAAGTAATTACTTATAGGGGACATAATAACATTTAACACAATCCATGAACACAATAGAATGAAAACATAAGTAAAAGTTACGGCAATATTTTAATGTGAAAACTCAATTCAATTTTATTGAAAGAGAATTCAAGTCGTCTGTTTTATAGCTTTTTTACCATGCACATACATACACGAGAAACAATAAAACCATACATATGAAAACCATACGAAACAGGGAATCTTCTCTGAAGAAATTTTTATCAAAGCAGTACCAATTTTCAGCTGAATTTTTCGTAAACGTTGCGTCGACATGGTCTAAATTACATGCCTTTGGTGAAGGTTGAACTAATATTAGCTAGTGATATTGAAAGTGCGCTTGTTTAGAAGATAGCCTAATTACACGGAGATAAAATTGTGGGTTTTGTCACTGTTGAATGGAATAAAAATGTAATGACGATGAAGATATTTATCTGTCAGAGTAAGATGGTTATAGAGTGCAACGCGAGTCTTGTTTGTGCAGAATAAACAATTTTTCTTTCTTTCTTTCTTTCATAGCCGTGACATAGTTATATAGGACTACTTCTATTTAATTTTTAAAGTATTTCACACATATATTTTATTTAATATTTATTTACATCTATTTTATATTTTATTTAATATTTATTTCTGTATCTATCTATCCGTGAAATCCAGCGCCATCCAATCCAGAATACCAGCGCTGCGACATTTTTTTTTAAATGTCGCAACATATGCTGAGATAGGAGCCTTTTGGCCTCGTACAGGACTTTCTGTTATTTTTTTTAAATTTGTTTTTTAATTTTTTATAATGTTTTAATGAGTGTGTTTTAGTTTAATTTGTAATGTCCTGTGCGAGTCCCAATAAATACTTTTTCTTTCTTTCTTTCTTTCATATCCCTAGGGGCATATACCGAAATATAGTCATATGAAAACGGTTACTCTCGTACTCATTCAAATACGGCTCACTTTCATAAGCATTAAGTAAAAAGCTGTTATTTTGACATTACTAACAGACACGTAGATGGAACATTTTCCATGCAAACGACACCGACTCTTCAAGTAAGGCAGTTTCCACGTTAGTGAACGTCGTAGTGAAGAGTGATAACACTTATCAAACTCACGATTATTTGCCTACAGCACACAGTAAGACATGAGCGCTCTTACAACTCGAATGTTACGTAAATAGGAAAATTAGGTTCGAGTAGTGTGCATTACTTACTGCAATGATTATTTGCGCCATTACGTTCAGGGGTTGGCAACATGTGGGTTTTGTTTGTCTCTAAATATGCCTCTTTAGCTTTTGTTGACAGCACGATCTTTGTAGTCACATTTATCAATGTAACAGTTTCTTTTTTTCTATGACAAGACAGCGTGAATGCTTATTTCGGGTCTCGATTTCTTTTCTGATAACTTCCGAAACTTTCCGAAAGAGTGTGAAGACTCTCGTAGGTAGGCGCGCCGCGACGGTGCAACGCGATTTTGGTAGAACAATTTCCACGAAGTTTTTATAGAAATGGTTCTACTAGAGTTGCATCGCGCTATCACGTTGTGCATGTCTGCGGGAGCTTTAATGTGAAAATCTTTAATTCGAGACCGCACACGACAGCAAAAACAATAAGCTATAAGTTAAATAAATTGGCTGTAAACGATGACATGACAATTGATTGTAAATCTAACATACGGCATAGCACACCTCTCTCCGCGCAATTAAACGCGTGAATCAACATGTCAATACACTCGCACCACGATATGCGCTTACGCATATCTAGAGCAAGGTGTAAGAAACCTTTGGAATGCATGTGACAAAAGGACTGACATTTTAATTGATATATTATTGAACAAACTTTTGTGTGTAAGGCCTTTAAAAAAATCTTGCAGAGACAAAATACTGTTAACATAAAAATGACAACATAGATAACGATAAGAAAAGGCTATCTGACCGCAAATTGGACCAGCGCCAAAAAGCAGTTTCGTATCTGTTCCTCAGTTAGGGCAAGCTAGCAACGACATTGGGTTTATTTTATAAAGAAAACGTGCTCGGAGTCTTTTTAATCAGAAAATACCACCTGTGGAAACTTGAGAAATCTTGAAATCTTAAACCGTACCATGGGTATGATGACAATACAATATCCCAGTCAAGTTTTTTGACAGACAACTCCCTAAACTGTTGACTACCCCTGACATATAATACGCGTGTGTAATTGGAGCACGCGAGTCAATGATTAGTATTTAGCCAACAGACTGTTATGCATTGGAATCTAACATGATTATAGTGGCAGCGGCTCGTCCACACAAATTATTATTGATACACCACTTTCTGATTACTGTGTTTGAAAGATGGTATTCGAGTTTGGAAAGCTTTCGTGCTGTTTTTAACCCTCGACGCAAAAAGAGGGGTGTTATAAGTCTGACCGCTATGTGTGTGTCTGTGTGTCAATCGGGTGAACCGATTTGAATGCGGTTTTTTTATTTGAAAACAGGTTTTCTAGCGATGGTTCTTAGACATGTTTTATCAAAATGGGTTCAGCCGTTTGAATATTATCAGTCTTTTCTAGTTGATGAATGGGTGTGAGTATCTTCCACAGTTCTGATCGATTTGGTATTTTGTTACTTCTATGATATTAGAAGAACATAGAAACCTTGAACTGATGCTGCAGCATCACTTGGAATTTACAGGATACCCAACTCCCTTACCAACTTACAGCACAGGTATCAGGTTCATTGGAATGGTCTCAATGAATAGGTTATAGATAGATGGTGAACAGGGTCTGGTGATGGAGTAGGAAAAAGAAATGAGGAAATGTTTGTGTCGGGGATTTTTAAAAATTTTAGCTGTTAAAATTGTACTTGTTATTTTAACTTTAGAGATGTTAAGGTTGGATCCCTGGTCCTGAACTTTTAGCTTAAAGGCACTCGAGGTTTGACCTCCTAGATGGCTATGAAATTGTTTCAGAAAGCAGAATCCGCAAGAATATTAGGTAAGAGTGTTCGTGTAGCCTTTAGAGTTTAGGGGCATTCAATGCAACTTCATGCAACGGTGTAAATGGAAAGACTATATTCAGGCTTTAAAGTGGTTGGTAAAGAAGAGGTATCCTAACTTAATATTAGAAATGCGAAAGTGAGTTTGTTTGTTATGCTTTCATGCTAAAATGACTGAATAGATTTGGATGAAATTTGGTAAATGATAAATGATTTTATTTCTGTAAATAGGTTTGTACAAACACTTTTACACGTCAATCATATTTTAAAAATTAGATGATGTCGGCGTTTCCTATCTGACTACTCTGAGAAGAAAGGCCGAAACAAACTCAGAGGTCACAGTCTCTTTTAAAGTCCAGACATAATCTTGGTCAGATCATGTGAAGACCATGTAGATTGGTGTCTGAAGTGGTCTTTTGAGGAAAACATCACACAGGTTGAGAGGGCCTGTCCAGTCAGTGCACGCATTTGTTAGTTATCGTGCAGCTCAACTCAGAATTTAAGGAGCTCAACAAGGTACATATGTAGACCATGACCTGGATTAGGACATAAATGTTATCTCGATATTCCCACGGGATTGAGAGTTATGGGGGTTAAACCGCTAGGTGCAGCTAGTATTTTTATAAAAAGTGAGTTTTAGCATCAAATATGTGTTTGACTTGACTTCATACATGTGTTAAATGGGACCAAACTATGAAAATGCTAATAGAAAAGTCGCTGTTCTAATTTTTCAGTGCAAGTGCAACTTTATTTACGCAAAAACAAGTTATTGTTAACAAAATAAAACATTTTCATTGTGTGTTTTCTCGAGCGTGTATTTTTAATTGTTCATAGAGGGTGGTCAAAGTGGTTCACGGTTCGTCGCTTTGCAATGCATCCACCGAACTGTCGAACTATTAGCATATTGAATTTGTTCATTGTTTTGAAATGTGGGGAATCTCACTTTAAAATGTGCAAGAATGAATGAAGGAAAGGCAACTGACCCCAGCGTGGGGTAACTAGACTCGATAAATCGAATGAACCCCAAGATTTGCACTAGCCTGGGAGCCTCATGTTACATGGGGCTACAGAGGCCATCAGCACCTACTTAAAATGTGCATGATTATTTATTTATTTTGGATATTATGTTTTTTATCTTAGTCTTTTGAAGTAAATAGGAGTCGCTATCTTTTAAGAATTGTATTTTTGATATCAATAACAATTAAATGAGAAGTCTATCTCCAATTTTTCAAAATGACAGAAAGATTTTGAAAAAACTGCAATTATAGGAAAGTAATGCGTTGAAGAATTAATAAACCTTCCTCCTTCCTAATTTTTAATAGGTAGGTAGGTACATAATTTAAGAAACCAGAAACCCATATAAATTTACCCTTTCTCAAAACCGTAAAGCCGTAAGTAATCAGAAGTCAGTTAAACTTCTATACATTTCCTTCACCGCAACGTTTCTGTTACCAACTTCAGTTCAGTACGGCGATAATTAATGGTTTCGTGTGCGTGACAAGTTTGTATAACAACCAGTAATTGTGATGACCTGACAGCTATGCTGGTTTCCTCTAATAGATTCTGGGAAATGTCAGAACGAAAGCTATGAAAATGGAGTTATTATTTTTGGTTTTCCATTGGCTTTCATAAAGGTATTGAGTCGTGGTACAAAATGACTTAATAATGTCTCATTATGACATTTTTTACCAATAGAAGATGGGTCGTGCACGTATGCCTTCTAAGGAATCGTTACAACAACCGGTCCTGAATTGCCTGTATTCAGCTGATGGCTGCAACCTTTCAACTTTGCGGAGAGCATAGCCTAGCTGTGCCTTCCAGTACATTAGTAAATGTAATGTTCATGAGTCCGTCAAGCGCACCTTTAGAGCGGTTTTGCACTACGTCCGATCCGAATCCAATCCGAATTGGGAATGTTCTAAATTCGGACGGACAAAGATCGGATCTAGTGCGCAACCCCTCATACAAATAGTAGGTACTATGGCTACTTCGGCCCGACATTTCTTGGATTCGGATCGGACGTAATGCGAAACCGCTCTTACACTGTTTGTTCATCGCACTGTGAACGGGACGTCAACGAGAAACGAGATTACGCGGCCATAGTAAATGTACTGTCGCTACTTCGGCGTCGTCATCTCGCTCTCGCTGACGTCCCGTTCACGGTGCGGTTTACAAACGGCCTTGGGTTTCAGCCCCGTTATCAACCCCGCTGACTGGCTAATATTTTCACTGAGTTAAGTATACTTGAATAATTAAAAGAAATCTTGCTCGCACTATAGCAAACAGAGTACGTGCGATAAGGCCGCACATTGTATGTTTTGTATCTACTATTTAATTTATCATTGCACAATAAAAGATGAATAAACACTGACCACACGACACGCAACAATAACTGGTGAAGTACCTATCAATAATAATGTTGACCTCAGTACAATTAGCAGAGTAAATTAGAAACAATCGCACCTTAATAATGAATGGCGTCGCAATAACTTCTATTGTGTGTCATGACTTCTTGAACGACACGCGACGAAAACGAAGCGATGTGATTAAATACAGAAAACTATTAAAGTCAACCGTTTTTCGAAACGAAGGGATCTTTCACGGAAGGGCAGTTTTTGAAGCAGTCTATCTACATCTACAATAATCCAGAATCATGTTCTGAATCCATGGTAACAGGATGCGCGTCGATGATGCCACTCTATATTTTAGCAAGTCTTAACGGCGGCTGAACACTCCTGTCTGAGTGCTCTCGCTAGGTCTTGCAAAAGCTCTCGAGCGAGGGGCTTCAGCCCAAGTGCGGCCATGTACACTCTCGCCTAGTTCAGTTGAAGTTGTGAACCCCGAGAGGATGGACGCAAACATTGAACGTCTTCTCTGTCAATCGGCGCAAGCAACACTGGAGACACGAGAGTGTACAGCGACGCACTCGCAACTGCCGCGAGATCCTTTGACTCGGGCACAAAAACCGACACGGGACGGAGAACGGGCGAGGAACGCCAAGACACACCGAGGCGGGCGGCGAGAGTATACAACTGCCATAAAAGTTAAAAAAACTTCTACAACACGAGCTAAACTATCTACATTCATCAACACAAAAACATTAGTTAAACATAAATAGCACCAATTATTAATAGCTCATGAAATATTCAAAGCAGATAAGGTAGGTAGGCAGCACTGTACATAATTATCAGATGACACGGCGTTTGATTCATTACTATGTCAGGGATGCGCTAATATCGTGCTCAGGTAAATCCGAAACATTTTGTAGTGTATAATTTAATCAGTGCAAAATTATAAACCGCTGGTTTCATTGGTACTGCATAGCTTATAGAAAAGCTTTATGTTACAGCAGTTAGAGCATTGAAATTCAGATTCATACAGTTATTGGAAACTGGGGAGGAGTTTGCACCACCTAATGATTTTAAAACAAGAAAATTATTGACGGATGCTAAGTATCATAGTCAAGGGGAGACTATTGGCACAAAACAGTCAATAATGACGCAAGTGCACCTTGAGCCAGTTGAAAAGACTATGGATGATGATGATAATGATGATTAAGGAGTCAATGATAGTACCTAATCAAATTCATACACATGCTGACAATTTTCTTAACATTGACAATAATTTCATCATTGAAAACACATACACTGAAAATCCTTAAATTATACGAATCAAATCCTAAACTATACAACCGTATAATCCTCTAGTCAGATAACAAACATGCAAGCCCGCATACACTTGTCTTAAATACTCACGCGCACAAGTGCGCTACAGAAAATCTGGTTCTGCCTCTGCGTTTCGTTTCAAAGCGATACTTGAACCTCGTCGCAACAAGCATTAGAGTATTCCCGGCATTTAGCATAATATTATCTACAACTTTCGTTGCAACTGAACTAGTTTCTATAGAAGCCCTAGGTATTATAACGTTGAATTTCGATGAATATTATGTAACAGGCAAAGATGACGATGAAATACGAGTCGTACTTTGTGCGATTGTAGCAATATATATATTGGGATTCTGAAGCAAATATGGAATGCTCAAGAAAAAAGTAAAGATAGTTCATTTGAATCAAATTAAACCTAGTGATTTCATAGATAAAAAAAAAAAAAAAACATAGTCGACAATACAGAAGACGGTAAAACAACAAAAGAAATCAGAGTTGATGCCGAAAAGCAGTTTCAATTCTCTGACATTAACCTGCATGGTCCTCATATGGCCTGACCGAGATTATGTCTGGACTTTAAAAGGGACTGTAACTGTGACCTCTGAGTTTGTTTCGGTCTTTGTTCCCAGAGTAGCCAATTAGGAAATAACGAGCTCATTTAGTTTTAAAAACTTGAATTTTGACGCGTAAAAGTGTTTTTTGAACCAATTTACAGATTTAATTAACATTCATCATTTCAAAATTTGATTTCAAACCTTCACGAATCGTATCGTGAAAATAAACTAAAACTAAAAGTAATAAGGTCCCGCAGCACCCTACTAATTAATTAGGTTTTCAATTTCTGTAAACAACTCTGTTTTCGACGTTTTCAATATTAGGCTTCGGAATGACGAAGTATTATTTTATAATTAGTAAGTATAAGGAAAGTTGGTCAAAAAACGGCATTTTCCTATAATTTTGATACTGTAAACGAACAATCGACAAAGCAAGGTAAATATGGCTGGAAAATTAGGTCTAACATTATATATTGTTAGGCAGATGATTCGTGATACCAACTTTCCTGGTAAATGTAGTTTCAGGAATTGCTATAGAAGAGAAATACTTTACATGGATCAAAGCAAATGCAACAGTTAGCGTATTTAAAAGTTATGAAGGGAAAATAAAAATTAAGCACATGTACCATTCCCGTTTAGAATTACTGCCATAAATAAAGGATAATGCGGTACAGTATCTATTACGTTGAAACATCATTTCTGCTATAAACTGAAGTAGCAACTACGGACAGAAACGTAAGGCTTTCTGTCTGAAAAATAAGGTAAACAAAAGGGTAAATATACTGGCCATTTCTTGTGAGAATGGGTGCCTATAAGGACCTTTACACACGTCGATGATCACTAGGATATTTTACGGTAAAAAGTTTGGATCGCACGTCATCATCCTACTGTTCATAGGAATAAAACAAATGCACTATGAAGCTGCCATGTGATCTGAAAATTATACAGTAGAATATCGTACAATTAGTATGAAATTTGACTGCATAATTTTGAGATCGCCGTGTCAACGGGCCCTCAGTGCAATGCTCTATATCTGATACCGATATGTTCTATAGAAAAGGGGAATAAAACCGAATGGTGTGTATCGTAATCGAGTAATGCTTATTCAATATCGAAAACGGAGATATTGGAATTCAAGAGAGCTAGTGCTAAGCATGGAATGTTTTGTGGAATGGTATCTTGGATATATCGGCTCATTCGCTTGGAAGGAACCCGTTTCTAACATATAGCTTATACTCTAAAATATTTACGTGGTTGTAGACCTAGATGGATGGAAAAGTGAGTGTCATGCTAATATTTTGAAGGCAATTTATGCCTAAGGTAGTGAGTTGATTGATTTATTAGTCTAAATGATCATACGGATCTGAGTGTAATAAATCTTTTTGAAATATTGGTGTCGATTCTGATTTACTAAAAATGATTTAGTAGTGTGACCGTAACATACCAAATGACCCATTGCATTAATTTAAATATAATATTTCATTTATCAATTTGTAAATACTGCCAAAACTGGTATATTTCTATAAGATTTATGATGTAAACACTATTTCAATTTGGAAACAAATTATGAAGTCGAAGCTACGTAAATATTAATTAGTAAAGGGAACAGTTGGCGCTCTCAATTATGAGTTTGAACAGTTTTTACGTAAATTACGAACAGCTAGAAACACCAAACAATTTGAATGGTCAAAAACTGGCCGCCCTTTGACTCAGTTAAGAAAGAGTTGTAATGATCTGGAAGGACTATGCCAAAGATGCGCGCTTTAATTATTTCTAACACGGATATTATCGTGGAGACATCCACGTCCACGTACATAAAATGTTTGGAAATACGTGCACGTTATAACGATATCGTCGACGGAAAAAAGCTTCTATATATATTTCCATACATTTTACTTTCTTGTTATCGTGACGCCGTGACGTGAACGTGGACGTCCAGGATAATATCATCACATTAGAAGTTATGAAAGCACACAATAAAAGAAGAGAATTTGGTTATAGCGTAAACTTTGTTCCAATTTTAGGGCGTTTTATCAGCTTGAAGATTTAAGAGAGTCTGTTCAAAGAAGTCACTCAAAAGGACTGGAAGTATAAATGTATCATCATTTCTTATCTTAGAACCAATGTTAATGTCAATACCATAAATATAAGGAGCTCTAGAAATTTAGAAAAGACATGTATCAGTATGGGTGACAGCATCAACGCTAATCAGAGCCGAAGTTTTTCTTAAACTCAATGTAGAATCATTAAAATCTTATGATGCCACAGATGAATCTCCCATCTTTTACATACTAGCAGCTGGTGGGCGAGTGACGTTAGCACTCATCTAAAATTCTGCAAGTGTTTTATTTTGGGAGATAACAGCTAACCAGACGCCGCCAATTATTTATTTACATTGAACACTGATGAAAACTATATGAACATGGGGAAGGCGGATTTTTAGAAGTGGGAAAAAATTTGGAGAATGAAAGTTTATGTGGATTTATTGATAAAGATAAATGATGAGAACATTTTAGATTTACAGTTAGCAAAAAGATTAAATACAGTTTAAATCGTAAGTCAAACAGAAGAATGAAATGACGGAGAATATCTAGGAGATTAGGAAGGTGATGTAACGAGTCTACTGTTACAACAGTTCTATTGGAAATGGCGTTTTGTTTTTTATTCGTATCAACAAAAATTAGTTCATCATCAGTAAACTTAATAAGATATTTCTCAGTTTACACATAATGTTACATAATGCCGCTTCACTTTTTTTGGATGTGTAACAACATCTTTCCTCACGCTTTCCTGCAATCTGTGGGAGTGATTTCGTGAAAAGGGACGAAAGTGTGTAACAGGAAGCCGGAGAAGCGCGCGCTATTTGATTTGACTAATTAGCGAGCGCGGTGCTAAAGTTGGCCGTCAGAAACGACCTTGACACGGCCCCGCCCCTTTAATGTTGCTTATTACCAAGGTGAGATGTCAGATGTTACACATCATATGCGACTTCTGTAAGGCTCGCCCGTTTTTATTTATATTTTGCGTTTCCCGATTTGTCGCCAAATAAACGTTATTCTTTATTTTGCTTCTTTCTAGCTTCTTCTATCTTCTTCTATCAAATACCAGCATTTCAATTTGTTCCTCCATAAAATTTTAACGCAGCTCGGCACCAATTTCCCGATTTGACGTTGCCCGCACACATAAAGCGTTTACATCAAGATTTTTCTTCCGTTCTAAGATTGCCAGGAAATTTTTACATAACGCCATTTTATATAATTTTTCGCCAACAGATAAGCCTTTGCAGTGATAAGAGATTACGAGGGCGTATATCTATCTGATAAGAGTGTTTAGTATAATTTTCTTTGAAATATTACATCATCTTTTAATTTCTTTGTTTTGTTCCGGTTGACGACAATAGGCTCGCCCCCTATTACATGGCACTTCAGACATAACTGGCATAATTATGCGTATTTATCGTTAAAAATTTGCAATCTTTGGTGTTTATAATTCGTTCCAACATTTAGCACACATTCAGTTCCTTATATTTTGGAGAAATATACAGACAAGGGGTGAACCCCTTGTCTGTATATCTCTGAAAATATGATTATTAAGAGACCTTGCAGATTAGATTCAAAATGACGACAATCAGTTAAGTCTTATTATCTCGTCTCAATACAAATATTGAATACGTAGAAGAATTCTAACACCAACAACAAATTGAAACTATGTCACTCGACACACTACAGATTTATAATTAATTGAAGAACAAGCTGAAGGAATCAATACTGCTTCTACTATGTAAATAAATAATTTAAATTACACCGTTCGATGTTGGGACCAATGGGAGCGCTGGTCAAAGACCCCAACCGGTCGATACGGAGACTAAGTTTGTACTATTAGAAGTACTAGAATAGTTTAAACTTTGTAAAGTGCTGAAATTTTAAGAATATAGAACTTCTACATCACCGTTCTTGTTTAGTACGGTGACTTAGAAGTTTGTTGTCGATAAGAAGATATTATTATAGTCGTCAATGCACTACAATTTATTATAGCCAGCCATTCCATTCCAGAAAAGGTTATTGGAGTCAGTCAGTTCTCAAGTCAAAGATTATTTCTTTTAGCTTGATCCAGTTCAACACTTGAACAATGTTGACGTGGTGGTTTCATATTTACTGAAAGAATCCTTTCAGGACCTCATTAAAGACAACTAGCGGCATCGACTATAAACATACAGGACTTTATATCAACCCAATTACATGGAAACAAGAACTCTTATATTTCCGTTAAAATGTTGAAGCTTCTGCAAAAACCTTTAGGATACCCCGTAAATCTTAACTTCCATAACTAAAGCCCTGAAGGGTTACAGACATCTAATATTGACACTACTCAGAAACGTACCGCCTTGTAAGGATAATTCGTGTACACAGTTTTGTGTGAACGGGGCCAGTGGTCAGGGAACTTTGCTGGCATGCAATCGATCGAGACGACCACACAGACTGAACTAAGTTCGTTTTATTTACCTATACAGAAACAGTGGCCTATTTTAGGGCTAATATGACGATGATGAAATTGAGTAGCTTCATTTTTAATGTTTTTTTTTAAGACGGTGAAATCGATTCCCATCTCTGAAGCATCGAACAAATTAACAAAGATATATGTTTAACTAGCGACCCGCCCCTGCTTAGCACGGTTTCTACGACTTGACAAAACATTGAAATTTCTTTAATGGATGTAATTTATACAAATAAACTTTCGGGAATAAATTCGTTGCGTAGTTTAAGAGAACAATACGGTCCAAAGACAGACACAAAAAGCGACTTTAATTTCTGATAGGTATAGATACTAAAAGTGCAGCTGTTAAAAAAATTCACATGTTGAAATGCATGTTCATAGCTCATTCTGAGGAGTGTCATCAGTATCGTCTTCACTAATGGAAGGTAAGATTAATCTAATTTGACATCTCCAATCATCTCTTATATCTTCAATTGAAGTTTTATCGGACAGTCGTGAAATATGTTTAGCCGTTTTATATCAAATCTATAGTATCCACAACCACCACACCCAGCAACCAGACAACCAGTCTTACCAAGGGATAAAATGTAACCCAGTGATTGGGTTATGGAGGCAGTCGCTCCATGTAAAATACTGGTATTCAGCTGCATCCGGATAGACTGAATGCCGACCCTAACATAGTTAGGAAAAGGCTAGGCAGATTGATTGAGTATCCAAAGGAAACCAAATGCCATTTCTTACTCATTCCATAACATACCATTGTTAAGCCAATGTTAACAGAAGCATTTATTCTGTAATTACAACTTGTCTGTACCTTCGCAGCCGAAAGTTGCGCCACGTTGCGGTTGCGGCAAGGTTCCACACATTTTGCGGGACCCGAAATTATGTACATTGTGTGAGGCCCGGAATAATGTACTTCAACAGGTTACAGTGAAGTTTAAAGGGTAAGTGTTCAACAGTATACTAGAGGAGCCTGAATTATAAGATGGGTTAAGAATATACTGATAATTAAATTAAAAGGATTCCACTACATATAAATATAGTTAGTTCCATTGATCAAGAAACCGGGTAAGAAAAAAAAAAACATTTCCAAACATATTGTAGATTCAGTTGGTTAAGTTTCAAATTCCAAATTTAAAACAAAATTTGTGGTATAGTATACCTCTGCCTTGAGGGATCATAGGCGTAATATAATATTATTTTTATCAACTAGTGTAATACGAATTAGAATACAATACCGATGGGACACTTATTCTGGCACGAACAGTACCGAACTATTTCGAGAATTTCAAGCTATTCTTGTTAGAGATACGGACATGAATGCAAAATAGAGCTGGCAACAACGTGGTGTTTATACTGTGGCACTAGAGGTTCATTCAATTAAAGGAAACGGTATGTTTATGGTGGTGTAATCAAGGTAATGTACTGTGATGGACGGCAATAACGGCCAATCTAAGTTTATGGGGATACAGAGGAGTTTGTTACAACTTTAAGCAATATCTGGGGAACTAAAAGCTATGGGGAATTTAAGTATAACTTGAAATGTGTTGGTGGTTGGACCACATTCTAACTTAGAAATGTAGTTTGGATGCATCGTTATTGCAAGGCAATTGACCGCCAGCTATGATACAGTTTATGTGTATACTTTTGAATTTTATTAGTTAAACCTTTGAGACTCGTGTTGTGTCATCCGCTCATTTCGAATCTTATTGTCCCTGAAGACAACAGTTATGAATCATGGTTGAAAAGAAATTCTACTTGTGTGTATGCGATATTATATACGTACAACGTCATCATCATTTCAGCTGAAAGACGTCTACTGTTGGACATAGCCCCCCCCAAGCACCGCCACTTCGACCGGTTCTGTGCTTCTCACATCCAGCGGATTCCTGCGGCCTTCACCGGGTCATCGGTACTTGGTAAGTACAACTTAACACGAAAGAATGAGGAACCGTTTCTACACAAATTGTCATACCCAATACAGACCCGTTTAGTAAAACAATAGTCGCAGAGATAAATAGTGTTTTCAGACTTTCATATTCTGAAAACACTACATCCTCAGTCTAACTAGGACTCGCTTAACGTTCTACCATTAACCCCCATAATCTCCAAGACAAACCCATTTCAAAAGTGTCAAAGTCGAGTTTTAAAGCCAACACTTCCTCAATTTGTACCACCGACTTGAGGGAACCGACTTCGAACTTAATCAAGCCGAAACTTTCTGGACTTTTTAATACGTTTTAGAGTCGTCGTCGCCTTAATTGCTTTCGAGTTTACGTTGTTATAATTAGCTGGGGTGCTGTTAAAAGGTGTCAGACAAATGTGGGGGAAAAGGGGGTAGGAGAGGACGAATTTAATCCGGAAGGATCGTTTTACACAAGCAGTGCTCAGTACTTTATGCAAGAAAAACACAATGCTTTTGCCAATCAAAGCTGCAATACGCTTGTTGTCTATATAAATGTTCCGGTCCATTGTAATAGACTGATATAAAACCAATGACCATGATATGAAAGGTTTATAGGCCGATTTTATAGTCAGACTAGCTGTCCGGCCCGGCTTCGCACGGGTAGCATTAAGACTCATTTACGGCGCACCTAACTACCTACCCTACCTATCCTACCTATCCTACCTACCTACCCTACCTACCTACCCTACTTACCCTACCTACCCTACCCTGAATTTTCTTTGCTATAAACCTCACGGAGCCCGAGACCTTTCCAACGAATGCAAAACCGTGGAAATCGGTTCGTGCGTTCTGGAGTTATAGCGTCAGGAAGGAAAACCCGACTTATTTTTATATAGTAGATATAAGGCATTTTAAAGTTGCATTTGGGAATTTTCGCTTTTACAGCGCTTTGGCCCTTCCAGTCACCTAATTCACTTTCAAGTTTGTGTTATTGGCAAACTGAATAGTTTCTTGTACACAATCAAAATAGTTATGTAAAGTAGTGTACCGTGTTAATGTATTCGCAAAAGTTATTACACTATTAAACTTATAGTTTAGTAGAAGACGTTACATAACTTTTATGAGTTTTGCAAACATTTCAGTAGATGCTTTTCTGGAAATTTCAGAATATTCCGCTCTAGATGTAAACTTGACGAAGGAAACGCTTTATTGTTAGCTTGAAGTTGAGTTCTAAAGAATTTCTGACATGTTCGTGCAAAAATTCGCCCAACTTTTCTGAGAAGTGGCAATTCGTGTAACTTAAATTTTGTATGAGACTTAATTTTGTTTGTTGTGTAACTTATATTTTTGCTGACAAGCAGCGAAACCACTCATTTCACAGATACCACTTGGTTCAACTTTCGATTGTTCCATTCTCTATTAGTAAGCTACGTGTTGTTTATAAAAGAAAAATTTTAACAGTCAAAGGTTTAAGAATTTATCACATCACAGGTCCAACAGAAATATAATGTTTTTGAAGTTTCCTCTACAAATAATCAGTCAAAGACAAAGTATACAAAGTTCCTTATTTAAATCTATCCTAAAATACGGTTCGACCTGATTCCAGTGTATATTGTTAGAAATCGTACAAAACAGGTGATTGTACTTACATTCCGATGCTGCGCGAGAGCCGAAAGCCGATGATTCACGAATATCTGGCGAATCGTACGCGGAACCGTATAGACAAATGGGGAGCTATCACGTCATACTTTCGTAAAGGAAATGCTCTAACTGTAAGATATATAATAATATGATATTTACTTAGCATTGTTGATTTTAACATTCCGAAACAGTTCAAAAAGCTTAGCTTAAAGAATTGTTTGTTGAACTAATAGAGGCATGAAATGAAATCTAATAGACAGATTGCACAGGAGTTCCTTATACATCGAAAATGGTTTATTGTTGACAACTCACCCCCTATAGGGGTCAAATAGGGGATGAAAGTTCGTCGTTTGAAGCTAGAAATATGGAAATTTGTGCTTAAACTGTTTATATGTAAAAGTTAGTCGTATCATAGTTTTTTGGAAATTCACCCCTTCCTGAGAAGTAGCCAATGGGAAACTCCATCAGGCACGACTTGTTGACTTACATTGTCAAGTCATATACAATATTCGACAGAAATGCGAAGAAATACTTGCAAATTCCAACAGTTTTAGAATACTGCCGTAATACATCAGAATTATTCATACATTAACATAACATAACATCACGCCAAAGGGTTAGGCAGAGGTGTACCCATAGTACACCTACATTTCGCCAGTTATGTTTAAGTCCCATGTAAAAGGGGGCGAGCCTATTGCCATCAACCGGGCACAAATCCAAACTCCGGGCTGCTACTGAGAAATTCTAGATGGAAAAACCCTTTGCCCGACCCGGGAATCGAACCCAGAACCTCATATTTACCAGTAGCGCTTGCAACCACTAGACCAATGAGGCAGTCAAAAAATAATTATTCATACATTGCTGTAGTTAATGCCTAATGATATGTATCGAATCGCTATCATTCCCATCGGGCTGCATCACGGACGTGTTCTGATAAGTCGATCAACTGATAAGAGATAACTTGAATAAGCAAATATTTATCGACTTTATCTGAAAGTATATTCCAAAGTATTGGATGTTTTGACAGTTTCTGCCTAGTTCACGATAAGAATGATGCTTCACTGAGTGGCTTACTCACGAGATCTTCGAATCGATTCAAAAATTGGGTCAATGAGACAAATAATGGAATTTGATTCGATTCAGAACTCGAAAGTCAATCAGTCAGTAAAACAAGTTAGGGGAAATCGGCAGTTTTTGAAAAGATAAGCAACATTAATTCTTCAAGAACCTATTTGCTTGATTGACCAAAGCACCAGAAAGCTATCATAGAATTTGATACTAGATTTGATGATTCCCCTCAAAAATCATAGAATTGGTATATTAACTTGGTGTGTACCTACAGGCGGTAACCGATCAGTATTGATCAGATTTTCACAAACCGAGGATCCCGTTTCGAGTGTTTTGTATATTGTATTATTGTAAAACCGCTGTTTTTACTATGGAAATATGTGTGAACCTCATAACGAAAGAATCCCACGTGTATTGATCTAAAGCCGGCTACCGGTGCGATTTCACGCCGAACATGGGGGCTCTAGAGAATATGCGGCAGCGAACAAGCCGCAAAGTTATAAGTATTAAACTTATGTCAAACAGATAGTCGTTGGGGCAGTCGTGCTCCAGAATCAGCAAATACAAAAGACGCCATCGGACTGAGTAAGGGCCGACGAACGAATTCAGTGGCCTGAAATTGGGGAGACCATGTCCACAGTGGATTGTTATAACTTATTATAAGCTAATGATGTGATGATGAAGAAGAAGACACGAACTTTACCCACAAAAACGTTCATGGCAGTTCGCGTGTATTCGTAGACGGTGTGTGAAACCCGAATTACTTACACGTGCACAGAGGTATTCTTGTAAGTTTATTGATAAATATCTTTTATATACAAAAATGGAATTTTCTTAGAATTTAGGGCCTGAATGGAGCTTGTTTTTTAAAGAGATTTTTTTTTTGTGGGGATATCTTTTTTATTGAGTTCGCCTCTTTTGAAGAGAATATTCTAGTAAAATGAGCAATTTCTTTTTATAGAAGATCCTATCTCAAATAAATGAAGCTCCATAATTGCCTGGGCAAAAAATCTACACAAAACTATAGTTCTACTATACCTTTATTGCCTTGAAGCCCTTAGCCGAACGAAGCCTAAATGCTTCAGCATACCTACTCGTAACTTTCTTAACACTAAGATGTAAAATGTAGATGTATTTTCTGAAGCGAGAATATGTTTCTCCTCGTATTTAATTAAGTATAAAGCACAGATTCAGATCCACACAGATTAATTTAACAGTTTGTCTTGTAAAAATTCAAGACCGACTTACTTCTTTTACATCCCCTTACCTATTTATCTACTACTTATCAAACTCTGGTAATCTTTGGTACCTACCGCCATGCTGAGCTGAATTTGGCCCAAACATGAGAGTCGCACGGTAATTTTGTACTGTTTTTTAGAACGAAGTTCTTTAACACGGCTCGTAAAGTTTCAGAAATCGTCATGCTAAGAAGTGTTAATACTTGCGACTGTATTCTTCTAATTCCTAGGGAAAGAGAGAGAGAGAGAACGCCGGCAGAAAGAAACAAAAGAAAAGAGTAACCTGATTACAGTATCGTGGGATAAAATTGTACACTGCATGGGAGAGAGAGAGAGAGAGAATTTGGTCAAAATGAAAATCCAAGGCAACTCTGAAAATTTTCAAATTTATGATCATGGGTATCGTTTTCATGGTTTTCAAGGGTGCTAAAGCCGATAGTGAGGTCAAAATGTAAATCCAAGATGGCGGCTGCAAAAATTTTGTTTTTGTTTTAAATCACACGTGAGAAAGAACTTCGTTCCTGACGGGGGTCCCCCGACCGCACAGGTTTTTTTCTTACAGTATTTTTAAGTTATTATATCACAAATATGACACAATTGTGTCTTTTATTCTTATAAAGTTTCATCCACTGACCTGATCCGGACTTAGTGAACTGTCTCCGCTGGCGTTCCTCTCCTGGTTCTGTGCCGTTCTCTCCTGCTTGCAAGCCGTGTGGTACTCAAGCCGCGTGCGTTCCACCTTCTGCAGTAGCTTCGCCCAGGGTTTCTGCGCCTTCTTGAATGCCTCGTCCATTTCTTTGCGTTCTTTTAGTTGGATCATTGACTGTTGACAAGAGAAATGAAATGTTAGGTTTAGTAAGATTATCAAACATGTTTTTTGATGATAGCACAACTTTTATAAGGTACATGCGTTTTGGTTCAAACATCTGGTCAAGGAAATAAAAAAAGGTTGGAGACGAAAGGCCCTTGAAAAAAAAATGTTATAGAAGTTAAAACATTGAATCTTATGTTGGGAGGTCTGAAACTATCCAACGGGAATGTACTACCGGTATAAAATGGTCTATCCATGTGCAAAATTTCATTCAAATGCGTTCAACTGTTAATTTGTGAAAAGATTACAGAGGTTATAGACAGACAGAGTTACTTTCGTATTTATTATAATGTTAGTCTGCCTCGTTGGTCTAGTGGTCGCAAGCGCTACTGCTAAGTATGAGGTCCTGGGTTCGATTCCCGGGTCGAGCAAAATGTTATTGGGTTTTTCTATCTGAAACTTCTCAGTAGCAGCTCGGAGTCTGGATTTGTGCCCGGTTGATGGCAATAGGCTCGCCCCCTATTACATGGGACTTAAACATAACTGGCGAAATGTGCCTGCTACAGGGACACCTCTGCCCATCCCTTCGGGGAAAACAAGGCGTGATGTTATGTTATGTATGTTTATAATGTTAGTATGGATAAACATTATCTGTTATAATATTTCAGGCTTTGATAACCATAGCCTTTGGTGATAGCCGTGTCAATTTCAAACCAATCAGTATAGAGTGATTAATTCATTGGAAAGCGGGACTGACCCAATTTCCACAAAGCTATCAGGTAACAAAGACGCTTTGAGAATAATCCTACACAAACATAGTATAGGAGCATCGTAACGCAGGTTCTGGTTTACAGTATTCAAAATAAACCTAGATTTCAAATGTACACAAAAAATATTCAAAAGGGATATTTAGAAATTTTTATAGCGAGGAGGTTTTAGGGATTCTTCGTGTATGGGTTTTTTTATAAAAGCCAGACTACCTACAGGTCCTAAGGTTATATGATCTGCAGAATTACTTTATGATTCACGTTCTGTAGGGTGAAAAGGTGACCTTTGTGTTTTACAAAAGGATTCTATTTTTAAAGTAACAGGCGGGCTTGTATTAGATTTTTAGACGCCTTAACGTCCTCTTTGTTGACCCCCCACGGAAAAAGATGGGTGTTATAAGTTTAACGTGTGTATTTGTGTGTCTGTCTGCGTCATCGTATTAGCTCCCAAACGGCTGAACCTATGTGACCGGCTGAGTTTTTGATTTTTTAAGCGAAAACTTCTTTAGGCGCGTTGGGCATTTATGAGATGGGAAAAAACAACTGAACTCGCGACACCGTTACCGACACCTCATTTTTGTAAACGCGATTGTGCTCTTTATTAATATTATGTTACGGATCAGTGTTCTATGCAAGTATTGGTACAAAATAATAAATCGCTGAATCCTGCTGCGATACAGTTATGTTATCACAGCAAGGGTTTGAAGACAGAAAAACGAAACGAACGATCATGTGGTTATGAAACACATGGTAAGAGTGGTAGTATCGGGGGTTGATAGTGACTTTCTCAACATACCCACATGATACACTGCAATACCATTAATAATCTGCAAAACGTCATACCACACCTACGTAGCATACCAAAGAACCAAGGACCTAGAACATGCACCAAACTGCATAGTTGCACAAGCCAGGAAGCACTAGACATGTCACGCTGCAGACGACACTTGTCATGCTGACGGTGACACAGTACGTGAAGCGAGTCGATAACTTTCTACAGTTTCTATATACTGAAGCTCGTGCGTAAACGAAGAGGCGTGTGCGCAGTTGAGGTATAGTTTACATAATTAAATCACACACGGTTTTATAGTATAAAGATATCAGTTTAAGGTTCCGTGCACGAAAAAAACCTCATTATCATCAGTAAGTTATCTAATTGTAAGAAAGATTGAAATAATTAAAACATTAAATCTGTGTAAGAATGTAAGTACAGTTTTCGTGGTGCTAAACCATTCGTATCAGTCACAGCACCTGTTAATAGTTGCTTTTGCGCTCTCGAAAATATGGTTTATTTTGCTTTTGATTTACTTAATGAAGATATAGTATAAATCATAAAATAAAAATTTGATTTTATCTCAAGGATAGCTGAAGACTAATGTCTGATTTTTAAATTTCTTTATATGGTTTGCTGAATAATACAAAAAATACATTACTGATAGGGTTTAAAAATGTTTTTTCAGCATTATTTTTCTGTTATATTTTATATGGTAATTGAAAAAAAATAAAGGTTTAGCCACATGCAAGTAGACCATATAATGATGTTGATGATATTTTTGAATTTTCATGATCAAAAGTAGTTTCTTGAAATAAAATGATTTTTCGGAAAACTTGTTGCGAATATTACAGATTTTCCATGAACACTTAAAATATTTGAAAAATCCCGTTAGGCCACATGCAAAACAAAGAACTCCACTTTGCAAATCATAAGGCCTCAAGCATCAGGCCCCAAAGGGCTGATATAAAAAAGATATCCATTATCAATCTGCGCCACTGACATACAATTAAAACATCCTTGATTTACATTGATAACACTAGAAACCTGGTTTTCTTATCAGTCAATTGGTGGTTATCTGATTTAAAGCAAAAAATCTGTGAGTCATTTTACTTTTGCAACAATAGAATTAGAGAACCAGAATTTAATGGATTTGAGGATTTTTCTTCTTTTCGTATGGTTAGTGATTAACCTGTTGTCAGAGTTTTAAAATCATATGGGGCTCTGACTTGGCTTCACATACCGTCGAGAATATCTCTCAGGCATGCCGGTTTCCTCACGATGTTTTCCTTTACCGTTTTTGAAGCAAGTGATAATTATACAATACGCATATGGATCCGAAAAGTCAGAGGTGCGTGCCTTGGGTTCGAACTCAAGACCTATGACTTGGCAGTCTGATGGTCACACCACTAGCCTATCACTGCTCACTGCTCTTTCGATTGGACTGCCTTATAAGTCTAATTAATGGTCGCAAGCGTTTCTGCTGAGCATGAGGTCCTGGGTTCGATTCCCGGGTCGGGAAAAGTGTTATTAGCCTTTTCCATCACGAATTTCTCAGGAGCAGCCTGGAGTATGGATTTGTTTATGGTTGAAGGCAAAAGGCTCGCCCCCTATTACATGGGACTTAAAAATAACTGGCAAAATGTGGGAGTAGTATAGGTACTCCTGTGCCTAACCCTTAGGGGACTACAGGCGTGATGTTGTTATGTACTATCAAAGCCTTTCATATCTATACACCGGGGCGGTAACAGATGTGGTCATCGTGTGCACGGGATTTTGTTTTCAAACTGGTTGGATATGAGTTTCTTTGATGGTACGTGTTCTTCTTCCATAAAAAATGAATAAAACATCACAGCAGCAGTTTGCAAAGTAAAATAACCACCTGATGTATTAAATGTTTCCCTTACGTTTATTTTTCTCGTGTTAGCGTCGTTTTAAAACAGCTAAAAACATGTTTTCATGAAAATGCAAAGGGGTGTGAGATAAACGTTTACCAAAATGAGAAACTTTGGCGTGTAGGTAAAGTTTTAAATGGTTCCCAAGACGTGGAGAGTGCTTTTGAACATACCGTACCTACATAGTTGATGAGCTGGTGAAATATGGTTGGGGAGAAAAGTGTATTTGTTTTTTTTTGCAAGAATTTCGTGTAGTTTTCTAGGTTACATCGCTGTTATGGGCCACTCTATTATCGAGGCTTTTTGGGAGAAGCTTTTTAGGAGCTGTCTGGACCACTAAATAAAACGATAATCGTTATCTAACGAAAATTCTTTTTCTTCGTATTGTAACAGATCAACGCTCACAAGTTCCCACACTACTGATTCAAATTCAATTCAAATTCAAAATATTTTATTTCACATAAACCTACAAGGGCATTTATGAAACGTCAGAAGCTAGGTGCACGGTTCCAATTGGTCTCTTCCTATGGAGAAGAGCCGGCAAGAAACTCCACAGTTACTCTTTTAAAAATAAATGGTTTCTACAATGTTTTGAAATTAAAGTATTAATAGGTATGAGAGGACAGTGTAGGCCTATCAACAGGTACCAGGTACTTAGTAAAATAGAAAATGGTCCACAATTCAGTCTATAGCCTACAACGTTCTTACATTCACAAAATCTAAAAAAAAAATATGTTAATGCTTTCAAAACCGTAACCAAACGCATCATGAATTACAGGATGTGCTATCTCGTACATGTGCACAGGCGCCGCTAAATCCAAGAAATCCGGCTGATGTATTTACGCATGAAATGGCAGCCTAAAACAGGACATGACTTCGACAAAGATATTATTTTTTAGATGGACACAGCTGAAGACCGAGATAAGTTTAAGAAGACTGAAAGCGAGATTTACAAGAAATCTGACACGGATAGCAGCCAGAACCTCAGACGAAGACATTGGAAGCAGTAAAGAACAAATAAAGCTGCAGCCCATCCATAGATAAATATCACCCGTTTCTCCACTATTCCATTGCCTACTCTAGGATGCATATTCGGTACGGCTCGCAAATCCTTCCATATCCTAAGGGTACGTCTTCCTTACCATTACCGCGCCCGGGGTCTACTCCTTGATATGTAATGGCCTCTAGCCCCGTGAAGCACAAGGCTCCAGGGACTAGTGTAAATATTGGGGTTCATTCGATTTATCGAGTCTGGGTAAACCACGCTGGGGTCGGTGCATTTCATTCGTAATGCTTTCAAATGATCACCATTCTTCTACCCCGATAATTATAATACAATTCCTAACTAATCTAAATATTTTCTCTATCAAAAGAATTTTGACAAACCAACCAACTCCATAACAAAACTTGCTGCCTAACAAACGAATAATTTGAAGATTAAAAACAAAGGTCTATTTAAGTATTAATTACGACAATCATCTTAATTACTCGTCAAAGCACACCGATAATAGCGTCTATGATTGATGATGATGGCATGATGTTATATCTGATGACAGTCATGATTGCATCGTCACGCGCTTGCGCATCTCTGAATGCATAATTATGGATGAACTACTGTCATTGTTTAGGCTGTATAATATTGAGTGGTATTGGTCTAAGGATGTTGGATGACTTTGAAACACGTAGATGAACAGCAGATTACACCTAATAAGAGAGATAAAAAAATAGAGAGAGAGATATTTATAAAGATATCTTTGCCCACATTAGTAGAAGATCGAAGTAAGGGGCCTTTATTGCCCTGCAGTGGGATAATATACGACTAAATATAAATGTATAGACAATAATATCATCACGGTGATTTATGCAAGAGGCTTTTAATTATTAGCAGACGTCTTTTAAGCAGTAGAAGACGTCTTTTACCTAAGAGGATGATTGTGATGAGATTTGTGAGGATGAGAATGATCTTGCAAGAGGTTACTGGATTCGCCTATTGAGGCTACTAAAACTATTTCTCTCTGTATATGGACAAGTTTAAGTAGGTACTCCTGCCAGAAGATCTTGGAGAAGCATTTAGCGTAAATGGTCGGAAGACTTCAGTAAGGTTAACTTTTTTAAAAGCAACATGGTCGTCAACATGATTTTAAATAAACCTGACAACATCCGTTTTATTATTAGGTTTCGAAAGACACTTCCCTGAGAGCATTTCCAATAATATCCTTTAACATTCTTGAAATACATTTAAAACACACTTACTACGGTTCTCCTTTTTTGGCATATACGGGAGCATCCTTTTCTTTTACAGATAGGTTTTATTGTCAGTAAACCTTCATATCTTTCACAATGAAGACATAAATATAGGCAAAAGGGTGTGTTCACATTGGTAGAGTAAAAAGCAAGTACACATACTTGAGATAAATATTGTATTGAACATAATGGCTTAATGTCGGGTATAGTAGAAAAGATTACTCGTTTGTGTGTTCCATATGACCGCTTAGGGATTACCTGTTTGCCAATATTGATATTCATATTTTAGCGATATCTATACCTTTCTTCTCTAGATTAATATTGCAGTGGCTAGTGGCTAAATTATAACAGCCGCACGGGTCGATCGGAGATTAAGCTGCGCCGTCCGTGCCTCGGAAAGCACGTTAAGCTGTTGGTCCCGGCTGTCATTCGTAGATCTTTGACAGTCGTTACGGGTAGTCAGTAGCTCAAAAATCTGACAAGCAGTCGTAACAAGGTGTATCTTGTTATCCAGTAACTGGGTTGTGGAGTTCATATAGGCAGTTGCTCCATGTAAAATACTGGTATTAAGCTGCATGCGGTTAGGCTGGAAGCGGACTAAAACGTAGTTGGGAAAAGGTTGGACAAATTGATTTAGGGAAGCAGCAGTTATTATGACACTTACTAGAGCAAATGCTCACTCTACCAATGTATACGCAACCTTATTTCACAAGTGCATAGTCTAGCATAATAGGTCACAATGAATCGTATTCGTTGGACACGAATCATTGCCATTGTGTGACAGCCTTGTGACCAATGATGGTCGTCATCGGTAAGGTGGGCGCGTGTTTATGTTCTATCGTCAACTAAATTGTACTATTTGAGAGGGGTTTATTTATAGATGATAATGGTCTCGTAGTCGCAAGCGCAACTGCTGAGCGTGAGGTCCTGGGTTCGGGAAGTTGGCGGTGTGATATCCCCGTGCCTCGGAAAGCACGGTAAGCCGTTGAACCTGTGCCTGATCTCTCTCCAGTCGTGTCGAATTGCCGTCCCATCGGACCATGAGAGTGAAGGAAGACAGTGCACCTGTGGCTGCACACACACTTGTGCACTATAATATCTCCCGCGCCGACGATGGCTAGTCTCCGCCAAAACTAGACCGCCATGGCCGGATTTCGGTTTGGCGGACTATTATTATTTTTATTATTCATGGATGTACCAACTAATAAATAACTTACGGATGGTTGTTACAAAGTAGATTAATAAATGATTAAGAAGCCCTCTAGCAAAGTTGTTGTAGGGTTGTAACTATTACTAGTTAGATTCAACAAGGGAATTAGAAAGTTTTGGACGTGCTTCCCGGAAACTTTTATGTGCAACTTCTGCCGGCTATTGGATCCCTACTATGAAGGACGATATAATTGCGGCCTCGGCGATATTATTGTGATCTGGTGACCTGTAACATAGGTTTTTCCCAAAAACCGAGGCACCAGTCAAAGGTGGAATACAGCCGAGACATTTTTTTATACACATTAACTTTAAGTCAGCTTTGTCAAAGCAAAGTCAAATCAATTATTTCAATGATGTATGGCACTTATCCCAATTTGTCCTTATCCCAATTTATCCTTATTCCAATTTGTCCTTATCCCAATTTGTCACCCCGTTTTTAACCATATCATCTTTCACACAGTCCATCCATCGTTTCTTTCTCTTCTTCTACTCTTATAGCCATCCACATTAATACTCAAGTTACAAACGATCATCAAAATTCTGCAAATCTCTCTTATTTACGGAATGTTAACGATCATTAATCGTCGCATAAATTTTCCTCCGTAGTATTAGTTTCCAATTTATTATAAGAACAAAAATTTCAATAAGGACTTCGGAATCGACTAATTAGTCTAGACGATTACTTACTTCAGTGCACTATCGGTAATGGGTAATAACCGCGAGTACACTATTATAAAATATTAATTAAGTTACAACATACGAACGGAATTTGCGATAATATCCGGATACGATTACGATAATAGTTCTTACGCTGTTAATGGTTATAAACTGACGCGCCTTGTATTTATAAGGTAAAAATGAGTAAATGGACGTTAGGTCGCAGTAAAATGGTTATATCCGTGATATAGTTATATCCCTAGTATTATAGGTATATATCGTAATATAGTTAGTTATATGAAAGCGTTTCATAACTGTCTTACTAGGAATGTAACTATGATGCGAGCACGATCTAGTAATACTATTAGGGCACTCTGACCAAATAGGTTAGGTTAGAACTGTGACCAACAATGCGCGAGCCGAGCGAGCGAAGCGAGCTGTGCCGCGGCAGCGGCCCGCGAGTGCAACGTCGAAATTGGTTGCTGTAACAAAATTAGGGCATTGACCTACTATGGTAAACGGCTATAACCATCTTACTGCGACATATATATATATATATATATAACTTTGAATTTCGGAAAGAGTCTGTCAAACACACAGCCTAAACCGAAGAAAACACAAACATAAAATCTGTTGGTGTGATTACCTATGTATTTCGTTAGCAGAATTGGGAGAGTGAATAAACTCAAAAGATTTGGAGTATTTAACAATGATAAAAGTTCGTGATCTTTCCTTGATGTGATAATATAACCAGTGCCTGTACCAATTGTGGCTGTCACGTATCACAGAAATTACCTAATTTGCTATACTTAAAATATTTTGCATCACTTGCCATGTTTTAGATTTTGACAATTCAACAATATTCATTGAGTTATTTCGTTGTCAAATGACGAATTTTTCGAACATGAATCAATGGATTAGGAATTTCCTTTAAACTCTATCTGATTGTGGTTGCAAGTGAGATTAGAAGGAGAAAATTAAAACATTAATTTCTTGGCTCAAATGAGGCCTCGGACACTACGCTTTTAATTGAGCCAGTTTGATTTTCCCTTCGTTAATGCGAATAAATATGTTCAAACAGTGCAACATTTCTCAGTGTCCGTAGATTTGAATACACAAGTTTAACTGTCTATCGGCTCTTATCAGTATCGTATCGGCGCATTGCGATATCAGCGATAATGTTATACCAACTTAGGTATTACAATAAAGACCTAAATTTACAGCATTTTACGTAATATTGTGGGAGACTGCGTTTCTAGAACGATCACACAGGGACACAGGCCTCTCTTTGAAAAGGAATGGGCCACGCGGGCCCGATGCGTGATGGTAGATGTCACATGTGTTCGATTTTTTTGTACTAGGATATTCTAGCATGTAGGCTTAGGTCATCTAGGCTTCCGCACGATGTTTTCCTTCACAGTTTTGAGAGCAGTGGTGATGAAATTATTTACACAAAGTAAAGCGCCTGCCTGGGTTCGAGCCCACGAGCAACAACTCGTAAGTTGGGGCCGGTACAGAAATTAGAAGTTAGTTAATTATTTTATGCTAGTTCCAAAGGATCAAAAACTCAGAATTCCTACGACCAAAATCCTACTACCAGGGAGTACCGACATATTAATAATGGAACTTGCGAAAAACGAGGCAACATTTACAGAAATTTAGAACTGAATTTACCAAGTTTTAAGATTTCCAAACAATAGGACGAAAAGGAAATGGCGTGGTTACTCTTTTGAAGTCACCAATGCGTTCTGTTAGTAGTAATGAAAGGGGAATAAACATGCTAGAAACTCTTGACTGCTTCCATTTTTGCTCATCTCAGAATCCATACTAATATTATGAAAGCAAAAATAAGTATATCTGTCTGTTACCTTTTAATTTAAGGCCTGAAGTCACGCAGGTAGACCAAGACCTGGGTTAGAATACATGATACTTTATATCTTGGTAGTACGTTTCCATTGGATAAGTTTCGAACCACCACGCGGGCGACGCCGCCGGCAAAAGCTAATAGTAAACATAAGATGAGTTTTATTTCCTGATAAAAAGATAATTGGGTGCGTCATTCTTATTTGAGACCCGATTAGCGCTGTTTGAGGGTTTTTGTTTCCGCATATCTGCGCAGTTAGTGCATATTACGCACAAATTTACGCGTAAACGTCCGCTGTTTGCGCACGGCTTAATGAAGTTTGCGCTAAGTAATGATCGCACGTTGATGATTATCTTGCCCATGAATAATTCTTATGGAGGAAGGCCACCTAGCTAATAGAATTTATTCTTACTGGTCTTCATAAGTAGACAGTATGAGGTCTTTTCTCTAATAGATGTTATAATTATGCTCTGTTAAGGTTCTCTCTGTACAAATTCTTTTATTTCTTTTAAAAGACTTGGCGAAAGTTTCTCTCAAGGAAGCTCGCATTTTTTACCAACGGGAAAAAATGCAGTGCAAGTACGTATTAAACATGTCGGTTTAATATAACTCACAATAAAATAAAGCTCGTCTCCAGAAGAAGAATGTCAATGAAAAGTCGCGATACGTTTCGTAATCACATGCACACAGACAAGAAAGAGTTCGTTTCTTTTTATGTGCATACTCAAAATACTCATGTCATGTATGAAGCGAGACTTCAAATGATATTTTTAAGGAAAACAGGGTCTTTTGTAGATTTTACTTCAATGGCTTTTGCGAAATGTGATGACTTTTTGCGTATATTCAGTTAATTGAATATTTTTCAGCTTTCATGATGTTTCTCTAATGTCCAAGATGTAGGCTTGCCTAGTTTGGGGCCAATTTAAAATGTTTGTAATCTTTTTAGCAATTAAGTTAGTTTTTAAATTATTTCTTCAAAGCAATGAACAATGGTCTAATCCCTTTTATAAACATTTTCGGTCTATTGTTTGTTTTCTAAAAACAAACAATAGTCCGAAAATCATTCCCGTGTTGTCAATAAATTAAAAAGCCAAGATTCATAAAATGCAAAATCTTTCTGCGTCTCTCGAGAACCACTTATCCAATTTGTGTTGTTCTTTACATGAATAACGAATGCATGAATGAAATGCACCGATCCCAGCGTGGTTTAACCAGATTCGATAAATCGAATGAACTCCAAGATTTGCACTAGCCCCTGGAGCCTCAAGTTTCATGGGGCTACAGAGGCCATTGCATATCAAGGAGTAGACCGGGTGGCGCGGTAATGGTAAGAAGGACGTGCCCTTAGGATATGGAAGGATTTGCGAGCCGTACCGGATATGCATCCTATACGTTGTTGTTCTTTATACGAATAACGAAGAACAAAAATTGGATAAGTTCTCTGGATAGGTTTAGTAATAATCAACGCGCGCAGAGTTACAGATACCTACAACAACAGCATTTCCTCCAAAAAAAGAAGGCAATACTTTATGCCCCATAACGTCTATGTTACTTTTATCCCTTCCTATATCGAACTTCTATCAACTCCCATACATCTATTTCATCTATCGTTCTCAAGTGCGAAGGTGAGGCGGAGGCCAGCAAAGGTCAGTGGCGTTATTTTCACTCTTCGACAACTGGCCGAGTGCCAGCCGCACTAACTTCGAAGAGGCGTCGCGATAAATAAATTTACAAAGACTCGTAAACTACTGTATGGATGTTGCATTTAATTTTTTGACACTCTTCTGATGGTTATTGAAACCTCGTGTCATGTTAGAAGATCAATTTTGTGCTGTTCTTCCAAATAACAGAATTAGAAAGAACTATATTATGTTCTGGTAATGAGAGTGAATCCGTTTCGATAACAGAACTACATAATAACATTTGAAATATTTGGATAATCGATTAACCCATAAACCAAACGAGAATATTTATATAATCTCCTGTGTGTGTACGTGTGTGTGTTGATAACTATATGTATCATCTACGTGTGCAATATTTTTTTAATTTCTCTTATTACTGAGCTGAGCATGAGGTCCTAGGTTGGATACCCGAGTCGAGCAAAGTGTCGTTGCATTTTTCTATCTGGAATTTCTCAGTAGATTTCTGCCAGTTTGTTGACAACAGGCTCGCCCCCTGTTATATGGGATTTAAACATAACTGGCGAAATGTGGGTGTATTATAGGTACACCTCTGCCTAACACTTCGAGAAATACAAGCGTGATGTTATGTTATGTCATGTCTTTTATTTATTTTTATCAACATATTGAATGAACACATCATAGAAGCAAAGTATCATAAGGTCCGACCTTGGCAAGACGTAATAATTTAGTTTCCAGTCTAAAGTCTAATCAAATCCTTGTTTCCAATTGACGGTATTTCCACTTAAACAAACATCAACTTTATGTTAGTAAAAATAAAGTTGATTTTAAACTGACTGTACTGTACTGTGGAAAAAAGTGGTGGCACTCCGGGAGTGCCGACAGAAGTGAAAAGAGACACAAGATCGCCTTGGTGGACGAAAAATACTTGTACATTAGTCCGTAACCTTATGTAAATAAAGAGCACAATTGTGTTTATAAAAAAAAAAAAAAACTTCCGAAACCTTTAAAGTAAAAATACTTCCATAGAACATGGATCCGTAACGAGGTGTCGTCATGGTGTCGCGAAATCAATGGTTCAGTCCCATCAAAAAAATGCCCAACGCGCCTAAAGAAGTTTTCCTAAGCGTAAACTGAACCTTATATGAGTGTAGGGATTACAGTTATTTTTCCTAAAACTCATGTTTGTTTACATGTTTGGCAACTTAATTGCGAATGCAGATTAGGTATTTATGTATGTATCTTAAAAGAATTGCATTAAAATTTGAAACAGCACAACATCCATTTCAATTTTACGTTTCACGCGGTCAACGTCCTACAACAATTTAATACATGCATCCTATGTACTTACTACACGTTTGCATCGCCTGAACACGTCTCCTGCACTTACTCTAAATATTCAACAGCTACATCTATTTTATTCTGTGTACGTAGCGAAATACCAACGAAAGTGTGTATTTCGTAAATGGCTACACAATTTCTATTTAATTCGTCAACATTTTTATTGCAAGTATGTATGTACTTGTTTTGTTTTCGTTAGGAATTGAGGAATGTAGATAGTCATTTGGTAACCATTCTTGACTAGTTCAATATGATAATAAATTACATCTATAGAATTTACTATTTACTTTTTTGAAATAAAAAATAAAATCTGAATGTAATTGGTTATTATTGACATATTGATAACATAAATTCTTTCTTTTATTATTTTTACTTATTTAAATTCACATGCTTTTATTGTATCCATTTGACACAGTTAATATTATAGCCAGTGACATTTGATGTAATATTATGACATTTTATATTTATTGTGATTTAAATGATTTGACATTAATCTGTAAAATTTAAGATAGTATTTCTAATGTGATAAAATAATATTTGATTATGATTTGCATGCCCATGTGACGGCAGAACATGGAGAACTAATTTTATGACAACACGTATGTACAAATTTACCCATGTTTGCAAAGAAATAAATTATTTGATTTGATGATTTGATTTACTTGTTACTTTCTATGGGGTCCTTAGAGTCGATTCAATTCTATATCAAGGGCAAAGGCGATAAATTGGCTGCAAAATTACATTAAATACACATTTACAAATAAGAACACATTAACACACTTTTAGATAAATGTTTTATAGTTAATTTTATATAGGGAGGACTAACACTCCGCTTGCCAAAGGTGTTTATTATGATTGTGTATAATCAGCCTACAATTTTCCCACTGCTGGGACACCAGCCCACTTCCTCTAACAGGGGTTAGAGGGAGTGGGCTGTAATCCACCACGCGGGCCCAGTTCGGGTTGGTGGATGTCCCATGTATTCGAGTTGGTTCTAGGACATGCCAATTTCCTCACTATGTTTTCCTTCACAGTTTTGAGGGCAGTGATGATGAAATAAATTACACGAAGTAAAGTGCCTGCCTGGGTTCGAACCCACGACCTACGACAGGTAAGTCGGGGTCACTGGGCCACCACTGCCACATCAAAGATCGAAAAGACCAGAAGGTAAATAATACGTTGAAAAATCTTTACCGACAAAAATGATCTGAGTTCATCCGAGGACCAACAAAACAATTGAACACACTAAAACTCCTCCTGTACAAACTACCTACTACTAAAGCTAATTTAACGAGTAAATTCTAGTGTATTGTCACAGTAATTTTCTAATCTCATACAAGGCATTTCAATCAATCTGCTTAGCATTTTCTTCCAGTCTAATCAGATGCAGCTGAATACCAGCATTTTACATGCAGTGACAGCTTATCTGACCTTTAGAACCCAGGACTGGGTACAGGATACCCCTTGGTAAGACTGGTTGTCCGACTTTCGGGCTTCTGTCTACCCGTAACGACTATCAAAGATCTACGAATGACAGCCGGGACCTACGGCTTACCGTGCTTTCCGAGGCACGGGGGGTCTCAATAGATAATGGATGGTCACCCATCCACAAACCGACCGTGCGGCTGTGACACGGACCCCTCTCCTGTATTAACTACCTAAAGCTAATCTAACAAGTAAATAGTGTAATGTCACAACAATTTTCTAATCTGATCCAAGGCGTTTCTATTAACTAAACAGTGGGTGTTCTCATTTTAACAGATTTATGAGCGCTCTATTGAACTAAATCGCGGCGAATAACTACAATTGTCTGTTGTGTTAGTTAATGTATGAAATGATTTATTTGTTGAACTGAGTATTGTTTATGGTTTTTATTCAGAGGTGCGATTGACCGCAATAAAATGGAAACTTATAGGTATTTGTCCGTTTCAGAATCTGTTTTTGTCACTGAAAGATTTAAATATTTCCATAGCAACTCGTATAGGCCAGAATCTACACTTGCGACCACTTCTTTTCGTGTGGTTAGTGACTAACCTGGTGTCAGAGTTTTAAAGCCGCCCATGGGCCTCTGACTTGGCTTCACATGCCGTCGAGAAATATCGATCAGACATGCTGCCGGTCTCCTCACGATGTTTTCCTTCACCGTTTTCGAAGCAAGTGATAATTATACAATACGCACATGAATCCGAAAAGTCAGAGTTGAACAGTGGCTGACAATTCAACTCGACGATTCCTAGAGAACTGTTTTAGAACTTGCAATGAAAGCAACCAGAAATAAACAGTGGAGATTTTACTTAACTAAAAAATCTGTTTCACGTATTAAGAAACTGCAAACATCCCTTTTTTGTGGAAGACATATCAACCCTTTTTCCCTACAGCTATCCGTTGAAAGAAACTGTCGTCAACATGAACTTAGCAATCAGTCACAGATTACAAAAATACGTCTACTGCCTGAGGCAACACGCCCAATATGGATGAAAGCGAAACTTTTGAGTAAAAAGCGAGTTCTGTAGAAATGCTATAATACAGCGTGAATCAGAAATGTGTGGTCATTCGTCAAAAATGTCACATGCGCGGTATTGGATGCCGAGCGACGATAATCAGCCTGTATTGTTCCCACTGCTGGGACACAGGCCTCCTCTCTTCGAGAGAGAAGCCACGCGGGCCCAGTGCGGGTTGGTAGATGTCACATGTCTTCGAATTTTTGGTTCTAGGACATGCCGGTTTCCTCTCGATGTTTTCCTTCACCGTTTTGGGGTCAGTGGTGATGAAATTATTTACACAAATTAAAGCGCCTGCCTGGGTTCAAACCCACGACCTACAACTTGTAAATCGGGGCCGTTACCACTGGGCCACCACTGCTCTCAACTCTCCATAGGACCGACATCATTATGGCGGAAAATTATCAACTGTCCCATACAAAACTTCAATACCTACTCGACCAAAATGTATGGGACAGCTGATAATTTTTTCACAATTACAATGTTGGTCCCACAGAGAGTTGTACAGTTTGATGGTCTAATACCACACTCTCAAATACAGTGAAAACCGTTTAAAACGACTTCTAAGGAACCGTCGAATTACGTTTGTTATAACAATGTTAAGTAAACAAAAATGTTGGGACCTCAAAATTTCGTCCTAATAACCGGTACGTTTCAAGCGAAGTCGTTATAAATGCTTTTGACTACACACACATACATACATACATATGTGGGTATTACCACACGTTTCTGATACACGCTGTATAAGAAAATATTAACATAAACTACAATATAGCGTTACTCAGCTCAAAGAATACATAAACGAAATGAAATTGCGCATTCACGGAGAAAAGTTTTTATGAAAAGTGAATGGACTTTAGTTAACTTTCTTTTATCTTGCAAACGTGTTTTATAAAAATCTACTGCGTTTTCATAACAGAATAATAGTTTTTTTTTTAATGTAATTAAAACGTTTCTTGTAATAAAAAAGGATAATAAGACTGGCGGTATGATAATTTGATTTGGGAAGAAAAGAAAAGGAAAAGAGGCTACGCCGGGAATATTTACGAATAGACATTATCATTACAGTAGAAGACTGATAACAGTCGCACGGGTCATTGAAGTAAACAAAAAACTTTTTTTTTTTTTAAATTTAATATGCCAGTTAATTCTTTGACATGGTCTCATTAATATCCTAGAGTTATGGGATATCAAAAGGAACACCTTGTATATCGAGATCAATAGAAATAAACCATTGGTCCCCGCTGTCATTCGTAGATCTTTGACAGTCGATACGGGCAGACAGAAGCCCAAAAGTCTGACAACCAGTCTTACCAAGGGGTATCGTGTTACCCAATACTGGGTTGTGGAGGCCAGATAGGCAGTCGCTCCATGTAAAACACTGGTATTCAGCTGCATCCGGTTAGACTGGAAGCCGACCCCAACATAGTTGGGAAAAGGCTAGGCAGATTGATTGAATTCTCTTGTCAATAGGTCCAATTATGATTAACCTGACAGCTAAAAATCGTTAAACACAACCAGCTTGCAAGGCGACTTTCAGACTAATTTATTAACTTCAATCAACAAAACAACTGCTGCTTTAACTCCCGTTCATTGTAATTATTTAATCAATGATGAATGTAACAAACCCTACTGGTTTTATAGTTGACGCTTGTAACGAAGTTATTAATTGCCTTATTAATAAAAGCAAAGTAGGTTAACAAGTTTTTAAAGCTAATGAAAATTGGTTGCGTAAAAGTTTCGTAGTTTTTGGTTCTTTGGATCTTCCTTTTTTCGTCCTTCGCTGGGACGTCATAATGTGCGATTAAGGGGAATGCGCTAGAGAATTGTATTGTTGATTTTTATGATTATAATTCTATAAATAAAATTTGATACGGCCGCGAATTATATTTACATCAACATACGCTGAACACTTTTAACTTTTTGAAGTGAAAACTTCTTAAGGCGCGTAGGGCATTTTTGAGACGGGACTAAACTATTGATTTCGCGACACTGTTACCGACGCCAGCTTTAAAAAGACATCAACGCGCGATACATTATTTCCTGTACAGAAAAATTGTTCAAGTTTTCACTTCTGTCGGCACTCCCAGAGTGCCACTGTTTTTATTTTATTTTTTCTTTTTGTGTGCTAAGTGTCAAGAACTTTTTATGAACACTGTGTTTGTTACAGTTAATAGTATAAATATTGAAGTTGATTTAGTTACTGAGTTAATTACTTTATCTGTTGTCGCCAATGTTAATGGCAGGACAGCGATTTTTTTTTACTTACTTCTATTTGTCACTCTGTCTGTCAAAAGGTAATAAATAGACAAGTCTGTATGTAGTTTTACAGCTTTTAGTTCCAAATTAATTAATTTCATGGAAATTGTCAGATGGATCAAATTTTATTCTAATTAATTAGAACCTCTACCATCAGCTTTGTTATATTATTCCAAACTTTGACAATAAAACACAACCCTTAACGAGAAACAATTCGCCACAGACTTGTGACATTTACGGAGCGTACAAATTAAATTGGAATTTAATAAAGAATGACTTCGAGACAAGGTTACTTGCTCTAGATTTTTTTTTTCATTGTGAGTATCTGAGTATAATTAATTACCAAGCGACGTAGTTGAATAAACAGTTTAATTATCTTAATAAGGTCAATGTTTTACTAAATCAACTTGATTATAGCCGATACTATTAATCTAAGGTGAAAATGGCATAATTCTTCTTATTTACTATTCGGAAATCTGGCGACAAGTCGCGTTCAAAAACTTAAGTGCATAATAGGGTGGTTTTAGCCGCAATAAACCAATAAATGAAACATCAACAACATGCTTAATCGAACATGATACTTAAAATTATAAACGCGATAATTTGTGAGGATGGATGGATGTATGTTTGTTACTCTTACACGCAAAAACTACTGAACGGATTTTGATGAAATTTCGCACACTTTTTATCCCGATATTCCCACGGGATCGAGATTTATGCATGTGAAAGCGGGGCGCTGTTAGTTAAACATATTCTGAAGAGCCAAGAATATTTCACTATCGTATTATTTTCTAGAGATATCTGTTGGAACAAGTTAGAAATAGGTCCTAGGTGGCTAGAAACTTCGGGTAACTTCAGTAGTTGCTTAAACCAGACATCGTCTTTAGAAGCGGTATTTACGATCAACTTTATGTTAATTTAATAATTAGTTTCTTGCGACTCAAAAGGAACAAGCTACGAACAATTATATTGAACGAAGTCAGGTCAATAGTCAACCGTAGTTTTCATACCACAGCCTAACGATCTACCCAATTAAATAATAATCTAGTCTTGAATTGTTGTCAACAAAATCGTTAAACCCACAGATATAGATAGACAACAAGATAACGCTAGTATTACGATCTATATGAAAACCAAGCGTGCCATTTTTTGACCACCTACTATGACGTCAAGAACTAGGAAACGTTTCCTTTATTTTTTCTCCTCACATTTGCACAGTTTTTACAATTTATAACAGCGCAATTAACCATCTTTTAACTGACGTCCGACAAGCGTGCAGACTGAGCGTCAAAGTGGCAGCTTACGATTATTGTACATAAGCTGGGCACGCGAAGTAGTTGCTCTTGCGTTATCTAGGTCTATCTATATCTGTGATTAAAACAATCGTCTATAGGCCCACCGCTTAACTGAGTCCGTGCGCGGTGCGGGAGGGGTGACAGTTGTCACAAGTTGACGAATCACTGAGCTCTCGCATCACGACACCACACCCCTCCCGCACCGCGTAGCTACCTCAGGAACGGACTCAGTTAAACGGTCGGCCTATAGTGGTCGATGATTGAGATATTTCAACTTCTTCTACATCTTATTTAATACCATATAATTACACAGCCGAGCCCATAATTAAATTGCTGGGAAATAACGGTATCCTAATGTCAGATCAGTAGAGGTTTCGAGGTTTTGAATGATGATAATGACTAAAATAGTATTTTAAAGAGGTAATATTGTTTGTTTGTTTGTAAGAGTTAGTCTGTGGAAGTACTGAACCCATTAATAATTTTTTTTTTCACTAGAAAGCTACAGGTCCATTCGCACGCAAGAATTGACTTCACTTTTAAATAATATTATTTTATCTATAAGCGATTCGCATGAAGTTAATTTACAACTCCAGAAATTGAATACGTAGTAGGCAATTGGAACGTTTTGAATTTTATGCAGTATTTTTATTTTCCTGCATTGCATAAAATTCATTTAAAAGTGTCGAATCGCCCGTTTCGGGCGGGTAAATTCGTGCGAATCAACCAATAAGCCAGCTACACTATTGCCGAGTGCCATAAAGTAGGAATATAGGTTATGTTTAAGGTTATTTATTTTTTTGCGATCTCCAACAAAGGATACACAGATACAATAGAAATCACAATAATTCAAAAAAGGTTCTTAGTATAGTTGATTTTCACTCGGAAACGAAAAAGTCACGGGTGGAAGTCAGTGTCACATAATTGTGTGATTGTGTTAACGTGATCCCCGAGGCCCAGAGTTGTGGCGGACTCCGGTATCTTAACAACACGGACATTAGAGGTACTAATTGAATAAAATATTAAGCTATTAGTAGTTAATCGGCTATTTCATACATATTTGAAGTCACTTATGAGTGAGTCAGGTCTGATAAGGAACAGGTTTTAAACGGAAGAACGTTCCAATGTGTTGAATGGCACAATAGCAAGGGTTCCGTAGTCAAATACTCCAAGAAATTCAGAAATATGAAAATCAGTTTTGTATTCAACTACATAAATTATAGAAATAAATGTGTCTAAGTTGTTTCCAGCTACGAGCAATTTTGTACTGAACTAATTTCGAGAGCAGTTATTAGAGAACTTTGTATAGTAACTTAAACTTTTAATAATACCTGGAGGTACGGGTGCTCGAGTATTTGGAAAGTTACAGGACAAGGCAATTTTAAAAGGATTAATTAATTAACCACTGAATGTAATAGGTATTTATAGAGGTATGAGGAACAGGGTGTAAAGTTCACTAATCCTCTAAAAGACCAGACGGGCGTCGTGTCTGGTGGGCAACTGCCCTACGAATGATGTCGGAAATTTATGTGTATGCTGATCGCGCGGTAAACTTTGCTTGCGCGATGCAGGATTTGTGTGACGTCAGGTTTTTGATGCGTAGTTCGCAAGTGGTGTTGTAGATGCCGCCACAGGTACATCATCACGCCTTTATTCCCCGGAGAGGTCAGCAGATGTTTATACAGTTACATTTCGCCAGTTATGATTAAATTTAATATAATGGGGGTTTTCTTATCAGGAATTTCTCAGTAGCAGCCTGGAGTCTCCATTTGTGACCTGAGACTTGCCCCCTATTACATGGGAATTAGCATGACTTGTGAAATCATCTGCCTAGCGTTTTGAGGGGGGCTTGTGGCTAAGTAATACCAGCCGCACTGGTCGATTGTTCAGGGTAAGCTACGCTTGCCGCAGGTCGTCCGTGGATGGGAAAGCACGTTACGCCATTGGTCCCGGCTGTCATTGCCGGTAAGTAGAAGTCCGAAAGTCTGACAACCAGTCTTAGCAAGGGGTATCGTACTACCCAATAACTGGGATGTGGAGGTCAGATAGGCAAGTGCTCAATGTAAAATTTTGGTACTCGGCAGCATTGGCAGCATCTATTTAGGACTGGAAGCCGACCTGCTCACACACGACTTATTAAAAAACAAATTAAAAAAAAAAACTAATTAAAGAAAAATAGGAAAATCGTCTACTTTTACAATGCGTTTGCGAAATGTGGCATGTACTATCGGTCACCGCTGCTCTGCTTACCCTTTGAGGAAAACAGGCTTGAGGTTATGTAATGGGAAGAGCCTTGTAGAGAATTGCCCATAACTGGGCACCGGAATCTTGACTCCTGAATTTCATAATGGAAAATCCAATAAAACTTTATTATTGAACTCTAATTACTATAATTTGTAAAAACTACGTATTACATGGCCTATCCGTTCTATAAATATGACATTAGAACAGGTTTTGCAAGAATTATTAAAGTTCTGAACACCTGCTGTAATGTGTTTTACATATTTAAATGTGTTATTTCCATGGTGGTCTGAGATTTTAAGTAAGTGTCGATGTCATCGCTAAGCCCAGTGTATTAAGGTTGAAGTAATACAGTACCTAGTTGACCGAGCTCTGTTCAGGTGAAAATAGAGAGTGATCAATTAATAGGATAGTTCATACTAATTCCATGTATAGCACTTACTAATTCCATGCTGCCATTTCATTATTCTAAGGTAGCCATCTTGTTCTAAACTTTGAGCGACCGAGCTCTGCTCGGGTGAAAATACGGAGAAAGCGAATTTCCTCAGATATAAGACCTAGATCGATTTTTCACCCCGTAAACCCCTATATTGCCACTTTCATCTAAATTGTTAGAGCCGTTTTCGAGAACGTGATTACAAATATATACAAATATTACTCGTTATATATACAGTACATACAATAAATACCTGTTCCACGTGGTAAGCACAGAAAAAGATAGCGGGATGAACTGGAGTACTTCTCAGGACAGGCCCAAAATTGCAGAAGACTGGGAGCAGTGGGGGAGGAAAGAAGGGAGGCCTTCACCCTACAGTGGGACCGGACAGGCTCATAATAATAATAAACCAATTTACATATTGAAATCCCACCTACAATGCCTACACAGGATGTATTCCTGATAATGAGCTCCTCCAACTCAGCTCAATATGATTAAGAGACTTTTTCAATAGTGTCCAGAGTGGGTTCGGACTCATGACCTCTTTCTGGCTAGTTTTGGTTCTGAGCTTCAATAATTTGGCTATTGCTGCTTCTCACTGATTAATTTAAGAATATGGAATCGTTCGGTTTTTTATTTTTTTGAAGTGAGACTTCTTTAGGCGCGTTGGGCATTTTTGAGATGGGACTAAACCATTGATTTCGGGACACCATGACGACACCTCATTTTTGTAAACGCGATTGTGCTCTTTATTTAGATAAGGTTACGGACCAATGTTCTATACAAGTATTTTTCTTCCACCAAGGCGATCTTGTTCAAGTTTTCGCTTCTGTCGGCACTCTCGGAGTGCCGCCACTTTTTTATTTGCTTTATTTCAAGTTGTTTAAATTTATTCATATATATATATTTGGAATTGACTCATTACTAGCTTTTATTTGATATATTGTTGTAATTTACTTTAAAAGAAAACCTTCCCCTCCTTTTTTTGGATTTGCTGATGCAATATATAAATACTATATGTATAGCCTATGTCACTCACGCAATTCAGACGAATCTCACGACACTTCATAAGTTAAAATCCATCAAGCCGTTTAGGCTACAGAGCGTGCCAAAGAAATAGACAGACATACATACATTACAACATTACCCTCCTTCTGGGGTAATCGGGTAAGAATAGAAGACTTGGATGAGACTCGCACAGACCAGGGAAGCATGGCACAAAAGGGAGGATGCCTTTAGTCAGCTGTGGTGAAACAATGCTGCCAATGATGATCATGATGTATTTAATCTGCGTTCGAAATTTGCCAAACATGTAAACAAACAAGACTTTTAGGAAAACAACTGTAATGCCTACACATATTTAGTTTGCGCTACAACTTCACTTTTTCAACAATCAGACTAAAATCAACTTTATTTACGTTTTCATTAAGTTGATGTTTGTTGGTGGAAATAACATGAATTGGAAACAAGGATTTAAATAAACTTTAGATGTAAATGAGAGTTCAAGCACATACGACTTAATGTCTTGTTGATTAAATGATTAAGTATAAGCTTGAACACTCATGTATTATGCATCTCATTTAGTGTTGGGTTTCCAGTACATTAAAATAATACGGAAATATGTATATTTCAACTAAGTACACCCATCCATATTTAAATGTGGTCTCATGGAAATGACGCCGTGTAAATATTTATTACATATATGTATAATTTATAATACATAGATAATCCAGCCATCGCACATATCAATGTCATTTGGCTAGATTCCAAACATAATAGGACCTTATTTTTATAAAATTTAGGGTGATAATGGTTTGTCAGGTGGGCCGTTATTTTTCGCTCATTATGCCAACAAATAAAATTTTATATGAATGCTATGGAAACTGTCGTCTCACCGCTAGGCTTACATTTGATGGGGTTTTATAATCAGCTAATGATGTTCTTTACGTTAATTTTAATTTCGTAACTAATGTAAACTCTTAAACGTCATGGTCATTCTTACTTACTTTTTTACCTTATAGGCGCCATAAAATAAGATAATTTATTTTATTAAAATTTTTGTTTTTGATAAAAAATATTACGGAATAGATCTGCTCTTGACCTCGATCTCGCCTGCCATGCCATGCCGTCAATTCAGGGTAATATTTTAGTAACCGTGAAAATTCAGAAAATCTTTGAACTTTTTATTCAAAACCGAAGTTTGTAATGGAAAGTAGAAGAAATCAGTGAGTTCACTGTTCTTTGTTGTTTTATTTAAGCTTTAAGAGTCTTACAAACAGGCGCGACACGCGACGCGACACAAAGGTACGCCGCGTCGCGCGACGAGCGGTGTCTTTGTGTCGCGTCGCGTGTCGCGCCTGTTTGAAGGAGCCTTAAAGCTATCAAAATAAAGCAAATTATTTTTATTTCAATTTTTTCACTAACGCTTGAGCTAGCCAGACTATTTTTTCTACTACTTTACGTTTTCTATATGAACCTATCCAAAACCCATAACACGATTTCCTGGTGAAGACCCTTAACGAAACTACCGCCTGCCGCATTTACTATCCATCGTTACTTTAATTTCCTTATTTGATACCTCAACACCGTACATACAAATGCTCATAAATCAGCCGAATAAAAACCTCTATAAGGGTCTGCCCAAAAATACCACTCAACTCAATTAAAAAGTCAAAAACTCTGAAACAATATAGCTCTGTGTATTCGAGCGATGTTCGTAAGCTGGTATATATTTTACTAAAAAGGAAGGTTCTACGTGCTTGCTAGTATTATCTAGTGAGTAGGTGTACGCCCATTCTGACGGCTTTAGTAGTAGATGTCAGTTTTACTTACATGTGGGTCCGATCAAAAGGACCACTTACAAACGGACGCGGGCGGTAGGACCAATTTTAGTTATCGTTGGGATTCATCTTGATAGTAAACGATTGTGCGGTCTACGACGAACTAGCGATCACATGACCCATTCTAATTTGAGGCTATTTTTCTGAATCAGCAGAATTTGGCAAATCGCTGTTAAATCCAAAGCTTATTCCAAATATATCTAGATACTTAACTAATTAACCTACCGACGCCAGAGTACTGAATCAAACCAATGCTCATTAACTCGGCACTCTAATTCAGAAGTACCTAAAAATCTGTAATTGTATTTAGTCTAAGCATTGTCATGTTCGTCCATGTAACTGGAGAAACTTCGACAAAGAATAGAATATCCTCGATATAGGATGTCCTAGTTCAGGGGTCGAAACCTCATTGATGTAAAGTTTACTAAAGTTTTGGAAATAAATTACTTTTACCTAATTTAGATACAAATGGAAGGGAAGTCCTACCGAACCACATTGGTATTATATTCAAATGAATATGAGCTCGTTAGCTGTCTCAGAGCACAGAGTAATTTATGGTGAACACAATGAATGAACGCACACCAGCTTATATTTACCTACCTACGTATTCAAATTAACAATAGAATGTACCTTTTGTTAAAGGGAATTATTTAGGTAGGTAAATGCCATGTGTAAATGTAGAGTTTAACAATTTTCGGGTTGAATCTCACAGTAATTGAGTGACTTTGCATTAGGGACGTGGGACGGACAGGTAAAATATTTTCATAGCCTAAATAAAAAACCATAGAGTGCGTATCAGACCACGCACAATGAAGGTTTCCGTAGTTGGGATGAATTTATCCCAAGAACAAACTTAACATTGCAGTTGAAAAACATGGTCTCCCATACATTCCAACTGCAAATGTTAGTTTGTACGCACAACATTGAGAGATATACAATGTTATTTTAAAACCGTCGTTTGATTTGTCGTTTTTGACTTCTTATAAGTTTTCCTGTAATCTATGAGTAAAGAAACATTCTCTGTATTTTTTAGGCGAGGTAATAGACAATTTATATCTATTTTCTTAAACTTCTTTAAAAGCATATATTTTAAACTAAAAAAAAAGAATATTTGAGATCCTCACAACAAACCCTTTCATTTCATGTCATACGGTACAGTTTGCAAAACTTTTTTTAATATTTTCTTTTGTACCCGAAAAGTGACCCCCATAATCAAAATTCATTTATTTAAGTTAGGTACACGTCCGTGTTGTTGCCATAGAAATTCATAAGTGTACTAAATTTTAACTAATTTGGTTCAGTAGATTCAGGGCAAATTGCCTGTGACAGACGGACAGACAGCCAGGCACCCGCCCAGCCAGCCAGATAGACACACGAGTGATTCTATAAGGGTTCCGCTTTTTTCCTTTTGAGGTACGGAACCCTACAATTGGTTTGGGAAAATACCCAATATCATAATCCAAATGGATTATGGCAGTTTTGAGTTCGAAAATGCAACGTAAAATAAAGGAATACAAAAATAAACAATTCCTCGAAATTGTCGGTGGAAAACGATTCTGGTCCTAAGGTACTGATATCAATTCGGTAATTAGTCCTCGTCCAAGAAAATTCCAATTCAATACCTATCAGAATTAAAACAGACCGGAACAAAATTAAAAATATCTGAACAGTCTATGAAAATGGAAGTTAAATCCGGAAAGCACTTAAAACAGGCTCGTGGGATCGAGACAAGTGCCATAGACAGCGATAAAGCACCTGCCGATGTACCTGTCCTGAATAATCTATCCATTATCGATATTAGACCCCAGGCAAGTGACGTCAGCGAAATTCAAGACGTGATGCCTGAAGAAATGAAGTGATTCATTCAGCTAATGATGAAGACTGAATTTAATGACATTTGTAGTACATACAAGGAAAGAAATTACAAAGTTTACAAGGCAGATGTGAGTGGAAACGCCGGGAGGGGACGCACTAGGACGACAGAACTATACCTAAACCAAAAATGTTTCTACTCCGTAAAAGAATATTTAGAGTCTAGCTTAAAATAACGATTTTCTCTCATGTACAAAAGTGGTGATCTGTCCGATAAAAACAATAAGATTTCTCTAATCTAATCCTAATAAACTTCATATAAAATTATAATTTGTACTACCTGAAAAGGATGAATATTGCTGGATAATTGTATTAAATTCATTATTATTGACATTGAATTTTGACATTACTATATTTTCTCTATTTAAACATAACATCACGCCTTGTTTCCCTGAAGGGTTGGGCAGAGGTGTCCCTGCAGTAGGTTCACCCACATTTCGCCAGTTATGTTTTAAGTCCCATGTAATAGGGGGCGAGCCTATTGCCATCAACCGGGCACAAATCCAGACTCCTACTAAGAAATTTCTCTATTTAATTGTGTTAATATAAAATAATGTTTAATGCATGCTAATTTAGGATGATAAGGGCAAGTGAATGATAATTGCAATGCTTCTAAAAGGCTGCTAAGTCATAAGTACTAACATAACATAACACTAACATTGTACACTTAGTTCGCAAGAAACGTTTTTGACTTTGACTGTGACATATAGCGACCTTATTGGTGATGTTCTTCAGAAAGGTCAGGTGTGTAGTACCCGCAACCGGCGTGTATGACCACTCTTTCTATTCTGTAAAAATCTCACCGTGAAAACTTAGGTGAAGTGAGCTCGAAGTGAGGTGACGATAGTGTCAATCCCTAACCAGCATCGTGGAATGACAGCTCACTTCACCTAAGTTTTCACGATGAGGTTTTAACGGAATAAATAGACTGATGTATGAACGTAAACGAAGTAAAAGGAGTATGTAAGGATCGTAGCAGGTGGCGTTCTGTTTGTATTTGCCTCCCTACATAGGAAGAACGCGTGAGCTTATGTATGTGGAAATAAATTACGGTCCCAGTGTTTTTATAATGTTTAGCAAATACAGTTTCCAACAGGGATCCCAGCAACGAGATTGCAACCATCTTCAAATCGAAATCAGCACTTAAACACCCATCTAGTGACTTGTTTACCGGGTCGGGGGCGTTAAGGTAATAAAATAATTTTACTTATTATATTACACAGATGCAGACGTTAGGCGACAAGTAGTCAGCTTGATGTTTAACAAACAATGGACGACCGTGAACGTCTTCGGGCAACGACTAGGGCTAAGTTATATTGAGGAAAATTTAAAATATAATCATAAATATCTAAGGTTTATTTAGTTAGCAGTGGGCCAAATTAGCACTGTAATAAACCGTGAATGAAAAATTAAGGAAGAAAATGTTACGATCATCTGAAAGTCCAAAAGAATAAGATAAGAGAGTTCGCTCCTCAAATCGAGCACTTTACCATACATATTTAGTTCACAAAAAAAAAAGCAATATATCCAGCCCGTCCCATCCTTGATGTCCTCCCTCCGGTTGACGCCCTAAGCCAAGTTTCGTACCCCACAGGGGGTGCCCTTAGAGAGCGTTCACTAGTTTTAATAAGCATAGTTAAATAACCCCTGGCTGGAGGTTTTAAGTGTTGTAGCTTAAGGCACCCACAGGAAAGCCCGGTTAAGTAGTCATGATCTCAGAGGTCAACTACGAGATGCCCCACAAAAAAAAAGCAGAAAATATATGTGACTGTTCCCAAATTACCCAAGACTGATAAAGTTTTCGTTTTTCCTAACACATAATATTAATCTTAATTTTCCCGAAGGGTTAGACAAAGATGAGTACTCTAATATCTTTTAACAAGCAATTCTTGTATATATATAATCTGAATCTCGGAAACGGCTCCAAAGATTTTCATGAAGTTTAGAATGCAGAGGTTTTAGGGGCGATAAATCGATTTAGCTAAGTTTCATTTTTAGAAAACGTAGTTCAAACAAAAAAAAAAAACCGAACAAAACTTGGTTTTCCGGATAACCAAGCTTTGCTCGGTTTTTTTTAACATTATTAGTTATTATTTTTAACATTATTAGTTATTATTTTTAACATTATTACTTATTACTTTTAACATTATTACTTATTATTTTTAACATTATTAGTTATTATCTATAATATCCGGATATTATAGATAATAACTAATAATGTTAAAATTAAGAGTTGATGTCGGGTTCTCCCAAATATAAACATATTCAAATGGATCTGAATTAAATTTCATCTACTCAATCATGTTCCCTTAGCCTGCGGGAGAGCTGAGGATTAGATAAGTGCAATCAATCCTCTAGGATCGGGCACTAATAACTAATCTACATTCATGAATTCTGCTATCAAGCGTGCAGGTGACTGTGGTAATATCATCCCTGTGATTGTTCATTATAACCCCTTAGCGATGGCGGCCCATCGTTGGAAACTTCGTTTGTTGAAAGACTATATTTTAGGAACAGCAATTAGGGAAGAAGCCAATGAATATTTGCATTAATTATATAGCCGTCCGAACATCATTCACCATATTAAAACATTATTTTTATGGAAAAGGTGCCTCTTTGGTCTGCTTTGCGTGTGGTCCTGGGTTCGATTCCCAGGTCGGGAAAAGTGTTATTGGGTTTTTCCATGTGAAATTTCTCAGTTACAACCCGGAGTCTGGATCTGTGCACGGTTGATGTCAATAGACTCGCCCCCTATTACATGAGACTTAGACGATAACTGGCGAATTGTAGGGGTACTATTAGGTACACCTTGTCCAACCCTTCATGGAAAACAAGCGTGATGTTACGTGTTATATTTTTAAAAGCCGCTCTAACACCTGGCTCACCATATAATACTACATTATTGAAAGGGCGTGAAATAGGCAATTGCAGGTCGAGTATGAGTGTAGGCGAGGATTTCAATAATACGAGACAGGCAATTGCCATTTCTGCCGAGGCATATATAGTGCTTTTCTCAAAAGAATGAAGGGAAATAAAACATACTTTTTATTGTGTATGTGAATAACAAATCAAGACGAATTTTCAGCTTTGCCGCCAATTTTCTATTCATCATCTGTGCCGAAGGGCAAACGCATTTATAGCACAAATTGCAATTTGTACTAAGCAAAGAGACTTACTTAGGTATGCCAAGAATGATAAAAGAGATCCAATCAAAGAGTATTTAATAACCCCAGCACGCCGTTCCATAAAACATTGCTGGAGCGTTGTAATGTTCCAAATTCAAAAAACGCTCCTGCAATGGATTTGATTTTCTTTGACCGTAAATTCGATACTTCGCGTGTTCTTTTTTCGAAAATAATAACAATATTTCCATGCATGTTTGAGAAAATTTGCTTTGCATAACTATAATGGAAAAAATCTTCACGTATATTAATATAAAAGCCTGTCGCGAACATCTTTCCTAGAAAAGGAAGGGTTTTCTTAGAAAGCAATTTATTATGACAGCTAGTTGTACATAATAACTGTGTTCACACCTCAACTCAAACGCAGCCTTTTAACATTAATATTCAGTTTCATCCTTGGCACCCATTGACACCAAGTTTATAGCTGCAAATACTTATGTTAATATATTGCACTTTGTTTCGAGTCCTATAGTAGTTAATATATGTATCTCTTTGCATGGAAACCATTGTTGGCTGCTCAGACATTTTTAGTATAGTTTATGGTTTGAAATACATTATGATTTAGACAGGTAGTTATTTTTCTTCAAAATTGCTACTGAGTATGATGCCTTAAGGCCGTGATATTCTAGGAATATGTTTCAATGTATGAACGTAAATGAGGCAAAAGGAGTAAGTAAGGATCGCAGCAGATGGCGTTCTGTAGTTCTGCCTAGCCCCATGCCCCCATGGGAAGAAGGCATGCGTTATGTATGTATTTTTATTTTATTTTACTCCATCAGGTTATTTGATGCCGTAACTAGAAGAGAAACAGGTCTCAAGCCATATCATGTTAGAGGAGACTGGTGACGTTCTTGATGAAATCACATTTCTACCATCAAAATAACACACAACCTATCCTAACAGCTAACCAATAAACAACTATCCAAAAGATTACATCAAGCACATTACATAAACCCACGTTTCCGTCCGTCCGTCTGTCTGTCACGGACAAACGCGAGCTGACTCTACATCGGCACTTGTTTAATTCATGAGCCGCCATCTTTGGGCCGGCAGCGCGTGCGCTAGACTTTTAGCGAAATATATGTAATAGCGTTATTTTATTTAGTAAGTAAAGGGGCGAGTGGCGTAAGCTCTTTTTAGACGTAAATTGGATTAGAAGACGAGTGGAATTTTGAACATGAAGTAAATGGCGAGGTACAGCAGGAAGGTGGGTACAGAAATGTGAAGTTAAATTGATACAGATTAAAGCTAAGAAATGGTATGATTTTCAGAATGTTAACAATGCGGATGTATTTAGCAAAGAATATAATGACAAACCATCAGTGCGCAAACCTGCACTATGCACATAAAAATAATTTTAAAGATGATTGTTGACAGCATCATTAATACTGTTATCCAGCTGCATCCGGTTAGACTAGAAGCCATAAAGAGGCATGAGGAACAGAGAGTAAATTTACTCATCCTCCATAGAAAACGGACGATCCTCTGACCAGACGGTTAATCGCGCGGTTAACTCTGCTTGCGGGATTAAGGATTTCGCAAGACGTCAGTGTAATTCGTAGTTCGCATGTTGCTGCCATAGACCCCAACATAGTTGGGCAAAGAGTAGGCAGATTGATTCATTGTTGACAGCATCCACCATCAGCAGAAAGGAAAGGAGGCCTATACCTAGCAGCGGGTAAATCCGAGCTGACCTGGGGATAATCCACCACTGAGAATATTTTTGTTTTTGACGATTTAAGTAGTAGAAATCGTCAGAATAAGACTTGAAACATATTGATCTAAACGCAGCATACACACAATCGTGACCATATGACAAGTACCCGACTGACAGCACAGTATCAATTGACATAATGGCTGGACGATTGTGTCGACGCTAACAAGAGACGATAACAATACTCCACAGATACAGTCGCTCGTTTGTCTTTGAATTGATAAAGCTGCAAGACAGTATCGGTAAAATTGCGCGATAGTATGGCGACCGAGAGCGTCAAGCACGATATTTGTGCATCGATTGATAGTTGAAAGATTATTATAAATATAATTGTCCCACTGCAAAGCGTTGGCCTCTTCTCATACAGAGAAGGTATGAACATTGATCACTACGCTTGCTCAAAGCTAATTGGCGATTTCAGAATTATATTAATTAAAGTCCAGGTTAAAAAATAAAGATAATAAAAATATCATTCCTGCAGAAGAAATGAGAGAAAACGATTCTGCGAACATTGAAGAGAACGCGAACGGTTCAAATCAAAAACTCACTTATCACTAAGTTAGATATAAATTGGCGTATGTTTCATCAGGACAAGTCACCGGAGATTCCGAAATTCCTAGTACAAATTTGACGATGACAACCATAGTGTTGTTTAAGTCGATAGAAATTCGACATCGCCTTCTGCCTTTCCTGAGCAGATGATATCCATGAGGACTACCATGTGATAGAAAACTTTAGCATCAGCGTTATGAAAGAAATTGTTCAGCTTGCATTGCGTGGGCCACAAACTATCATCCGTGATTATATCACAACTAATCTGCTATAAAAAGTCGCCTACTTATACAGATCGATTCGCAATAGTATAATCGTGTTGTTTACTAGTCCACCACTTCTGCGTACATAATGTTACTCGTTTCTCTAAATTCTATAACAACTTGAGTAGAATGATAAGTAGCTAATATATGCTACTTTTACACGACTAGGATTACTCAGTATTCTGTGCTAGGACATGATATTATTCGATTTCTTCTCGAGAAATGGCTTAACTGGATGATAAGGACTGGCTGACGTGATAAGACTTAGAATAGAGTTAGTATTTGTGTTATTGAGAATATGGCTATAGATCTGAAAATTATCAGAACAAACCCGATATTTGTTTATCTATATACGGCACAAACGTGCTACAACACCACGAAGTGATAGAATTATTAATTTAAACAATAGGTCTTACAGTTTTAAAGATGATATCTTAATCTATAAAGATTTAATTCCTAATAACAATTCTCAAATCAAAATAATGGACGGTGCCAGACATGATATGAAGGAAAAGGAAGTGAATGATGATAATGTATCGACTGACAGGTGAGAATGGAAGAGACACAGCAAATGGCAGGACAAAAGAAGAAGATTCATTAAGAGTTATAGGCCTTTTCTACAATAAGCTAGTGGCCCATGAAATGTAGATGAAATCACCACATTAACTTCGATTAACTATTTAAACCCAAGTCTTAACTTAGAAAGGCGTTTTCATCTAGATTAGTATTCGAGATTCGCGAATGCATACATATTTATTTTAGAGAGTAAACGCATTGTTTTTCTAAGCTGTTATAAATAATAATGAGGAAATTCTTAAGGAAAAGTTTAACGCCATTTCTTTATGAAGTTACAAAAGGTAAATAAAGGATCCTAAAAGAATCCATGACGTTGTTTCAGATGAAAAGCGAGTTATTATTTATGTATTCAAAGGTCTTTAGGTGCTCTTTCATTCTTTGTGTTGTTTTTTTATATTTCAAATTTAGTATATATAATGGGGAAAACTATGTCCGTCAGGACTTATGAACTAATAATAAGATAATGAGTGGTATATTCTTTCACAAGTGTTAATGAATGTGACACATCTATTATTATAAGCATGTGTTCTCCGACTGCAGGGCATAGGTCTTGGGCAGGTCAGTATCCTAATTGCGTAATACACGATCAATCACAATTTGTTTCAATTTGAAACAGATTGCTAATCCATTGCTTCATAAGTTGGAAAACAATCTGCTCATCAACGTAAATAACGCAGTGAATGTTGTTGAACTGTCAAAATGAAACAAATTTGTCATAATCGTTTACAAAAATAAGTTACGCAATTAGGGTACAGGCCACTTTGCCCGGTCTACTGCGATCGTGGGCCAATCCTTTAAGGATTCCAGCTCACCCCGCCATCTCTTTATAGGCATATCGCGTAGTCGTTTCTTACTATTTGTGATCTACTGAGTGACTGACACATCTAAAAATTGTTTTTTAAACACTTCTTGACCAAAATGAAAAGAATTGTAGGTACAAAACTCTATATCAAAATAACCTCCATATAGACCCAGTAGCTATACTAAATATTCCAGTATAAAAAGTGTCTAAAAATATACCCAGTACCGTCCACTGGGACCTATATAAAAACCTTTATCTGCTTGGAACCTTGCCAGGATTTCATCAGCAATCGTAACTCATAACCTATGGCCCTGGAGCCTATATTGGTATGAAATTTGTTGCCAGTCTTGATCCATATTTGACACACAAAGGAACATTATCAGACCATATTAAACAGAAGTGGGTAGCTGATATAAAATCAATCACGTCAACTTTGGAACAATATTTATTGCATTGATGACGACATTGATGCAGTTTGGGTTGACAAGTGGCAAAATGCTTTGAAAGCGGTTCGTATTTCTATATACGATAGGTTTGACAATAAGCTTTTCAGATATCAGTCCCATATATTTTTGAGTTTTCCGTCATAGTTAGCGCTGATAGAACTTCACTTTGTCTAAGCCCTCTGGGCTCTGTTAACGACAGCATTAGATTAGACCAGTGTTGCCAGATTTTTTTTTGCCAAGTCGGGATTCTGAAACTTTTTGAGTAAAAAAAGCGGGATTCTTTCGTCAAAAGCGGGACATAGTAAAAAAAACGTATATAATCAGAGGTTTTTAAATATTTATCTTTTTATTTGAGTTTTAAGTTATGTTTACGTGACAATAGATAGCAATAATAGCCATAGAAAATGTATTTTAATAAAAATATGATATTTTAAATCAGATTTACCCTATCGTTAGGTAGTTGACTCTGGGGTCCACTAGGGCCGATGCCTGCCGGGGTTGCGAAGAAAACCGAAAGGGAGATCGTGGCCCCCGGCGACCGAAGGAACACGGGTGGGTTTTAGTCAGTAAGAGTCTGACACGCCCTCCCGCTCCGCCCAGAGCGGGAGAAGTTATTTGATGATTTCCCACCCTCAAAAAAAAAAAAAAAAGGTAGTTGACTCTTCTGAATAAAAAAAATAAAAGCCGAAATAAGGGGGAAAAAAGCGGGACTGAGACTGTCCCGCGCAGGAAATTTAATTTTGTTATAAAAATCGGGACGTCTGGCAACGCTGGAATAGACATTAATTACGAGAAGAATTTTGTTCTCTTTCTAACTATAACTTCAAAGTTCCATTGTGCTTTACATTGTCAAAGTTTTTTTCTGAGTCTAAGAAAGAAAACGAAATCCTTGACTGGACACAGTCTTCTGCATGAGTAACGCAGCAAGTGATACGTGAAAATGAAGAGATTTGTACGTTTAAATGGGTTTTCGAGCCATTAAACATGCTGTTACACCTGACACAGGGAACTTTTACAAACGGAAAATGTACACGATCATTTAATACTCGGCTGGCGGGACGACCTTGTCTCCTACTGAAACGACTGGCCGACTTAGCAAAAGATCGAAATGTGTGGAAAAGGTAGAGAAAGGTCTTTGCCCTGTCTACAATACAGTCTAGTTAGATTAGATGTTGAAAGACCTACGCTGTCCTCCCATACCTATTAATACTGTTATTTGAAAATATTGTAAAAGCCAATTATTTTTTAAAAGAGTAACCGTGGAGCTTCTTGCCGGCTCTTCTACATAGGAAACGACCAATTGGATCCGTGCACCTAGCTTCTGACGTTTCATAAGTGCCCTTGTAGGTTTATGTGGAATAAAATAATTTGAATTTGTGATAAAAGAATACTAGGCTTAGACATGGCGTAAACCATATTAAATAGTAGCAAGACTAAGTTTATCCAGAATTCCATTTCACGCCTTATTAAGGGCTGATCGGATTTCGATGAAATTTTGCACACCATGACCTGGGTCAGGACAGAGGATCATATTATGCCGGTAGTACGTTCCAGTGGAATAATTTCCTACTTCCCCTCGAGTGAAGCCGCGGGCGAAGAGCTAGTCCGGTATGCCTTTCAGGATATTAAAAAAACACATTCAAATTGGTTAAACAACGGTCCAGAATCTTCTCATAACACAATTTTCGGTTGAATTCAACCTTTAACTAATTACTACTAACCTTATGATAGGTGTCTTTCTGCCAGTTTTTTATTTGGGCCATGACGTCATTGACGAGCCGGTCGCGGACGCTCAGGTGTAGATCTGAGAGACGCTCCGCCTCCACCATGCCGCCTTTCCACGCGGCTTCCATTGTGCCATATTCGGGGCCTGGGGAATAAAAAAGAGTTTGGTGATATTCGTTTTAAATTAAGCCATAATATTTATTCTTAATCGGTTCTTGAAAAACAGATCCCAGGTCACAGAAAAGCAGCAGTTTTTGACTAAGTCTAAACACGTAAATATCAACACGTAGTATCGAGCGAACTAGCAAAAATTTATTCTATCTCTATACTGGTATACTAGTAACTCGGCGTATTAACGCTAGGACGCGAATAGCAATAAAACCATTAAATAATTATAGAAAAAAACTAAACATCTTAAGGACGACATTTTCAAAAATATATTGAGAGTTTTCATTCTATAAGTTGGCAACGTAGCAAATAGCTGTCAAATATTCACCTGTTTTGATGAATTTGGCAATATTACTGTTTGGAAATACGAAATGTCGCTAACTAGTCAACAAAAATAATAATAATTAATTTATGGGGTACTTTATTGTTGTAAATAGGCTACACTATCACGTCCTGCCCTGAATACGCTGAGTTAAGGCTGCCACAGACAGGCGCGACGCGACACTGTTAGAACAATTTCCGTGATTTTTTCTTAGAAATTCATCCACCAGAGTTGCGTCGCGCCTGTTTGTGGGAGCCTTTTCCAGTTACCCTGTTTATGAGTATTTGCCCAAAAGTGGGACAATTACAAACAAGAATATACTAAGTGGACATAGAATGGGACTGCTAGTCATAGGTTGTCGCCAATAAGGAGAAATATTTGCAAAGATACTCTCTAAATGTTATTGCAACGGCCTATTCAAACGATCATCAGTGTTTTCATAATATTTATAACGCAATATATTATATTACATTATATTCTATGCATTGGATACACTCCACATTCTTGGTCGCGTCAAATCATGAAGGAAACAAAGGGTTTCTGATTATCTTTAGGCTTATATCTAATCGAACCCAATAATTCCTAGTTTGCTTTCCTAAACATATGATTCAATCAATCTACCTAGCTTTTTCCCAACTATGTATGTTGGGGTCGGCTTCCAGTCTCACCGGATGCAGCTGAATACCAGTATTTTACATGGAGCGACTGCCTATCTGACCTCCACAACCTAGTTATTAGGTAATACGATACCCCTTGGTAAGACTGGTTGTCAGACTTGGGCTTCTGAAGACCCGTAACGACTGTCAAAGATCCACGAAAGACAGCCGGGGGGAGCGGCTTAACGTGCTTTCCGAGGCACGGCGGAGTCTCAGTATGCAGAAATGGTCACCCATCCATGAACCAACCCCGGCGGCAAGTGTAGTTTAACCTGATGGATCGACCCGTGCGAACTCACGTACTTACATACTGTGAGTACTTAGCCACGAGCTCCTCCTTCTTAAAAATATTTGTGAATTTCAAATAATTCCTATTTTGGGGTTCTAAAAATACTAAATAGCCAAGTAACTGCGACCAACTTGAATGTAGACTAACGCGATTGGTCACAGTTCTAACCTAATGTGGGTTACATTAGGTTAGAACTGTGACCAATCGCGTTTAGTCGGGAACTCGAGCTTGGTTACTGCGACAGACTGTGTGAAAAGGACAAAGTTAAAAAAGGATATTTATTTATTTTTAAGCCGACCAAGTGCGTGTCGGACCACGCACAAAGAAGGGTTCCGTAGTGGTGATGAATTTATCCCAAAAACAAACTTAACTTGGTAATTGAAAAACATGTTCGCCGATACATCGACATACGTCATGGTCAATTCTATAACTGCAAATACAAGTAAAGGATTACAAAAAAAAAAAAACAGTGGCACTCCGGGAGTGCCGACAGAAATGAAACTTGAAAAACAATCGGCATCGCGGTAATCAACGCGTTGATGTCTTTTACTCCACGCTGATTTCATCACAGTGTCGCGAAATCAATGGTTTAGTCCCAGCTAAAAATGCACTACGCACTTAAAGGCTTCACGTCAAAAAAAAGGGCTTTTTTCTTTACATATCCTGTGAGACTGCTTCCTGTCAAATTTCATGATTCTAAGTCAAAATATGTCGCATAAATAGCCGTATTTTTTAATTGCGTTGAAGCTTGATTTTTTTAGAGCTCCAAGAGACCGTAGACCTACGTATTTGATATTAATTTCAACTTGATACCTCTACGCGTTTCTGAGAAAAAGGGTCGTGAGTTCGTGACAGACTGACGGACGGACAACGAAAACTTTTTTTCCTCTACATCAAGAGGAAAAAAAGTTTTCGTTGTCCGCCCGTCAGTCGGAACCCTAAAAAGTGTGCATTATTAGAAACCCAAATGTTTTTAAAGGTTCATTCATTTAAAAAAGCGCATCATTAGAATTATAGTATTTTTTTTTGAGGATCATTTAAATATTTCCCTTATCTTTAATGGATCAAAACAAGTAAAATATCTTGTAAGATAAAAGCGAAAAAGTATTGTATAATTACGGTCAATAAATTACAATGTGACATAACCAGCTTTCGAGGTCAGTGGCCATTAAAACATTGGCCAATACTTGTTTGACATCCATTAACAAATTGATTGACATCTTGTTTGTTTTTTAGGGTTCCGTACCCGAAGTGCTAAACGGAGCTTTATTACTAAGCCTCCGCTGTCCGTCTGTCTGTCTTTCAGCGAGCTGTATCTCATGAACTGTAATAACATAAATAGTAGGCCGTAAAAGTTGTCAGTTTTAGACCATTTTTGTACGAGCTCTATCTCAACAACTAACAAATAAAGAATTTTAAATTGCTGCATATCATGTACCATATTTAACTGTATAAATAATTATACTGCATATATAATCAATTAATACTAGAAACGCCAACTCATAAGGTATTTTATGTAAATATGGGTGATGTTCTGCAACTTCAAAAATAACTTTGTAATTTATAGTACATCATTATAAAATACAAATTTATCTTTACTATTTTTAAAATTTAAGATGAAAAATTATTACATTCTTCATTTAGTATTTTCATTTATTAGCTAAATAATGTACGGTAGTACGAAACCCTTCGTATGCGAGTCCGACTCGCACTTGGCCGGTTTTAAAGAATTGTGCAATATCACGTTAAGGCTTATGCAGACCAACGCGATATCGCGGGCGCGACAGGCATTAGGCAGCGCGACCCTTGTCGCGCCCGCGATATCGCGCTGGTCTGCACAAGCCTTTAACCGTAGAGTGGTCGTTGATCTTTACGCAAACTTTAAGGCCGCGTCCTATTTTAAAGCGATCGACGTGTGAATACGCGATCGTTCGTGTTCATATGTCACTTTTTGTTCGGAAAACTGGAAAGCGCCCTCTGTCGGCGCGACGAAACGTTCAGGTTCACCGAACAAGTGACATATGAACGCGACGATCACTTTTAAATAAGACGAAGGTTAGTCTTCAATAGTCTGTACCCTACATTTTTGCGGTTAGCGGGTGCTAGCAACTCTCCTACACGTGTAGTTCTGAGTTCCTCCCTAGTGTCATTATAGGTTTCTCTATTACGACGTGGGTATTAGTCTGGAATCGGGGAATATCTCATCTAACACAACATTACGCCCGTTTTCCCCGAAGAATTAGGCAGATTTATACCTTTAGTACACCCACATTTCGCCATTTATATTTAAGTCCCATGTAATAAGGGGCGAGCCTATTACCATGAACCACAAATCCAGACTGGGGGTTGCTTCTGAGACATTCCAGATGGAAAAACCCAATAATAAATTTGTCCTACGGAAATCCTCGGCTTCGCCCACATACTAGCATGACGTATCCATTTAAATTCGGTCACATGAAAGTGATAAACCCGATAACCCAAGTTACTCAACCTGGCAATATTTTCTGCGAACAGTTCTCGGCACCAATTTGGTCGATCTCATAATAACTTTCATTGCACTTGCTTTTAATGCGCAGCTGTAACTTGCGGAGAAACCGGTTGCTCGTTGCGGTCGATAAAGTGCTGTGCAGACTATATATACTGCGATAATGTTATGGGTACTAATAAGGAAATTAGACGGGTGTTAGTTATAGTGTTTTAGTGTTAAAGCGGGTTTAATGGGAATGGTGGTGATGTGAAAATATGAAGGTTTCAAGATGAAAAATCAGGAAATGTGGAAGACAGAGAGGAGGAAGCTGTCTTTAAAGGTTTCTAGGCTTCCGTACTGAAAAGGAAAAAACGGAACCCTTCAAGGATTACTCGTGTTTCTGACTGTTTATCTGTCTGTCCGTCACAGCCTATTTGCTCCGAATCTAATAGACCGATTAAGTTGAAATTTAGTACTCATATCTATTTCTGTGAACCGAACACGGACGTGTAATAAAAATATGCCGGTTTTTTTGAAGAAAAATAATTTTATTTCAACAGAATTCGAATATTTTGAACCTGGATATTTACCCATCGAGAGAATTTACATAACGAAAATATTGTTATCACCGTTATTTTCTTCAAAAAAAGGTTGTAAATATTTAAGTTACGAGTTACTTAAGAAACGAGTACCAATAAAAGCGACACAATCAGCTACGCATAACAAACCAGCCTCATCAGTCTTAAAGGCATCCGCAGACAGGCGGGACGTGACGGTGCGACGCGATTCTGGTAGAACAATTTCCATAAAGTTTTCGTAGAAAATCGTTCTACTAGAGTCGCGTCGCGGCTGTCTACGACAGCCTTAAGGCTGGGCCATTTTCGCAAGTGCATTTCATAACAACAAGAGTTACAGACCGTGACGTAAGGGTGCACCAACCCGATGACCGATTCGCATACCATTCTAAATTCAAAACGACCAATCGCGACACTTTCGATTTTTAAATCGGCCAATGAGATATGTAAAATACGCTTTCGGCGCATACGTATCGGAGCACCAATTCGAGTTCGTGATTCGAATACAAGTTGTTCCGAATTTTTCGATCCTTGATATCCTCGATTAACTTTCCTTTTCATTGAAAATATTTTTATTCACGACACACTTTGTTGCTCAACAGCGGGGAAATTCGTTTTCGTTGTACGAAAATATTCTTTTTGCCTTTGTAATCTTTGAATGTTAAAGTGAATGCTCTACTGAATCGTGATTTATTGAGTAATATTGTTCTCGGTAGTATTAGTAATTATAATTAATGGTTATAAACAATGCTTAGATAATGTCAGTATTAAGATATGTAGTGCCTAGCCGCCTATATTGATGATTAATAATTATTTCTAATTGCAGCTTAATGCAAAATCACAAGCCTGAAATCAATAATGATAAATAATTAGTAATCGAATTTAATGTACTCATTCATTGAAGACTGCCTCGTCGGTCTAGTCAGAAAATAAACAATACTATGGTCTAGTGGGCGCCAGCGCTATTGCTGAGCATGAGGTTCAGAGTTCTATTCCCAAAGTGGTTATTTGTCACTGGTTTCTGGAATAAATCGGCTTTTCCATCTGAAGTATCTCAGTAGCAGCACTGAGTCCGGTTGATGGATTGCCATCAACCGGACTCCGACTATGACACTACTGTGACTCGGACTATGTAATGGGGGCGAGCCTATTGAGGCTCGCCTCCATTACATAGGATTAAAACATAACTGGCGTAATGTGGGTGTTAAAGGTACACCTCTACCCAACCCCTTTGGGGATACAAGGCGTGATGTTTTGTTATAATAATTAATCGAACGAACTTATTAATTAAATCATATTTATAACAATAATCGATTTGTTTATCGACTTTTTCACATGCAAACATGATAAAATTGTGCAAGTATAATTTTAACAATAATATCGTTCGCGAATTGAGAACAAGGCCTTATGCATTTCGGTAATAAAATTAATATCGATAGCCGAATCGAATGTTATTATGAGATTAATAAAAGATGTAAGTATAATAAGGACTCAAGGACACGCCTTTTTTACCGAATTTAAAAAAAAGGAGGAGGTTCTCAGTTTCCCCGATTAGTCAAAGACGGCTAAACCGATTTGAAAAAATATTTTTTTGTTTGAAAGGGTATAAGTTCAAGTTGGTCCTATTGTCATTTGGTCACGATCTGATGGGATCTCGGAATCAAAGGAACTCTTCAAATATTATAAGCACACCTATAGCGATTTGGGTAATTTTAATAGTAACTCGTGCATTTTCTCTCGGAAAGCACCATTTGGTGAAGTGGACACAGATGGCCACCGGAACTACTGAATAATTGTATTTCACGGGTTGCGATTCGATTACTTTAATATGGTTGGTAATCAATTGATGCTCGTCACAATTTATATGGTGCAGTGGAGCTGATGGTGAAGTACCTGGAGTACCCCTCAACAATTAAAGTCCCTGCACCGAGAAAAGCAATAGTTTGTGAAAGGTGATGAGCAGTTCACATTAGGCTATTGTAAAAAAAAAAAACAACTTTTTTTTTCAAAAAAATGCAACCTGCTAAGAGCTTTTTTATGGAAATTAAACCTATTATGAAAATATACCTGGTCGACCGAGCTCTGCTCGGGTAAAAATAGAGAAAACAATTTTCTCAGATATGAGACCTAGCTAGATCGATTTATCGCCCCCGTAAACCCCTATATTGCAACTTTCATCGAAATCTTATTCCTTGACCCACCGCGTCGCATCGCCCGCCCGCGTTGCATGTTTATATTTTAAAACAAAAAAAATGTCAAGTTACTCTAAAATAGTTAACATTTGCATAGGAGTCATGCAAAAGGAGTCATTTGGTTGTAAAGACCTTTCCTACATCCCCCAATATATTCCCAATAACCCTGTACCTACATATATATATATTATTATTTTTTTTTAATTTCATTGGTAGATATACGTTATATCGTAAAAACATATTTTGACTTGAATCATTAACCAGGGAAAAAACAAAGGAATACGTTGGTATGCGATGGACGCCGACGACCACGTGACCGCGGTTCCTCTTAAATCTTGATACTCTCAGCTTTTACTCAACTCGAGCACAATTAGCCTAATTGGATTGAGAAACGAGAAAATTATTGAATGCACTTCTATAAAATAGTCGGGTTGAAGTTGATGCGGTTGCATTGTGGCTGTAAGTCTCCTTATCGTATTCAAAAGATTTTCCATTAAATACTGTTCCTAGTTTAGTAGAAAAGGGATGACTACCGAGATGACGGCTTAATGCCTATTCGGATATAACTCACATAAGCGATATCGCTGTCGTGCTCGGTAGTGATCTGGTCCGCTTTCTGGTTAGTCACTTTGGACTAGTATCGCTACCGAGCGCGACAGCGATATCGCTTACGTCTGAAGTTCTGAATAGGCCTTAATCCTATGGAAGAAAAATCAGATTAGATGCATGCATCAGATGTTTGCAGGTCTGTCGTTAGGGGTAGTAAGAACCCCAAAAGTCTGACAACCAGTCTTACCAAGGGGTATCGTGTTACCTAGTTGATAGGTTGTGGAGGTTAGATAAGCGGTCGCTCCATGTAAAATACTGGTAATCAGCTGCTCTATGGAAGAAAATGGATTGTTGAGCCGACCGAAGAAATTAACTACGGAGCATCTTTTGCTGATCAGTTAGCTGGCAACAAAGTAACCTTACTACTACTTCTATTAACCAGCATTCCATACACGAATTAGCACACACAATCAAGTATTGCAGTGACATCTGATCTAACAATAGCGTGAGAATCGGTTCTCTCTTCATGAGAAATACATTCGTTCAATAGTTCTGATGCTGAGCATCTTTAAATGCTGTCACGGTATGAATAGAATTTAATATCGCCCTTACAAATGAGCTCTTCAATACTGGTTTTGTGAGGGGGTTCCGCAGAGATATTGCTGATAAAAATTCATGGCTGTTAAGAAAATAATAAAAACTTTTTAACATTTATTTTCTGTGATCCCACCTTTTACCCCCTTCACTATATGAGCTGAGATTTCTCTAGATGATAGTTATTAGTTGCAGTTTTTTCCACCCCTCATTGCGAATAAAGTGCACAACTGCACTAGTGAACATGCTGTTTTTGAACTTCCTCATGTTCAAAACTTAGAGAAACGATTTCACATGATCAATTCATCCTGTCATGTCCAGTCCAGATCCATCAATATCGTAGAAAACGACATGTTGCCCCGTCCCCAAATAAATTGGGATAAGATTAGGAAAATGATGATGTCCATATCCATCTGCTAGAATCCCTTGCCCTTCTAAGAATGATCATGCAACTCTCCGAACACAAGGACGAAGGGCGACACACGGGAACGGGAAGTATGGCAGAAAGTAAAGAAGACATGATGATCAACCAAATCTCTTGTTTCTACTATAATGTCCCAAAACTTTCATTCTCTTATACGGAACCCTATCAGTACTTCACATAACCCTCTTTATATTAAAACCGGAAACTTATTCATATTATTTCTTCATTGATAAATCAAAAGATCAGCGGTGTCTTTCGACATGAATGCGTTGTAATATAATGTTCACATCGAATGTATTGAGGCTTATGTCCAGCTGTTGATTATGTGCTTTCATAAGCATTGCTTAACGTACCAGTATTGAACAAGAGGTTAATTTTAATAATGTTCTCTGTTTATTATGAGCCCGGGGATTTCCCATCGGCAAAAATAACGAACTTCCATAAACAATTGCATCCCCTATTTAACCCCTATAAGAGGGTGAATTTTCAAAAATGATTATAAGCCGGAGCCAGCAGTATGAGTTATTTTAGCGCGAAATAAGTACGTATAGTATAAGTATATTTATTTTCTCTTCACAAATGTACAGTAGGTGCTTAAAACTGATTACTTAAAAGGAGTTTCTTGCCCGTTCTTCTCCATAGGTACCTACTACGTTTTGGAATGGGCAACTAGCTTCATCTTTCTGAATGACCGACCCCTTGACAATTCAAAAGTGCCCGTAATTGGTTTATTTGAAATAAATGCTTTGAGTTAGCTTAAGGCTAGTTTCCCGTCATTCCGACCTCGCCGCCGAGGTCCTTTGCGACCGCGACCGTGTCCCTAAGTAAATGATACTCCTCCCCGACCCTTGCTCGAAAACGAGGTGCCAGCAAGTTGTTGCCGCTGAGCACGTAGCTTTAAACTACCCCGCATAATAATCATGATTTAAACCAATTTTGATCCAGCCTGACCCTTCTTGCTGTCCTCCCCTCAGCGACGCCCTAAGCCGAGGTTCGTACCCCACAGGGGGTGCCCTTAGCGAGCGTTCGCCTAGCTTTAATTTAGAATAGTTTACTTGCTCCTTGCTGGAGGCTCTAAGTGTAGCTTAAGGCACCCACAGGAAAGTCCGGTTAAGCAGCCAAGACCTTAGTGGTTAAAACTGCGAGTTGCCATGTTAAAAAAAAATAAGGTTAGTTTACATTTGTGAGAAACTGGTGCTTGAAATAAGGTATTACAAATAACGCCTGTGGTACAAGTCACCAAGGCCCCAAAAATCCTTCCTTAGTGCTCATCTTCGCGGAACTCTTGTGCTATATTTAATGCTTCGAGTCCTAGTGGCTTAGGCTGTGCGTTATCTGTTTTTTTTAAGTTGTTTTATGGGCGAGCGGTTTTCCAAAACTTGGCCATTGAGAAATGTTTACGAAACTTCGTGTTCTAAATTCTATTTCTTAATAATAAGATACATTTGATAGTTAATAGAAAAGCTATAAAACCAAGAAGAGCTGTCATAATTTTTGGACAATCATAACTTTCCCAACAAGGACCATTACCACTTGGAAGTACCAAGTAACAGTTTATGTCTGTATTAAGAATCTAAAAAGTCCTACCGACCTAATGGTCTAAAAGCTTTAAGCCTTTTAAAATCGTTATTTTTTAAGCCGCCATCGCCCGCGACAAATTGAAAATTAAATATTCAGTCGTGTAGCGATCAAGAAACTAGTTTCTGATAAGTCCCTAAGGAGATGCTCGAATTTCTGAAGTGGAAAAACGTTGAAAGTACTTCTTCTAAAGATTTTTTAACGATAACATTAAATTCTCAAATAAAACCGTTATGTTTTCATTTTTACTAGGAACAATTTCAGAACATTTTTACGGTGGCTTGTTGCTTTCCAACCTTCACTAGTCCAGATTAGGAAACTGATGGAATTTTTTTGTTTTAAGATGCATTTGTTTCAGCCTCTTGTGAAAACCTTTTCAATTTACTTCGACGATTTTATTACGCTTTATTAATACTTCAAGAACAAACACGCCCCATCACTTTCTCTAAACTCTTCCTCTATGAATGAGGATTTGCTTCAAGAGTATGCAAGCTGCATACTTAGAAATTGCAACATTGGAACAAGTCTTTGTAAATTAGCAAAACACGACGGCATATCTTGTATGTAACCTACACACTTTCAAGCTATATGTATGTTTTTACGAATGTACATTGTAGTGTGCATTGATTTGTAACTACATCATCTTGTTTAGAAAATTTAGTCTCCACGCGAACCAAAAAGGTTTTGTGTTGTGGCAAATAGATATCTTGGTAAATAAAGAAAAATAATATTAATGTATATATGTCGCAACCAACTAGCTTAATTTGCCTATCAGGTAACAGCCTAGTCTTTGGAAGTAGCGGTACCACTCGCTTCGCTCGCTCGGCTCGCGCGCGGTTTGTCACAGTTCCAACCTAATCTATAATGAATGTCATACAGGCAGGCCGTTAGATGAACAGCGGCGTTTAGGAAAAAGGCTAGGCTAATTAAGTTAGTTGGCTTCGAAATAAAGATCAGCAGGAGTGCATTCGCCAAAGCGGTAGGCAGAGATATACTTAGGATCTGACTTTACTTCCATATATTATGCCAGTTTTCTTTAAATAAATAAAATCATTTTATTTCGGATAACACAAAAAGACCCATAAATTGTTAGTGTAACATGTTTGACCTTGAACCACTATTGTTAGTAACTTAAAACTAAAGACGAATTTGTGGGAAGACCACCCAACATCTAGACACAACGAGATATGGTAATGGTCTAACTATGGTAAAACTCTTCGCACAAATTGCCTTCAGGATACTATTGTGACTGCCTCTTATTCTGCTCAGGAGTGAGGCCGTTTTCTTGCGGATGATGGCATGAAATCCATCGGTATGGGTTACCGCGAACATTTCAGATGCACTGCAAAAAGGGGGCAGTCGCAATAGCAAGACCGATGTAAATGAGGGCGAGCTTATTGCAATTAAAATGAATTAAGTTATCGAAATCTGAAGCATGCGCTTTTGGCAAGAATTCGGCCATTTCTTAACTGACTTCAACAAAGAAGGTTCTGCATTTGACCCCTATGTACGTATGTTTTATAGTCACTATTTCTTGGTACTTTCGCCATGAGTATCCGCTAGGGAACATAACCTACGATAACAAACATATGTTTGCAATAGGGAACTGCAAAACTCAGAGAAGCACGTACAAACAGTTACGAGTATTGTACAATAATACTTCGATGTTAGGAAATTGTTGTTAAGGAATCGTTTGTCCTGGACGCTACTGTGTGTGACGTCACTGACACGTACAGATACCTTGTACAAGTAATATTAGTCTATTATTTGTGTGGAAAATAGCAATTGTTACAGTCCGTTCGTTGAAAGAATGCGTATCTGACACCTGTCAGTTGGACAATTTTTTGTAGTAATAAGGATCAAATTTGCAAAACGCATATTCGTTAGTTTGAAACTGACAGGTGTCAAGAACGCATTCTCTCGATGGCCGGACTGTTATGTAGTTGTGTATATTGTTCATTGTCGAAAGAGATACTGCAAAACACAGCCGTATGGCAAAAAAAATGTTGCAGTCCACAATCTTACGAACATCCAAAACTTAAATATTGATGTCAAACGATAATTTCCTTTAACATTCCATTCTTTTATAATTCGATTACGATACGTATCTTATGTACCTACATAATTCTAAATTAATCTATTTTTAATTAGCCTCGATTAATGTGACCTGTGAACCCAACAATTTAGTTCTACAGTCGAACGAAATGAAGAAGTATGTATTAGAGATCTCTATCTGTAGGTACTAATAATAAAGCTGAAGAGTTTGTTTTTTTGTTTGTTTGTTTGAACGCGCTAATCTCTGGAACTGCCAGTTGGATTTGATAAATACTTTTTGCTTTGATAGCTCAATTTTTGACGAAGGTTATAAGCTTTTTAAAAGACATGCCTCTTATCGTAAAAAAATATATGGACTTGTATCATTAACAGTGATCGGAGTAGGTAGATTGTTTTGGGGTCAATGAACACGTATATATTTATGGATATGCCTCCGGGATTCCGGGATTTTGAAATTATTAGGATTTTTTAAAGGAATTTCAAATGTTTTAATGTGTAGAATAAATAGTACATCAATATGAATACGAAATGTTTAACCCTTTTGCTGTTGTTGCATTGAATGCGAAAAAATATTAAGAAGTATAAAAATATATTTTTATTTATTTATTCAAGAATAGTAACAATTACAAGCAGCAGACAATATACTTACAAGAAATAACTACTAAATTAGTCATATTATGTAAGTTTCGAAAGGACGCACAACAGTAAGATTCACTTTATTACTTGATAAATAAGAAAAAAAAACTATTTTAATAGATTTATAATGTAATAGTTTAAAAATCCTTACTTTTACAATATTTGATTCAATCCCGTAAGTACCAAAATGAAATCCGGGAAAAAAGGCTTATCCAAGTTATGATTTCTATGACTATTAATGATGCGAGTACGTAAAATCAATCTACCTACTCCGATCAATGATCATTAACCAGGTCGAAAACAGAGGAATATGTTAGAATGGAATGAACAACCACCACGCGACTGCGTTTCCTCTTAAAGTAACTACTTAACCACTTACTGATCCAGATCGAACATGGTCCTTTCAAATTAGACTCAAGTGTAATTAATTAAGTGTGAGCACATGCCGAGCATCGATTAGTTAACAAAGACGATTTCTCTGCATAATTATTTGTAAATGGCGTTTGTCTGCAGTTTACACGTGTTTTAAGTAAGGAAAAGTAGACTGCATTGCATTTTTATAAGTGTATTTTTATCATGTAAGTATCTAAGTACTATCGAAGAAACGCATATCTGTACACTGTAAGGACTATTCTTGCTTGCAGCGCTCGGCCGCTATAGTAACGCTTACCTACGAAAAAATAGGTTGTGTGCACGGGATTTTGTTTTCAAAATGCTTAGATATATGCGTTACCCCGATGGTACATTTTTTATTTTATTTTATTTTATTTGGGAAAATAAACGGTTACACATTACAGTATGGTTAAGAACTTAAAACTAGAATGGTAATATAAATGTATAACCAACAACATTTTCCACATAATATAAAATGGTACATGTATCTAATGGAGAATCTTAAACCACGTTAAAAAAGACAGATGTGGAAACAGAATTCAGGTTCATAGGATTGATTGTGTACCGAGCAACATACACTGTGGAGATGACAATACGACAATAAAGGTTTTCACTGGCAATACGAATGCATAGGAATTTAGAAACTATCAAATAAATCCTAACATTGAAATTAAAAGCTGATTTTCTAACAAAATAAATAGTAGTGACTATGAATTTTGCCAATCTTTGACTCCGCCACAACATGCTAAAACTAGCGCTCAGCAGCAGCAAGCTAACAGCAAAGAGAAGACAACCACTAAAAAGATTCTAGCGCCGCCGCCGATTGTGGTGGACGGTGTTAAGAATTAACAAACATTCTACGACTTTTTGACTGAATCTCAGCCAGTAGAAACATTTACCGCGAAAATGTTAAGCGGTGATAGTTTGAAAATAAATGCCAAGACTGAAGAGTCCTACAGAGTTATTTCTCGGCGATTAACCGAAAATAACTGCTTTTGGCACTCATACGAGGATAAGCAAAATAGGCCAATAAGAGTTGTGGCAAAAATGTTGCATTCTTCCTGCCAACCGGATCGGATTAAAGATGATTTAACGTCGCAAGGATTCCAGATAGAAAATGCAATTAACAAGCTTAGCTGGAGAACAAAAGAACCGCTGAACATGTTTATTTTATCGTTCAAGAATGACGAAGAACTCAACAAAATATACGGCATTAAATATATCCTAGGCTGTAAAGTGGAGATTCACCCCCTTAAAACGTCAAAAATAATACCGCAGTGTAAGAGATGCCAATCTTATGGTCATACACAGAAGTATTGCGCAAAAGAGCCAAGATGTGTTAAATGTACAGGGAAACACCTCACAGCTGATTGTAAAAAACCAGCACAAGAAAAACCTAAGTGTGTCCACTGTGGCTTACCTCACCCAGCCAACTACAGAGGGTGTTTAGTTGCCAAGGAGATGCAAATGATGAAGAACAAACACGCAAAAAGTAATCCAAGTAGCAACACTGCCGTTAAGCAAATTGTTAGAAACTCAGATAAACAGACAACAAAACAAAGTGCGCAGTTTGCACAGACAACAACAATAACTGCACCTTCATCCAAAAGTGCCTCATATGCACAAGTAGTAAAACCAAGCATACCATCAAGCCTAGACGATAAGCTCAACCAGATCTTGAAGTGCATATCCTCATTTGACAAGAGACTAGAGAAATTAGAATCAAGTACTGTACAAAATCAATAATGAATAACACACTTAAAATAATGGCGTGGAATTCCAACGGACTGCTGCAACACCAACATGAGTTGCTAGTAGTCCTAGACACAGAAAACATTGATGTGTGTTTGATCTCTGAAACACACTTCACTAAGCAGTCTTTTGTACAGTTTAAAGGTTATAAAGTGTATCTCTCGCTGCACCCTAACAACACGGCCCGAGGAGGTAGTGCAGTTATTATTAAAGAAAATATCTGTCATTACGAACAGAGTAAATACGAGGAGCTGGACACGCAAGCTGTGGCGGTATCAATTAAAACAAAAAAGTTTAATGTTACAGTAGCAGCTGCATACTTTCCCCCAAGACACATGATAAACAAAGAACAATATGTGAACTTTCTCAGACTTCTTGGACCAAGATTTATATTGGGCGGGGACTTTAACGCTAAGAACACTCATTGGGGATCGAGACTAACTTCAACTAAAGGAAGACAGCTTTTTAGAGCAGTGAATGACATGCGTTGTGAGGTCATAAGTACTGGAAAACCTACATACTGGCCGACTGACCCCCAGAAACTTCCAGACCTTATCGACTTTTTCATTGTCAAAAATATATCCACCAATTACCTGAGTGTGGAAGAGGGGTATCATATGAACTCCGACCACTCTCCGATATTATTAAAACTGAGTCACAAAATATTACTGAGACAAAACCACCTGACATTGGAAAATAAGTTTACAGATTGGGAGAGTTTTAGCATAGACTTACAAAATATAATTGACCTAAAAACTTCATTAAAAAGCAAAGATCAGCTCGATTTTGAAGTAAACAAGTTTGGCAACGATATCCAACAATGTGCATGGAACAACACACCACAGTCAAATAAAAAATGTAAAGGAAATAACTACCCAAAGGAAATTGTAGACCTATTATATGAAAAAAGAAACCAAAGGAAAATATGGCAGCAAACTAGATTTCCGAAAGACAAAACTCTATTGAATAATCTATCGAAAAGACTACAGAGAACAATAAAAACCTTTCAAGATGAGGCTCTCAACACTAACCTACGGCAGTTAAGCAGTGATCATACAACGCAATACTCTCTTTGGAAAGCAACAAAGTTGTTGAAAAGGCCAGTCACATCAATTCCCCCGATCAGAGATGATAATGGAAAGTGGGCCATAAGCAACGAGCAAAAAGCCCTAAGATTTGCACATCATTTAGAAGAAACCTTTCAGCCAAGTGACGGGTCTGCAGAAAACCTGCAAGTTCCCGATATTCTGCAAGATCAAAGAATTAAGCTTGTGACCCCGAAAGAAGTTGCAAAGGAAATTCAAATGATAAGCCTAAAAAAGAAATCCCCAGGGTATGACCTTATTACGGGTGAAATCCTAAAACATCTCCCTCGTAAAGCTATTGTTAAACTTACAAGGCTCATCAATGCTGCATTCGTACTAAAGCATGTTCCTGAGCCATGGAAAGTTGCTGAAGTGATTATGATTGCAAAGCCCGGCAAACCACCTCACGAAGCATCATCATACAGGCCCATATCCCTGTTGCCGATACTATCAAAGCTGTTTGAAAAAATATTTCTAAAACGCCTAAAACCGATTATAAGCGAGAATAATTTGATCCCTGACCACCAGTTTGGTTTTAGAGAGAAACATTCTACGATAGACCAAGTACATAGAATTACCAACATCATCGAGAGAACGCTTGAAGATAAAAAAGTTTGCTCCACCGTATTCTTAGACGTGGCACAAGCTTTTGATAGAGTTTGGCATGAGGGTTTGATGTGCAAGCTAAGACTAATGCTGCCTAATGATTTTGCCGATATCTTGCAATCATACATTACAAATAGAATGTTTAGAGTAAGGCACGAGGATGCTTTTTCCGAGCTAAAGATAATTAAAGCTGGTGTGCCCCAAGGTAGTGTGCTGGGACCAGTGCTCTATTTGCTGTACACGTATGATATACCAGAGCTCGAAAATAATACAATTGCAACCTTTGCGGACGACACTGCCATCATGGCGACAGGATCATGCCATACGGAAGCAATCGAAAAGGTGCAAATCGCTCTAAATAAAGTTCATGATTGGGCACAAAAATGGAGAATCAAATTGAATGAATCAAAGTCGCTTCATATTGATTTCACCAACAGAAATTGTGACTACCACCCAGTCTTCATAAATGGTCAACGAGTGCCATACGCAAATACAGCCAAATACCTTGGCATAACGCTTGACGCGAAACTGCGCTGGAAAGCGCACGTCAAAAAGAAAAGGCAGGAACTAGACATGCGCTTTAAAAACATGTATTGGTTGATTGGACGGGATTCGTGTCTATCAATACACAACAAAATATTATTATATAAGCATGTTCTTATGCCAATATGGACATATGGCATCCAACTGTGGGGATGTACTAAACCAACCAACATCAAAATCATCCAAACATTCCAGAACAAAGTACTCAGGAGTATAGTTAATGCTCCCTGGTATATAAGAAATGACGACCTCCATCGTGACCTGAACATGGAACCCGTCACCAAGATAATACAAAAATATGCTGAAGCCCATGAACAACGACTCCATCATCATGTGAACATCGAGGCGATTCAGCTGTTAGACCAAACGAATATAGTGCGAAGACTAAAACGAACAAAACCTTTTGATTTAGTGTAGTGTAAAAAGTGTAGAAATAACAGTGACAGTGACACACATAATAACACATGAACAAAGTGTTTATAATATCATCATATCAGACTCTAAGAAAGTGGAACGGACTTGTGTAAAGTACAAAGGACACTATTCTAAGTTTTAAAATAATCATCATTTGTATAAAATTAAGTTAGATTTAAATTGCTTATTAGTCTTATAGACTAGATTGTAATTAATTATTAAGAACGGAGTTCTTTATAATAAAGGATAAAAAAAAAAAAAAAAAAATCTTTGACTAGCTATAGCTTCGATCAACAATGGTATTGTTGACTGAAGAGCTATAATGACTAAACTATTGAAAATATTTCATTGAATTTTTGAATGCAGACTGGGAACATCATTAGATATAAGCAATTTAATTACTATGGTATTTTCGTCTCCGTCTTAGATACAATTATGCAATGTACTATCGAAGAAACACATATCTGTACACTATAAGGACTATTCTTGCTTGCAGCGCTCGACCGCTATAGTAACGCTTACCTACGAAAAAAAAAGGGTCGTGTGCAAGAGAACTTGTTTTCAAATTAGTTAGATATGCGTTACCTCGATGGTACAATTATATAGCTTCTTTAATAAAAATCTATTTCGACATGAATAGCTTAAAAACACTACCGGGCAGAACCATATGTAGATGTCACTTCAAATTAAACGGCTGACCTGAAACATTCGACCATTACACAAATACCTACCACAAAAAAGGGTACCCCATTAACCCTACATAATGATAATGAATGTAGACATGAATGAGCAGCATTGTCGTTCAACGATAAGAGCTCAACGCTACACAATCAATCTCTGAATGAATGGATCGGGAGGACCGAACCCATTCTGTTTACGTTCGGTCATCGAAATAACCAGTGCTATTATCAATATCAATAGACAGTGTTCTTTATTTAAAATGAAGATGAGTCTGTAATACAGATTATTGCATCTTTTGCAGTTGATTAAATTAGGTCCGGAGTTCAGGAGGGAAAATCAAGTCTTTTATTTAAGTTTTATAACGCTAGCAGAGTAGAAATAGAAGAAAACTGCGATCTATTCTAGGGCAGACAGATCTATAAATGGATTTGTATTGTTGAATGAATCAACGAACTCTGTGATTTATTAATGTTTACGATTCGTGATTTATTTCGGGGTTGCCTTATGGCGACTGGTGATTATTTAACTTGAGAAACCTGTTTAGTTTGGCTGTCCTATATCACTAGAAAATTCCCTTTTGTACTACGACAGCGTGTTAACCAACCCATATCTCATCAACATTAGCCACCAGGCTACCAAAAACCTTAAAAGGTATACCAAAAAAATTAAAAGATACACACCTTTCTCAATGAGGTCATTCCATTTCTTCGCCCATCCTCTCAAACTTTTGGCGTATGTCTTTTCAATGTCTGCTCTCTCCTGCACGAGGGCCTGTAGTTCTCCGCACAGCCTGTGTCCATCGTCAACTCGTCGTGTAGTCCGCTTATAGTTACCAGGCTCCCAGAAAGAATCGGAGGCGACTGAGAGCAGCGCCTGCTCGTCGCTGTGGTGGGACATGGCGGTGCGACACTCACACACCGCCCCTCTGGAACAAACAAATAAGTACTTTAGAATGGTTACTTCTAACACAATGTGACTTAAGTCTCATCTACTCGAGACTATGGCAGCCTAGTACAATTTAGGCATGGTTTAATTATTGCTAGCGAAAATATAATCCGGGACCAATAAAAGTAACAGTACCAGCAGTCTTCATGCATCATCGTGTTTGCAGTTTGTTGTGTAATAATAAAATGCACACACTGAACCTTGAACCATCTAAATTAAGTATTTCCTCAAAGGGAGAGGGGAGCTTTAAATGATAACATTGAAACGTAACACTATCAGGTCAAAGTCGCGGCCAAACCGACACTAGTATGACCTAAATTCTGTTCAGAAAATGTCGAAAATATGGAGCTCCATCCAGCACCTAACTCATTACGCTTGTATATAAAAGAAGCCTGAAGCCTGGATGTGCTAATTGAAGAGCTGTCCCTTATTTTTCTTTTATCTCCTGTACTATTTAGTACAGGAAGTTAACTACCTAAGTCAGTAAAATCACGGAACCAATGAATATAATAGTCAGTAATGAATATATCCACTGATCTAATCTCAGCAGGACAGAGTAAATTGGGCATCCGTCTACATTACGGATGCCAGGAAGTTCCCAGGCGGAATCCATCACTGTCAAGCGTCAAGGTGGGTATACATATAATTTGGAGAAATATTAGAGAAAAACAAAGAACTAACGAGGTTGGTTTCGGGAACGGTGTGTTGTTTTCTTTGGGGAATATTTCTGATCTAAGTTTTTTTAAAGTAGTCTATGCAAGTATACATCTTCATAAAATTATCAGGAACTAATAAACTATCTAATGCATAATCTTGAAGTATATTCCCGAACAAGCCACTTGAGTAACGAGCTCAGCTCTTGAACCTAGCAACGACATTCATGGCACATTAGGTTACCATATTATTCAACTAAAACCCACATAACAAACCAGAAACCAGCACATGAATAACATTTTAACCTAGAAGACAAAGAAAAATCGTGACGAACCCATTATGCATACCATTACGTAAGATCGTCAACCGTTTGAACAAAATGCCAATGACCTTGACCTGGTAGCACTTCCTAGACTTGTTACCATACAATTTAACTTGGATCGTCATGCAAGGGATCTTAAAAAGGGGATAGAAAAGGGGAATATAGCTGGACACAAGGCTATACTAACGAATTATATAATATACTAACTTCTGTTCGGCATCGTCCGCGTAAAATTTTTGTTTTACCATAAAATATATCCTATGACACTCAGCAATACTGTAGCTTCCAATTAGTGAAATAATTTTCGGAATCGGATCAGCAATTCCGAAGATTACCCCCTACATAAAAACTCACAAATACCTCTTTATAACATTGTATAGAATAGATAAAATATGACGTTTCAGAACGACAATGAAAAGGTCATGAGGTTTAGAAGATAAATACGAATCTAAGGAACCAGAGGGCCTACACACAAATTTCAATAGTCAATCTATTACATTTTTGTCTGTTTCATCATCTTTCTAGGCCCTCTGATCTTCATAAAACTACAGAACTTGTTGTGGGTTCAGCATTTAACGTGGACTTAGTACAAATATGAATTTCTATGACAGAATTTGCGTTCTTAGTAAATCTTAGACAACACTGAATTCAGGCAATTAGATAGACCTGTCTAACTGTCTGAATTCAGTGTTTTCTAAGACTTACTAAGAACATATTCGGTGTTGTCTAAGATTGTTGTCACAATCAAAAGAAAACCTGTACTTTTATTGGACAGAATTCGCCAGTCAGTAAAGTGGGCATTTTAAAAGCATCTTAATCTTAACTATCACAAGGCTTATTAAAAATTAATGACCCACAAACCCAGATCTTTGAATATCATACAGTGTGTAGTAATCCTTTGATATCTCTACTTGATTACGTCAACTTAACATCATATTTAAGTATTACCTCACCACAAAAGCATCTGCATTTAAAATTAAAATATGTCTTAAGCATGTGTGAAACGGTATTAATACTATGAAAACGAATATCGATGAATAATATGATACTCTTGAATACCTTTGCCTAATTTAAAATCACAGCACGGTCTGGTTAAACTTATCCATTTGTTTCTTGGATTATCAGAAACTCACATTTTACATGATAAAGTGAGCACCATGTATGCACTTAATTATTGTGGTTACTTCATTTTTAATTCTTTTTACCTATTGTGGTATAGTAATTTTATTCTAGGTGCATCGTCCTTACATATAAATATTGTAAAACATTTTAAAAGAGTAACGGTGGAGTTTCTTGCAGAGAACCAATTTTATTATTTTGTCAATTTTGACGTTCAGAAGTGACGTCCATACAAGGGCCTATTTGAAATAAATGATTTGACTTTGATAAAAAAGTGTGTTTACTTGCTCTCAAACAGGTAGATTCTTTCATCGAAATAATTGTTAATTACAACTGGTACAATATTTTTTCTGATACATTGTGTATGTCAATCTCAGTTAGGGTACAAGAAGTCAGGATGTTGGTTTTCAAATTCTTTGAACCGAACAATGTTTCATTGAAATACCGCCAAAGCATCGCATGGAAAACCACAAACGATAAAAAGACTGTGTTTTGCCTATGGAACGGCGAAAGACAGGGTAGGCAACCTGTCAATGTATGTGTGACATGCACAATGACCTATTGAATACCAGGACAGATTGGCTATTCAACGTTTTATAATAAAATCTTTCTTTTGGTTTTCTGGTCCATTGAAAGCAAGACTACAACTGATTTTGATCAATAAAATTGATCAAAATTAGTTGTAGTCTACCAGTCCACCATTTCTGAATAGCAAAGCATAAACATTTCACAAACAATGATGGTGACACTCAGGAGCATCATCGATGCGAAAAAGGCTGGCTTCGCAAACACCTTGCAAACTTTGGTAAAATTGGGGATCTATCTCCCAAGATCCACCAACCCGCACTGGGCCCGCGTGGTGAATTATGGCCCACTTCCTCTCCCAGAGAGATTATGTATCTCCAAGATCGCTTTTTGGGACATGGCTATGTTGACCACGACACGGGTTGATAGATATTAAGTTCTACAAAGAATTTCGTTATCACATACTACATCTATAAACTATGATCAAACGCCAAGCCACAGTGATGAGCTAATCCACACATAATCTATGCAGTACGTTATAAAGATGTATGTTTGTCCATACGTCCAAGGTGAGCCATGAAGCGTGGAGATTAAATGATAATAAATCTTAGCACAATGTTAATTAGTTCCTACGCAGTTTTAACGCTTGACAAGCAGGGCGTGTATAATTTCGGTTATCGAAAGGAGTATTATAATAGAGTTGATAAACTGTGATAACTGATAAGCAAGAGGGTAGGGCAAAATGATCATCATCTCAATAAAATATCCGGGCTGGCGCCGGAGCTTCAGTGCCTGCCAGGTGTGTGCCACGGCCCTGTCCTTTCGGATAGACTTTAAACGAGGTGATGCCCACCCGTTAGGTACTAGATTCACAGGAGAGTTTAAAGACCAGCTTTCCGAGTGATTTGAAAAGACCAGCAGAGTTTGGCTTCCAAAGAAACACTTAAACACATAGACCGATGCGACAAGAATCAGAGCAGAATCATTAGGTATCATCGCAGAAAGCCATAAATAACCACCGTAAGGACTATTCTTGCGTGCAGGGCTCGGCCGCTATAGACCCGGGGCGGTAACAGATGTGGTCATCGTGTGCACGGGATTTTGTTATCAAAGAGGTTAGATACGGGTTTCCACGATGGTACCCTTGAATATTGTCTGTCTGATCAGAAGAACGATGGAGTTGCAAATTGGTTTCGCTGATGCTGTCTGATCGAACTTTGACCGTCAAAGGAAGAAGCAATTCGTCATTCACGCAATAATCACACATCCTTTTAAGCAAAGGAGTTCCTAAACAATAGTCCGGAAACCAGACAAAAGGTTGTAAAAGAAGATTAAATCTATGCACAATCTTTATTAGCCTGGCTGACCTTTTAGAAAAATTACGCAACGGCCTCTGAGCTGGCTAGAAGTGACAAAAACATGATAATCATCATAAACATAGCGTACTAACATAATTAGTAACATAGCACACATTACGATGACGTCTCGTCTAGATGAGGCCGGCTGCATTTTTGTGGAGATGACTTAACTTGGCAAATGTCAGGTACAAGGCTGTGTTGACATTCAACACTTAGTTGGTTTTAGACCATTTAGAATCCGAGCTTCGTCAAATAATAGTTATGTTGTAATTAAACTTGGAAATTCCCCGAAAATAAGGGTTGTTTCTGTTAAATTAAATAAAAAACAAATTTATTCAAATAAGGCTCAGAATGAACACTTTATGATAGTCAAAATGACATAGGACAGTCCCCCAAAACGCTCGCCCTTCACCAATTCCTAGTACTTTAGCTGGAAGAAAAAGTGGCGCAACAAACTCCCCAACGACTACACAAAACCTCCTTGCTTTGATGCCCATTGATTGGTCAATCCATGTGCTCAACAGTTTTATTGGTATCCAGTTGGATGACAACACCACCTGTACTTTAGCAGGATAGGCAGTACCAGTCCCTAATATAAATCCCCTCGCTAACCGCTATAACTATCTAAACTAAAACAAAATAATAAACTTCAAGGCCGTTCATAGACCTGTCTTTCTAAGCACCTAAGTTTACATTCCGCAATCGGGCTTTCATTTACGTTAAGTAATTAGGTGAGGCACTTTTATAACCACCAGAATCATTCCATTTTATAACAACATACATAACATAACATCACGCCTCGTTTCCCCGACGGGTACGGCAGAGGTGTCCCTGTAGCAGATTCACCCACATTTCGCCAGTTATATGTAAGTCCCATGTAATAGGGAGCGAGCCTATTGCCATCAACCGGGAACAAATCCAGACTCCGGGCCATCTGGTGTCCATTTTATAATATTACTTTAACTAGAATAATAAGAAAAGCGGATTCATTGAGTCATGTTATAATTAAAGATGAATAGGTATTCAATGAATACCATCTCAACACGGATTTCCGTAGAATTACAACTTTACGTAAGTAGGTAATTGTTCACTGAATCTTAGAAAAATAATCCACAATATAATTTATTGTACAGAACAGGATATAACTTTTGATCAACATGAAATACAGTAACAATGATTACTTCCTCAAAATAAGACAATACACATACCTGAAAAAATATAAAACACGGTTCATTTTCACAAAAATTTTGTCAATTCACATTACACTTTTTTTTTGCACAAAACCATCTGTAGGTACAATTTTTATCCTGCAACCTTACCTAAAATATTGTAGAACATGATGCACTTTCCCCCTACACCGTGTGTTCCTCACTCTAGTCATCGCAACATGCGCATGAGTGCCGCCAGAGATCGTTCGGAATTGTTCGGTTCACTTCGGAAACTCCGCGACGGTAAACAAACTAACACTGAGCGCTGATTGGTCAAAGTTTTTTCAATGGTTTTTGTATCAGGTGATGTTATAATTGAGTTTTTTACAATGGAACAGACGAATATTTAGACATATTATAGATTCAAGACATTTGTTTATTTTTAAGTTTGCTATTATTCTAGCTTTGAAAGAATATCATAATGGGTGACATTCGAGGGGGCCTTGTAAACAATTTGCTTCGTTAGTTTAGGTTATACAACTTCATTATTATCTCAGAAGGTGTATGTCAACAATAGTGTGACAATATTTTGTTTTACCCATTGTAAATTCGTTAGTCAAAGTGAGCGATTGTTTTTTTTTATTTTGTGTCACTGTCCACGGGTTTACTTCAAAGAGATTGTTAAATGAAACTAATTTAAACAGGCAACTGCAATAATCAAAAGGGAGAAGCAATAACCAAATTATGTGCATCTGACTGCATACAACATGATTTCGGTATACAGAATATAATCCAATCAATCTGTCTAGCCGTATCCCAACTATGTTGGGGTCGGCTTCCAGTCTAACCGGATGCAGCTGAATACCAGTATTTTACATAGAGCGACTGCCTATCTGACCTCCACAACCCAGTAACTAGGTAATGCGATACTCCTTAGTAGGACTAGTTGTCAAACTGTCGGGCTTCTGACGACCCGGGCCGTAACGACTGTCAAAGATCCACGAATGACAGCCGGGACTAACGGCTTAACGTGCTTTGCGAAGCACAGAGGAGGTCTCGCTATGTAGAAATGGTCACCGATCCACGGACCAACCCCGGCAAGCGTAGCTAAACCTGATGGATCGACCCGTGCGGCTGTTATTACTTAGCCACGAGTTCCTCATACAGATTATAACCCAACAATTATAAATCCAGCTATTATCTGAATCAAAACGCCGGATATGCGATGATCATGGACACAACCGTTGAATTGTAAGTATAATTAGATACCGATTCTTGAACGCAAAGGCAAAAAGCTACACTTCTTGTTTGCATTTTTTTGTAGCGAGCAAAAACTAGATGAATGAATATAGCAGCATTTTTGGAAGATTTTAATCGGAGGTGGTATAAAATTAACTACATGTAGACATGAGTAATGGTGTGATGTCTTCACTCAAAAGAAAATTATGATCAATTTTTAAGAAAGAATGTTTCGAATCCTCTAGTTATTCCCATCTTTAAAAGGGTTTCTCGTATTCGAATAAGCACAAGAACTATTTAGACTTTTCCCTTTTTAAGCCTTGTGACAGACAGGCGCGATGCGACATCGGTAATTGTTCTACTGTGAAGTCTCTTAGAAATTGTTTTGTTAGAGTCGCGTCGCGCCAGTCTGCATGAGGCTTTATTCATATTACAATTTGTTTGAAATTGTTTTCTATATAAGTGAACTTGACCTTACCCATAGTTAGTAAAACAGGTTATGCATGCTTACTCTGGCTTGTACATTTTTTTTCGGTAGTCCGATCACAAAAAAGTATTTATTTTTTCATTAATTTATGTATTAATTAAATAATCAATTATCTCAGTATTTATTAACAAAAGGAGAAATAAAAAATAGTTAATTATTACCCAAATAAATAAAAAGGAAATAAATATTTATTTTAAATAAATTATAATTCTTAAATTATTATATACAGGGTGATTTCTTCCAAACTGTTACAAGGGCGTAAAGGAAACTACAATACAATGTTAAAATAACAATTGCTTTATCGAAGGCTGTTATTTATTGATTTGTTAAGATTGTTATTTAGCATTAGCACAATGTAAACGTGTTGCAATAAGTCATGAGAAACGCATTAGTGAGTAATAATATTGTTTATTCAGTAATGTTCAGTTGTTTATTCGGTTTGTCATCATGTATTTGGAAATAGATTTGTGTTTTCATTTAGTCTTTATGATAATAAGACAAATTCTTATTACTGATCAAATTATCGAATAATTGTTTGCGAACGTCAGCGAAGATTGGTCATTAAGCAGTTAAAAACTAAAGTTAATTGGCTTTCGATTAAATTCTAATGAAGTTAGATTCGCTTTTACACTAAATTAAGAAAGATTAACAGAAAATAACAGTATCAAAAGCAACTTAGTCAATAAAGAAAGCTCAAACAACATTAAAGGAATATTTGCTTAGTGAAACTGAGAGAAAAAATGAAAAACACAGTTTGGCACAATTCCAATAGTTTTCGGACTCCATAGTAAACACTTTGGACAACAAACAAACATTATTACAGACACTAACATAATCACAGACACGATATAAGCCCGAGACACTCGATTTTCCGAAGCGCAGACTCCGAATGGTACCTTAATGCTTAAGAACAGCGAAACATACTAATTAAAGCAGTCATCAAAAGAATTTTCAAATCAAAATGAACTTTAACACAATACAAATTAGGAGAAACAATAGTTTTTCCAACTGAAAAACCGATTGTTACGCTTAAGAACAGCGAAAGACATGAAGTAGAACAGTCATCAAAAGAGTTTTCACAGCAAAATGAACTTTAACACGATACGAATTAGTGGGAAGTTATTCTTACAACTGAAAAACGAATTGTAAGTGAAACGACCTTGTAAAGTTGGAGCTGATTCATTGAAAGTGTTAACATATTCGTGTTTTACAGTTCACACAGCCGCCATTGTGTTAATTGTAAAGCAACGAGAATGGCCGAATACAATTGAGGTATTATGTCTAAGATGTGTATAGATGACTGCTACTTATTATTTAAAAGACTTATTTGTATACACACGGAAATTAGACGACGTAAAGATAACAGAATAACAGCTGCGCTACCGTATGTTGTAACTGTTAATTTGAAAACAGATGTTGGTAGATTTTTACGGAGTGTAAACGAGATTGCGGTTAAAATGTGTAGCAATGTTACAGTTTGTCAAACTGTTTTGGAAGGTAGATGAAATCCACATTTGTTACATGCAGATACAGTTTCAGGTTGTGTACAAGAAAAAAGAAATAAACAGTTAAAGTGAGCACAAACCGCAACTTAGCAGTACCTACCGCAGTAGTTCCGTAAGACAATTGATATAAATAAAGTAACTAATGATGCTAAGTCTAAGAGATGATGCAATAATGACAGCGATAAACCAAACATTAAATGTATGGCGATACGGAAGACGGAACACTAGTAAACATACATACACTGAAGTGCTACAAGAAAAGCCTCTGACATAAAAAATATGTAGTTCTAGTACGTTATTTTTACCCTAGATAAGATCTTCAGCAGTTGCATTTGACTCTTTAAAAACTCGTATTACTGGAAAGTTACTACAAAACTTTGAGCTCAATGAAATAAAAGAACCCTGTCTGCAAGTTTAAAACAATTTCCTATGCTAAAGCCAATTTTATGACTTTCAGCGTCGTTACCCTTAGCGGGGTCCTCAGTATATTATTTTTATCGAGTCCCTTTTTCAATTACTTTATCTTACGATTCCGAGCTGTGTTGAATTAACCTCAGCTGTTATTGGTCGTCCTTTTAGTTGATTTAATTTCTTTTTATGGCAATGGATAAACATTCAAGGTTCATAATTTCCATACATCTTTTTAGCTTTTTACGATTTATAGTTATCGGCGTTTACGTAATTTTCATAATGTATATTGGTGGAACTCTTTTCATCGAAACGGAAAGGCATAAGAAATATTAAATATTTTACTTCACGTAAACCTACATGGACACTTATGAAACGTCAGAAGCTAGGCGCAAAGTTCCAATTGGTCTTTTCCTGCGGAGAGGAGACAGCAAGAAACTTTACGGTTACTCTTTTAAGATTGGCTTTTATAATGTTTTCATTAAAGTGTTGATAGTTCAAGATTAGCCCTGTGCATATCACTTGGCTATCTGGCTACATCAGTACTTTCAGTCTACATTATAGTATAGGACCATATGTCATCACCTGAGTTCGCTTTTCCCATAAAAAAATAACGTTTCCTTACTACACATCTGTACGATTGCTTTACAAGCCAAGATGATACTGATATATCTTTTTGCATGAAAGCAAAATCCCATTACCAGGAACCCATAGACGTATGAAGTATGTTACTGAGCGGATTCCATTACTTCACATGTAACGTTTGTCCAGCTGCATTCTGCGTTCGAGTTTAACCCATAAACAGTCATGTGTTAGAAAGAACACATAAAACCATTTCCCATGAGTTTAACCACTCTATGTTTTGTTTCTTTCGCACTTACGACGAGTGGTAAGGACACAAGATTTAATGCAGTTAAGTGCTTTGAAAGACTTGTGGTTCTGTAGGATACGGTTCTGTTTTATTTTCGGAATAGTTGTGTTTCAAGGATTTTTCTACGTGATTTTCTTTTATTATTAACCATTAAGTAGTTATTGCACGAGTAGTCATCGTCACTTTTAACAATGAAATAATAAATATTGACTAATTATTACCTATTTTTCTTCGTAATAAGCTTGTGGTTTAACGAGGTGCGTCAATGTCTGCTCAACAAACAGAATGAGAACTGACGTTATTGCAAAAACTGTTTTTTTTTTTTTTTATAACGCACTAACTTAGAGCACCTCAGACACTTACGTCCATCCACCGCTTTGGGCTTTGACAGCATTTTTCCAATTTTGGCGCTTTTTACTACTTTTGCAAGATTAGCCAACTAAATGACACTTACTACCATGATTGATACAAAATTATTCAAGTAATTTGATAAATAAGCCGCAGTCAATTAATTTCTGTCACGGAACCCCAAGACACATGTAATTTATTGCTCCAAGATGTAATATAATGTAGATTTATCTGCGAGAGCTTGCAGTTTATATCAACTGCTTGTAATAGAAATGCCATGTGTAAATGGAAGTGGGCTGAACAGATCAAGAAATATGTACCCACATTTATCAGGGATTCAGATTAATGTACCGATGAAAGATTGGAAAACAAGTCTCAAAACATTGAATGCTAGCGGATAGATTCCATTATTTATCCGATCCAGTCTTCGATATGAATAAGTTTGCGAAAACCATTTTTAGAGTGAAATCCCAATGTAGGTTACTGTTAAAAGGAATATTTTAGCAAATAAAGAAGCTAGGGCATTCCTACATTTTGAAAGCAAAGAAAAAGAGAAAGAGAAGTAACGTAAAAAAGGAGATTTTGTACAACATACTTACATACACAATGAAACATCACAAAAAGTAAAGAATAAAACAAACGCTTCACAAGCCTTAAAACACAACACAAGGATTCTCCAAATCGTGGGTGTTATTACTCAGACTCACACAACTCATGCATATGTATGGACATAACACTAATGAAATTCGCCACCTGACCTGAAAATAGTCCATGAAATACGGATATCGCTGCGTCATTCAGGTAGTCAACATTTCAAGAATTCTAAGAATCACGTAACTAAATTTTGAGGCAGCAATGTCAAGGATGACTCTACTGATGATTTCACTTCAGTAAGTTACGTCACCAATGGAAATGGTAGAAGGAAAAATTGTATTAGAAAAGGTGCAATTATGAATAGCAGTAAACGAGACATTAAAAGTAATGGAAGATTTGTTACTGTTTCAGGTATGTCATTAGTAGCACATATTTCTGAGGCAGGTAGTAATAAAAGCAATGAAATGAAAGCAAAAGTTAATACGAATTGTAGACGTAAGTTATTCTATGACGTAAGAGCAATTGGCGAACCGTTAGGTATGTCTGAATAACAACACGAGTGTGTGTTGAGCAGATAGCAGATACATTTATATAGGTGAAATATCTGAACTTATTGCTATGTGTGCCAAAAGATCTAATGACATGAATAGAAGCTGTTAGCTAGCAATGTTTATGATAAACTAACCAAACAAAGATCATTCATTCATTTTTTTAAAGACAATCTCGAAAGTTTTATTTAAATTGATGAAAGAGTCTGTTTCTAAAGTAAAGAAGTTTGTTCACAACTTGATGATATGGATGACTTAGTTTCCAAGACATTCATCTTATTCATGTGTATAATTTTCAACGTTCATCTATTTTATCTTCGTTATGAATATTGATCATAAAAGCTATAAATATAGTTAGTTTTAAAATCCACTTATTAACCCGCTACAACTTTCATTCCTCATCATTTCAGTCACTATCATGTATTCGTCTGACACGTTCTAAATCATCATTAAATCCTACCATTACAAACAATAAATTCTAAACGCCACAACACCCAGAAGGGGTTGGACAGTGAATAAATAACGTCAAATCCACTCTGCAATATATTAGACTGCTTGACGACAGTCAACAGTTCAACACCAGACTATGTGGGGGAAGGGGGGAGGGTAATTAGGGGAGACGGGAACTGTGTCCATATGAGATAAGACACGTCAGCAGCAAGCCTGTAAGAGATGGGGACTTGATTATTTTTTTAAACGTGTCTGGTCCTCTGGGACTTTTATTAAAGGATGTGAGGAACAAGAGCTGAATAAACATAACCGTTCATTAAGTGGAAGCCACAGATACAATAAATCTCATTGCCAAATTTTGTTAAAATCCTACCAATCTAATAAATAACAATGATTTCGGGAACATAAAACAATTCATAATTGTTAAGGTAACTAAAGAGACGCTGATTGCTAAATAGAAGCAGATGCGGCCGAAAAGGCAAGAAACATATTATGGGCTAACCAACTGTGGCAAAAAGATAAGGCTGCGAGAAAATCTGTCACAAATTGTGACCGATGGAGTTAGCGCTTTATGGGGAAGTTTCCCCAAATTGAATTAAGAGAAGCTTTTGTCTGTTTACTTAACAGTATTTGTCGTTACTATCTTTAATAGAAAAGGTGGGCTCATGATGGGACAGAAAAAGGTTGATCCCAGAAGCTCTGGAGGTAAAGAGATTAGTCCAGTGTAATGAATTATTTAAATGGTACTAATGAAAGATACATTCAAAGACATTGTTTTACCTGTAACTATTGCTAATACAACTGTGTTTGGGTACTATCAAGCCAAATATATTTCAAATTAGTAGCTCTAAACCGAACAAGATTAAGAACTAACTTTAAAGCGTTCTAAATATAGAAACACAGTTGACAAAGCCGTTTCCCGTAACTAACAAAGTAAATGCTGATTGTGAATTTGATAAGACACAATGGAGTGTAGCGGCACAGCAGCTACCTATAGACTAGTACAAGTTTATATTGCTAGTTGTAGTTTATGCAAAGCAAATAGCACGAAAAAAGTGTATTGCATTAGCGTTTACAGTAGTCATATATATTTTTATGGGACTGCATTATTTGTTGTTACTGAAAACTACATTTTGGTCGATGTTTTTGTTTATCACATAGATAGTATTAGTTTGGCCATTAAGAAGCTGATTCGGAGCTTGCAAAAGGTTTAGAATATATCTTAGAAGGATGTGTTATTAAAAATAATAATAATTAATGTATTTCTTTTTCAAACAGAGTAAATTATACGTATAAAATTTATATCATCATCATCATCATTTCAGCCCGAAATCACCCACTGCTGGGTACAGGTATAAAATTTATATAAAATTCAAAAAAGCAAAACGATGCAAAAAGGATTAATAGTAAAGTAAGTAATAAACTAAGTTAACAGTAAGTAAAAGCACTTAAAGTATTACAAAAAGTATTTGGCACAGAATATGACGAAGAAAACAACAACCAAAAAATGTCTTCCAGAAATTCAAACGAACGTAATTTTAAACTTGGAATTTATATTACTTCGCAGACTGCTATAAATGAAGTACCTACCTAATATAAATTTCTTGATCCTCTTTGATCAAAATCAGATAAGTACGCGAATTTTAAACTTTTGCGATGTTATGCTGGTAAACGGAAAAGAGGAAAACAACAAAGGAGATGAGAGGACGATATGAAACTTACTAACTGGAGTACAGCGGGCCCTAACTGGAGGACAGTGGCTCGTGATGAATGCAAACAGTTAAAGGAAGCCTTTGCCAAGAGGCATGCTGAATTAAGAGAGATATACTGTAACAACATACAACCGAGTAAAAACAATTCAGAATAAAGAGGCTTATTTCTTCTATGTTATTAGGGATCCTATTCTCTAAGTTCGTCACCGAAGATATTGGCCATCTGCAAGTAGTTCAAATCTTCCGAGTGAACCCTTCACCATGATTAATGAACTTTTTTGTATGGTCAAAAACAGTAGAATAGGGAAAACTGTCAAATTGTGGTGTCGTTCATTCTTAGGTCAGGCCCCATTCTAATTATATATGTCCGTAGTTGATACGGAGTAAGAATCGCCCATACCTTCGGCTGTTTATTATATTTGAGTTCGTTATGTAAAATTGAAAGCTTTGAAAAAGTTTAATTGGAAGTACGAAGTTAGGAAAAGTTTGTTTAAAACAAATCTGTGGAAGTAAGATATGAAGATAAACAGGGACTTTTGATGGGCTTGTTAAGAAATTACAAAACAGACACGGGTTATAAATATTTAAGCTACTAAGCTCTCATAGAGGTCATAGCTAAAAAAGAAAAAAAAAAGATTTTTAATATTTGAGTAATCATACAGGCCCCGATCAAGTACACAACAATGAACTTGGTCACGAAACATCTACTTTTGTTTGCTTTGCTGTCAAAAACAACACTCAACCGCCGTATAAAGTAAGTATATCGTGTAAAACATCCAGATCACCCATTTTAACATTAAGACCCTTTCCGACGAAATCGACATTCCATTAATAAATAGACCCAAGGTTGGGATCAACAGTGAAACTAGAGATCGGAACGGTCACGCCGATGTGGGTCCACTAATACGATTTTCCCTACGGAAAATACACAACGGAACTTACACGCCTACGCACATTTATTGGCGATTAGGAAACGTGGACGTCGGAAATAAAAAGTTTATGTGCTGGATACCTTTATCATAAGGAGAAATCTGTTGAGTGTGGTATTAATGCTACTTGTGGAACATTCAAACGATTAAAAATACGTTTATATCAGTAACGATTCTTTATAATTCGTCTGCCGCTCCCTGGACATTCAGATCCACTACCGACCTTCTTGCCTGGTCGACCACCATGACATGTGCTATTATCCTAATATCTAGTCCTGATTCGTGCTCATAAGAAGATGGCAGTGATGGCTCTATAGCCTGCGTATATCTACATTAATGTTATAGCCAGGTAAAATTTGTGAGTTTCGAGAGTAATCTTCTGAACTGCTAATCTGATTCCGAAAATTCTTTCACTCACTTTAGCTACAGTATCGTCGAGTGTCATATGATGTATTTATGGAACATCTATTTAGCTCAATCCCCGGTCAAATATGGGGTCCATGTTCTCAAATAGTTGTTCCAAAACAGTGAACAGTCGAAATCTAATACAATCATTATGTTTCACAATTCACTCTTATACCTAATACTGTTAGGTCAATGTTTGCTGTAACACTTGAAACAAGCTCGTTAGCAAGCAGTAATGTCTACGTGACTTGGCAGAACATTTTCTTTAGTCTCCAGTCAACCGTAAAACTATCGAAATGCTTGATTAATTACGTTTTTGTTAAGTCCTATTACTAATTTTGATTTATTTTGGCGGTACCAATTTGCTATACAATTTCGCCCATGGGCGTGACTACCCGTATTTTTCTGAATTTTCATGAAAAATTATCGAAAATTATCTTTTTTTTTCTTATATATATATATATATTTTTTTTTTTTAACAAAATCCTATGATTTTATGGACTATTTTTAAATAAATACTTTTTTAGATAAAAATGTCTTTACCTTCGTTTTTTTTTCATAGTCGACAAATTATTAATAAAAAAATGATTAACTGATGCGATAAAATAACTCAAAGTTTTAGAAATAATAAACAGAATCCAAATCGAGCCAATAATATCGGAGATATGGCAACGCTACTCAAAAAATAAAAAATTGAATAACATGAAAATTATTAAAGATAGGCTTTTTAGAAAGATAGGCCTGCCATGAAAAATATTAAAAATTTACACGCAAAACTCCGCCCCCATGCACCCCGCCACTCTACTATATGCTAAACGCTAACACATCAGTAATAAAGTTGAATACCTCGTGCGCTCTTTAATCCTGTTCGAGCTCGGATCTAAATGGCGCAAGTCTCAATTCTTACATCGTTTATAACTAAAGCAATATTATATTTGATCTAGAGAAAAATATCTTGTGGCTGAATAATAAACTATATTTTCTTACTGTGAATACTTATTTTAGACATAAAAGCCAAGTAATCTTCATTTTGTTTAAATAGTCTTCAAAAAAAAGATATGATTTTTTATTAAAAAAATAATCGATCGAAAGTGTTACAATTACGTAACTGTCTTATATATGGAAAGAAAAAGATGCAATAAACCATATACTAAAGTTCCATTTTGATTGTTTGTGTGACTGTCTCAGAATATGAATGCAAATTAACGTACAATTTAGAGAGCCTTCTCTTAATCCTGTTAATAATGGCATGCATAGGTACTATCATAATATCGTCTTGTAGCATAAGAAAGATTAAAAATTCGTATCGATACCTATGATGAACTCTATGGAAAACGTTGAGTAGATTGAACATAGCATTATATTATTACGTAAAACAATTTTACGCAAATGCTGTTTTGAGCTCCTTAAGTTCTGAGTTGAGCTCCACGATTTCTGACGAATGCGTGCACTGACTGGACAGGTCTCACTCAGACCATAACAGAGATTATGTCTGGGCTTCAAAAGAGACTGACCTCTAAGTTTGTTTCGGCCTTTCTTCTCAGAGTAGTCAGATATGAAACGCCGAACTCATCTAACTTATTTTTTTTATTTGACGTGTAAAAGTGATTCCGATATCCTATTTAAAGAATAAACAATTTAATTATTTTTTTTATGTGAGAGAACTAATAATAAACCTATGTTAAAATGCATTGAAACAATGTTTTAAATTAAAAAGCCGGTTTAATAGTAAAAGCTCTCCATCCACTTTCAAGGACCTTTCAAATGTATGTCAGAAGCCACATTGAAACATGTATTCAATAAATTAATTATTGTAATCTCAATCATAAACATCTACATATTAGCTCACATTCGATTAGTAATCAGTACACTGTGCCATGATATCATCAGGGTAAACAAACAAGATTGTAAATCTTATGTGTTAATTTTGTATTCAAAACATTAACTATGACATGTGCTGTATTCACTACAACAAGTTTGGCCTCTATCAGATTAATGACAGTCATGTAGAATCTCAATTTTTGAATTCGGTTGAAAAAGGTTGGCGACCCCTCATAATTGCTATTATTGTTGTTTACAATGAAAGGAATTTATTATAACATCATTAACAAGTGGATTAAATACGTTTTTTTTTTTAAGCTCACTCAAAAACCACTCATCAGAACTTGAACAAATTTATATGGGATCACTTCGGGCGAGAGCATACCCTTGCATACAAAAAAAGAATTTTCGAAATTAGTCCACAATTGATAAAAATAACGATGAATGTACATAAAATAATTACCTACAGACGAACATAGAACCTCCTTTTTTAAGTCATTAAAAATACTCTATTATGTAAATGCAATTAAAAGGCAAGCTACTTGAATCTACATGTGGCAAAAAAATGGCGATGCTTACAAGTCCCTCCAAACGAAATCTACAATTTGGCAATTTAAATCTATAGGCAGTTGCCAAATCATTACCAACCTACTGCGTGGCCCTACTGATATAAAGTCACTCCCGGACATATGGTAATTGATGTTCGAAGCCTGAAACATTTTGAACATAAATATTATGTTCATCCTTAACCTACGAATGTCGTGATGGCCCGGAGGTTAAAGGGCCTGCTTCTCTAGAATGAGGATGCGAGTTCGAAAGCTGATGAGACTTTTTCAATTTCATTATGAGTAGAATATAGATATAAATGCGAACCTTCTAAGATTTGTGAAAAATATCATGATTTGGGAAAATATTAAGAGGCTTTTTTAAGACCCTAATCACACAAAAACCAAGCGTTGGATCGATAGGTAGTTTCCTTGTGTGCAAGGGGAGAGGCCTTTGCCCTGCAAGTACTATTCCATATCTATACACCTTAAGGACTTTTTCTGCTTGCAGCACTCCGATATAGAACCGGGGCAGTAACAGATGTGGTCATCGTGTGCACGGGATTTTGTTTTCAAACTGGTTCGATGAGTTTCTTTGATGGTACACTTACAGCCCATATCCTACCCCGAGCTTATACAACAATTACCCTGTAAACCTGTTAACCGCAGAATTATAACCTAACCACAAAAACGCTGGCCATTAAACAGGACATCTTCAGACCTCAAGCCGGATACAAGTACAAGACCTTTGGACTCTGGACCCGCATCACAGCAACAAATTGCGGTATCCCAGACCATTTCATTAATGCAGTGAACCTGTACTCGAACTATTACACAACCTCAAGAACTGGCATAGATGAAACATAGATTAGAACCAGATATGACGCGGTAACGATAATATTGTGCCAAGGTGTGCACACGCACGTTCGGCTCGGCATAATTTGACACAGCTGAACGGCGAAATCGAATAAATGTAGATGTAGTTCGAGTAAAAGCCGCTCGGCTTAGTTCGAATTGTACCAAGTTGACCCGAACATGATTTTAAGCGAGGGAAGATGCCGAACGGAGCTTGCCGAACCGATGGTAGCCGTATATGTGCAGTAATAGAATACTGTACTAAAAGCTTTGGATGGGCTTTGTTGTTCAACAATGGACCCCGGACCGAATATGCGTAGCACCCCTAAGAAATGACTGTATCAGTGAGTGGCTGCTAATAACATGGCTGGTAAATTATCTCGTCTGATAAATTAAGATAGAATTATAAAGATTAATGAGAAAACACGTTTTAATTTTCTGCTAGAAGAACAAAGTAATTGTATGACAGCAATGCAATGACTATTTATTTGAACGTGTAGTTACAATAAAAATAAACACACTTGAATCTATTTGCAGAATCTTTTCTTTTAAGTTCGTCGTAACGAGAAGAGGTTGATATCTTTGTTCAAATAGGATCTTATTTTAATCTACACTATCTCATTTGTTCTAGTGGTTCTTGGGTCCGACATGCATTACAGAGGGCCTCAACCCGTACTGGAAAAAAGTAATTAAAATTTACCTCATGATTGTAAAATGAAAAACATCTCTGGTGATTTAAAACTGGAATTTCGGGTTTAAGTATCTATTCAAATAATCAGATCAAAGCACTCAATTTGTAAGTGGCACTACAAACGGCATCCACAGGTACGTTTTCTGATCTATTTGTATAAGATACTTTTTGAACAGACCATACTTCTCACTTTCACAGCTGCTTACCTCTGGCACATCTATGGACACATAGTCTTTGTCTACACCGGAATGCGGCCGGACCTGCCTCAAGAAAGGGACACGAACAACCGATTTGTCTTAACCTTTCTACTAACCACTTTGCTATAATACAGGAATATTATATAGCACATCAATTATCTGTATATCTCACTATCTCAGATAAAAGCCACTTTAAGGCTCCCCGCAGACAGGCGCGACGCGTCTCTAGTGGAACAATTTCTATGAAAACTACACGGAAATTGTTCTACGGGTGTCGCGTCGCGCTTGTCTGCGGGAGATTAATATAGTCGCCACACTCAACAGGCATGCTTAGGGCATTTTAGTCGGTACAGTTTGAGTTAAAAACTCAGGAACGTGTTAGAGAAATCAAAATGTTAGTGCCTTGGTTTTCATCTCATCGTCATGGTCCTGTCCTTGTCCCAACTTATTTGAGGTCGGCACGTCTTCTTCTTCAATACTTCTCAATTAGTCACTCCCTTTTTAGTCATATCTTCTTTTATATCCATCGCTACTTCGTTTCTTATAATCAATCAAAGTACGTCAACTGTGGCATCTTTACTTTCCATGAGTACTGTACTTAAACATCTCTCAATAACTAACTAAAAATATGTTGCCGCCATTTAATATCAACGTGATACAAGAGTAGAAAAATCGACTATTTGCAACAGGTTTTTAGTAATTCAAAAATATTTGTCTATTTATTACTCATGGTATAGTTGCTCATAGAAAATAAAGATACCACAGTTGGCGTACCGTCAACACGAAAAGAATATAAAATTTATCTAAAATGCGCCAAACGCCAATCTGTTAATGCCTTGGATCATCTGCCCACAACTAATCTATGCCCATACCGGAATGTGGTTCGGACCTGCCTCAAGGAAGAGACACGTAACGACCGATTTACGACTATACGCCACCTAGCGCAGTTTAATATATTTATTACGATACCGTCTGCCTTCCTGTGGCTTTTTGTGTTATACGGTAATGCTTTGAACATATCTGACTATTTTCTATTTTATCGTGTTTTTGTAGAGAATTAAGTAAGGAGAAACATGTTAGACTAGACATGATGGAGGATGCAGAATAAACTGATTCTGTATCTAAGATATTATATCAAACATGTGCACGGTTTTTCTATTAAAAAGCCATGCATATTTTACATTTCTAAAAAGTATACAATAAGCTACAAAGCATTAGTTCAGTCACAGGCCCAAGGGCGGCATAAATATTCTGACATCAGTTTGCCACTAACTACACGAAAAAGAAAGAAAAGTTGCAAGAAACATTTTGATGTTACTTATGCCACCAACAGCGCCAATTGCAAATGAAGATCTTAACAGGTAAAGCGGTTATAAAACATGAAAACTCCATTAAGCATTTTGATATCCCGCAATCAACTGAATAGGAATTAAAGCTTAAGAACATAATTCTACTTCTAATTATAAATATGCGCCACTAAATAGACGAAGTACCGAAGGACTATTATACACAATTTTAGATGCAAGCACTGACACATAAGACTCTTAACAAGAGAAACAAAATAATCACTAAAACGCACAGCAGTGCAGAGAAGCAAAGTTTCAACATCAAAAGCAGTTCATATCCACGCCCGCCTTTGCTAAATGTATCATTTTGTAGCTTCGTCAATCCAATCATTTCTTTCGGTGTGCTGGTGCCAGTTAGTTAGTTAGTGGCTAGTGAATCAACACTGGCCACTAACAAACTGGCACCAGCACACTGTAGCTAACTGGCACTAATTTATCAAGCATGATTACTACGAGCAATTTTTGGTTTTTGGAATAGACGACTTTCCAGCGGTGATCAACGACAAAATCTTTTGTTAGATTACTGTAATGAAGCACCTTGGATGCGTTGTATGCGAGTTGAACTTCTGTATGCGATGTTAACGCGGTTAATTAAATGTGGTGAACATTTAATAGCCTTCGTATAATTAAAACATACACTTTCTATCAATAGATATTTGATTAATACAGCGATTTCTCAGTATGAAACCGTTTTAAATCTCTTTGATGATTTAGTTTGCTATATAAACTAAAATCGTAAACATATAGAAATGAAAAAAAAAAATATATATTTGCAAGCAGCATTGAAAGCCATACACCTTTTCACACACGCGCCAAATAAATATTACGCTCCTAACCTTCTCTTAAACTATGACCGAAAAACAACACAGTCATTACAAAATTATTGGCCATCATTAGAACGACCTCTTGATGGGAAATCCTAATAAAATAAACACAAGCACAAACCAAACAGCGACACGTGCTTTATGTCCCGGCTTCTTCTACCAACGAGCGACTTTCTACTACGCAACTGCCCTTACCGTTACAAAGACAACAGATTACATTCAACTATGTTTACTAATAAAAAGTCCTTATTAAATTATTGACAGTCGAATCATCAGACGTATGTAAAAGAAATCTTTAAAATAAAATATTTGCAGAATTTAGAACGGCACGTGGTCTTTTAAGTTAACTTCTTCCACCGACAAGAATCTTTTCAAACAAGTACTATACGCACCTAAAATTGGAATTTAGTCGAAATTGTTAATTATTGTTCAGTTTAAGTAAAACTTTCCAAGTATTTCTAAGGGTTTCCGTTGTAGTGAGTCTTAAGGAATGGCTAGCAGTGGTGGCCCAGTGGTAAAGGCCCCGATTTACGAGTTGTAGGTCGTGGTTTTGAACACAAGCAGGCGTTTTACTTTATGTAAATTATTTCATCACCACTGCTCTCAAAACGGTGAAGGAAAACATCGTGAGGAAACCGACATGTTCTAGCCTAGAACCAAAAATTCGAAGACATGTGACATCTACCAACCCGCACTGGGCCCGCGTGGTGGATTACGGCCCACTCCCTCTCACCGAGAGGAGGCCTGAGTCCCAGCAGTGGGAACATTATAGACCGATTATGTAAACTATACGCACCTGTTCTTCCTTTTTTAATAACAAAGACTCAAAGATTACGATCAACTGTGAGTACTATGACAAAGTCATTATTAAATTATTGACAGACATCAGAATTTCATCTTCTTGAAACAAAATCCTTAAAACAAATATTAGCAATAATAAGAACGGCACGATTTTCCTTACCGTTCTACGCACCTGACCTTCCTATAACAAAGATAACGTTCAACCGTGAGCCTATGACGGATGCTTACCACATGTCTGCCACGCTCCAGAACACACGACAGGTGGGGGCTACCTGCCACCGTCATCAAACGTTTAATGTTCATTATTGTAACAAGGAGGCTAGAGGATTTTTTCTTTATTGTTCGCTAGTTCTAACATCTGTAGGAGCGTTATCTAATAACAGCTTCGTGACGAGGGGTCGTTGTTTTGTCTTTCTATAAGGTATCGTTTAATGATAGGGACACAAGGCGAGCAGCAAATTGATTGAGAATTTAAAAGATCACATAGCTTTACTAGCTGCCATTATCTAAGCGCCATAGCAGACACGAAATTTTTAGGCTAAGCGTATGCTGAAACGCAGGTGACGCAGTACAGCACAGTACAGATTTTGCAGGGTAGGTCAGGCGATTATAGTACAAACAATAGACTTTTGCTACAAAATTATGAATCAGTGGTAAAAAAAGAAGACGACATGCACGTGTTGCGCAGAAATCTGTGTCGGTACTATAACGAGACGCAGAGCAGGACCGACACATGTCTGCGTCGTACGTGCTTGCGCCGCAACGTACGCAGCTCTCAGTACGTTCATGCATTACAAAATCTGCTCTGCCCTGCGCTGCGTAGACCTGTGTCACTTGCGTCCCTGCATACGATTAACCTTAACGTCAACGACAGGCGATTTGGCGACTGCATCAATGTTGCATGGGGTTTTGGTGGCACTAGCACTAGCTGATGGCCTATGCTAAAAGTATCATGTCTACTATGGCCCTATCTATATAATGTATGAAAGGTGGCTGCCGCTGACCACTAGTAGTGCAACTTGTGCGAGGAGCTCGTCCATAATGGTGCTAGAGAACTCTAAGAGTAATCTAGTATTATATAGCCTTCAATAGACTGTGATCTCGTTGCTTTGTTCACAAGATTGGTTTCAGAAAGGCGCTTTACGCCAAATTCTCATGTGTACGAGAGGCTCTGTGCCCACAACAAATATTTAAAAACGGTTTTGGGTATTATACATATCATAAAACGTTTTCAATGCTTTATGGGCAGAAGAAAGTGTGATTACTGAGATGACAGTCAGAAGAGATGTATGGAAGAAAAGATATGCTGCGTCGACCCTGAATAAATGACGGTTTTTTGGCAGCATTGAGACGTAAGTCCGGGCACCTGTCAAAAGTGCAAAGCCAATATTTTCTTTAGTCGTGAACTCGTGACTGAATGATGAACGAATGAATGAAAAGAATGATGAACGTCATCATATATTTTATATTCATTGTCGAAATGGAAGACCTATTGCCGAAGTGCAAAACGCCCTACATCCCTACTATATGTAGAACAGTATTTAGAAAGTAAACAAATAGAATACACGGCATACCTCTATAAAAATCTACCCCACATTTCTACAGCCCACAAATCCCAATACCAATAATCATATGGCTTCGCAATAAGTGCATTCAAAACATAGTTTGTAACATAACCACTGGTTCTCCAGTAAGATGTGGTGGTTATTAAACGGCCTCGCTATAATCATTGAGAACGGGCTGCAATTAACAGCCATCCAGTAACGAAGATATGTGATTAAAATATTTCGATAGAACAGCTTTCGTTTCTAGCGGCTGTGCTACAAAAGGAAAATTATTTTAACTTCATTCTTTAGAGAAGGTTGTTGCCTCCGTCTGTGGTTTGAAACCCCGAGTCAGACTTTCTCAGGAATTTTTTTAGTCAATAAATACACAGGCCCTATTAGCTATCTAAACAAACATATAATGATGTACGTTGTGACTAATAACGGTATAGAGAAATTTCTAGGTCGTAATTCCAGAAGAGTCTTCAAACTTTTTGCCCTTAAAACCCTCAAAAACATGTTGTATCTACTCTTTTCTACTGCCGTTGTTTTTTCTCGTTTTCTCAACAATCTCCTCTGCTAATAGAAGTCTGATTAATTTATTAAACAGTACCTGGGTGACCGACCTCGGCTCGGGTGAAAATAGAGAATACAATTTTTCCCAGATATGAGACCTAGCTAGATCGATTTTTCGCCGACGCCGCCCCTGTATTGAAACTTTCCTTGAAATTGTTGGAGCCGTTTTTGAGAACGTGATTACAAATATTGTTTATTTAATAGTATAGGAGTCTATTCTATATCTTATAACTTTGCGATAAAAACACAACCAAGACAGTAAGTGTCCTTTCATACTAAGAAGTAATATATTCGTCTATTAAAATTATTTTAATTACCACCATATTTATCAATGACAATCTTCGGTGTAACTAATATGTAGATATGGTTCTTTTCTCTGAATCCACTTCATAAAAGTAACACCAACTCAAATATAACAAAAACTCAAAAAGCCCTTCTCCGTCATTAGTTGACGTAACGGCGGCAGCTCAGCGTAATTTGTCAAGCCATTAGTTTCGTACGTAACCGGTAGATGTCTCGTGTCACCTGTCAACACACTCGTTGTATGCGGCTCCGCGCATTAAGCGCGTGCGCACGGTCGCTACAGTCATTGTTTGTGTATTGACAGTGTATTAAGTTATAAGCGGTAAACGTGCGTGTAGTTCGTAACGTAACTAATCAAATCCTTTCATGATAATCGTCTAATCGAAGTCATTACATAAAAGAAGGATTTGTACAAATCCTCTGATTCAATCCATTGGCTAGCCTATGCTTGGGCACAAGTACCTAACAATAGTGTATGTTTTACGCCATGTGCTGTGCACATGTATGAAACTGACACATGTATGAATCGACCCACAAGGCCACAAACAATATTCGAACTATTCATAATACTACTAATAATACGGATGAATATCATTATTGTTTTAGAATAGAATTGATAACTAATAAATATATTTCTCAACTACATGTGCATAATAACTCCAAACGCAGTCATCACTACAAAATAGAAACATGCCAACAGAAAGTTCGATTCATCGTTTTACAGAATGTCATTGAAATCGCGTTAACTCTATCAAATACTGCTTGGTGAATAAATCGATCCGTTTCATGAATAAACAAACAATGAAACACGCAAGTTTAAACTAATGGTAGACATATCTTTCATTTATGCAATGACAATAATTATTCAATGATTGATTACTCTTAAGCATTCATGCGTGATTGCAGACCAGACATAATACGTTCGTGTGTGGGTTATGAAGTAATGATTATCGACATTGAATTAATAACTGTTTAATTAGAACTATTAATTTACAAATGGGTCCCTGAATGAACTTGGCCAAAGAAACACCGAAGTAATACCTAGTGAAAAAGGTTTCAACAACACGGCGTGGTGCTCGTGATTAATTTGAAAATGGATATTTTAAATAAGATTTTTGAAGGTTTAAGCAGGAGGCTGCCAAAGATAGGTTTAGGAACAAGCCTTTTAGAGACGCAGTACTGGTACCCTAAATCTTAAGACCCTCGACTGACGATACTATACTTACAAGTATGTTCGGCGCAGAACAGTCAGCCCCAGTACAAACTTTGCTGACTGGTAATTTTTTAAGTTTAACCAGCAAATCAGTGAATTTCGTATTCTTTAATATGAAATTCGCTTCGCTCATACGCTCACACCACACTAGTTCTAACAAGGGCCACCACCAATGACTTAAAAGAATTACCTTCGGCCTCTAATGAGATTATACACCTTTCTCCCTCGACTTCGGCCCACAAGCCATGGTTAGCACTGTTTGCCTCTGCTTTCATATTTGCGGTATAACTGGTAATGGTGTGTACTCGAAGTTGCGTTTCATGGTTTACTACTTAAGTTTCCGTCGTGACAAAGTTGGGTTTCACCGGCTATGAGGAATTCGGAAGAAAATGTGCACCTGTTTGGTATGTGGTGGCAACGGTAACCGAGTTCCGATAGGACACGTCAATATATCACAGTCGGAGATTTGATGAGGCTTTCCGAAAATGAGGATAATTGGAATAGGGGAACAGAAGCGGTTATATAGAGTGTCAAAAGGATATCAATGCGATGGATAAGGTTTTTGAGAAGTTTCAATACTGCTAGAAGATATAAAATGCAGAGGAAGAGCAGAAACTATTCGAAGGGAAGGAAAGAAATAACAAAAGTACTTTTGAGTTCAACTTTAGTAGGTGAAGATGGTATCGCACTTTAGAAGTGACATCGATTTAGGAATGGTATCGATTGAATTGAAGATTACTAAGAATCGCAAGAACAATAGTGATTATTATTTATTGTTTCATCTATACAACATCGTATTGTTTGGTGTAAAGAGGAGTAGGTCAATGATGTTGTACTTACAACTTTTATCTAACCTAGTGTTATCTGTGTGCGTGTAGCTGTTGGATCAGCTGTCTGTCGCACAGTCGCGAAATATGAGTATTTTTGGGCTCAAATTTCGCGATATACGTGATAAGGAGGTTATCTAACACAAACTGTCACTCTCCTAACCGTTGTTTTTCGGTTTCAGAGAAGAATAATTTGACAATTGAATCACTCTTGATTTCTTTAGAAATTCAAGCTTGTGCAGTTACATTTTCTGGATTTAAAATACAAGTGTGGTCTTCACATAAGTTCAGGATCATTAAAACCTTAGTAAACTCTGTGGTAGCTCTGTGGAAACGGCCGTGACTTACGCGTTGTACTTCGTGGTTTCAAACACAGGCAGGCTCTTTCGACTTAGCCTATCGCAATCCACTGCTGGACATAAGCGTCTGCCAAGCTGCGCTACAACACCCTGTTCTCCGCCACAGCCACTTACTTAATCACCACTTGTATCAAAATGGTGAAGGAAAACATCGTGAGGAAATTGGCATGTCCTAGAATCCAAAATTGAAGACATGTGACATCCACCCACCCGCATTGGGCCTGCGTGGTGGATTAAAGCCCAGTCCCTCTCACAGAGACGCGTGTCCCAGCAATGGGAACATTATAGGCTGATTATGCTTTAAGTCTTTAAATAAGAAACATCATTGAACATACAATGACCGCTACTAAAATTATTCAATGAAATTTCTATTTGTCAAATCTAAAGGTTGGTTGTTACAATAAGGTATTGTGTCGCGTCATGGGCCATCGGATTTCCAAGGGCAGGTTCCCAATATCCGTTTATACGGGTGAGAATTTTGTAAACTGGTCACAAGGTCGGGCGGAACTAGAACCGTCACGATCGCATCATCAATACCCATTGAATGATGTTTCAACAAATAGAATTATCAAATTCTTGAAGTAATGTTTGTGTGCGTGGAAGTTAAAATATGAGGACCTTTGTAAAACAAACATGCATAACTATGATGGGGAAAGCAGAAAATGAGAACGTTGGGTCATTGGAAAGACCTTTGCCCAGCAGTGGACTGTGATAAACCGAACGAATTAATTGATGATGATGCCAAAGTAATCACAATCATTCTTCTAAATAGTTTCGTATAATAAAAAAAAACCCGCTAATCCAAAAACGAAAGCTATCAATTTCCCATGATAACAAGAATTTCTAATAGTTCGCTAATCAATTTCATAACGTATATTAGTACGGGGAACCATAAACCAGAGAGACACGCACTTTCACTTGTGGTTCCATAATATTTTATGGCACTTCCAAGTAAGTTACCGTTATTGAGACAGGCATATATCTGTCATTCATTGGTCGTAAATGGGGATCTACCGTGGCTATGTGGTTAATAATTAGTACTGGCTACTGTTTTACGATGCGTTTTGACGCTATTGCATTCTAAAACATAGTAAGTTTACTTTATGACTTGAGAATACCTCAAAAATAAATCAATAAATCTGCCTAGCCTTTTGTTGGGGTCGGCTTCCAGTTTATCCGGATGCAGCTGAATACCAGTACAGGAGCGACAGCCTATCTGACCTCCATAATCCATTTACAGGATAATACGATACCACTTGATAAGACTGTTGTCAGTTGGTCTTTCAGGCTTCTGACGACTCGTAACGACTGTCAAAGATCCATGAATGACAGCCGGGCTCTCGGAGGCACGGAGGAGTCTCGGTATGTAAAGATGTCACCCATTCACGGACCACAAGCGTAGCTTTACTTGATGGATCGACTCGTACGGCTGTTATTACTCAACCACGAGCTCGACTTGAGTATACCTTATGATGTTTAAAAATATTAGCTAGTAAGCAAGGTTGAACTTCGCAGGGTACACCGGTAGCACAATTAAGCTTCGGCACGCATTGCTTCGTCACAATAGACGCAGATGCGGCCGCAGCATTACAAAGCAGCAAATTCTAATTCAAAATATTTTATACGGTTCCAATTGGTCGTTTTCTAAGGAGAAGAGCCGGCAAGAAACTCCACGGAAACAAAATGCATCTTCGTATTATTACGTATAGAACCAGTAAATACCCTAATTGCGTAACTTATTTTCGTAAACAATTTAGCATGATTTGTTTCATTTTGACAGTTCAACAATATTCATTGCGTTATTTACGCTGTTGAGCAGATTTTTTTTCCAACTTATAAAGCAATGGATTAGCAATCTGTTTCAAATAGAAACAGATTATGTTGTATTACGCAATTAGGGTCTTTAAAAAATTATTGAAGAATTGGAAACTTGATGCGTCGTTTTCATTTATAGAAGACGAGAAAGATGGATGAAATTGTGAATGTTAAATCGTTATTCACTAATGAAACTGCTATAATCGGCGTAGTGCCACCCTCAATACATGATTCAAAATGGCTGATTCGTTCCGTATAGCCGCAAGAGGAAATTAAATGCAAATGAGATAGTGTACCTAGAATGAAAATTAATCACAAATGCTTTTAATGACACATTTTTTTATTATCTAGCATGAAAGTCATTATGAATTGCTCTTTTCAATTTTGAGGTCGTGTATAAGCAGATGCGGCTATGCATCAGTATTTTACTTCTGCTATTTGGCATCCGCAATTGAAATACTTCAAGTAACAAGTATGCTCAGTTTAGTCAGCTCGGAGTTGTGACTCTACCTGTTGCATTTGCTAAAGGTTGGAATGATAAACCAGGACCGAAGGATAATCGGCTGTGCACGACAGGGTGTAACCTCACTTATGCTACCCTGATTTACGAAAGTATTCTTCTTCAGGTTTACAAAATTTTCTTTGAAATCTGTTCTTAAGTTTTTAGCTGGGGTGATTGGTTGTGGAGCCAATAACTTATAAGGAGATTTGGTAAATCGGGGCTTTTAGGTACGTTAGTTCATCGGGTGGCACTATCACAACATTCCTAATAAACAGGCGGAGTCCCCCCCGCCGGGTCTGTCTGTCTGTTTAAACGCAATAAACTCAAAAACTACCGAAAGAATTTCATACGGTTTTCACCAATAGACGGAGTGATTCATTAGGAAGGTTTAGGTGTATAGTTCATTAAAGGTTTTGTGTAAATTGGCTGAAATATAAAGATGTTTGTTGAAGATGTCGGAAAAATCATGCCGACTGGGAGCTTTACAGGCGTGCGCGTTACAGTAGTTCGTTTCCGTGGGATAATTTCCGACATCCAAGCGGGCGAAGCCGTATACAAGAACTAGTCATTCATAAATATCGACCACCAACAGATTTCAACTCAAGAACTGATGGACGCAGTACAAATGTTTATTTCTTAAAAACCAAGCAATTCCCTTCAGTAATGTTACCACAGTGCGTCGGCAACGTCATAACGGTACAGGGGCACGGTCGGGTCGCATCGGCGCACGCGCTTCAGAATCGGCGCAAGACATTCGCAAGTTCCGCTCTACCGGTATAGTACGTGGGTTTAATGAAGTCATCTGTTCGAGTGATTATGTCGTTTGGCACAAATGGTGGTAGGAGAGTGAAAACTTGTTGGACAGTGCATTCAAAACGGTGTTTGTGGAGATAGTCCCGAATTCAAGCCTCGTTGGATGCATTTCTCTTTTGTGATTCCGGCTTAAGAATTTCAAGATCTGCTTTGCTTTAAGATATAATATCAAGCAATCAAATTATGCGCAAGAGCGTCAGCTTAGTACAAACATTTTCTTCATACTCAAATAGAGTTTCAAGAATATCTGCAAGCCATATGAATTTGATATTCGCAAATTTATTGTCATGGTTTGAATGCATTAGCTAACAGAGTTCACTTACGTGATCAGGCTTGCCTTTGACCAATTCAAAACTTCTACTCATTCTACAAAAGATGACATCGATAATCTGTTAACGATTTCAAGAACAAAACATATGAATAAACAATACTCGTTATATCGATTATAAAATACGAGTTATTAAGACGATTAGTCACCGGTGTTTATATCGGAATCCACTCGAGCCTTGAAGGTGAATACGGTGATCGGTGATTCATTTTGTGTACCTACACGTGTTGACATAAGATCGTAATTATGTGTAGTGGTGTCTTTTTTTTGTCAATAAGTTGGAGTGGCACCTGTAGTTCTTTCAAGGATCTGTTACCCATTGACTGATTGAGATCAGGTGCATAATTAAGATCATATTGACTCATGCAGAACTACTTTATATTATGACCTTCTTATTAAATTGATAACATACACATAACGAGGAATTTCGCCAGTTATGTTTAAGTCCCATGTTATTCCCCTCTACCCCTGTTTTGCCCTATTGGGGGCGAGCCTAATGCCATCAACCGGGCACAAGTCCACTGCAAATTCCAGATGGAAAACCCCAATGACACTTTGCCCGACCCAGGAATCCATCCCAGGACCTCATGCTCAGCAGTAGCGCTTGCGTTCACTAGACCAGATTTTGGCGTTCTTATTTAGACGAATTAAGTAATATAATTGCGAAATCAATGACAACTAAACTTGACATAATAAATTAAGTTTTTAGTCACATTATTGGAAATGTCATGATTATCAAATGAAACAGTGAGTGATAGATAAACTTTGATTAATAATTAGCCACAGTTTATAAACTGTGAAGAAACATTTTGATGGAAATTATAATCCTTATCAAACGACTTTAATTTCATTCAAATTGCTGTTTCTGCTTTAGGTTACGTTAAATAAGACGTAAACTAAAAAAAAAAAAACAGGGGCACTTCGGGAGTGCCGACAGAAGTGAAAACGTGAAAAAAAGAAAAAAAAATCGGCACCGCGGTAATCAACGCGTTGATGGCTTTTTAATGGTTAAAAGCTGGTGTCGCGAAATCAATGGTTTAGTCCCATCTCAAAAATACCCAACGCGCTTAAAGAAGTTTTCACTTCAAAAAACATATTTATCGAAACAAAATCGGTCTGATACTAAATAGGTAAGGAAACAGTGATGGTGGTTTCTACCAGAACCATCAACACTTTCTTACCTTATAGACCACTTCCAACAACACTTCGCCTAACGATTTCAACACAAATAAAATGGAGTTGTTTCACCGCTAACAGGCATATTTACAACATAGTACATCTTTATAAAACCAGCATTCGTCTCATTATAATACTCTATATAAATCACAGTTTTACACACCATTAAACACCTATAATAACAGTTTTCTATAGAAGTCTATAATGATTTTTATATGGCGGTAATTCGACACACATTCTTTGTTGAAGTGTTAAATGTAAAAGTTTGGCGAACATTTGTGACAGCGTATGGTGTGGTATGTATGGCCAACATTTGTAAGGTATTGTGGTATAAGGATTCAACGTAATAATATTTACTGGTGTATAATTAAAACATAATTTACATTAATAACCAGTCCCGATTCAAGTTGATTGCATGTCTGTTGTAATATATGGCTTTTGTAAATACCGAGGTTGGTATGGTGGTTGCTTTTTATAGCAATGAGCAACTTTTAGCAATTTATTGTGTGAAAAGATCAAGGGCGTGAATGCAATGGGGTATTTTATTGTTTTAATTCCATAAAGAAAAATTGTTAATCATTGGTGCCGATTCTCTTATACACCGAACTAAACTAACTAAACTATCACTAAAATTCCTTACTTTTGGCTATGAGAATTTTAAAGCTATTCTGCAAAAAATATCTCTAAATTTAAATATAATTTTGACATAACTAAAATCGTATTTGATCATCGCGAGTCCAAGTGGTACTTGTTTGCCCTACACCGAGAATTTTTTTTAGAGCCAGAGGGGGTAGCCTCGACGTGTTTTATACGGAATTTTTCACTTTTTGTATGGAAAATAAGAAAAAATATTACCTACATGTTGAGTGTTAGGGGGTTTAAATGTTTTATAAAGGGGGTTGAAATTTTCATTATTTTTGCGATTGGACACACCATTTTCGAGATATAAGCAAAAAAAAAAAAAAAGATACAGTAATGGTTTTGCATCTAAAGTCGAGGTGTTGGTGTAAATTTAGTTCATATTTTATTCTGCATAAATATTCTTGTCAACACAGCCACCGATTTTTTTTTTAATGTTACTTTTCACGACGCAATAACAGTATTGATTATCGCGGTTACGATCGTTCCTCTCAACTGACTGTACAAAACAACACCATTTTACTTCTAAACATGCTGAAATCACCATTGTGCAATAAAATGTTGTAAGGCTGCGCTCACATTGGTAGAGTTGAGTACTGGCGCGGGGCGCTCGAGTAGTGTGACAATAGATGGCTGCAAAGCAAAGCATAATCCACCAACTCGTACTGGGCCCGCGTGGTAGATTATGGCCCACTCCCTCTCACAGAGAGAAGGCCTGTGTCCCAACAGTGGGAACTTTATAGTCTGATAAGGAAATACCTTTGGTTTCATCTAACACTAGTCAGGAGGAGCAGCATAATATTTGCTGTTCTATAAATGCCATCAAATTAAACAAGTATCTTATTAACTGGCCGTTCGCAAAGCAGCAACTATGTTTAAGTTAGTGTACAAACAAGAAATTTTGGAAGGGTGCGTCCGCATTGGACCAGTACTAGTGGGAGAGTACTGTAATACAAATTAGGTTCTTTAGGTTCTACAATGCTTTGGTTTCAGCCGAGCCTAGTCGTAGTAGTGGAGTAGGACGACAATATTTGATATTCTATGATACATTTATAATAAATTGTTGAGTTACTGATTTAAACTAAAAAAGTAATGAACAGGGAATTTAGCATGCACCAGCGTTATTTAATTAAGAGCCGATTTTTCAATCGCTTGTTAATTTACACCTGAGGAAATACGCCAATACTGCGGTTTGGCATATTTTCTTTAGAAAATCTGCCCGTAAAAGTGTCAAATTTAAAGCGTAATTGACATAATTACGTAAGTAGCTGACACTATCTCAGACAGTCCGCTATGATTATTTGCTTTTCCACCAGCACACTACTTTAAACTCTCCCAACGTAAACGCCGCCCAACAAAAGTCGAATATAAAAATATGATTAATAAATATTATAGCTTCGATATTAAACGCGCCATATTTGTAGGTCAAGTAATAGGAACACGTTTGATAATAAAGTGTGAATGAAAGAAAATAACAGTGAAAGTTGTGAGAAAAAATGATTAATACGGAATTAGATTTTATTTGCGTGACTAAAGAGATTTGATATGAGAAAAATCGTGTAGGAAGTTGTAATGACGTTGTAAGACGTATTTAAAAAGTGGGTTAGGAAAAAGTGACGGGTGGACTAAGCGGTACAATGTTTTTACAGGTGCAGATTTTACGGATGATTATGAACTGTGTAATTATTTTCCGGTGCTTGAATAATCTAGTTACTGTGACCGTGATTTTTAGGTAAATCACGGTACCTATTTTAGATAATTATGTTCACCAAAAGCATGAGTTTTGGGGAAGTGTGTTTGTGACTTCCTGTGCCTGCTTGCTTGCTAATGAAGCAACACGTCTAAACGCAGTTTCAAGCTAAATAGATGCAATTTTCAGTTAGAGATTCTAGTTCTATTTTCAAATTTAATATCAACGAATGATTAATTGTTGTCATTTTGCTCAACAAATCACAATATTTTTTTTTTTTTTAAATACAACTTATTAGACAGAATAGACAGGCTTTCTCGGTAAACCTAAATTATAACATGCATTACTCAATCTGCCTAGCCTTTTCCCAACTATGTTGGGGTCGGCTGTCAGTCTAACCCTGTTGCAGCTGAATGTCAGTATTTTACATGGAGCTGCCTATCTGAACACCTCAACCCAATTACTGGGTAACCCGATACGCATTGGTAAGATTGGTTGTCAGACTTTCGGGCTTCTTACTACCCGAAACGACGGCTTGTCTTCTCAACCAATCACAATAAAACAAAATTACACATTATACCGGGTTTCCCAGAATACTTGGATAAGTAACTATCGAGAACCATATACCAACCCATACATAAATTATAACATGCATTACTAAACGCCATTTAATAAAAGGTAACAGAGCAAGTAACTTGATACTCGCCACAAGTAACTTGTCACACACTTGTCTATGTTGCGTGCTAGTAGAAATCTACACATCATTATCTAATAATGAGTACATGCTAGTGGCAATGGAACCATTACTCATTGTCTGTTACAATCGATGAAAGATATATTGCTAGAAAAATGGGCCGATATACATGATAGGAGGGATTGTCTGTGTGTGTGTGTGTGAATATTGTTCAATTTTCTGAACAAGATCATGATTTCGTGAAGCAGACTTCATGATTGATTGATAGACAACACTCAGCCCAAGCTACAGATGATAGAAACCTAAAACCAGTACCCTAATTGCGTTATACACGATCAATCACAATTTGTTTCGATTTAAAACAGATTGCTAATCAATTGTCTCATAAGTTGGAAAAAAATCTGCTCAACAACGTAAATATCGCAATGAATGTTGTTGAACTGTCAAAATGAAACAAATTAGTCATAATCGTTTACGAAAATAAGTTACGCAATTAGGGTACTGCCTGGATGAAATGTTCCTTTGAGCGGGAACACGATTTACTAAGAAAGGAATTTTCGAAACTCGACCTCTGAGTAAAAGTAAATTTCCTTCTATCATGTTGACAATTCAACACTATTCACAGTTGTCATTGTCCGAGAAGGTGAATTAAAAAAAAAAAACGAAGCAATGGAATTATAAATGTTGTAGGTAGATGCTGTCAAAATGGAAGGAGAACAGCCGCGGATAAGCACGGACGTAATAAAATTACGGCAATTTTTTTTCGTACACTTGATTATCATCGTTCTGCTTACCGGCAAGAGTTGAAAATCCAACAGTGTGTTTTTTCAACGCGCTGGGACGAGAGTGCGTCCCAGCGCGTTCGATTCTCAACGCTCAACTTAACACCGAGAGTTGAAAATCCAGTGCGCAATAAAATCCTGCCGCGATTTTATTACGTCCGTGCGCACGTCGGCTTAATGTGCAGACAGTTGCAAGTATAAATTAGTGAGTAAATAAGTAAATGCTATATTTATGTAAATGGCAACCAAGATAAGCAGTGGACACCGTAAAATAAATAATTATGTGCAAAGGACGAAACTATTTGCACATTTCAAAGCTCGCCAAGGAAGTGAATACTACCACTATATTATCGAAGATATTGCAATAAAATTAACAGCAAAAGTAAATGCGTCATCATGTGTTGAGTACCAATAATTTATTTAATGTTTCAGAACATCGTAAAACATAAAATAGCTTGTAAAATCACAATAGAACATTATGAAAAGTTTTCTCGACACCCACGAGTGACATTTCTCTTTCAAGAAACATTACTTGCTTCCTCAAAAGATGAGCTGAAGATAATTTTACAGCTTCATTTTGTTCCTTATTTAGCTTTGAATTTATTATGAAATACAACGGATATTTGTAGGAGTTAATAAGCGATGGCTTTGATTAATCATGGTGTATGAATGAATCTGTACAATGTTACTATGCAACAGAAATATTTGCAGGTGCACAATTTTTTTTTTTTTTTGGTGGGAAATTATCAAATAACCTCGCGCTCTGGGCGGAGAGGGAGAGTGTCACTCTTACTGACTAAAACCCACCCGTGTTCCTTCAGTTGCCATGTTGCCGGGGCCACGATATCCCTTTCGAACTTCTTCGCAACCCCGGCAGACACTTCTTCGCAACCCCGGCAGGCTGCAGGTGCACGGAGACGCCTTGGCGGTCGCTGCTAGAGGCGGTATTCTCAATACTTTCCATACAAACCAAGAGTGTCACCGTTTTCTTGCACTAAGACACAAATCACGTATAGAACTGCCGGCTTTGAAGGTACGTCTTTTTCTTTTTTCCATACATCTCTATCAGTCACCTCCTTCCTGGCCATATCGTCTTTCACAAAATCAATTTATCTTTTATTTGGTCTTCAATATCATTTAGTGACCACGTAATTTACTCAACGCTGCGCATGCGCAACGTTGAATACGATTAAACAACCAGTAAGAATACACTGCACCTTCGCTATTCACACAAGAATTATCATATCCACACATTTCCCCACATATTTACATAACAAAACAAAAAAAGCAGGCGGTTCCGCGCACCTTACTAGTTTCTTGCCACCAATGCATTGGAACAGAAGGTTTGTTCCGTACAATTTCTAATCTAAACTATATGAAGGCATCATCATTGTTTTGGTAAGAGAGCTACATTCATAGCATCATCCCCATTTCTCAACGAAACAGTGCTGGCATGTACACTGCAAGAGTTCAGAGTCTGATCAAATTTATTTCACTTCCCACCCAAAGTAGAAAATATGACCAGAGGCAAAGGAAGTCCAAGCAGTCATTGACATATCAGATTGTTAAACGGAAGACTATAAAGGCATTGGTGTTCAACACATACCATCCACGAAGACGCGCTCCACTCCGCGATTACTGGACTTTAGTACGGAGCGAAGCGGAGTGGGGCGCGTCTTTGGGGATAACAATATCTATAAAAATAAGATAATTTTCAGAGATACACATTATACCAGTTTTTTTCAACGTGCGGGTCGCGACCCCCTGGGGGTCGCCAAAACTTTTTAAATGGGACGCCGATACTATAAAAAAATGAAGCTCATAAATATAAAACCATACTACTTAAAAATGCTATATTTATTAAAAGTTAATTAAATGCTTAGGTTCAAACAAATCAAGATATACCTAAAAGTCACATGAAATTAATGTTTCAAAGAACAGGCGCACCCATTCACATTAATGTGATGGTTGCGCCATCCGTTTTTGCTATACATAGAATTAAATCGTTTTCTCAATTTTTGAGGCAATTTCACTGTTTACCTTTTATTTGAACCCTCGACGGAAACGTTAAACAGTTAAACGTTCGCACAACTAGATTTCCAAAGGGAATCAAATATTTCAAAGCTTCTTCTTTCGTAATTGTGAGTTGTGTTTTTCTGTTTAATTATAAAGCATCCAAAGTAACACTTGAATTCCAAGTCAGAAACAGCGGAGGGTCGTGACATATTTTTCCATATTAAGGGGGCCGCGCTATGAAAAATTTTGAAAACCACTGCATTATACTAAAGAACGGTAAAGTGTGAAATTAACTATCAAGTATATTATTATTATCGTCGATTAGCCTTTTCTTCTCACATATATCTCGACAATTTACAACAAAAGTTGCGCGCGTTCACGTAATAACTACGCATGCGTAACAGCGCGCCAATACGGGCGTCGCTAATAAACACGCGCTCGTCAACAATTAAACAAGAAAATTACGTAATTCTCCCGCGTCTAGTGACGGAATTCATACTCAATTTAATGGAGACTGGAACATTGGATGGCTTGTTGAGTGTAGACTGAAATGTTGAGTCACAGGACCAGTGAACTTGATGACTGATATATGTCTAAATGACAAAGGTGACCCAACGTTCAACGACTAACTAAAATGATTGAATGGTGTAACAACATTCGTGACAGAGACATTTGAATTGGTTAAAATCTCATTCAGACAGACTGAAGATCTTTCTTCTGGAATGCTGGATGAAGAAAATACAATATTTGAGACAACGAAATCAGCACAAATTGTAATTGGTACTTAGGGCTCTATCTCACTAGGACATCGGTGGCGGCGCAACCATGGTCGCACTGCCAAAAAAATTAGGGCTGGTTGCGCAAGATACCCACCATAAACCTTGCTGGCAGCGGGACCATGGTGTCCCAGTGAGATATAAGCCTTAATATCCCTTCATATCCTATGCTGTGTGGGTGTGTTTAACGTAGGATGAGGCTGGATAAGAAATATGGAGATTTACTGACCAAAAGATCGTTAGGAAAAAAATTAGCGAGCCTTATGGTAGTCGCATATGATGTGTAATATCTGACATCTCACCTTGGTAATAAGCAACATTAAAGGGACCTTCGTCAAGGTCGTTTCTGACAGCCAACTCGAAAACCGCGCGCGCTCTTTGGTCAAATCAAATAGAGCGCGCTTTCCCGGCTTCCTGTTACACACTTCCGTCGCTTTTCACCAAATCACTCCCACATATTTGATTGCAGGAAAGCGAGAGGAAAAAAGATGTTACACATCAATAAGTTTTCTATCCAAGTCACGAAAGATCAACAAAATCTTTAATAACTATGATGACAACATCGACCAGTGTTTAATAGTTTATTGTCACAAGCTTATTTGCATACTAAAACGACCAACAATGACAGTTCAAAACTTCCCAAACTTTCTTCACTTAAACCGTTTACACAGTATTTAAGTATAAACACACGACTATTAATATATGGTTTTAACAGTTTAAGAGCGGAGTTAATTCCGACCATTTCAGCTGGTTTGTAAACAAGGAAGTTGGTTTGTATTTTAAATGGGTAAACAATTATGTTTGGGATGTATTTCATAAATACAGTGAGTATCCATGCGTCTGTTATAAACAGAGGAAATTGTGTAACGAGTTATAATGCATTACATCCGTGGTGATCTTTGGATTTAAGGCTCTTTCAAACAGGCGCGACACGCGACGCGACACAAAGACACCGCTCGTCGCGCGAAGAGCGGTGTCTTTGTGTCGCGTCGCGTTTCGCGCCTGTTTGAAAGAGCCTTTAAGCTGCTTGCTTTGCCTCTAGTCTATAGAAAACTAGCAACCCGTTATTGTTTCGCACGGTTTTAAGGACTTGCCAAAACATCGAGATTTCTTTATTATATATAAGTTTAATTTTAATGTTTTACAAACACAAACCTTTCGGAATAAATTTTCTAAATGATAGTGAAAACCTAATCAAAATCCGGTGCGTAATTTAGAAGAAAAACGCGGTCACAGACAGACAGGAAAAGCGACTTATATTTATATAGATGGAAGGTTAAAGAGAGATTTTATTTGCCACAAATTAATATAGAATCGAATTTGTCAATTATTATTCAACTTCAGTTATTTCTTATCTTCTAAGACTCCTTAACTTTCCTAAAATGACGTTAATTCCTTATTGTATCTAGGCGTATCCTACATTACCAGATATTTCATAACCTGTACACTTATTGCGTAATAGAACACAATCACAATCTGTTTCGATTTGAAACAGATTGCTAATCCATTGCTTCATAAGTTGGAAAAATAAATCTGCTCAACCACGTGAATAACGCAATGAATGTTGTTGAACTGTTAAAATGAAACCAATTAGGCAAATTTGTTTGCGAAAATAAGTTACGCAATTAGGGTACAGATCTCAGTTATCCATCCAAGAATCATAAAATATGGATAAGAAAGAGGCCAGCCAAGTAGAAACAAAATATACCAAAGACACCAAATTAATTCAAACATTCAAAAATCTCAATAGCCCATTGTATAGTATACATAACTTATCACAGTCCCAGAATGATACATAAATACTTATTAACCCTTAAACGCGACGCTGCCACGCACGACCGCGGATCGTGCAAGAATCGTGCGCGGGCGCCGATCCTGCTTATAGTAATAGCTATGGTCCTCGCATACGAATTGACACAACTACCATATAAACATGAGGTGTATTACCCACCATTATGGGATGCGTGCGGAATATTTGTCGTGATGATCGACTGGTTTGATGACTTGATCACGCAGTGTTTCTTATTTTAAGTGTTAGATTTGGTTGATCATCGAATGGCTGTGTTAATTCGACGTCTCACTTATAGTAATTTTGCTCTGCATTTGAGAAAAAACATAACATAGCGTTGGTATTCCTCAAAGGTACAAGTGAAATGGTGAACAGACATTTCGCCAGTTCAGCTACATTTTCAAGTAATACTTAGGTGGCGAGCCTATTGCCATCAACCGGACAGAAATCCAGACTCTGGGATGCCACTAAAGCCGCGATCCCATGAGGCAAGTTGTGCAAATTGCATACAACTTGAGCAAACCTGCGTACAACCTACAACTTGTATGAGGTAGTTTGAATTTGTATATTTTTTATGCAACTGACGTGCAAATTGAACGCGCAAACGTTAGTTGCACGTTTCGAATTGCGAACGAGCAGAACGAACAGGCTGGCGACGATGTTTAGTTTTTTATTTAATCGGTAATAATGTATAGATAATAATATATTATCTCAGAAATGACTCTGCAAGCAGCACCGACCACAACAGCACGTCTTCCACCCATGATGTTCTACTCAATTGTTGAACATCTTCACTTGTATGCATTTAAAACCTGCATGCAATTTGCTCACTCTCAAAAACATTTTTCCAATGCAAGCAACTTGTACGCAAATGTGACGTCATACTTGCATGCAAGACTTGCCTAATGGAATCGTGCCTTTTAAGGGTAAGATACAGAGATGACACTTAGCTTTAACTTACGCTTCGATCTGCCAAAATGCACTGATTTAAAAAGGCCGCAGCGTAGGATGACGCTAGGCCCACGACAAAAAAATAAAACAAATTCTTCCGAAATAGGCTCTATTAAAGATCCACCAACCAGCACTTATTATCTAAATAATGAATCACCATATTAAGATAAGTAGGCGCCGTAATTCAGCTTAACTTATCTAAATTGGAATCCTTATAAAGATAACCAAGGACCACTGACTCAAACGTCTGTTTAAGATTAAACGGAGTTTTCGCAATTCTGTCGCGAAGACAGTAGATTCGCGTTTTAAAGATCTCGAAGTGGAATCGCCAGACAGTGGGGTTGGTAGTGGAGCTGATTGCCCAGGTAGTTCATCACACACTGTCCTTTCACAGTTTTTTGACAGCAGTAATGCAATAGCAGCCTTATAAAAACGAAAATAAAGATCACTGTGATTTTGACAGAGGTGCAAAATCAGAGGAAAAAAAACAGTGGCACTCCGGGAGTGCTGACAGAAGTAAAACTTGAAAAGAATCGGCACCGCGGTAATCAACGCGTTGATGTCTTTTACTCCACGCACCGCGGCAATCAACGCGTTGATGTCTTTTTAATGGTCAAAAGCTGGTGTCGTCACAGTGTTGCGAAATCAATGGTTTAGTCCTATCTCGAAAATGCCCAACGGGCCTAAATAGGTTTTAACTACAAAAAACAGATAAAGGACTGTAAATAGGTACCGTCCGTACAATGATCCATAATTATTGTTATTAGTCTCCACGACTGGCAAACTTTAAATGTACGTTGCTACCTTGGGTATGCAACCCTGGTTACACCCTTACTGACTAGTATTTCTTTTTACTACGTCCTTAGCTTTTTTGGTTCGTATTTGTACAGGTGTAGAAAGAAAAGGATTAATGCATACTACAGTAGCTTTTATATTCATTACTGAACATAACTAATACTTCATTCATTCACTAATTTTATCACGTATTGTTCAAAATAAGCGCGTGCCCATCCGCTGAATCATCTCCGACCATCCGCGACGGACAGACAGACGCCCGCCTAAATTGTTGATACACCGGAGCAAGCGACGGCGGGTTCAACGATCGTGGATCATTGCATGATTGAGGGTGGCTGCGATTGGCAGGCAACGGGTTAAATTATGTCCTAATTCGTCACTATTTCTAAGTTTAGATTGGCTTTTTTAGGATTACCGTTTTGTTACGGGAAATAAAGGTACAATTCCGTAGCCGACCGCAGGCGGCAACTGCAGGCGACGTGTCTCCGCGATACGACTGGTTTCTATGAAATACATTCCGTAGCTAGCGATATGTCCTCAAAGAAATACATAGAAACCAGTGGTGTCGCAGCGACACGTAGCCTGCAGTTGCCGCCTGCGGTCGGCTACGAAATTGTACCTTTTATTTTATTGCGGTCTATTCTAATTTGTCCAAGGAGAACTCAAGCGCTTGCATAGCGTACCTATGGGCAGTTTCATCATGCATTTCATTGTGTCGGTAGAGCTTAGTGAGTTTTTTTTTTCTCCAATAAAACACTACCACAGTTCACAGGTCAAAATTATAAGATACATAATAATACCATCTAGGCATCTATCTATAATTATCCTCTATGATCGGGGAGTTGTAATTCAAAAGCATAAACAGCATAAACTTATTTAAAAACAAATTAAAGACATATATTTATTGAGGAAGGGCGATGAGTTCATAAATGACAAACGACAGCCACTATCAAATTAATTATTTTTGAATTATTATTTTTGGGTTTATGTTGTGTTTTATTATTATTATTTTATAATGGATAACGAATTTCTAAATTTAAATGCAATGTTGGAATGATAAAATTATATATTAGTCATATTGACATATTTTAAATGCGTAATTAATTTAAAATATTAATGAAATGTTTCTTTACTTGTTATTATTTTGTTTATCATGACTATAATATTTTCAACACAATGTATTTTGTTATAAAATAAATGACTTATGACTCTTTTAGACCCTCACCTTCACAGCTGCACTTTAATAATGCAACAAGATAATTGCACAGTTGAATTTTATTCACCTGTTCAAAAGGAAGGAAAAATGGTTGCGGTACATGTGAACGGGACCTAAGTAAAGCATTTACTTGAAAACTATTCATCATTCTATTTCTGTCTACTTATCTTCGTAATACTCGTAACATATTAAAACCAGAACCATATTGAGCCACAATAAAACCAAATAAGCGTACCATAAAATGTAATTTTAATTTCACATAAATGTGCTAATACTTGCAAAATATCACCAAAACGGCTTAATTGGTCGTTACCAAATTAAGTACTTACTACAACGTTAGTACTTAGCAAGTCTCCATAATGAGAATCTGCCATTACATAAAAGCTAACAATTTCGAAAGATTATAACATTACCATTTTATGCTGGTAGTCAGAAAGTTAAGATTATAAAACTACTGCACACAAGCATGTCACCAAGGTCAAGTTTAAGGTTTCGACATTAAACCCAATCTCATGCATAATGTAACAACAGCCTACACACTGACATAATTGGTTTTCTCATTCTTAGATATATTGTTTACTTTTGGAGTATATGTTTTGTATTTTATTCAATGTCAAACAATTTTTTTTTCACCATAGAGTTTGTCTGAGAGAGATCGTTTTAGCGAAACAAGGCCTTTTGTAAGGGTTTTTATAAACATGTCTTTTATATATATAATATGTGTGTACTGAACAGTAAACCGTAGTGTACTGTTACATAATTATGATACCTGAAAGGTCAAGGTCAAAACTTGCAACAAAACAGCACTTTGTAAGATTTAATAAACATGTTTTTCCTATATAAAATGTGTGTACAATACAATAAATACAATACATGAACAGTAATAACATAGGTACATAAGATAGCTGAAAGTTCAAGGTCAAACTTACATGTTGGTAAACCGAGCAGCGTGGCGACGTTTCTGTTCTATCAAAGACTCAGTGAAGTTTCATCGATGCACTTCACTTTTTGCACTAGCTCTGTTGACAAAGAAAACGCCAATTAGTCTTCGAAGTCAAAACACAAGTGATAGTTATACAAGGACCATTTGGCGCGTGACCAAAATTGGAAGTAACGCCGCCATCTTATTTTTCGATACAATTTCACAAAATACAATCGCAAATGTTTAACAACAGTGCCCCCTCTGTCAGTAAAGCGCCACAAGATCCTTATAACACTCTTAAAGGCGGTTGTTGAATATTAACGTGCTTTGAAACATATCACCTAAGGACAGCACATTATTTTTAACACTTTTAAAAATAATCATAAAGAAATCGTACTTGTTTATGCAAAAACACGAGGATAGGTGATTAGGAATACCAGTCGATTTTTATTAATGTTTTATATAAAAATATTATTTCTTTAGTTCACACACACACGTCCGTTAGCTAGCTATGATGTATCGCAACTGACCAAAACGGACGGGTCTGTCGGCGGATGGCACCATTCGCGTTCTACCTTCATGTTTTTCGTATCCTTCCTAATTTAATCGAAGGATTTACTTCTACTATTAAAATTATGCTATCAATAATCAATAAAACGTTGTATCCGTTGTTTTCTTTTATTATCGGTTAAGGTTAAATAACGATTTACGTTTTTACCAATGAGCAATCAAGTACTGCGACTGTAGAGCATGATAAATAATTATCTCTGTTTTCACGAACACTAGGCAATTTAGGTGTCGTCTAGTATTACTGAAAACGAGCATTAGAAACTTATAAGTTATTGCCAAAAACCTACTTAATTAGCTTAAATATTATGTACTAGGCTACGCCTTTACACAGGCCCACACCCCAAAGTCTCAAACCAGGGTACCAATTTTCGCCATCTTTTAAAACCTTCACGAAAAATCTACAACGAATTTTCTGAATACCTAATAAAGGCTAATTTTCACGTCGCCATTCCAGAAAAAATAGACCCCTAGAAATTCAAGCATTGTCCGCAAGAACAATAGTTCTTTTGTCCTTGGGGGGATGACAAGGGGGTAAAACATTGTAATAATCCTACTGGCCTACATAACTTTTACAAAAGGGGATGAACAAAGTTGACAAGGATTATCTTTTAAGCTACCTGGACATTATTACCGGGTTGAAATATTAAAGTAGGAAACTTTGTATAGGCGAAATCTATAGAACACGATTCCTTTCAGTTTTCTCATCTAAAGATGCTTATAATATATGCATATATTTTTGAACAGAAAACTGGAAATCTTTCCCCTGTGTGGGTGGCATCAGTAGCAAAAGGGTTGTAACCGGTAAAAGCAGTTAGGCTATGTCACATGGCAAACAGATTTTTCATCGTAATCATGTTATTAGCTAAGTCATGTATTTAAGTCAGCTTTGTGAAGAGAGAATAAATGATTGTTGTTGAATTAGCAGGCCAGTAACGTCATTGCGTAACATTCATTCATTGTTATTCTCCTATTTTTCAAGTCTATTTTTCAAGGATAATAATGATACCTATTATTAAATTAAAGCAAGGTGTATTTATGATCCTCTATGAAGCCATCTTTGCCTTTCGTCTAAACAACGATTAAAGCGTAGCTTATAATTAGATTAATTAATGGCTTTAATTAAGGGTTGTCAGTCATTTGTCAACTCGACAGCTCTGTCGGATCAATAGACGCGGTGTTTACGCTCAAAGGAAAATTCACATAGAGTTGAATCCATAATATTCGAAACAAGTCCCTTGACGAAGTTTGTTTAACAGAATTTCAGAAGGTTATTATAACCCCTTGTAGACTTCAGGTAAAGCTTATACAAATAATTCTGCATGAGCTATTTTATCCTCACATTAAAGGGTTTTGGAAATCTTTGGAATAGATCTTTGTCCAATAGTGGATGTCTTCCGATAATGATGACTGATGATAACATAAAAAAATAAGAATGATATGGATACCAATGGGCGGACGACATTGTTGTTATCGCGGGTAGAACCAGCGGGGTAATTGCGTATAGCTTGTCCACTCTCAAATGTCGCGCCCCACTACCGTATCACACATAAAAATCCGTATTAAGCCTCGTGCAAACTGGCGCGACGCGATTTTAACAAAACAATTTCTAAGAAAACTTTACGGTACACCGATTACCGGTGTCGCGTCGATACCGTGTGCGTAAATGCGGTAGTGAGGTAGGTCATTTCGAGCGGACAAACTTTAACACATCTTTACTAATATTATAAAGAGGAAAGAATTGTATTTTTGTATGTAACGAATAAACTTAAAAACTACTGGACCGAATTGAACAATTCTTTTAGCAATGGATAGGTACATTATCAGCGAGTAACATAGACTATATTTTATCCCCGTACTCCCACGGGAACGGGAACTACGCGGGTGAAACCGCGTGACGTCCGCTAGTAAATAATAAAATGACAATTGATCGCAATAGGTTTCATTTTGACAGTTCTCCCACGTTCATTTAGTTATTTACGTTGTTGAGCAGACGAATTTTTCAAACCTAACATAAGCAATGGATTAGCAATATCCATGAAAACTCTTGGATTGTGATTGAAGTGTGTGTTATGCAATAAGGGTGCTGGATGAGGCTGACACAGGAGCGTGGGGATTGGCACAAGAAAAGAGAGGCATATGCCCAGCAATGAAGGTGAAGTCAGACTGGGAATGCTGATGGTACGGTAATTTGTCCTCTGCTCATATATTGACCGAGCGAGCGAAGCGTCTCTGCTACAAGCCTGGCAAAATTTGATTTCCTCTGTCGGTGTGCTGGTACTCCTCTACAGGTCGTATTTTACAACTGATCTGGACGAAACTTGGTATACAGGTTTTATGGCTTTATAGATTTTTTTTTGTCGTCAGGGTTTTTGATAAGAGGGGTACCTACTTCTTCCAAAATGGGGCCAAAAGGGGATTCTGGAGATCTTCGCCATATGAGATCTGATTTCGATCGTTCTTTTTTATTTGGAAAGATGTTGGTCTCATAAAAATTTGGTGAAAATCTGATGAGAATCTTCGGCGTGATGAGCAGAATAGTTCCTCAAAATGCAGTGAATTGCTCACTTTTAGATTTCTACCAGTGGAATCGGCCCTTTAACTACTAGGTAGGTATTGATGAAGTACCTGGAACCACCTCTCATCACAAAACTAGAGAATTGAAAAAAAAAAAGCAGTGGCCCTCACACAATTTTATTGTGCAGGAAATACTTTGAATGAGGTGTTGGTAACGGTAACAGTGTCGCGAGTTCAATTGTTTTTTCTCATATCTAAAATGCCCAACGCGCCTAAAGAAGTTTTTAACCGACTTAAAAAAAAGGAGGAGGTTCTCAGTTCGTCGGAATCTTTTTTATTTTTTTTATGTATTTTTCCCGATTACTCGAAGATAGCTGGTCTGATTTAAAAAAAAATTTGTTTGAAAGGGTATACTTTCAAGTTGGTCCCATTGTTATTTGGTCACGATATGATGATGGGATCTTGGAGAAATCGCGGGAACCTTCCAAATATTATAGGCAAATCTATAGCGATTTGGGTATTTTTTATAGTAACTCGTGCATTTGCTCTCGGAAAGCACTATTTGGTAAAGTGGAGCTAATGATGAAGGACACAGATGGCCACCGGAACTACTCAATAATATGTATTTCACGGGTTGCGATTCGATTACTTTAATATGATTGGTAAGCAATTGATGCTCGTCATAATTCATAGGGTGCAGTGGAGCTGATGGTGAAGTACCTGGAGAACTTCTCAACAATTAAAGTCCCTGCATCGGGAAAAGAATTCTGTATATTTCAATATGTATATTTTACAAAATATGGCAAATGTGGCAAAAAACTAAAATACTGATTCAAAGACACCGACTTCTGAAATTAAAGTTATTTTTCAATTTGTAGTTTGGAACTGGAAGTCGGTTGTATTTTTTGTCTTCAAAATTTAGTACCCGTTTTAAATAACTTTAGTGGTATATTAATTGTAACAAAAAAGTGTGCTCGCGAGGTCTTCCGTTCGCAGAACTACTAGTAACTAGCTAAACACTGGCTTTTAACCAGCGCTTATTAAAATTCTTCTTCCAACACCCACTAGATAAGTCGGAATGGCCTCTTGAAAGTATTTACTTAGTAAATTAGGCCGAGTTACACATTAGACGGGGACAATTTAAAAGCATTTAAGACAAATGACGGTCGGCTAAGTTTCAGTTAATTTGAGGCGCCTACATTTTTAATGTAATAGCTGTTTTTGTTGCCAGTTTCGTTCGCGCGCGACTGCTACTCACCGCTTGAGGTATGTGAGCAATGAGACAGCGGAGGTAGACAAAGGCCTAGCCAGGTTGCTCCAGGCAGGGGAGGTAGACAGGGGAGGGCGCCATTGACAAAATTGGCAGACTGAGTTCAGTCTGCCAATTTTGTCAATGGCGCCCTCCTCTGTCTCACCGCTCACATACCTCATCGGTGACTAGCAGTCGCGCGCGTACTATACCTAACAATTATCTAATACGGTGTAAAGTATTTTTATCTGACATTGCTTATATTACCAGCGTATTGTCCAACTGCAGAGCTAAAACCTCTTCTCATAGAGAAGATAATTGTTGTGCATTTGCTTGGCCAATCAAAACATGTAACTTAGAACTTGACACAAGACTTACTGGGTACTGATCAGAGATTTGAGATTTGATGGGCTGTCAGGAAATGCTTGCCTACAATATTCATCTAATATATAAAAGGAGAAACTGACTCACTGACTGACATATCAACGCAGAGCCAAAACTACTGGGAGTAGGAACGTGAAATTTTGCACACAGCTTCCTTTTATAATGTAGGGGAGCACTAAGAAGAGGTTTTTGAAAATTCCACCTTTAAGGGGGCGAAAAGGGCGATTTCGTTTGTATGAAAAATCTTATTCCTTGAGTAATAAACTTGAAACTTGGCACAAAAAGTACTAGGCTTGCATGAATTCAAGATAGTAAGTATTCAATTATTATGTTATGCTACTAATAGGATTTAGATGAGGCAGACAGATAGTTTCCATGGATATAATTTCCGACTTCCACGCGAGCTAAGCCGTGGGAAAAAGCTAGTCATAGTGATATTACACCTTGAATTAAACATTTGCCAGATAACCGTTCGAGCCCCTCGCTACAAAATATCGTTTTTACCATCCATCACCTGCTCACTGCAGCTGCAAGCTTCAACTTAAATTAAATCTAACTTCAAAGTGACCTTTATTCTATACGATACATGTACATCTGGGTCCCACAGCTCATCCCGCAAACAGGGCAAATCTTGACAATGGCTGTCCTTGGCCAGCCCTCGCCTCGACATCCATTCATGACGTACTTCATAAACCTCTCTCATCAAAAACCAACTTTAAAACAAGAACCTTAAAGTTTAATTTTTAATGTGGACTATGGCTGTTAGGCGGTTTCAGTAACAAAAAGGTGCGGGTTTTAATGATTAGGGGAGGCGGAATAGGCTCTTCATTTGGAGAATTCCCGCGGTCATGACTACAATGTTATATGTATAACCTGTTTGATAAATGGACAAGAAGGAACGTTAAATACTCAGCTGTGCCTTCTACATTTATGAGAAGAGTTACAGATGTAGTGATGTAGATAATACTCTGAATTCAAGCATGAAAATAATTTTCTAGTACCCGTAGGAAAGACTTGATTTACTGGTTTCAGTTCTCCTTTACCGTAAACATTATTTAACGGTGATATTTAAATATCAAGTAAGTTTTTTTGTATTATAGTAGATTTTATTCGCCTGTTTTTCATAATAATAGGTGATCTTATCAGACAACTGCAAGATGCCCGAAGTTACGATAGTGGTCATCAATTGTTCATAAGCACCTTCAACTTTAGACAATCGAGAAGTTTACAATTAGGTAACTATTATGAGGTTTATTTACAAGGCTTTTACATTTATTCATAATCATAAAACGTATTTTGAAGATTTCAGGATAAAGTCAAGTATTAGTGCACTAAAATTGCAAAAATGACATCAAGATTGAATTTCGTTTTGCGAACGAAGTCGGGAAATATATTTTACAGCAAGATATGGAAAAAGAACTAGCAAAGTATTACAGCATTCTATTTATTTCCATGTAGTAAGTACTTTCGTCCTGTTTGCCAACAAACGGATCAAGCCGCGGCGAGGCCAAGAGTCGACTAAGTCTGCTTCGACCGCAATCCTCTAAATTGTATTAGCGCAAGCGACCGTGCCAGTTGCTATGGTATTACTGAGGAACGGGTTTAGACGGACAGGCCTCGAGGGGTGATGTGTAATCGTACGTGAACCGACCTGGGGCAAATGTGGACGAAATAATTGACAATGCAAACTTTGTGGCAGTGAAAGATGATAGAGATTGTTCATATTCCAAGGTCGAAATTGGCAGAAAAGCATTGAGTCGCAGATATCATACATGAAAATTCCACACGGAACGCTATCTAGCACGGGGCAAAATAGGTTAAAGTAAAATGGTGATACTGATAAATTGATAACTATCAATGTCTCAGCCGGATTGCCATTGAGACACACAGTGGAAAATGTACATTTTGAATATTTCCTAATAATCTCAGTTAAGTCTGAATGAAGATCGTTGCATTAAGACAATCCGGCTCAACTATCATTAAACTAATTCACATCAAGACCACAAAAGTAATAAAACAGAACTTATCTTAAGCACAAGACATTACAGGCTAAGCCATCCATGATTACAAGGAAATTTATAGACCTACATTTTACTTTGAGAGCCCAGAACACTGGGTTGAACTCTCACTATTAATAAATAACGCTCCCACACCGCCTCTTCCATCAAGCCCTTTCAAATAAATTCCAAGCAAAGTGATAAAGAGTAACATACAATGCCATGCTTAGATCCCATAAATTTTAATAAAGAATTCTCCACATAAAAGGCACTTTTCCGCTCGTTAAATAGCGGCAAACCCAAATCAAAGCATGAATATGATTAATATGGACTACTAACTGTTGCCGTGGCGTGTTCTAAAGCGATCATAGAAGTTTCCTTGGTGTGTAACAATGCTAATAAGGAGTTTAAAGAATTGGTAGAAAAACCTAGTTTAGTCACCAAATTGAATAAAGTTCTTTGGGAGACTTCAGGCAACATTTAATTGAGATTGCTTAAGAATTCATAATAGAAAACACAAGTGCGTGTCTTGAACTCTTTTCAGCACGATGAGATACTGCCAAAACTCTTCGAGCTATCTTTACGAAACGGGCAAAAAGCTTGGAAAAATTCTGCCACGAATAATGGTCGTAATTTTATTTCTTAGCTCAATTGAGCTCAAGCTTGTAACAATTTGCATAGAGAATAATCTTCAACATGATGAGTGGCATTCAACGGATGAAGTTGTCGTTCATCATCAGTGACTGCGTTTGCGCAAATTGAGTAATTGATCCGTCTGAAGGCACCTAGGCACTGTGAAATATAGGTTATTGGAACAGGAGACAAGGAGACAGGAGAACAAAGATGCATTGTTGGCTTAGGTTTTATGTCATAGTTAGTGTCACAGAGGACTCTCGTTTATCATGGGGACGTAAAAATTTGATTATCCATATACGTGTTAAGACCCTGCCGCTAGAACTATGCTCAAAAGAATTAACTTTTGACGAGGGTTGTAACGGATCACATATAACGGATGAGGATGCGGATGACGATATCAAAATAATCTGGTAATGAGGATGAGGATACGGATATTGGAGAATTCCTTATTGAGGATGCGGATGCGGATGTCGTACAAGAATAGCTTGTTTTTATAGTATATAAATTTGCATTTGGTAGGTTACCGTAGCGTAATTCGCCTGCAAAAAACTTACTTCTACGAGCAAACAAAAAGTAAACAATAAGACGATACCCGGCACCCAGTAACTCAAATTGTGACATGTGACACCACAGTCGTGCCACCACTGCCACGTGCAGCCGATCGTCTGTCATGGGACAAGGACATTGCGAATTCAGCCAATAGGAACGCGTAACTCATTTATTGGCCCGCTCATTTAACTTGGTGCGAGTTTAATAAAAAATAACTATTTGTGCGAACAACGTAGGGTCACATCCCCATAGAAATTATGAGGATGCGGAGCTTTTAAAATCAAAATTTGAGGATGCGGATGTTTTGCGGATATCAAAATTTATACGGATGCTCCGCAGTTGCGGATGCGGATGCGGATATCCGTTAGTCAAAAGCGGGGATCGCTTTTGACTTCCCAAATAAATATCGCCAATACGGACCAAGGATACAAAACAAAATACGAAGTATTCTTTCACCGTTATTAAAACCTTCAATTTTAATTAAATTAATATCAAATAAGGAAGCAATACTAACTGTTAAATAGCCTTGAAATCTAACGGAGTTATTAACAGAGACTGTTGACAATCGCCATTGGTCGCAGCCGCAGCGGGATATCAAAATCATTGACCTTTGATTCAAAGTCCTTTAGGGGATAGCAACAACGACTCTTACTACGATTTCCATTGCGCAGTGTTTGCACTGCAAAGTTGAGGAGTTGGTTTTGGGAACGCAATGGACGTAAAGAATGCTGGAAGGTCTTATTTAGTCATTGGTTTCGTAAGCGGTATGGTCAAGCGCAATTGTATGAGTAAGCGTTCGGAATGTTGGGAATTTGTTCAGATATCTTTATTAGAATTTGTTGTACTTTCTTGGTGACTAACTTAGGTTTGTCAATAAGGCAGATGACCAGCTTACTAAAATAATTTATGTCTGAGAACATTGGTTGTGAAAGACCGTCATAGCCGGTTGATTACATACCGGGCTTCCAACTTCCACTATAAACTTTTATAGGGTACATAAGTATCCTTAATAGTTATTTATGCAACTGTTGTATGATAAGGGGTATTAAAACATGGTGTGGTGATAATAGTATCACATGAGTGTTTTAATACCTAATTATAAACAGTTGCATACAAGACTTTATCTACACCCATGATATGAATCCTCTATAAAAGGTTCTGAAACCATTGGGTTTTTGTAATTCAAGATCAAGAATTAAAAAAACCCACGAAATTCAGTACAAGTGCACGTGTGAGTGTCGCCTGCAGCAGCACATGTACTGCTGTCCCCCGCTTCAACGTTCCATTACAAAATTTGATGGGAACAAGGAGTTGCATACATGACAATGTTCTTTTTTTTTGAAATTCGAGATGCATAATGAAATTTAGTACAACATTATAATACTCATTTGGATTTTATTATGGTTACTATGACACTGGCTGTTTTAATGTAGGCAATAAGCTGTTTCAGAAACTTTTAGAGGTTTTATAGCTTGGTTGTAGATAAAATTAATTAAACAATCCGAATTAATTTAACAGCTATCTAGCCGGTAACATGTCGTGTCAAACCGACGATCCCATGGTGTTTTATGGAAAAAAAAACCTATCTGGAAACACCATTAACTTTTAATATTATACTTAACCATTTAAATTAAATTATACTCTCCGGTTTGACAGGAAAGTTATTAACAAATTCTAATAATGTTAATAGACTAATTATGGTGATGCTAACAAATATTTCTCTAATGAGGTTATATTTCTTTAATTAAATTAAGTAATATTCAACTTGTTTCTATAAAATTTATTAGTATTTGAAGTTAATTAGAATTCAATTTGCGAGAGAAGCGGTTTGACTTTGTGTGAAAATTGTTTTAATACACATACCAAAACTATTTTTTTTTGCAGGATATACTTGGGAATATTTTTTAGGGATCCGACCTTAAAAGGAAAACATTCATACATATAGACTGCTAAAATCATAACCCTTCTTTTGGCTTTGCCGTAGTCGGGTAAAAAGGGAACCTTTTTATTATGATCAGTTTATTGTCCAACTGCGTCGTTGGTCTAGTTAGTGGTCATGCGCTACTGCTGAGCATGAGGTTCTTGGTTCGATTCCCGGATCGGGCAGTGTTTTCGGGTTTTTATAACAGGAATTTCTCAGTAGCAGGCCGCAGACCGGATTTGTGCCCCGCTTAATGGCAATACGCTCGCCCCCTATTACACGGATCTTGAAACATAACTGGCGAAATGTGGATGCATTAGTACCACTCTGCCTAACCCTTCGAGGAATAGAGGCGTGGTGATGTTATGTTGTTTTGTCCATCTGTCACAGATTTTTTTTACCATATCATGATGCTTTTTGCTTAGGGTGTGCAACGTTGCCAGAATAGAGCTTTTCCTTGGATATCCTACGACGTTTGAACTACCAATCAATCTGCCTAGCCTTTTCCCAACTATGTTGGGGTCGGCTTCCAGTCTAACCGGATGCAGCTGAATACCAGTATTTTACATGGAGCGACTGCCTATCTGACCTGCACAACCCAGTAACTGGGTAATACGATACCCCTTGGTAAGACTGGCTGTCAGACTTTCGGGCTTCTGAAGACCCGTAACGACTGTCAAAGATTCACGAACGACAGCCGGGACCAACGGCTTACCGTGCTTCCCGAGGTACGGAGGAGTCTCGGTATGTAAAGATGATCACCCATCCACGGACCAATCCCAGCAAACGTAGCTTAACCTGATGGATCGATCTGTGCGGCTTAGCCAGAAGCTCCTCGACATTTTTAACTACCAAGTATTATTTATTTAATCTGGACTACAAATAAATCACACTAATTACATACTAAATACCAGTAGATGTATTTACAGTTCAATTCAACAAGAAATATGGAGGGCAATCAATTGAAGAGCTTAGGATCGGCCGAACCTTCATTACGTAGATTATACAACTAGCGACTCACCCCTGCTTCACACGATTTTACGATGACAAAACATGGAGAATATTTCATTACTTATATTTAAGTTTAATATAAATATATCCTATCCTATTCAACGAGCAATATTTGTATATATATATTTGTAATCACGTTCTCGAAAACGGCTCTAACGATTTCGATGAAAGTTGCAATATAGGGGAGAAAAATCGATCTAGCTAGGTCTCATATCTGGGGAAATTCGTTTTTTCCGTATTTTCACCCGAGCAGAGCTTGGTCGCCCAAAGTTTAGAACAAGATAATGAATTAGAAAAATGACATGGCGCATGGTAGCTTGGAATGAATAGGTACTATACACATGGATTAGTAAGAACTTTCCTATACTATTAAAGGAGCATTTTCTATTTCACCAGAGCATAGCTCAGTCGCACAGGTACTTAATATATGTTATGTAAACTTTTCGGAATAAATACTATAAATGATGGTGAAAATGACATCGAAATCCGTTGAGTAGTTTAGAAGAACAACGCGATCAAACAGACAGACACGGAAAGCCCCTTTGTTTTATACTATGTATTGAATTGATGAGTTGTCCTTGTAATAGGTGGATTTATATACATTCCAATATGCAGATTACTCTGCTAGTTCCACCGTTTACTAGTGGCATTTATAAGACTAAAGTATGGCACACAACTTGTAGATAACGGACGATAAAATAATGTACGCACCGAACAGATGGATTATTTGTTACTAATAGAAATGTAGATGCGAAAGATAAGTCTGCCTAAGTGATTTATTTGGCCACTGATTCAATTTTACAGAGTAGAAACAAAAACATTTGGAAAAAGACACGGTACAATCAGGTATACTAATTGATTACCAAATCAAAGAACGACGGTTGCTGTTACAACAATATAGTCGATTTTCTAAATAGTAATTTCCCTGTCTGCCTCGTTGGTCCAGTGGTTGCAAAGCGCTACTGTTGAGTATGAGGTCGGGCAAGGTGTTATTGGGTTTTTCCATCTGGAATTTCTCAGTAGCAGCCCGGAGTCTGGATTTGTGCCCGGTTGATGGCAATAGGCTCGCTCCTTATTACATGGGACTTAAACACAACTGGCGAAATGTGGGTGTACTATAGGTATACCTCTGCCTAACCCTTCGGGGAATACAGGCGTGATGTTATGTGTAATTTCCCTGACCTTACATAATTCTGCGCTCAGAAATTTCTCAATGTATCAAGCTAAGCCCAGCTTATTAATTGGTTTCATAATAATCTTTAACAAAGGGACGGAAACAAACTTTAGTAGTCAGAACGACTATAAAACTTTGAAAAGGGATCTTTGAAATCACATTTGCCCTAAACTAACAAGGAATCCTTTCCCAAGGACATGACTTATACCTACCAGCTATTATTGTCCCACAGTTGGGCAAAGGCCTCTTCTCATACAGAGAAGGCACGAGCATTGATCACCATTTCCTCAAGACGGGTCAGCGATTTCAGAGTTATATGACTTATCTATAAAGAGGAGCTCGTGGCTAAGTAATAACAGCCGCACGGGTCGATCTATCAGGTTAAGCTACGCTTTCCGGGGCTGGACCGTGGATGGGTGACCATCTTTACATACCGAGACTCCTCCGTGCCTCGAAAAGTACATTAAGCCGTTGGTCCCGGCTGTCATTCGTGGATTTTTGACAGTCGTTACGGGTCGTCAGAAGCCCAAAAGTCTGACAACCAGTCTTACCAAGGGGTATTGTATTGACTAATTTGTCAATACAATACCCCTTGGTAAGACTGGTTGTGGAGGTCAGATAGACAGTCGCTCCATGTAAAATACTGGTATTCAACTGAATCCGGTGAGACAAGAAGCCGACCCCAACATAGTTGGGAAAGGCTAAGCAAATTGATTACTTAACTACAAAGTCCTGGTACTCCTCACTATGTTTTCCTTCACCGATGTGAGTAATGAATGAGACAAGGGATAACCCTCACTATTGATCACACGGTCTTAGGAATCGGTAACTGAGGAGATTAGGAACAAATTAAATCTCCCAAAGAAACCTATTCATATATTCTGTGTATCGTTTCAGATTCTTTCAGAAAGAATATTGTGTTACGAATGTTTGAATAAAAATCTCCCGACAAAATCACGACGCATAAAAATGGTAACGAAGTGTACATATCTTTTGTAAATTCTTGGCGATTGACGTCAAGAGCAATATTGTTGAAAAGGAAATAAATATGTGTTTTTATTTTGTTTCAGAATAGGAATGTACTCTCGAGGGTCTGAACGGAATTTTATTTGACAGACGCTTATTCCTTTATCTTTATTAAAATATTCACATAATCCTGACCAGAGATATGAACGCCTGAACCAAGCAAAAGGAGTATGTAAGGATCATACTAGGTGGCATTCTGTAGTTTCTGCCTACCCTCTGCCCCACTATTTCCTGCTGTAGGTGTGCCTAGCCTTTCGGGGCTTACTGGCGTGATGTTATGTTATTCCTGCTTTTCTCCTTTTTTTGTCTACGTCCACTCCTTCAGAATCAGTGAATTCTAGGATTCTTTCAGCATCTAATTACGTAACACATTTTCCTAAAAGATTAAGACTAATCTGTTTCATTTTGACAATTCAATGCGTTATTTACGTTGTTGAGCAGATTTTTTTCCAACTTTTGAAGCAATGGATTAGCAATCTGTTTCGAAACGATACAGATTGTGATTTATCGTGTATTACGTAATTGGGATACAGGTCTGCCGGAATATATTTTGCACTTTTAACCGATAAAAGAGGAGTAGCTTCTCAAGTTGACGCGAATATTAGTTTTTTTTTTTTTTTTGAGGTTGTGTTTTTGATTTTATGTTTTTCTGTATGCGGCAGATGTAAGCACTGGTTTAAGTTAAATATCATTTACATTTTTATTTCACACTCAGGGATTGCAAAAATATTTTTGGGAACCTGCCAAAAAATGCGCGGTAGTTTGCGGAATTTCTACATCACCGCTGCCACAAAAATTAACCGCAGTATACGAAACAGTTTATTATGTAAAGTTTCGTTTAAATTCTAAGCGTATTAAGTTTAAACTTCTTAATTGTTTACTTTCGAAAGTAAGCGGATATCTTGAGCCAATCAATTAGATTAGATTAAGCTGGGAATTAGCCGAAGATTGTCTTTGTTGACTCGACCTCAAGTTTCCACAGTTCTTAAGTCAGGAACACATTTTGGACACCTCAGACTACTCAACAAGCGCTCTTTTGTGTCTTTCCTCAGAGCACACTTCATTCTCGTGTACCATTAAAGCTTACGATGGGAGTTTGGCGAAGCTTTTGACTCTTATTGGACATTAAATCTATTGATTAATTGTCTAATATGCCGTGACATGAACCCATCGAAGCACAAAGCACGTATTTTGTTTTATTTTGTGTGAAGTTATACCGGCACGTCCGTGAGATGCATGTTTGTAAGCTTTATTTGAGTTAAAACATAAACATTGACTCGGAAGACCAATATTTTCCTTGAGCTTTCGAACATGGTTGAAATGTCTTGAGCTATTCGATGCCTTAGGTAAAAGGGTATAAGTTATCGGTGATTGTAGACAAATATTTAAGATAAATCTTTTTTAATATCGTCGCTCTCACCACTAACTGTCATAACTACATACATACTGTTTGTTTTAGAAGTCCAGTCCGACTACAAATTAATAAAATAATTAAGTAAAAATAATACTTATTAAACGGAAATGGGTAAGTAAACATAGGTACTCATAATCATCTTCCTGCTCTTGTCCCAGCTTACGTGGGGTTGGCGCACCCCGTTTTCTTCTATTCTCTCCTGTCAACCGTCACGCTATCATTCACTCCCTTCTCTTTCATATCATTCCTCACACAGTCCATCCATCTTTTCTTTGGCCTTCCTCTCCCTCCATCAACATTTATATTCATCCTAAAAAAGTGTTAATGGCTTCACTTAGTTTAATCCCCAGAATGCATCAATGCATTATACAATAAACGAACGACCCAAACATAATCCGTTTTCCCTTTCATACGTTCGTACTTCCATTCATGCACTCCATCATTCCTCTCCGAATCTTCGAGCAAAACATGCCCCAAAAAAGACACAGCTCAATTGCAAACCACCACCAATAGGCCAATTTTTTTTTGTCTGTAATGTAGATTAATAAAAAATATTGGACACGTATTTTTTATTTTTTGACGACTTCAAAAGATTACGGCAATAAATTGAGTTAAAATGTGGCATGACGTCACGCCTTGCTAGATTTTATACAAGTTGTGACGTAGCGAGCCCCCATTCCCCAACATTAATGCGTGTTTAATTAAGTTATTTTTTATTAATATGATAAAGCAAAAATGACATGTCTAATATTTTTTATTATCTGAAAGACTGACTAAATAGAATTTCTTTTTTTTTACCTAGGTAACTACCGCATTATTCAATTTGCTTCACTAAATCTCTTTCCTGTACCAACGCAATGGTAACGGAAAGCGAAACGCAACTAAAATAACATGTTTCAAGACGTAACCATTAAAATACCGTCGGCCCACGCATTCAGAGCCTACCACACATCAAACACACCATAACTGTCTTTATTACTGGGAAAGAAAAGTTCAAATTCCTTTGAGGTGCTTGGAGCAGGTCCGCAATCGTTGTCCATAACAGATATGCCAATAACTATTATAAATTTTATCGATAAAGGAAGAGGTTTTACGTTTTATTGATGTTTTGATGTTACTGAAGGCCTTGAGTTTCCTATGGAGGAGGTAAACGACTCATGTAGGACTTAATATCCGTTATTTTTAACCGACTTCCAAAAAGGAGAAGGTGTTCGTCTGTTATGTATGTATGTCCCTCGATATTTTCGTCAATTGTGGACCGATTTTGAATTATTTTTCTTTTTGTAGAGGAAGCTTCCGCGGTGGTCCCATAAAAATGTATTATAACTTTGCTTGGGTAGTTTTTGAGTTAACTTCAATAATATGTATTTTTCGCACTCAATCTATTTAGATGTGTTATGATGACTTTCTGTCACTGTTATTTACATAGCAGGTAGTGGTATTCGAATTTGTGTGGAGTAGGTACCACAAATTGAAAATATAAAAAAAAAATCTATACCAAAGACACCAAAATGCGAAATCAAAGTTATTTTTCACTTTGTAGTGTTTTTTTTTGGAAGCCGTTTGTTTTTCTCTCTTGGTTTTCCTGTTCATCCTCAGGTTGATTTTGAAGAGATCGCTATTAGTGATAAGACCGTCCAGTGCACATACTTTCAATCGATGTGTTTTTTTTTTGCTATCGCAGCATATGCTGAGATAGGAGCCTTTTCGGTCTCGCACAGGTCGTAATTATTATTTTTTTCTTTTCGTTAAGTAACAAAAAAAAAACAGTTTTAGATGCTCCTTTTTAGTTTTTATTACTGTTTGTATTTCCTGTGCGTGTCCCAAATAAAATATTTTTCTCTCTTTCTATTTTTTTTAACCACAATTTACCATAGAACACCTATTCACCAGCCATACAAAACTTGTTCTGGGCACTTATCAGAGTAGGAATCTCGAATCAATCTTTGAATACCGATTCAATTTGCTTACCGATTAGTTTCTCTGATTTTACCTACAATTTAGCTAGTTTCTTTCTTTCTTGTTTGAAACTACGGTAGAAAAAAAACTGTAAAAAAATATGAGTTGATAAGCCGTTACGGCTATAACTAGACATAAAGTGTATTTTCTGCTCATTCCACGGTAATGGTTATGAGAACAGGCACCATAACTGCGAAGTGGTATAAGATTACTGCTAGTCTGAAATTGTCGTGAACGCTGACTTGCAAACTTAGGCTATGCCGCGGTAACGGTAGGATAAAAACCAGGCTAAGAAAGTTATGAAAGTATCTTGTACCTGAATCATAACGGTAACACAAGGATCAAAGCTGATTGATATCCAGAGCTAAGCCATTCCCATGGCGACAGTCAGAATCCTCGAATCTTTTGTCGTTTGGTCCTTCGTTCCTGAGAATCCATATTTAAAATGAAGAAGTAACTCTGTTTGTCTGTCTGTTACTTTTTTGCGTAACAGATATCAATGAAATTTGGCACACACGTAGACCATGAACTTTTGACATAGGACTTTTTATCCTGGTAGTACGTCTCCGTGGTATAATTTCCAACCTACACGCGGAAGAAAGCGGGGTCAGAAACTGGCTGGTTCTCTATTAACAACTGACGTAATTTTTCAACGATAAAACCACTACCAAACGTTTCCACTGCCCTTCTGCAGTGCAAGCATCAAAGTGCGAGCATGCATTACAGCTTTGTAGTTTCGCAATTCTTTTTTTTAAATTCAGCAATTAGCATTGTTCACGATAACGTAACAGACAGGTAATAAGTAGGTTAGTGCATCGGTAAATCTTTATCTACGCACTACTTGAATCGCTTTGTAGATAAGCTACCGGTTTCGATGCTGCTAAGTGTTAACTTTGTAATTGACTGGAAGAATAGAAATACAAGGACTTGTGTAAATTATTTATTTAAGTCTGTCAAAAGACGCTAGAAGGGTTAGACAAGTGTCAATCGCTTTTCGTATGTCTACAACGACTTTTAACAGGATTGACGTAAGTTTTTCAGTATCATGTTAATCCAATATATTTTTTACATTCCCCATCATCGTTTTCGCTGATAGAATGTCATTTTGTTTAGGCCCTTAGGACAACATGTGTGCTCGAAACTAGGTTGCAGAGAACTGTTGAATAACAAATGAAGTCTACTAAGAAATTGATCATGCAGACTATAAACACGCGAGGAAGCATTAACGCTGTCTTACATAATAAAAAAAGATGATAAAAATGTGGAACACAAACTTCAAAAGAAAACTTTGCTATACGCATCTAGGCCAAATTAAAATAAGTGGGCTTCCACCACAAATTGGGTTGTTCCAATCTTGCCAACTTCACGCACAGACCAAGGTGCGCCGCTTGTGCGACCGCGGTTTTGAATACCAGCATAAAAATAATCACCACGCACTCTCGGCTATTAGGTTGATACAAAGCAATCTATTTAATTAGAACTGAAGTTCCGAAAGTTTATTAATATGTTAATCATGGACTAAAGGATACTGAGACCAAACCCAAAAGTTTTAATAAGTTCCAAAAGGACTAGTTTACCAACCCTGTTTGTATTTGAATTTATAATCAAATAACTAAAACCTGACAAATTATTTTTTGACAGTTTAATTTAACGTTTTCCGCACCATTCGGAAAGGGAACGGCATTTAATCATCCAGGAAACGAAACGTTGAATAAAACGCCGAATATCAAAACACAAGGTCTATTGCAGAATCTGGCGGAAGGAAGGCAAACCGCACACGGTCCAATTTCTAAACGCTTCCGGAAATAACCTGGGTGCCTGGTTGCAACATGGCGGGCGGTCGAGCGTGCTTCCACTATCATTACTTATTCGACGGAGAATCACTGCAGTTTCGAAATTAAAACAATTTCACCAAGGTCTGTATGTAACGTTACACAGCGGAACAATGACCGATGAAGAAGTGTTTCCATGACGTTACCTAATACGCCAATGGCGTGCGCAGTTCTGACAGCCACATGATAATGTGCACGATATAATAGATGAGATGGCCTAGTTGTATCGAGAGTTGTTGGGATAACCATGAGAATGCACGCCGGACAAACTGTCAGTTAGGTAGAGGACATCAAACGAATGAGCCCTGAACATTGTCGTGACACGAGAACACATACTAGTCCAATTCAGTCTGTATCAAAAAAACTCGAATCATTTTGGCTAATATGCATGGCCTCTTCAGAAAAATGGTTGGATTGTAAGGAATTTGGCAATATTAGGAATGCTGCTTCTGTTCCAATACACAATTTCGGAAGCGAAAAATATCTAAGGCGAATTTAATAAAAATTCCACAATACGTAAAATCGCGCATCCAATCAAAGGGACTACAGCAAAAGAACGAATTGTGTGAAATTGGTCATTATTGGGCTTCTGGAATCCCCCAAAAAGCAATCAACCACAACCAGTTTTGAAATTAGCAATGCAGAATGAGTCAGAGGCGGAATTTTTTATCATGACTTAGCGTCTGCCTGTTAGCGCTCGTAATACCAATTTGAGACATCTAAGTAATTAGGAAGTCTATTCCGAGCTCGAGGCAGAGTCGTTGACACATGCCCGGCTTATGATAAACGACTTACACGAAATTATAATGCCTTGAGCTTGAACGTTCAGACCTTATTAATAAACCATCTCAGAAAATCATCTCAACTTCAAGGTAAGATCGAAAATACTCCTAGATGTTTTTGTGAAATGGTTTTGGCACGGAAATTGCATTTTAAAAGAGGTTATTCTAAAAATATTACGTTGAATTTGGGTCAGCCTTTTCGTTCGGATGATATTCTTTTGTCTTGCAAGCAAAGTTGTTGAGAGTTCTACAATTTTTCCAATTTACTGCACAATGAGTCTAGGTTATTTTTTTTCTTCTTCTTACTTAGCAGAAACATCGTTTCAAATAGGTTTTAATGTTCCGAGACTTTGTCTTTGACAACATTTTCTTATTCTTGGTTTTTTTTTTCATTCATGGTTTTATTATGCCATAGTGGTTAATGGCATTACCCAGCAATCTTCACCGAGTACCAAAGTATATGGCAAGGATTGTCTTCAAAGCATTCCTTAAAATGTCACAATGGTAGGAAGTTAAACAGCGAGGCAGAACAACCCGACTAACATTTTTGGCGATCGATATTATTCACTTTAGCAAAGTTCATCGTTCTTGAATCAAGGCCACATCGCATAAGCTAATGCCGTAAGGACGTCCCCAACTATGTGGAGCAATGACCTTTAATACTTTTGTCATACCTTTGGTCCCCATAGGTGTGCCCAAATATGCCGGTTTAGCTCTCGGCAGAAACCATTACGCCCGCCCCATCTTTACCCTTTGGATTTGTTACGGCATTATAGCGGTACACCGTGAAACTTGGTTTCCCAAAGGGAATAATGGTTGAATGACAGAGGTTGAATGACAGGTTTATGGATTTCTTATTGAAAGTTGGGGAGACGGGAAAATGTTAGGTTAATCAACTTACCATTGGCAACGTGACTTGTCACGTAAGTCACGTTGCAGTAATTTCATATTTTAACACCTTTTGTTTTATAATCCCGACGCAAAATAGACGTGACTGCTACATAGTTTCGTTCATTAAAATGACATCTAAAAGAAATAATTGCACTTTAATACTACCAGTAAAACTCGAAGATAAAGATATAGTGGTGTAAAAACTATGTCAAATATGTCCCAGTTGTCCTTGTGTGAGTCATTTACTTGGTACTTAGCGACAGTAAGTAATAAAACCGCTACTGCAACAAAATTTCTGTTGCTCAATATGTATTGATACTTTGAACGAGTAAGCAAAAAGTAATATTGTCATGTTGCATTAAGATTTTACGAGTTCAAGGAGGTTTTCGTGGCACTTATCGCAGTGGCTTACATGGGCTAAAATGCGGTATATTTGTGGATTTGAATCTTATGCAATGGAGGGGCTCGTGGAAATAATATCTTCAAGGTTAAGCCACGCTTGCTGAGGTCGGTCCGTGGTTAGGTGACCATTCATTACATATCAAGACCCCTCCGCGACTCGGAAAGCACGATGTCTTTTTTTTGGTATGGCTTCTTGCAGGTCAACCTAGGAGGTTGTCGGCTGCTTAACCGGACTTTCCTGTGGTTGCCTCAATAAATTAAGGCCTCCAGCCAGGGCATACAACTTAGAAACTAAGCGACTGCACGGTAAGGGCACCCCCTGTGGGGTACGGACCTCGGCTTAGGGCGTCGCTGGTGGAGGACAGAAAGGGACAGGCTGGATCGGATTAATATTATTATTATTAGGGGAATTTAAAGCTACAGGGTCAGCCGTGCGGGCTGGCTCGAGCAAGTCCCGGTTGTAATTTGTAAATCTTTGACAGTCGTTACGGGTAGCCAGAAGCCCAAAGTCTGTATCGTGTTACCCAGTAAATGGGTTGTGGAACTCAGATAGGCAGTCGCTCCATGTAAAATACTGGTATTCAGCTACATCCGGTTAGACTGGAAGCCAAACTCATCGTTGGGAAAAGGCTACCCAGTCAGACGATAATTCTTGTGCAATTTCCATTTTAGATTTCGGGTTTATTGAACCATTAAAGATGTTTTAAATACCTTCCAAGTTTATTATGTAACATAAACACTTAAAGGTTTTAGAAAAAACTGGTTTCAAGTAGGAATGCGAAGAAAACTCGGCAGGTCGCTGTACGTAATATGAGAAACTCGCCGCTTGCGGATAGAGGAAATTATCGGACGCTTCCTAATCAACTTTGTATCTTACAACGAGGCGGATCCTCTCAGAATAAACATAGTTTGTGACTACTTTTGACCTTGGTATTCGACTTTGAAATTCGACAACTCATAACTAGGTACAATATGATCTTTACTGAATGAAGCTGGAACAAAAAAAAAAGAGGCCTATAACAGTGGGTGTAGTCAGGCTGTGGAAAATGATTAAGATAACTTTATCAAAGCTTTGAATACGTCATCTTCAAGTGCGTACCTACAAACTTTAAATACAGGCGATTAGTACAACAGCCTTATTTTTGTTCACTTTGAAAGCTAAATCGGCTAGTAAACGCTAGTATGAAGTTACGAACCGGTCTGGTGACAGGCGCAACGACCTTGCCGGCCGGCCGTCGGTTCAGACCGAATCGGCTGTTATCCCATTCCCGAATTCCATTGATGCCTTTAATCTGGGCCGTGCCGGATTACCGACTTAGTTGACGACGGTTCACGAATTGTTTATTTGATACGAGTTTTTGCAAGGGCACAGTTGGTGGTTTTATGTCTTCATTTTAGGTGACACACGATGTTTTTCGACCAGTAACTGACGGTTTGGGTAGATTTGCTTGTAGATAATTTCACGCTTAATCTGCAGGGCGATTCATTGGGTAACTAAAATGACTTAATACAGGTTTCCAGGCATTTCCAAGGAGTAAAACTTATAGTTTTAATTCTTAAAGATGAGAGCTGTCTTTTGAAGGTTTGTTGCACTTGGTTTTAATGGTATTCCACACGTTTAGAACGTGACAAAAGTAACGGCAGGTTTCTTTGGCAAAAATACTGTACTGCCAGTTTTTGTCACAAATTCTTTAGTTTTTGCAGAACTGGATGCTTCGGTATTAAAAGAGATTCCGCCTTAAGTCGTAAATTGTTTCCAGATTTTAAAACGTATTCAATAGAATGTTGACGATTATCTTGGTGGTGGAATTATGCGTACCTACAATCTTAGACAAATCGTGTCAGACTTTAGGCCTCCAAGATTACTGCTGAAACGCTTCAAGGTTTTCGGCATCTAATCCTAGAATCTTAAGTGTTAAGCTTTTGATTACAACTTTATAATCTTGAGTCGGATGATCGTTAGATGTGGGCCTAAGTTTTAAAGGTCTCATGAAGGCTTAAATTAAATTGACTATGTTCATAATAAAGAGATTTAAACTTGGTACCTAGACTATTGTAATAGTTGAAGGTAAAACCAAGTGCTAGGTAAACTTTTGTTCATCGGGCTTTAAGTACTTACTTAGTGAGCAAATCTACGTAATGGTATTTCGGAATTTCCATCTTCTTCGATTATTTTATATATAAAACTTGAGCAAATAATATAGGGCTGGCCTTTTGTTTCTTTGACCAGGTTTTCATCATCTGCTTAGAGGAGTGCGCTGATGGACATAAGATTCTTCAATCGCACGCCATACAACTCGATCCTCGCTGCTACCAACTACCCTACGAAAATCATCGCTTCGACAACTTGTCCTAAGTTGTCGAAGCAGCATCACCAATAGTGATGTTCTTCAGAAAGGTCAGGTGCGGAGTACTCACAACCGGCGTGCGTGTATGACCATTTTTGATTTTTGGGTGGGAAATCATCAAATAACTTCTCCCGCTCTGGGCGGAGCGGGAGGACGTGTCAGACTCTTACTGACTAAAACCCACCCGTGTTCCTTCGGTTGCCCTGTTGCCGGGGGCCACGATCTCCCTTTCGGTTTTCTTCGCAACCCCGGCAGGGTGCGTGTATGACCAGTACTCTAATTGCGTAACTTATTGTCGTAAACAATTTTGCCTAATTTGTTTCATTTTGACAGTTCAATAACATTCATTGCGTTATTTACGTTGTTGAGAAGATTTTTTTTTCAAACTTATGAAGCAATGGATTAGCAATCTGTTTCAAATCGAAACAGATTGTGATTGTTTTGTATTACGCAATTAGGGTACTGATCTACGAACGTAACAGAAGCAAAAGGAGTATGAAAGGATCGTAGCAAGTCGCGTTCTGTAGTTTCGGCCAACCCCTATGGGAAGGTTTGATTTTATGTATTATATATTAACGGACGAGTTGTAAAAAACAAGACAAGTGACGCTCAATTTCACGTTCCGTTATCACGGTTCGACCCGAATGGTACTGTTTTAATTACTATTTGATATTACTCATATGTGGAGCGACTGGTATTTAAGTTCTTGGTCGTTTTTGCTGCCACTCCGGTTAAAAACGTGTTAGCGTGATTATTAGTGCAAACGAAATTAAAGTTTAGTACCGAAAATTATGATTTTAATCAGTTCTAATTTGTTTGAGCAGTCGATTATGTTTAACTACTTTCCTATTGCAGCTATGACTTATGAGTGTCAAGTTTAAGAAATATGGAACTAAAAATACGCATTTTTGTGAATCTTTTGGAAAAAGTATGTTTTTGAATGTGATGTCGTTAAGTCAATGAATCAGAAAAAAAATATAACATTATCAAAAAAAATTAATGAAAACTTATTTATTGAATATTTAAAACAATTTTATTATAGGCATAAAAAATAACGGAAGTACTTTTAAAAATTAATAAATAACCTTTGCGGTTGCCTTAATTTAGGACAATTAATATTTTTACAACATTCAAAGAGACCATAAATAATGATGAGTCCTCAGCCTAAAAACAAAGTAGGTTTATGAAAAAAAAAATATAACACGATTTGTAAGATAATGAAGGTAAACATGGCTGGCTGCCAAATAGGTGACCGCTTCGTTCAGTCCGCTGATACAACTAGCTAAAATTAACTTTGTGTTTAAGTCTTTAACAATCCATTCAGGAAATGAGATAAGTACATTGAAAATAGAATTAGGACACATCATCATTGTTTATATTGTGAGTTTCTTGGGGAGACAGCAGTGGATGGAAAAATTTTGGTCATCTATTACATTAAGAATTGAAGTCACTTTTCGTGTCTGAAAAACTGAGTTGTTCTTCTAAAATACGCAACGAATTTTGATGCGGTTTTCATGTTTTCAACATCATTTAGAGATTTTTTCCGGACGGTATAAGGCTCGTGCAGACCAGCGTGATATCGCGGGCGCGACCGGCAGCGCAACCCGTGTCGCGCCCGTGATATCGCGCTGGTCTGTACGACGAGCCTTTATGTGATTAACTTACATATATATAAAGAAATGTTCATGTTTTGTAATCACCATAATCATTTTAGCCCAGAATCACCCACTCCTGGGTAAGAGCCTCCCCTTTTTTTGCCTCACATCCCGGTTCCGTGCGTCCCTCATGCAGGTGTTTCCCCCGACTTTCGACGATATCATCAACCCAACGCGCTTTTGGACGGCCCTGGTTTCTTTGACCTGAAGGCTCGTGCAGACCAGCGCGATATCGTGGGCGCTACAAGGGTTATGCTGCCTGTAGCGCCCGCGATATCGCGCCAGTTTGCACGAGCCTTAACCATGTTTTGTTAAGTCATGAAAATGATGCGAAATAGGGGCGGGTGGCTCGTATGATAGTATAAAAAACTATAATTAGTACTCAGCCTTTAGGTTTTTTACAATATTTATAAAATTTTACTCCTTGTCAATTTTATATTTGACACTTTTCTCAATCTCACTTTTATTTTTCCTCACTCAATTAGATTTTTCCATTCTGACATATTTATAATTTTTTAAAATTGTTTTTGTTTTTTTTTAATGAGTTGAATATTTAAAAAAATATTGTATTTGGGTTTTTATCTGTGAGTTTATAATTTAAATGTTAGAGTGATAACTATGGACTAGATTATGTCTGAAATAAATAAATAAATTAAAATTAAATTAAAACTAGCTTCTGCTCGCGACATCAAGCCTATAACTTTACTCAGTAATTGGGCTAACCAAGGCAAAAATATGATTACTCAATAAATACAAACTTACAAACAAACAAATTTTACGTATTTATAATATTACTAGCAGACGTCACGCGGTATCACCCGCGTAGTTCCCGTTCCAGTGGGAGTACGGGGATAAAATATAGCCTATGTTACTCGCTGATAATGTAGCTATCCATTGCTGAAAGAATTTTTCAGATCGGTCCAGTAGTTTTTAAGTTTATTTGTTACATACAAAACTACAAATCTTTCCTCTTTATAATATTAGTATAGAAGTATAATATCTCATATGAATGAGAATACAGCAATAAATGCAGTAACTTGACAGGATGGACGGTAATTCCCCAGTTGCATTGTATCTAACATTATTATTCAATTGTCAATTAAGTAAGTATTTTTATTAGTCACTTAACTGCAAGGTTCCTATCAAACAGGCTCTCTAAACCTATAGTTAACTGGCACATGCTTAGGCAAAACAAAAATAATCTACTATTTAAGAGAACTTTGCAAACCAAACGGTATTTTTTTTTTGAGTTTATTAGCAAAACAAATAATTCTTATAATTGCACAATGTCCTTACACAATTTTTTGTAATGGTTATCCATGTTATTTAAAAAAAGTAAGATGGTAAAAGGGACTAGTATAGCATAAAGGGGTAGGTGTCCGCAAATCCATGTTCAACAGCATATTTATGGCATTAAAAATACTGGTTAAATATGGGTGTACTAAGCCCTGCTGTTAAACTCTTCAGGAAATATTGGCATGATGTTACGTTATAATCAAGTAAAACTGTACAACATCAGCCATAACATACAGTCATAACGTTGCAAGCAATGCTTTAGTTATGACCATTAAATAGGAAACAAATATGCTATTGGCAATTAACAAGCGCTGGCCTTGCACAAAGGTGCCACATCAGTGATGTCATGAAATTAATACTGTACGTAACTAACTTATGATACTGGTACTTATTTAAAAACACATTATATAGATACATAACATGACGGCTGTAATGCCCGAAGGGTTAGGCAGAGGGGTACGTAATAGTACACCCACATTTCGCCAGTTATGTTTCAGTCCCATGTTAGTGACGAGCCTATTGCCATCAACCAGGCAGAAATACAGACTCCGGGCTGCTACTGACAAATTCCTTGATTGTAAAATCCAATAACACTTTTACCTGAGCCTGAGAATCAAACCCAAGACCTCATCCTCAACAGTTCGTGAACATTAGACCAGTGATGCCATCAGTATTTAAAAATGTAGGCAAATATTATTGGCATTTAAACTTAAATCTCTTCTAAACTCCTTCTAAATTTATTTTCTTATCTTTTTTTTTTCCTGTAAAACTCGCTTAGTGGATGAGTTGTCACCTCAAGGTTTTATTTTATGCAGTATGCCCATAAGGCATCTTCTCTGCAAAATGAAGGTAATAATAATACTTCTGCCTAACTCTTCAGAATAGAGGTGTTATGTGATTTAGGCTGTGTGATGCCTGGCAGTCATCAAATCATCATAATCTTCCTGCCCTTGCCTATGTTACTTGGAGGATGACACAACACGTTTTCTGCTTCCATTCTACCCTGTCAACCATCACACTATCATTCACTCCCTTGTCCCTTCTCTTTATATCATTCTTCACACAATCCATTCATCCTCCTTCTGCCCGTGTAGCATGACCACCGTAGAAACGAGTTTTGTCGAAAGAAGAATAGACAAAGTGACAGATTGTGATTGTTTATCTGTTTTCTCATTTTGTCTATTTATCCTATGCGGTACGGTGGTCTTGCTACGCGTGCTGTAGTCAGTCACAGAACCCTCTATATTGTAGATTTAAAAATTCATAAATACTCATCTACTTTTGCTGTTACTATTTAGCTGTGGAATTGAATATTATGTTTTTACGTTATCAATATTTATTTATATGAATGACATAATTATAGCTATTTCGATTTACCCAGTAGATATATTAAAATATGTGATATAGTTCATAAACCAGGATACTGATCACAAAAATTAATTTGTAATCAAGTTAAATGTAATGTTTAGCTGTGGAATTGAATATTATGTTTTTACTTTATCAATATTTTTTTATATATTAAAATATGTGATAAATATAGTTTATAAAACAGGACACTGATCACAAAAATTAATTTGTAATCAAGTTAAATGGATTATAAGTTAAAATTGCTACCTATGTATTGCATAAGCCCTCTATTTTGTATTTTGTAATCTATTTTGTTTGTAATTTACATGGGTAGGTTTCAAAATGCAGCAATTTAACATATTCTTTGATATTTTAATATAAGATTGTAACTTTTTCTGTTAACAGCTGCTAACACTGAATTAGTTTGACTATTATAAATACTTGAATCAAACATTTTATATACTTGAGAACTTGACATTTTATATATGTAAAAATAATATGACTGATGATTAAGGAATCTTAACAACATAGTATGTATCACATGATTATACTCTGTAGTATTTTTTTTACTGTGGGAAAATTCTTAGGGTAGAGACATTATTACATTAGGTCAAGAACAAATGAGAAGGAAATGTGAGATCAGATAACAGAGTCAATGACAGAAATTAAAATTGTTTACATTGAGAGAAATAAGTTTGAATGAGGAAACTTTTTGCAATTATTATGTTGTCGTAAAATATATGGTCACTTTTATTTAAGTTATAAGATGTTTATGGAATGTTTAAGATATTCAGAAAGTAACACAATACAGTAAGACCACTTTAGAGTGATTGTGAAATGTTCAAAAATAGTTTCCTAACCTAAGTTTTGAAAAAGAAAATAACACCTTTCCATCAAGTTTGTGGTGCAGAACTAAGTGAAATGTGTTGCACGAAATGCCTGATGGGTACGTTAATACCTCTCACTGCGATTTCTCAATTTATATCAAACTTTTCAGTGGGAAATAGAGCATGAAGCACGTTCAATTCAGTGTTTGTTACGTTCAAACAACTTTTTACATACACTTGTCGCTTTATGTACGTAAGACAGGTTTTATGGTGTGTACTCTTGGCTCTGCAGTGCCGCGAAGAAACGAATCTTATCAGAATCTTTGCAATCTACTATAATCTTCCGTTATCTCGCCCGGGCGCTCGGCTGTCGCATATCACGCGTACAGCTTTCGTGGCATTAAAAAACCGTCACATAAGACTAAAACTAGATATGTAACAAGTTCATGAAGTAACGCGACTTACCTTTAGTCCACAACAACTAAATAAACAGCAAACCGTAATCCAATATTTTATTATCCAGTGATCCTGTTAGAGCGAGGGCACAACAAACATTCTTTTCTGAACAACACTTACAATTTAGTCACTAATAAACACACAATAGCACACAAAATGTTAATAGAATAAATAATATTCACATAAAACACCGAATTATGAGAAACTTGATTAATTTCAACACTAAAATTCGGCAACGGTCATTAACATCCCGTTCAAGTTGAAACATCGGCCATCACTAAAAATGTTGCCACATTATGAAAGTCACGTTATTCCCACTTCTTGACTCACGTGTGTTTTCATTGCCATTACAAAATATAAAATGCCCCTATAAATAAATACCGAATCGGAGAGAAGCTAAATAATTTAATCAATCGAAAATAATGTTTGCACCCGATGGGCAAAAAATTAATGCGCCATAATATTCAGCAAGGAAAAGCAACATGTGAAATAATAAAATGTGTAAACGCCTTACATTGGACACGTGGTCGATAGAGGAAATCAATCACTACTTCTTAAAAAACCTATGCTAGCGGTGACATCCTTATAAATGCTTTTGAACGCACCGATGAATAGTCATAAATACAATCATTTTACATTTTCAATAATGTTTAGCGTGATAAAATGTTCAAATCAAAATATTCGTACAGCTTGATAAAAAACAAACAGTGGCACTTCGGGAATGCCGACAGAAGTGAAAACTTGAACAAAATCGGCACTGCGATAGTCAACGCGTTGATGTCTTTCTAATGGTCAAAAGCTGGTGTCATCTCGGTGTCGCGAAAGCAATGGTTTAGTCCCATCTCGAAAATGCCCAACGCGCCTAAAGAAGTTTTCACTTCCAAAAGTATGGAAAAAAATTTGGGCGCCACTGTGGCACGTAATTCACTTCAAATGGAAAATAAATTGATAATTGAAAGAAAAACATAAAATAATCCCTCGTTTAAAATTTGCATTAAATGGGGTAACTTTTACAGAATTGGTAACATTGCTTTAGATTAATCAAATTCTACGTTTGGATATTCGTACCAAAGTTGAAGCATTCAAAATTACGTCAAAAATGTAAAAAAAAAGATAAAAGTTGAATGAAACTAAACGAAATCAAGATGTGGTTTTCATTTATTATGATGGAGAAAATAAATAAAGATCGCATCGTCGAGAGACGATTCAGTTTTAAGCGGCGTCTCTAATGTTTTCCGCTATGCCTACGGAAAGCCTTTTGGTTGTTGAAACTCAACTGAGGCATAGCGGGGAAAAATCTATGGGAAAAATTAACCCGTAATTATGTCAGCCTTTGTTATTTCTGCTATTTAATAAATCTATAACGTAATTACTTCAGATGTAAAGATAGTACCGCGCGGCCGTGACCATCGATAGTTTAGTTTTGCCTATCCCCATACTCCCATGATGGGAAAAATGCATGCGCAGTAAGTAACAAAGCGTGCCATTAAAGATGAGACTTGTCACTTGACACACCTCAGGGTTTTACAGTAGACGATTTATAGGTCTCTTTTAGCGGTATGAGGTCTGAGGTTGGAAGGGATCGGGTGTCATCGGGGCAGCGGAAAGAGCGCGGGAGACGCGCTAAGGCGCTACGCTAAATATACATACATGGTGCACGTTAATTGCCTCCCGTTCTCCTCACTCCGTGCACGCATCGCTTTACTCCGCAAGTATAGACGAGTGCAACCTGTGTTTCTAAACTACTTTGTTTATAGTTGTGCTGTATGCGAGTGCAACTTTGTGAAATCTTGATTATGCCTCGAGGTAGAACATTAAGAAGACAAAGTAGGAACATTGTTTACGACGTGTAGGTTCAAAAGAAGCAAAGCAAGGTGTACAAAATTTGAAGCAGGTACAAATGCGTACAGCGGCCGCAACTAAACATCACAATTACAATAAAAAGAATTGTGAAGGAAGGAGTGTTATTATCAATTTTCCGCACTCCCGGAAAAAAAAGGTCAAGGCCCAAACTTATATCCGATATAGATGAATTTGATAAAGCAGTGATAAGAAGATGTATTCACAACTTCTATGTTACGAACAAAGAACTGCAGACTCTTAATAAAATTTTAGCAAAGTTCCGCGATGATATTGCTTTTCGAGGTTCTAAATCAAGTCTACACCGCATTTTGAAAGAACTTGGTTTTCGATGGAGGAAGACAGAAAATATTCGAAAAATTCTTATTGAAATATCCAATATCAGACTGAAAAGAATTGAATATCAGAAAAAAGTCAGAAAATATCACCAAGAAGGCCGCGTTCTTGTATAGGTACACTGACGAGTCTTACGTGCATTCCACGCATACTACCTCCAATGCTTGGCCTGATGATTCGGATAAAGTGTTCAACAAACCAATATTTAAAGGCCAGCGCGTGGTTATTGTGTACACTACATGCTGGTTCTGAGAGTGGCTTCATACCAAACGCTTTACTGACTTTTAAATCTGGGTCCAAAACGGCTGACTACCACAACGACATGAACTATGAAAATTATCAGAAATGGCTTCGAACCCAGCTAATACCAAATCTTCCACTAAATGTCGTCGTGGAAGTTGATAATGCCTCGTATCACAATATGGAGTTTGAATCTGCACTAAGCTCAAACACCGAGAAAGCTGATATGCAATCATGGCTAACCCAAAAACGAATTCCCTACACTCCAGACACGCAAATTGGTAAAAATACATAAAGAACAATTTAATACATTCAGCGTTGATAAAATACGTATCAACGCGGACTCGTTCAGATAGTAGGTACGATGATTAAATTAGCAGACGTATGTGCTGTTTTCTACTGACTGTACTTTTGCTGACGAATTGAAAAAACTGACGAATCGAAAAAAAAAAACAGGTAATCACTAGAAACTGTCGAGTTAACGCAACTGTCTAATTGGCAAAACGGACTAATCAACGAAACTAGTGAATTAAATAAACTAACGACTGAGGGAAACTGACTAGTGATACGCGGACTCAGTAGCGTAGCTAGGTAACTAAAGGCCCCAACTAAACTATTTAAAATCGTTGGTTCAGTATTCGTCGTGTTCCGAATTCAAAGTACTTCCAGAAACGCTTTGTTCGACGGCGCGGCTGTGAAACCAGCCTAAGAATACAGGAGAGTTCCCGCAAGTCTCAAAGAAAGATATTAGAGACTTGTTGGGAATTCCCCTGTATTTTTTCAAATAAGTTGCCATTATTAAAGTCGCGTTCCTGGAATCTGATTTATTAATATTCCGAATGTGGGAGTTTTCACTAGTTAAATTTATAGTTTGTAAGTCAGAGTCCGAGGGGCCCCCTGAGCTTGGGGGCCCCGGGGCACTGCCCCGTCTAGTCCTCCGGTAGCTACACCACTGTGCGGACTCGATAAAACAAAAAAATATATATATTGAAGACTTACATAGAAAGTGATCACATAATTGTCAATTTGACGGATACTTAATTATTGGAGTAGGAGATTCGTCAGACAGCGATTCATGGGATTCAGATAGTTCCTCATCGTCATATAACGAAAACGATGATCTACCAACTCCTGGAACAAGTGGTATATTTTCTAATGTGTATATACCTGATTGCAGCTGCGTCCAGAACGATGATCTTCAAGCTGGTGTATCATTTACTGACAGTGACAGTGACTAGGGCAGTCTGCCGTTTATTGTCTTAAACTTTATTATTTCGTAATAAATATTGTTAAGAATTTTAATATAGTAGGTATTGCTATACACCTAATTCCGAATGTCATCGAAAAAGCCCTGAATAGATTTACAATTTAAGGATAAGTATTTCCTACACGACTGTACCTGCGCAAGCTCCCCACTACTGACACTCGGCAAGTCTCATCTTTAATGGCACGCTTTGTGCCTATAGTCTATTTATAACTTTGTTTCCAATTGGTGTTATTTCCACTTAAACATACATCAACTTTATGCAAGTGTAAATCGTAGTGAATACTTTAATTTATCGTTGATTTTATAGTATTGTTAATGTTATATGTGAATATTTATTAAATATATATTACGTGTACCTACTATAAACACCAACTGTGGACCAATAAGTTGTAATTTTAAATAATGAAATGTTTTTTTTGTGAATAAAGTTGTTTTTAGACTAACTAGTACCTACTGTTGAAAGTCATAAAAATGTCAAAAAATGAAGTTGTAGAGCAGTCTGAACCTTATGTGTAGGCCTTACAATTGTTTTTTCCTAAAACTCGTGATTTGAAACGTTACTCAAAATAACGTTACGCGAAATTCCAGTAACGATAATTTGTACCGTTCCACCAGGATCGCAACTAAATTAATTCCTTGGCTATAACGATACTAACAAACGGAACGAAATCTTAAACTGATCTGAAATCTACATCTACATCTTTTTAGTAAAAGAGGTGCAAGACACAATTATATCACTAGAAATAGGGACCAATTAGTTCAACCAGGTTTCAGATTGGCTAAAGTGGACTCATCTTTCATGGGGTACTGTTTAAAATGTTACAATAAAATACCTCCCCACATACTTCAACTGAATGAAACGAAATTTAAATCTTATATAAAACGCACACTATGCAGCCAAGCATATTATAATTTGGGGGATTACATCGCTGATATAAATGCTTGGCTAAACGCTGGTCCTGCTCCACAAAGGCGCATAAACTAATTGATTAGCATTTGGAAATACTGTTGGAGTTGCTGAAGATATAGAAACTACTCATCTTTGCATTGTATAAATTCAATCCCTTTCAAATTGTATAATTTCATAACATGTGTGAGTACTATGTACCTACTTTAAAGCTACCATTTACTAGGTACGTCTTTCATTGACTTGAATGTGCCCTTGCGGCTGACAATATGTCATGCTCACTCTAATGTCTCGCTGACGGTGGCGTGTGTGTTGGATCATTTAGCTCCCTTCAAAATGGTTGAGCTGAATGGTGCTAATCCATGCGTCATGTTCGTGAACGGGCGCTGTCAGTAGGGACTGGTCATCTTCTAGCTGCCATGGCTTTTTTAATTTGATTTTTGAAAAGTGCCTGTAATTGGTTTATTTGAAATAAATGCTTTGAGTTTTGAGTTTTGACTGTTTAATAACAATATTAAAAATATATCGGTATAACGAAATAATAACGTATATACGAACGATACGAAACATTGGCAAAAAAATTGTGAAGATGACACTATTACATAAATATAAAAGTAGGTAGGTAAACACAACTATTCATTCGCAACACTGTCTATAAAAGATGCGCACTCTCGAACGAACTTATTGTTTGAATTGTAACGTTGTAACGTTCCGTTTTATAAAATAATTGAATAACTTTAAACCTATGCACCTTTAACTTCTATATCCTTTAAACATATTATGTGTACCTACCTATCTAGGTAAACTTAGGGAGTGTGCCTATTTGCTCATTACCTGCTAATTGTCTAAAATTCTGCCTTCTGCGTAATTATTCCATATGCAACCTTTTTGTGATTAGCTTTGCGCATTTTGTAAGCATTACTCACTGTCTCAAAATGTGCAAGCCATGCCGTGCTTCTCACTCCATGTAAACTCCGTACTGATTGTGACATCCACACACCACCTTCATTAGCGCACTAGTACATCTCGCTTTGCTTATGCTTGGTGTCACAATCAGCGGAGATGACTAATGGTCATCCTGTGACACGCTGGAGGTTATGTTCCAGGGAACAAAGTTCCGGCTTTCATCGTCAAGGTTCCGGTTACTTACCGGCTTACCGGCTTCTACGTTGCCGTCGTGCTCCGTGCAGGGTACCTATTTACCTGCGTGAGCACGTCGAGCCTTCTACGGGTCAGGCACGACCAACCGCCGACCGTCACCATTCCTGGCGTCTGCAGCGTGGCACACCCGCTGGGGTCATCGTCGCACCAGGCTGAGCCAGGAGAGTACTGCGCTACTCCCAAGGGAATTGAGGGAACCTTGTGACCATAAACCTACCTACCCTGTTTCTGTAATATTCTCTATAACGAATATACTTTTTATGTTGACAAGGTTATGTGGTCTTATTTGTACCCTTACGTAACCCTATCCGTCACAGAATACGGCGGTGGCTTACCACCAGCCGCTCGCCGGCCGCCGTAACGGGGTGGCCGGTGGTGGTAGGCGACGACGGAGCGGTGGTCAGTGGGAAAAGTTCTTAAGAATAACGTTATACAAATGAACCTGTAACGTTATTACAAGCTAATATAAGCATAATGTTACTGATATCTATAAAGTTACTTAAAATGTTGTTCTACAAAAATGATATTCTATAACGTTTTTTTTTTTGTAACGTTATTGATATTTTTAGGTTTTAGTATCGTTACAAACTTTGGAGCGTTATAACATTTAGTGTAACGGAACGAAATTTTCGTTTTCAAGTCCCTGGTTTGTTTACATGTTTGGCAAATAAATTACAATTAATCTATATCTATACTAATATTATAAAGAGGAAAGATTTGTATTTTTGTATGTAACGAATAAACTTAAAAACTATTGACCCGATTTGAAAATTTCTTCAGCAATGGATAGTTACATTATCAGCGAGTAATATAGGCTATATTTTATCCCGGAACTACGCGGGTGAAACCGCGTGATGTTGTTTGAGTTTTGTTATTAAATTATTATTGTTTGTTCATAAGCTGTCATTGGGCAGTGTTGTAACACTCGTCAGTAATATTACGCAGTATAAATTGTCTATGGCTCTGGCATTCAAGCAATAGACAATCTTGAAATACATCTACTACTTGGTTACGGTATTTTATATTATAGTACTCTGTGGTTACGGCTTTTGGCTAATTTGTGAAAGTGCATTTTATGTAATATTTTTAGGAATGTGCGTTTACTTTGTGCAGAATAAACAATTTTTCTTTATTTTCTTTCTTTGACGTCCGCTAGTCTTGAATAAATTGCCGCTTAATAGTTATATACCTACCCACCGTTGAATAGAGTTAAAAGTGAGTTGAAGGAGTTTCTTTAAGCCTTCGTTAGCACGCGGGACGTAAAAATATCGCATCGGGATTTTATCGCGCACTGGTTTTTTAAATCTTGGTATTAAGCCGAGCGTTCAGAATTCAACAAAAGGCATCCCAGCGCGTCGAAAACACGCTGTTGCATTTTCAACTCTTGGTGCTAAGCAGAACGTAGAAAATCTAGTGTGCGAAAAATCCCGCCGCGATATTTTTACGTCCGTGCGAACGTGGGCTAAGAGGTGCGATTTTTTACGCAGAGTGTGGGTTAAAATTAAAAATAAAACAAGCAGCTATAGAATATTGAATTTAATTTTAACAATTCCTTCATAACTAAATAAATCGCAACAACGTTATGGTACATTTTAATAGTCGGATTGCTCGACACAAAACTAACGAAGAAACAGCAGCACACTTTGGACAGAGTACTAGTACCAATCAACACTATACAAAACAGAAAATAATCGATTTTAAATGACATTTAGTAACTTCAAAACGGGAAATATTTAACTGAACCTCTAAAAACTTATTGATCTTCTAATAATGCACACTTTTTAAAATAACTGAGCCTCTTTTTAACTTTCATTTCTCATAGTTTGTCGCAAGTACTAAATCAAAGTTGGTCGCAGTTACTTGGCTATTTAGTATTTTAGGACGCCAAAATAAAAATAATTAAGGTTCACTAAAAGAGGCACATTCATTCTATTAGAGTGTTCAATAATATTTTTAGGAACGCAAAATGGGAATTATTAGAGGTTCAATTAAATATACGAAAAAAAAAATACATCCACCATTTTTTATGGCAAGTGCAATTTTTTTTTTTCATAGTTTCTAATTTCTCTGTAACTAAATGCCACTTGAATCGTATACAGACAGACGAACATAGGACAATCTGTTTCTTAAAAGTTACATCGATTAAATAGATGAGAGTATAAAAAGGCAGCAACGACCATAAAGCGGATATATTATGTACCTAATTATTTCAGGCACAAGTTTTTTATCCTAACACTGAGTAAAAGAGATAAATGTATTATAAGATATAATAGAGCTACCCCAAATTGTAGTACATTGCATTATAACAAGTGATATAAAACCCGGTAATTGGTGGTGACATTTTAGCTTCTTAATTTTAATGAATTTTTTTCGCCATAAATATTTTTATAAACACACAGAGTAGAACACAAATTAATTTCGACAAACTTTATTAATTTTCTAACTGAATTGTCATTAACGTTTTCCTGAGTTCTTCATATATTTTTCTTTTTTTTCTTTATTGCCGGGTATCATCGGATTTTAATGCTAATTCAAACGAATTCAAATTTCCATTATCGTGTATAATCATTTGAATTCAGAACTAAGTACTTTATTGTTGTTTTGTTTTGATTTCCATGTGAACTATATAGAGCTGTAAAAACTATTATAAAAATTACATTAAGTTAAAACAGTATTAACAACTCTAAATACTTCAAAGTCGATTGAGAGCGTCTGGTCTGCACCAAGTGCAAAGGGCAACTGATAGAAATCTGACAACTGACGAAACACGAGGTTTGCCGAGGGACATTAAGAATAGTTTGTCTGTACCACTCTTTGTTTAAAAAATGAGATGACTAAAGGGCATCGCTCATTGTAACAGCACCGCTCCGACACGGCAAATAACTTTTCATTCTAGTTAGGGTTTTAAATCAAATGCATTAAAGTCTATTTTACGTGTGACGGCTCGCGAGCTGTAAGCGGCTGGCGAGTCGTCCAGTATACTGTATAGCCGTCGTAAAATACACTTTAATGCATTTGATTTAAAACCCTAATTTGAATGAAAAGTTATTTGCCGTGTCGGAGCAGTGCTGTTATAATGAGCGATGACCTTATGGTTTTAGAAAGGTTAAAATTAGCTTACAGATCATGTCTAGTGTTTTGATTGACTGATGTTATGTCTGTCAGTCAATTACATCAGTTAGGACCATCACCATAATTGCGTAACACAGTTTCAATCACAATGTGAATGATTTTGCTAGTACATTGACTCAGAAGTTCGAAAAATTTGTTTGCTCAACAACGTAAATAATGCAATCAATGTCGTTGGACTGTCAAAATGAAAGACCTTGCTACTGTAAGTGTGTTATGGTCAAATAAAAGAAATTCTATCTACCTTACGGACAAAAAAAATAGTAGTCATCATCCCATTTACCCCGTGGTTAAACTGGCATTTTAATATGTTGGATATTTTTGTGTTGGCCTAAAAGTAACCGGATGTTAATGTGGTATTTATTGAAGCTAAATTTTATTACCACCATTTAGCGGCACTATAAGACGAACGCAACATTATTTTAGTAGACATTGCACTGCGAACCGATTTCAACTGGACTAACAATCTAGAGGACATGTAAATACCTAAATACTATCAAAAGTTTACTTCTAAAAATTTCTCACTGAACTCTTGAAAGATTTTTTTTGATATTATTTAATTTATATAGATTTTTTATGGCGTATTAACAGGGATTTGAATACTGAGACTAGTCAAAAAGAATACTTCAGAGATGGTTAAGTGTAGACCTCTTCTCAAGGACTTAAGTCGAAATTGTTCCCATTCAAAAGTAGATTTAAATCCCTCTAATCACGCCTTTACTTATCTAAATGGAATTCCCACAATGAAAATACTATCAATAAACAGTAAAACGATCTGAAAAAATAGCTACATTACGTCACCTCATAAAATTATGTACAACATTTTAAAATTACACAAATAAAAATGATCACTTCATTAAAAAAAAATATAAAACATTTATTTACAACCTCTTTTAAAATCAAAATATACAAATATAAACAAAGTTCTTTGGAGTATGGTTTGATAGATATGTAAGATCTTTGAATATGGAACGTCTTGTTGAATATTGATCGAAAGAAAATGGAAGACGCAACGGCTTGTCGAAAGAGTTTCTAGCCAAAGAACAAAATCTATAGTTGTATATTTAATACAGTCTGCGCTTTTGGCACCAACATAATATTGAACGATTACATTACAAATATAGGTAGTTTTTAATTCGATAATGTACATCAAAAGCCTCTTAGTGCTTGTTTAATACATAAATATTATAATTATACATAAGCAGCCCTATTGGTTCAATAACCTTCATCTTACCAATTCTCTCATAGCCTTAGGATAATGTGACGTTATCACAAATAATACCCACGTTTCGTACAAGTTCTTATGGGTTATCATTAGATATGGGTATTTTCTTTCTTTCTTTCCCAAAGGCCAACACATGGTTTAACAAATATATGAAATATGAATGTATGGCTGTGTTAAGCTGCGTGTTCACTACCATGCTGACCGAACATTTTGTTCAGAGTAAATGTTTGCTTATCTGCCGATGTTCGCTCAAAACAGAAAACATGTATTTTCTGTACAACGGAAAATTAATGCTCGCTCGCCTTGACGTCGTTTTCATTGATAGAATGAGCGAGCGAGCATTCGTTAGTTAGCCGAGTCGCACGATCATCTCTGTACTAACATGTTCGGTCGCTTTAGTGTTTCCATTGACCACGTGAACAAACTCTTGTCCAGAAAGCGCAGCTTTACCTAGTTTGTCTAATCAGCGCTGTGCTGTGGGTTCTCCATAGCATCATGCTGAGTGGAAGCCTTCTTGTCACAGTCATGTCGTGCAGCTGCCGTCTAATTTCTGGTTTATGCTCGTTTTTGTCTATTGTGTACTTTTTGTTGTTTTCGTTTACTCTTGTATTTTATGTATATTTTTCTTTGTTTCTTTTGTGTAATCTTATCTATCGTTAGTGTTTTATTTTTTATCTGCTCTGAAACCTCACGACATCGTGGAGTTTCAATGGCTCGTCAAAATATTGAGCAAACGAAACATTGTTTTTTGGGACTGTTACGTTTTTCCCTTGTTTTTAAAACCTTCCGTTTTACATTAATTTTACAAAATTTAGCATTCAATTGCGTTTAGGGTACTAAATTCTTGCCACCATTTAAAGATTTTAAACTGTTTTTAACTCTTTTTTCTTAGTACTATGCCTCTATTGTGAATAAAAATAGGAATTAAATATTAATATTAACCATTAATTTCATACTGAGGTATATTTCAGAATTTAATCTTTACATTATCATTCAACATTTTGAAATTCTTACTTATTCAAAGGGAATTTATTTTATAATGGATTGGGGCCCTTCACAATAACATTAATTTATATTTAGTTAATTTACACTAAAATATACGCAGTATATGGCCAATTTACTTGTGATTATTACATGTTTTATATACTATAAACATGATTTTAGATTAACGCAATCATTAAATATAGCCAGATTCATAGGAACTATGAACTTGGGTATCTTCAATAAACTCCATGTAAAACTAATTTTGGAAAACCTAGTCTACACTAAGTAACAATCTAAGTAAAAACCAGCCGAATTTCCTTACAATTTCTAAGCATTCCCAGTATTTACCCACCTTTATAATATGCATTAAGTATATATGATCACTTTTATCAATTCATTTTAATTATTGAGGAATAAAATAGAAATCAATATTGCATAAATATAAAGTTAATGTATGAAATACTAGCTTCTGCCTGCGAACCTATAACCTTCCTCAAGAATTGTACTATTTAAAGCAAAAATAAAATTTTCAAATCTGACTAAGTAGTTCCGGAGATTACCCCATACAAACTAACAAACAAATAAATTTTACCTCTTTATAATATTAAGAATAGATTAAATAAATTTTGGCTGCGTTCAATTCATTCCATTTGTTATGCCAAGGCAGACTGGTATAAAACAAAAAATTAAAATAGTTAAGCGCCTTATGTTTTAAATCATATCGTTATAAATGCTTGTTGTAAGTACTTAAAAAACTTGTCAATATGAAATACCATTTACTAGCTGTCCCGACAGTCGTTGTCATGTCCGAATTTCAATAATTCATATAAAAAATCCAACGAAAAGATACGTCCATTTTCTCCCGAATTTGAGCAATTTTCGGGTAATTTTTTCAATTTTTCTTTCCATAAATAACGAATTCTGACTACTAAGAACATTTTAAAATAAAAAATAGATATACCGGTACAGTCGTTTACAAGTAATGCGCTTACCAACGAACAACATTTAATTTATTTAGTTTATTAATTTTTCAGTGTACATGTTTTCTTACACTTTTCCTTGGGTCTCTAACTTTCTCTAGTAGCAGTGGCCAACAACCCAATTTCCAGCTGTTCCTCGTTCTTCTATCATACATTATAGTATTTTTATCTCACGAAGCGACGCGCGCTTTACTTGTGGTTACCAAATGTACAAACATGCTGTGAATGTGTGTGTAAGCGTAGGCGCTCCTGGTAGCCTGCCGGGGCTGCGGTTATTGTCCAAAAGGGTTACCGTGGCCCCTAGCAATATAGGCAACGAAAGGAACACGGGTGGGTTTTAGTCAGTAAGAGTCTGACACGCCCTTCCGCTCCACCCAGAGCGGGAGAAGTTATTTGATAATTTCCCACCCAAAAAATAGGAGCTCCCGGTAAATCGGAAGTGTTGTGTATTACGTGCTGACGCTACTAGCCTTCACGCACACATTCAGAGCGTGTTTGTACACTTGGTTACCACAAGTAAAGCGCGCGTCGCTTCGTGAGATGAAAATACTGTACACGGAATATTTATCTGTTTGGCCAAGCTCTTACTTGGCACGTCTTAAGGTAAACTAAGCTATAAAAGGTCTCGAAGGGATCATCTCCCATAATGTTCCTTCGATTTAAATCCTTACCTATTTGTTACAATATACAAGGGCCTACATTTGATGGTAATTTTCTACAATGTACAGAACACCTTTTGACCTAGTACATACTTGTTAAATACTTGTACCTACAGTCTAGTACAGTTAGAGTTCGACCGAATTTCGTTTTCGATTTTTGGCAATTTTCGGTAGAAATTATCTATTTTCAGCTGAAAATAATTTAGTTCCGGGAAATCAATACTAACAGTTATTTTTTTCTTAGAAAATCCATCTGTACATCAAATAAAAGCACAACAACTAAGATTCGTTTTTGCTTTTCCGCCGATAAAAAAACAAAACAATTTTCGGTCGGACGCTTTAAGTAACAGGCCTACGTTAAATAATCTTTATTTTGACCTTAGTCTTAATTGGTAGGCACATTTACAAGGAGTCTAGAATTGCTGATCATCTAAAGTGTAATTACAAAATTAGCCCTCACTTGGTAAATATCAGGGTTTGTCAATCTTTCTTTTGACCTTAGTCCTTACTTGGTACATAAATATACAGGTTGTGGCAATCTTTCTTTTCACCTTACTTGGTAAATATACAGGGGTCTACAGTCATATCTTTCTTTGGACCTAAGTCCTTACTTGATACATGCATATACAGAGTGGGCAATCTTGGTTTGGACCTTCGTCCTTACTTGGTACATATCCAGGGTCGGCAGCTTATGTCCGCTGGTCGCCGCAGCACGCTGTACAGTCGAGGCAGCCCTGCGGGGGACCGCCTCGCGACCGCTATCTCTTGCCGCGACAACCACCTGATATCTGCTCCTGGAACATTTACATATATTTTACGAGTTAGCATTTTATTGATTAAAAAAAGGGCTTTACCGATTTTTAACAATAGTTAATTGATTCAGGCGTGACCGTGCGGAAATCCGTTATAAAAAAAAAAATTAAAAAAAGTCTGCGCTCGGTGCTTGGTGTGGCAACACGCCGTGTTCGAGTTCACGACAAGTTAATCGTCATCCTGAGGATGCCTCGTTGAGAGGTGAAACACGTGTCGATTTCTTCCAGGGTCTTTTCAAGACTCTTTAGAAATAGCTAAGCGGGAAAGGTTAAATATATCCACATCATCATTTTTGATTTTTAACAAGTTTCAAAAAAGGAGACCATTATTTTAAGATTACAAATTAAAACCGATTATGAACTTACAGTTACAGACATAAAAAGAAGTGTACTAAGAGAGCTGATATCCGAAATTGTTTCATACATTTAATGATTTCAATGCTTAATTTGTCAACAAAAGTAAAATAATGTGCCTCCAAAGAGCTCAAAACGCCATCTTGAGGAATATTTTCAATGCACCATGGTTCACACGGAATGAAGAAATCCATGATTATCTCGACACTTGAGGAAATTAATGAACATGAAAAGCGTTATGCTGATCGTCTAGCCATCCACCCAAATCCTCTGGCTGTTAAATTGCTGGACAGCAGCGAATCTGTCAATCAACTTAAGAGAGGTCAAGTAGGTAGCAGTGGCAATGTACCTGAAACACCAACTACGTATATATTCACACAACCAAACTGATAATAGTTACATTCCGACCCAGATGACCCCATAACACTCCTCCAGGAGAAGAATAGGGCCACCAGTACTTTACACAAACATAGACAACACCCGTCTTTCCGACCCCGCCGCCGAGGTCCTTCGCGATCGCGACCGCGTCCCCGAGTAAATGGAACTCCCCCGACCCTTGCTCGAAAACGAGGTGCCAGCAGTTGTTGCAGCTGAGCACGTAGCTTTAAATAAATACCCCGCACAATAATCAAAATGAAAATCTAATTTCGATCCAGCCTGTCCCTTCTTGCTATCCTCTCCCAGCGACGCCCTACGCCGAGATCCGTACCCCACAGGGGGTGCCCTAGTTTTAATTTAGAATAAGTTTTGTCCCTGCCTGGAGGCTTTAAGTTTATAAGGTTAAGGCAACCACAGGAAAGTCCGGTTAAGCAGCCATGATCGCATAGGTCAGCTGTGAGATACCAAAATAAAAAAAAATGATAATAGTCGCAGAAAGGACTGAAGGCAGTTGTTAAAAAAATAAAAAATGTTTATCAGCGTTTATTCTGAAAGTTGGCAACGTCGCAAATAGATGTCTTATATTTCGCAGTTTTGATTAATTTGGCAATATTACTGTATGGAAATAAGAAATGTGGCTAACTAGTTACCTAGGATATTAATAATAAATTACAATTATAAAACTGAATTTGATGTTGTAACCGTTTTAAGTGTAAAAAGGTGTACTTTTTTACATCAAAAACTAAATATTCGGTGTTACGATATTAATTATTGCATTTCATAATCAATATTTTAGTTCCCTAGTTAGCCACATTCCTTAATTCCATACAGTAATATTGCCAAATTAATCAAAACAGGTAAATATTTGACAGCTATTTACGACGTTGCCAACTTTTAGGATAAACCCTCTTAAGTTGGAGAGAAGAAGTGGCAACAAACTTTGAAGCCAAATGTTTCAAGATGATCTGAAGTTAAATGACTTTAATTTTCGTTAGTAAACTTAGATTACGTAAAAATGTTTGGTTTGAAAAATTTCGGCCACCAAGAAAAACGACTTACTGGCCGTTGAGAAGAAGTGCTGGAAAAACGTCTGCCGTGCAAATATCTGTTAAAATTATCTTGTGAATTTTACCTGTAATATACGCATGGCTTCTAAAAGTTCCTGTTTATCAGCTAATAAACTGGCTGCTTCTTGTTGGGCTGCGTGCACGCACTGTCGTAACACTGATGCTTCTTCAACTTTCCTGTAATATCCATCACGAAAACATAAGTTTAAATGATGCAGACAAGCATTTAAAAGCTTCAATAATATTATTTTTAGCTTTGAGAACTATGCGACAAAAAATATTATTAATATCGTAAGATTACTTTAGAAAATTCAATGAACATGCAAGACTGATAATTTTTTTTTAATGAAAAATCTTATTGATATTTTTACCCCGCATTCTTATTTTTATGCAATCGCCGCGCGAATACGCGATCGTCGCGTACATTGTCACTTTTGTTTGAAAAACCGGAAAACGCCCTCTGTCGGCGCGACCACGCGTTCTGGTTCCCCGAACAAAAGGTGACATAATTAAGTGCGCGACGATCGCTTTTATATAGGACGCGGCCGAAGTGATCTTTATCACATGTGGGTAAACCCGAGATTTTTAGGGTTCCGTAGTCAACAAGGAACCCTTATAGTTTCGCCATGTCCGTCTGTCTGTCTGTCCGCAGCTTAGCTCAGAGACTATTAGTACTAGAAAGCTGTAATTTGGCATGGGTATACATAACTAAATGTGTGTGTGTGTTAATCACACAAAGTGGCAAAATAAAACCATGTTTTTTTTTTCATCTTTTCTCCCCTACATAACAGGTAAAGTGGGGATTTTTTTTTCGCATCTATTCCATGTTGTGGGGCGTCGTTGTAAAGATCGTTCAAAAATATTGTGAATTTGTTAAAACCGTTTTTGGATTCAGGGATTTGTTTTCGAAATATCAAACTTTAAAGTGGTAATTTTTGTTACAGTCAAGTGTCGTCGTCCCCCTGCCAGCTAAATGGTTAGTTCTGGATATGTGAAAAAATTCACAGCAGTAGTATATGTAACAAAATTAAAATGAAAACTATCACAGCTAAGTAGGCTTTACAAGTTCGCAAGTAATAATCGACCAACTTATATTTGCAGTTGAAAAAACATGTTCTCCCATACATTCCGTATTGGAGAACATGTTTTTCGACTACAATATTAAGTTTGTTCTTGGTATAAATTCATCCTATCTACGGAACCCTTCATTGTACGTGTTCCGACATTCACTAGGCCGGTTATTTGTTTATTGTTAAATAACCAGATGTTATTAAAACGCAAAACCAACAAAAGACAATCAAGTACTCACGCTCTCAACTCCCGATTATCCTCCGCTATTCTCGCCAACGTGACCAGCCGTTTCCTCAACTCCTCATTTTCTCTATTCAGCCGATCAATCTTGTCTCTGGCCTCATCCAACTCCGGCTGTGGCTGTGGCGTGGCCGGGGAGGCCACTGTGGAAGGGGTCGAAATAGGAGGGCCAAGTCGGACCACCCCGGCTAAGTCCCGCGTCATGCGAAGGGTCGTGAGGTCTATGTCCAAAGGTTGTGGCGGGGGGGAAGAAATTGAGCGATTCGGACGGTCTTCTATTAGGTGGAGTTTTACGTTATCTATTAGTATCTGGAAATAGTTAAAAAGCTAGCTGTAAATTGACATATTTTATAAAGTAGATAGTTTAGTTCTTATCACGGCAATAAGTGAAAATAGTTTGTCATCGACTTCTGTGCGATAAGCTGGACAAGCCAGCACAAAGGCCCGTATTACAGAAATTAATTAATTCAAAACTCGAGCATTTATTAAGACTAGTTTCCACCAATGGAATGGCTTTAAACGAGTTTTAAGTAAGTCTTGAGTGAGGTTTGTAATTAAGTCAAGCAGCTAGGCCTATCCAATTTAGCGTAAAGATAAACAACCTTTTTTTATTAGGTGGGAAATTGTCAAATAACGTCCCGCTCTGGGCGGAGCGGGAGGGCGTGTCAGACTTACTGACTAAAACCCACCCGTGTTCCTTCAGTTGCCTGTGTGTTGCCAGGGGCCACGGTATCCCTTTCATACTTTCTCGTGGCCCCGGGAGGAATCGGCCCTAGCGGACCCCGTCAGTTGTGCTGACATCTCTTTGAGGTGCGCGTGGAACACAACACGCCGTTAACCCGGGCCTGGTTCTTATCGGACGGCGAGCTACCCATTGCTCACCATCCGCAAGCCCGCGCCTACGGTGGCCGGGAATCAGCCTGGGATTCCCGACACCCAGGGCGTCTCCTGCGGCGGCTAGTGGCGTGGGGGCGCGAATTTTGCCTCTCCCTCATGCATTCCGCCTCTTACTTCGCGAGCATTATCTGACTTTACAAGACTGAAAAGTTTGTCAGCTTGTCTGTAACTTGCATAGCCTAAATGAAAAATTGCCTTAGTCAGGTGTATGCCGAATATTTCACAATTGATCTCGAAGTGTCGAAAAATGCTTGCTAGTCAAAACTGAGGTTAAAATAAAAATGTCTCTCTTACTTCAAGCGGCATAGGCGGCACAACCACTTCATCTTCAATAAGCTCAGCGAGTGCTAACGCTGTGCTCATGTTGAGAGCTATACTCAGATCACGGATCCGAGCCTCCAGTAGCTCTTCGTATGGCGCAAGACCCTGGGGGAACAGAGAAGATAGTGTAAGACAAAAAAATACGTTCAAATCACGACCGTTACGTGACTTTTATAAATATTAAGATAAGGTTTAAATTCTCAATAACTGACGCGCACTTGTGAAAATTTAAAGACCTATTAGAATTTAAAATGTTCTTGCGAGTGTAACAGGTGGACAAGCGCTTGCATTATTACAGACAATTTTTTAAGTAGTAATAATAATAGTGTTACGTCGTACGTACGAGATCTTTCGAGAAAGCACGGATTACAGTGTGTTTGCGCTAAAAACTTCGAGAAGCATTCCATTATTATTAGTTTGAAGTTAAGTAGGTAACTACTTATAAACAATATTAGAACTCGTCATTGTAATTTCGACCGTACGCCGAGGGCATAAAGTACCTATTTCTTTATTCGGTACAAGTAGGTTATTATTTTTTATACCTACTACTTTTGTATTTCCTGGTAATAATTAATTTATCCCATACCCAGCTCGTAACAATTTGGTGTCAGAAGTGGGATAAATTATGCCAATTCTACCGAAGGACGACACGGAGGGTATTCGTACCAGGAGTCAGCGACAGCAGGACATGGACCAAAGACGGTTTGGACATTCTCCAACACAGACACCGGGTGGTGTCCAGCCTACGTCAGTGCCAGTCGCTGGCCCATCCGTAGTTTCTACAGCATCAATGGCGCCAGACTTGTCAGCTTTAATAGCGCTGCTGCAGGAGCAGTCTCGCCGTCAAGAGGAGCAGGCTCGCCGTCAAGAGGAGCAGGCTCGCCGGTTGGAAGAGCAGTTGCAGCGAGACAAAGAGGAGCAGGTCCGCCGCCAAGACGAGCAGATGCTCCTCATAAAGGATCTTCATGCAACTTTTGGCAAAGACCTAAAGGTGATGAAGGATCAGGTACAGCAGCACGAGAATCGCCTCTCAGAAGCCGAAGTTCAGATCGCTGGGGTGAAGAAGGCTTTGGGGGAACTGAAGACTGGAGACGTGACTGTAGCTTCAGTAGTTGCTGCACCTTCAGCGCGGGGCTTTAAGGTGCCTCCATTCGATGGCACATCTTCGTGGTCGGCTTATAAAATTCAATTTGAGGCCGTTATGAAGGCGAATGGATGGACAAAACCGCAAGCCATGACCGCGCTCACCTTGGGCCTCCGAGACCAGGCCCTAAACATTCTTGAGGCGCTCGGCAAGAATGTAACCTACGAGCAGCTGCTGGAGGCGTTAGAGTCCAGATACGGCGACGCGCACCTGGAGCACGTATTTCGTGCTAAGTTGAAGGATCGTGTTCAACGTAGTGCCGAGAACCTACAGCAGTGGGCCCTCGAAGTTGAAAAGCTGGTTCGGAAAGCATACCAGTCTGCCCCTGCACTTATCGATGGGAATCTGGTACAAGCGTTCGTTGATGGAATACGCGACCTAGAAGTTAGAGCCGCTGTGAGACTTGGGCATCATGAGACGCTGAAAGACGCCTTGGCCCATGCCTTAGAAGTAGAGGCAGTGAGGCAGGACCACCGAACGCACCGCGTCAGGGAGGTTGTAGCATCACCTGTACGCGACCGGCCGCAAGGGTACAGTCCTAGGTGCTACACTTGCGGAGAAAGGGGTCATCTTCGGTCAAACTGTCCTAAGCGCAACACCCCGAGAGAAGATCAGCAGGGAAGGGTGGCTGAAGTGACTGCCCAGCCACAGCAGGGAAAACGAGTAAATGCCAGGACTGGGGGGCGGGTGCTGGCTGGTATTGAAAGAGCCCTGAGAATCTTGATCTCGCAAGCACATGATGGGAACAGCCTGACCATCAAAGGCGAAGTCAACGGAACACCATGCAAACGGACGTTGGATACTGGAGCTTCTCACACGGTCGTCAATTCTCACCTAGTAAGTCGGTTTCTTGGGAGAACTCACGGTAACGCAGACGCCTTGTCAAGAAGACCTTGTCCTGAAGACGGTAAGCACTGTGCCAGGCAAGAGACTAAGGAAGTAGTACCCGTGAGGATGCTTAGAACAGATCTCACCGATGAATGGAAGGAAACCCTACAGCAGGCTCAGCAAAATGACTCGGACATCAAACCGATCTTCGAGTGGGTCAAAGCTGGTGCTCCTAAAACTAAGTGGAGTGATGTGGCTGCGATGAGTTCCATCACGAATAGTTATTGGGCGCAATGGAACAGCTTGGTGATCCAGGATGGAGTCTTGTGCCGTAAATGGGAAAACGCTCGAGGGGACAGCTGTCATCTACAAATGGTTGTCCCTAAAGCTAAGGTGCGCCGGATGTTCTACGGCTCTACCATGATGGATGTTCAGGAGGACATATGGGAGTAAAAAGGACTCTACTAAAAATTCGAGAACGCTTTTACTGGATCCACTGTCGAGATGATGTGGAGGACTGGTGTCGCAAATGTACCAGTTGTGCGGCCGTGAAAGGACCCCACACACGCAGCCGAGGTGCATTAAAAGTGTACAACGTTGGAGCCCCTTGGGAACGGATAGCACTAGACGTTGCGGGACCATTTCCAGAAAGTGAGAGCGGAAACAAGTACTTCCTGGTGGTCATGGATTACTTCACAAAGTGGCCAGAAGTCTTCGCCATTCCTAACCAAGAAGCTACAACTGTCGCAGATAAATTAGTTCAGGAAGTTTTCTGTCGTTTTGGAGTACCCTTAGAAATACACAGCGATCAAGGAAGGAATTTTGAATCGCAAGTATTTCAGGAAACTTGTCGATTGATGGGTACCTACAAAACCAGAACCACCTCTTACCACCCACAATCTGATGGAATGGTGGAACGATTCAACCAAACGTTGGAGAGATATCTGGCAAAAGTCGTGGAAAGCAGGCAAAGGGATTGGGACAAGCACATACAGCCGTTTCTACTGTCCTACCGCAGCGCAGTCCACGAAAGTACGACTGTGACGCCAGCCTTCGCGAACTTTGGAAGGGAATTACGGTTGCCTGCAGATTTAATCACTGGAACTCCCCCTGATGCTCCACGTAGTGTAACAGATTACGCAAATGATTTGCGTAACAAGTTGAATGATGTTTATGAGCATATCCGACAATCCGGTCAACAGATGTCTGAGAAGACGAAGACCCGTTATGACCGCAAGGCAAACAGTAGGGGTTTCGACGAGGGTTCACTGGTGTGGTTACATAACCCAGTGCGGAGCAAGGGGAAGTCTCCGAAATTGCAAGCAAATTGGGATGGACCATACCGAGTCGTGACTAGGATCAACGATGTCACCTACCGAATACAGAAGGGTCTACGAGGTGCGCCTAAGATTGTTCATGTAGACCGATTGGCCCGATACTACGGGGCTAATGATGCTCGGGACGAGCATGTCTAAGGAGGGGGCAGTGTTACGTCGTACGTACGAGATCTTTCGAGAAAGCACGGATTACAGTGTGTTTGCGCTAAAAACTTCGAGAAGCATTCCATTATTATTAGTTTGAAGTTAAGTAGGTAACTACTTATAAACAATATTAGAACTCGTCATTGTAATTTCGACCGTACGCCGAGGGCATAAAGTACCTATTTCTTTATTCGGTACAAGTAGGTTATTATTTTTTATACCTACTACTTTTGTATTTCCTGGTAATAATTAATTTATCCCGTACCCAGCTCGTAACAATAGTGTATTCATTTTGCATACATATTTATATGTTTTTTTGGATCTTTCAGTGAGTAAAATGAATTTAAATAAATTAATGACATAGCGAGAAAACGAATTGAGGTGACAGTTATACAGTTTTATAATTGACATTGTGTTCTAACTGTATTCTCCGAAAACTTGAGCAGAGATGTACCTTTTAGTACACCTATATTTTGCCAGTTATGTTTGAGCCTATTGCCATCAACCGGGCACATATGCAGACAGCGGGCAGCTACAGAGAAATTCCAGTAAAGAAAACCCACTAAGACTGCTCGATCTGGGAATCGAACCCAAAACCTCTTGCTCTACAGTAGCGCTTGTAATCACTAGACCAACGAAGCAGTCGTACACTGCATACTAATGTAGTAAAATGCCTAAATTTCTATTCAAATTTCAACATACCTTTGTCTCAGGATCTCTCGGCATCTGTGTCCTGACAAGCCGGGCTGCGACTAGAGGCTCATCTCTCGGTTCAAGCTCGTCACTCTCTGTGACCGCCGGCTCCGACCACGCACGCGCCCGCATCGAGAACTTGTTCTGTGTTCAGAGGGACTCGTTATGGGAGGAAGGGAGGGTGACGACAAAAGGTTAGGGGGCTGGCCGATACTGTTGAACGTATGTTAAGATTTTTTTGATAGCCTTTGGAAGACACCAGACTGTCATTTGTTTTTTGCTATTTTAAAGGGCCTTGCCTTGCACTGGGACAGTGACAGACTGGTATTATTTCATTACCACAGAACTTGGTCTGCTGAAGTTAGACAAGGTAGCTTGAGTCGAATGTTTAAAACACCGAATCTCTGCAGACGTCGCTAGTTCATGTTAAGAATACTAGTTGTCGCGTTCAAAAGTATCAGCAGACAATCAGAGATATTAGAATCTTCATAAAAAGCGGATACCACGTCACAAACACGTTTACAACACTACGTGTGGATGGAGATGAAAGGATTGTGCGGGACATGCAACGTTTAGAAAATACTTCAAATAAAAAGTATTGCACCACATATACATTGCATATTAGTTAGTTTTATTAAATAAAAAAGAGTGGATAGAAGTCCGATCAAGTTCGGCAGACAGATCAGATCAGATCTCTAATGATACGAGCAGGTACGTTAAATAGTTTAATTCGGTCCCAAATATGGTATAGTCCCCGCGCGACTGCTAGTCACCGCCTATGTGAACGGTTAGACGAGGGAGGGCGCCACTGACAAAACTGGCAGACTGAGTTAGCTTGGCCTTTGTCTACCTCCCAGTCTTAACGCTCATATAGCTCAGGCGGTGACTAACAGTTGCGCGCGGACTGTAAGGAACAAATTAATGCGTTCAGTTTTATGTGCGCTGTTCCTTTACTGAAAAGAAGTATTTGCAAGTGGTGCAGTACTTTGTTTGAACGATATAGTATATGTAACATGCAGAAGCTTAGAAGAGATTGTGTAGTATATATTTGTTAATTCTTTTTGGTTTTGCTAGACATGTATGTATAACATTTAGGAATATTAATTAGGGATACAAGATAACGACATATTTTTTTTTTTTAATATTTTTTTTTATTGACCTTGGATATGAAAATGGAGGCTTTAATAAAGAATATGATTTATTGAAACACGGAATTATAACCATGCATATATTATAGATAATTTTGGATAACGGTAGTCGTCTCCTCAACCGTTGGTAGACCAAGGTCGGGATTACATAAAATGGAGGAAAAATATAGGCTGCGATATGCATCCTACCTGAGCCCTCAGATGGCGCTGGCGAAGCTAAAATGGCGGACATGTAACAGATAGCAATGAAGCATTTGTAAAGATGTTTCTGGTCGAAAGACATTGGTAAATAAAACATTGCTTGTGTTTGGAATGATGTGAAACGAGGGAATTAAAAATTTATCTTTATGAATTTAAGATCCATAATTTGGCGATCGTCTAACCAGCATTTTTATTGTCTATTTGAACGTTAGCATAAGAAAATAGTCTTTTTATATATTAAACCATTGTTTTATTTTCAGATAGTTTTTCCTAAAAAGCAGTAGTGTGTTTAAATATTATTCTCAACCAATTACAAGCAAAAAATATAAAACAAGAGACAGAAACATCTTTCGTCTCACTCACTCATACACAGACAAACCCCCTTGGCTACGACACATAACCTCTACATCTATGGGCACTCAACATAATGATACCACTACATCGTGTCAAATGATCTATAGATCGCATGTTAAATACCTTGAGACGGTTCTTTCGGTTCACGATAGCCGAGCGGGCGGGAATTGCCATAGAGGAAAAAACACACATAGACACATATAGTTAGAGATAAAATGGATGCATTCCAGTTTGAGGACGGGTTTTGAAGCGAGCGATGGTCGGGCGACTGTGGGGCAACAGTTGAACGACTTTTGGCCAACAGTAGAGATGATTGCCTTTGTCTTTATAGGCATTTCATTTTGTGATTAGAGTTCAGCTGTAGGTCTAAATTTGATAATTTTAAAAATAACATTACAAATAATACTGCCCTGCTAAGCCCAAAGGCGGTATCTCTGAGATCCACCATTTTAGTTTTTTTTATACCATTCAATAGCTTTAACAATTTCGCATCTAATGGTATAAGCGAAATAGCGCTATCTAACTTAAAACATTTAAAAAAAAACCACTAAGAAATGTTACTGCAAGGACGTCACTATAGTTTTATGTACTTTAGTTGCGCAACAAAACAGTCGCTCGACGATCGCTCGCTCCTAAACCCGAAGCCTTATTAACATAGTTCAGTATTACAGCGATACACCTTACTGGGTACGAAATACAATGATTGTGATGATACAGTCATGCACATAATCTGATGAGGCAGCGTCATTGGAACAAAATAATGTATTATCGATAAAATATCACTACGCGATAGGGTTCGACCACCTTTGAAATGGCTTTTAAGTAAAAATTATATATCTATTTGTAAGTTAGGAAGAAAGAATCATTACCTTGAATAATACTTAGGTAATAGTAAAAACAAAGCGTGGTTCCGAGATGTTTGATTTATCTAAACCGGCACAGATAAAAACGCCAAAGGGAGTATAGCCACGGCCTATACGCAGGCCCGTCGCAATAATTTTATGTCTCAGATTTTAAATTAAAATTAATAAAGTTATTCTCAGTTATCATCATTGCCGAATCCAGTGACTAAGATGATCTTTTTGCCCATTAAAGTTGCGTAGGCGCTCAAGGCAAATAATGTTCTTTTTTAAAGCTGTCAACAAAAGTAATGTGGTTGATTATATTTAATAAAACATTATTTAAAAAAGTTTTACAAAAGTATTACAACAGCAATCGTTATCATTAAGCATAATAACTGATAATAATGATATCATAATTATAATATTACTTTTTTAATATATTTTTTTTTTTTTACTAATTTAACCTTTAACTTTCTGCAGGCTTTCCTAATACGATAATCATAAGAATGAATGACAATTATGACAAGGTATTGATAGATTTCATAAAAAAAAAAAAAAAACTACAATGGGCAAATAAAATATATTACCCACTGAATTCAGCAATAATCACAACTAAAAATAACTATACTAATTTAAATGTAAAATCTGAGATATAAAACATATGCCGGGCCTAGGTTTTTTTTGGCCATCCTCCTTTTTTATAACACTTGAAATGATTTAATAAGAAGGTGGTGGGGACTTAAATTGTTATATTTAACTTAAGTTGTAATAATTAACTTAAGTTGTTATAATTAACTTAAGTTGTTTTAATTCATTGGAATTATCTAGGGTAATTTTTTGACCTACAGAATCTGCTGATAATTTTGCCATTTTTTACACAACAACAGAAGAATCTCCAAAAAGCGTACGTGATATAACAAGTTTTTTTTTTAATTTTAGTAAAACGCCTATGGCACTGCCTCTGCCTATGATCGGAGACTATCATTAGATGTAAGGTCAGAAAATAAAAGATAATGCGGACTCTTAAATATCGACGCATGCTTTTAAATATTATTATAAGTAACTCCGCCTTAAGTTACCAAAGTATTGTGTTCAGTGAGTCTTGTAGTAATTAATATTTCAAATCTTTAAATTATTAATATGTTAGTTTATATGATTATTTAAATAAAAGTATAGAAAAAGATGTTGAATAATGTTAGTATGTTTTTTTTTAATTTTTAAAATAATAAGAAAAATCAATACTGTCAAACAAAGGTGTGGAAAAAATATAAAACCAGTGAATGTGTATGATTTTTTGGAAAATTAAAAAATGTACCAAAAATTACCAATTGCTTGTGATAGTAATGACAGTATTCTGAAATACGAAATCAAAATGTATTTTGAAAGTAGGGTTTTGTGGACATTTTTAGTACAATTTGTTGAACATTATGCACACAGAGTTATTTGTTTGAAACTGTTTAGAGTTGACTGTTGTTATTATTTTCAAAGAAAAAATTAGTTTTTTTTTTTAATTGCCCGAATCTAAAGAATATTTATTAGAGGACAAGTATTGATTAAACTGTTTTAGATAATATGTGTGTAGCAGATGTGGTAAGGCTTTTAATTTGGTTTCACCAACTACATCTCTTAGTGTACCATCGCGGTAACGCATATCTAACCACTTTGAAAACAAAATCCCGTGCACACGACACTTTTTTTTCGTAGGTAAGCGTTAATATAGCGGCCGAGCGCTGCAAGCAAGAACAGTCCTTACAGTGTTCAGATAGGCGTTTCCTCGATAGTACCATGCCGACAGTTGGCAACATTTCTCATATTTTTGTCTCTAATCGTAGTATTCCATTTAGTATTTATGTTATATGGGCAATAAGATAATTATTTACGGTCAGTTTTACAACAACCAACTACGAACAGCTCCAATACAAAAACCAGCTTCCCCCTTCCCCCTTTTACCCCACTTTACACCATCAACAGCAAACTCACCTGGAATTCATCCCACGGTATAGCGTTGCATTCGTCGCTCTTCAGATCGTCGGCCGCGAGTCTAAGGGAAGTCCTGCCGCCGCCGCTCTGCTGCACTATGTGGATGTTGTTGAGACGCCAAGTACTGGTCGATATCTTTGGAGAGGTTTAAAGGTGGTATGTACAAACGGCTTATCCTAACTACTTATGACAAGACTCAATAGTAAATTTTAACTCAAGTGCGACACGACAAATGCTCACGCGTATCAAACGACGTTGTTCACTTGCAAGGAAAAGTACATAAAAAATTATAAACATAATATTTTGAACTTGTGACAAATGTCAGATAGACTCGCGGTTTTTTTTTCGTGACTGTCTCGACGCCGACGAATATTCTATTAAAAAAAAAAAAATGATGATTTAAAATAATGTTTAGATATGCTGGGCGTCATCTCCGTAACAGTTCGATAAGCCCATATATTTCCAATTAGCAAATGGAGATTTTTGAAGTGAAAACTTCTTTAAGCGCGTTGGGCATTTTTGTGATGGGACTAAACCATTGATTTCGCGACGCTGTGACGACACCAGCTTTTGACCATTAAAAAGACATCAACGCGTTGGTTACCGCGGTGTGTAGAGTAAAAGATATCAACGCGTTGATTACGGCGGTGCCGATTTTTTTTTCAAGTTTTCACTTCTGTCGGCACTCCCGGAGTGCCACTGTTTTTTTTTCGTCACTTACTGAATGCCGACGAACATTCTAATAATAAAAAAAATGATGATTTAAAATAAAGTTTGGTTGTGCTGGCCGTCATCTCCGTAACACATTTGTGACAGTTCGATAATCCCATACATTTTCTTAAAGTCTATTTTTGTGTTTGTGCCAGCCAACTGATTTAAAAAAAGCGATTTTGCTAGTTGTAAAGTAAAGAACATACGACATCTCTCCTCCTACAGGAACTGGTGACGGAGTGGTCGCTGGGTGACGAGGATCGCTCCACCACCTCGGCTGCCACTTCAACGCCGACTCCGCTAGACGCGCGACCGTGTTCGAACTCTCTGTGGAATGAAATACTGATGTGAATAAAACATCGTCAAGAAATTGTTGGCCTTCTATACGTGGGAGGCTCGAGTTAGCACACAATGACCATAAAGGCCCAGACTAACAAATCATATGCCTAGCCTTTTTTCAAATATGTCGGGTTCCAGTCTAACTGGTTATTACCAGGTTAATACCAGAGCGACTGCCTATCTGACCTTCACATATCAGTTACTGGGTAACACGATACCCTTGGTAAGACTGGTTGACAGACTTTCGAGCTTCCGACTACTCGTAACGTCAGCCAAAGATCTACGAATGACAGCCGGGACCAACGGACAAGTTTCTAACAGCTTTCCAAAGAAAAGTATGCGTTTCGGCATCGATCACTAGTTTCGGTTATCTTCGTGCTTCCGAATTAGCACGAACTTCACGGCAAAGAGTAAGCCCCGTAAAGGCAATGTATCTAAGTTTTGTACTGCAGCGCTTTGTAGTATAAAACTTAGATACATTAATTCTCAAATTTAATTAATTCTTTAAGTTTTCTCTCTGTCCTACTCCGATCGTCATTTATCATTCAAAAGTTTTATGGAATTAAATAAAGATGTTAATCTATCATTTTGTAAACATGGTAATACCAACCAAATAGGCAAGTACTCCCATGGTTGTAACAGCTCTATATTAGATCTCATCATCGCGCGTTCGTATTTCCGAAGATAGACGATGATTGCCGAAGCGCATACTTTTTTTTGGAAAGCTGTGCATACCTGAATGCCATATCCGCATCATCGGGCGACTCAGCAGCCAACCCGACCACAACATATCTATCGCTGTCAGAGCTTGCAGTGGAAGCCGCGTCGCTTCTCGCGTCGTCGCGAGTTAGCGCGCTGTCTATTGATGTCACTAGAGATGTAAGACCGCGACGCATTGAGGAGAAGCCTGGAAGGTAATGTGTTTAATTGGTAAGTACGGCTGATTTGGAACGTAGAAGAAGAGGCCATATTAAGTTAAATGGAGAGACGATTTTTTGGAACTAAGTTCGGCGGTAGGAGTAAACTGATAGAAATCGTCACGTAACGAAAAAGCGTTATGCTCCCTCTAAGCGACTTACAAGACTTCCACTATCGACTTTTCAAGTCAGAATTTGGTCAAAATGAAAATCGAGTATGGTGATTACGAAAATTTTTCATCATGGGTGTCGTTTTCAAGGTTTTCGAGGGTGCTTAGCCAATAGTGACGTTAAAATGAAAATCCAACATGGCGGCTGCGAACATTTTGTTTTGTTTTAACCGGTTGAATGCCGTAATTACAGAAACAATTAAAAAGCCATTGTGTCTCGCGTGGATCCACTTTCCGGCCATACGAAGGGTTAAATCATACGTGAGCGGGGTCCCCCGACCGCACACGTTTTTTTTTCATTTATATACAAATCGTTTACATTTTTATAAAAGAAAAAAAAACATTTAAAATATAAAAAAAAATATTACTAATATACCTCCAAAAGTCATCCCCGGGCTAGGTGGAGGCGGTTCCTCAATGACGATAGGCTGGTAGACCTCCACCGACGTGGTAGCTAACACACCGCTATCTCGATCCATCATCGACGGCGCCATTGTAGCTTCGGAACCTACTGGGAGTTGGATACGTTAGTACTGACGGTTTATAAAGGAAAAGTAGGAAGCGACGCTTGATTAGAATAGCTGTTTATAATTTTAAAGTTGGGTGACATATGAGTACCAATGTAGTATTTTTAAATCTAGTTTTTAATTTGGGCGACTAAAAACAGCACCAGAATATCTGACTTCAGTGGCCCGATAGACTGTCTACCGCAGCGCTTCAAAAAATCGGTATACTGCGTACACGATTTAGTTTCCAAGTATTTAAACAAATATTGTGTTTTTCGAAAAACTATTTTTTAATACCCAAACATAAAGTTTAGTTTGCGGTACAACTTCAAACAATTTTTAGATTCACCCAGTACTGAAACCAGTACAGTGCCATTCCGAAATCAACTTTATTTACTGAATGGACTTTAGATAATCTGATAACGGTGGCCCGATAGGCTGGATACTACATATTGCTACAAAAAGCTGGGTACAATAGTTGAATAGAATAAAAATGGTTTTCTCTTTTATACCAGTGAACCTGTAGGGCAAAAATTGCCTGCTTGGAAATTTCATGATAGATAGAGACTATGCTTTATTGTAAACCAAATTTCGAAAAAGCTTTTGATTTTTGCGAGAATCTTATTCTAGCCTGTGCAAGTGTGCGAAAAGATAAATAAATAAAAACGAAAATGCAGGCACGCACGTCAACAGTTTTTGCGTAAGCATAGTTATACAATAATGAATAACTGTGAACGTAGGTTTTCTTGACACAAAATAATAATAATAGATTATTCAACAAGGGGATAAAGCAGTTTTCTGCGCTACGGGCGTTATGTTGAAACCCGAGCGTAACGAAGAATTCTAGTACAATCGAGCGCTGCGAGGGAGTTTAGACTTAACTCCTTTGCGAAGCATGAGAGTTAATACTACAATCCTGAGTGCAGCGAGGGAGTTAAGCTCGCCCAAGACCAAGACACCTTTATCCCCGAGGAGAATACTATACTTTCCACACCTTCTGCGACGTAATAAAAAGCGACTTTCCATTACATTTTTGTTAAATTTCTCATAAGAATATTCAGCTGAGGTTCCAAATTTATATCACATTATTAACTAGCGTGTTATAATGAAATTCGATTTACCGAGCAAGTGGTATGAAATGTTAATTCAATTTGGTTTTTCATATTTTGTAATAAGTGCTGTTCAACACATAAAATGGACAATGCAAAATCAATGATTACTTGATGCATATGTATCTGTTAACCGAAAAACTTACTGCAGTTTTCCTCAAGCGGCGTCGACGCGCCTAGCGTAGAGACAGTTTGGTGCTCTGCCCACCGAAAGACGTGGAAATAAATATATGAATAAATAAAATAATTTAAAGAATAAATAACAGAATATTTTAGAAGAAATTGGAAGGAGAAAAAGGCGAGAATCCAATGACTGGTATACATATGGAAATAAGTCTCAGTTTCGTATAGTTAATTGTCGAATTCAGTATTAGTTGCGCCATTAACGATGCGAATTGAGAATGGCCGAGAGCTAATCATGCCTTTTCACTTGCACCTTCAAGACATAAATAATGTGCGAGAGAAAGGGCATGATAAGCGCCTTCCTTAGGTCCCCGGTCGGGGTCAATTCATTTTTCAAATAACAACAACCTATTCTACTATGATTGGTTGTTGTAATTTTCAAGAGTCACAGTGGGAAAGAGATGCAGTTATACTTCCTGTATAGCTTCATCTTTTTCACTCTTTAAGTAATATTAAAATAATACTGCTCTAAGATAGTTAATTGATTCAGGCGTGACCTTGGGGAAATCCATTATAAAATACAATAGGAGTGGATATATTTAGTAACCTGTTCCGCTTAGCTATTTCTAAAGAGTCTTAAAAAAAGGTTTTTTTTTTTAAGCTAAGCGGAACAGGTTACTAAATATATCCACTTCTATTGTATTTTTTTTAAATACTGCTCTATGAGGTGGTGGTACAGTCACAGGTCAACCAATTACTGCAGCTAACCTATTCACTGATAAAACCCTAAATCAAATTTTCAAAAAAGAAAACGAAGATGCAAGAAACCGATTTTGGTTGAACAGAGGGGGATGTTCTAAGGAAGCCCGCAAAATTCAAATGTTCTTACGTTTTTTGCAATTTGCAGGTCAGTATCAGGTTATATGTTGATTAAAATATGATTCGCGACCGTAACAAATATGGCTTTACAGAATACCACAGATTAATACAGATGTTTCACTCTGCAAAATCATTTAATTAAAAAGCGACTCTTGCAACGACACAATAAAGTGTAATTCAGATCGCACAGCACTAATTACCTACAGTTGTATTCACATAGAAGTTGCTTCTCTTTCTAACGCGTAACTCTTAGATCTTCTGACTACGTTACGCTCACTGAATTGGCCCGACAAGACGAGTCCGTCACGTATATACATACAACTCCTTAAGTTAGAATAATCCTCAAAGTCATTCAATAGGATTACATGAGAGAGAGAGAGAGAGAGAGAGAGAGAGAGAGAGAGTTGTATGATTTTTATGAATATAATTCTATAAATAAATAGTTGTACGGCCGCGAATCATATTTTGATCAACATACAAGCTGATACCGACCTGCAAATTGCCAAAAACGTAAGGAAATTTGAATTTCACGGGATACCTTGACGCTTTCACCTTAAATGTTTATAGTTCAACTATTCGTTAGTCCAGTTTTATTTCCAAACCGCTGATCTAATCTACTAGTCATTACTATAATCCGATTTTTCAAACTGTGCGCTTGTCAACGTCAAAATATTACTGTGTATGTAGTTTTAAATGGTAACAATAACAACTTAACGAATAATTTATGATAGAAGTGTGAGACGACACGAGTTGTGTATACCGTATAGAGGCGTTGGGGCACTGAGGAGGTAACTGAGCGGGTGAATTCAATACTAACAACCTCGACTTTGACAGCTTCAGGCACGCAGTTCGAAAAATCGAGTTACCACCACTATTAATAGAGGAAGAATCACTCACCCAACTTCAAGTCCTGTAAACTGGACGAGTCGAGAGGTACACTGTCCAAATCCCTGGAAGACTCCTGTCCGGGGCAGTTGGATGGAAGCACGAAGGTTAACTCCACTGCCGGTACCACTATACCTGCTACTATAGTCCTGAGAAAGGAAACATTTCTTGAATCAAGTAACAGTACCAATAATTATCGGTTTTCGTATATCCTAAGATGCTGCATGCCAATCTGCCTAGCCTTTTCCCAATCATGTCGGGGTCGGCTTCAGTCTAATCGGATGCAGCTGAATACAGTATTTAACATGGAGCGACTGTCTATCTGACCTCCACAGCCCAGTTACAGGGTAACACATTACCCCTTGGTAAGACTGGTTGTTAAACTTTCAGGCTTCTGACGACCTGTAACGACTGACAGAGATCCAAGAATGACAGCCGGGACCAACGGCTTAACGTGCTTTTCGAGGCACGGAGTGGTCTCGGTATGTTAAGATGATCGGGTGATTTTGGATGGGTATCCAAGGACTGACTGCGGCAAGCGTAGGTTAACCTGATCGATGACACATGCGGCTGTTATTACTTAACCACGAGCATTCAGCATTATGAGGGCATATAAATGAATATTATCTATGCTACGTCGAGGTAACAATAAAATTTTATCAGGTTTTGGTAAATGACCTTCGAAGTTAGGTGAAGAAAGCAGATGAGGAATATACAACTTGAGAGGAGACCATGTTTGACATCAATACAATATTAATTAGTTCCTCATTACTTTTCTTTATCAATGAAATAGGCGCTTTATTTTCAATTTCTTACCTTGATGCTTCAACTGAATAATCGAGTATTAACTTAAGCATCTAGATATTTTGTGACTCATCATCATCATTTCAACAGGTCATCGGTTCATCTTCTGGGAGGTCTTCCAACGCTACGTCTTTCGGTACGCGGTTGCCACTCGAGAACCTTTCGGCCCTATCGGCCATCACTTAGAACCTGGATATTCTTTAGATCAAAATCCCAAATCCTGAACCGTACAAAGTTAATGCTTATTAAATTCTTACCCTTCTTCGGCATCCGGCTGCCTCTCAGCATCGTGAGCTAGCCAGGCCGCCATTTCGGAGATCCTCTCCAGCTGCCTCATGAGAAACAGCATCTGGTAGTGGTTCAGCTGAAGACCTGCTAGGCCACAGGTGCGGGCAACTATCCAGATCCGGGAGAAGTTGTCGTCGAAACATAGCTGTAGAAGAAATAAGGGTTTTAGAGTTATTTCTCATCTGATTTTTTTTTTATTATTGATTCTACTCAGGACTTCGAACATGATGAAGCTGCGGATGAGGTTTGCCATACAAAAAGGTACCCAGTGCGAATTTTCACACTGAGTAAGAATTTAGATCATCGACACGTTATTTGCGATTTCAACACTCGCTAACATTTCGATTTTAGCCCGATTTTGTATAATACATATTTAAATTCGATTAGGAGCCGATTCCAATATGCTTTATTAGGTAAATAATAGATTTTGGTTATGACACAGATGAATACAGATTTTTCACTCCGCATTTTAGATATGAAGCTACAAGTACGCGGCGGGCCCGTCTTGTCGGGCCATTTCAGTGAGCGTAACGTAGTCAGAAGATATACGAGTTACGCGATAGAAAGAGAGGTAACTTCTAGGTGAATATAACTGTGACCTGAATTGCACTTTATTGTGCAGTAGCAAGAGTCGCTTTTTATTTAAATGATTATGCAAAGTGAGTGCTGTATTAATCTGTGGTTATGATGACAACGGTTCGTACTGTTGCACATAACTCTTTTAAGATAGTTAATGATTGATTCAGGCGTGACCTTGCGGAAATCCATTATAAAAAGCAATTAATGTGGATATATTTAGTAACCTGTTCCGCTTAGCTATTTCTCAAGTCTTAAAAAGACCCTGAAAGGAATCGACACGTGTTTCACCTTTCAACGAGGCATCCTCAGGATGACGATTGACTTGTCGCGAACTCGAACACGACGTGTTGCCACACCAAGCACTCAGTCTGCGCTCATTCTTTAGAAATAGCTAAGCGGAACAGGTTACTAAATATATCCACATCAATTGCATTGCATAACTCTTATGTTTTGTTTACTCACCCACGCTGTAAGAGGCGTAGCATCCAACAAAGGTGCGGGTTTATTATTGGTAGCCCTAGCGCCACAAAAGTCGGCCCACAGTGGCTCCACTCTCGCACACCATACTGATCTGTTTTCGCGCCATAACAATTCGGGACTGATTGCGGTCCCGCGGTCTATGTCATCTAAATCTGAGGATGAAAGAATTAATAGTTAAAAATGTTCTCTAATTTGATGCCCCACATTTCCATCTGATGAAATTAAGTGCCAATTTCAGCACATTTAAACTGCGTTCAAAAGCTCGTCAGTGTCAATATACCGTAACAATGACGACACTGACAGTTTTTTTTACGCGGTTCAGAAGTGCTGATCGTGAACAGTTTCATTGGAGAAATCCGTTCTAAATGTTCAAATCCTAAACTTTGAAGTTCATTTTATGACTGTTTTTAGACTAATTGTTCTAGTGCTTTGTAGTCACAATAAATAAGTGTACGGGCTTTAACACCCTCGAAAACCATGAAAACGACACCCATGATGAACGATATGAAAATTTTCAGAGCCGCCATCTTGAATTTACATTTCGACCCCATTATCGGCTTTAATACATTCAAAAATCATGAAAACGATACCCAGGATGAAATATTTGAAAATTTTCGGAGCTGACCGACATCTAGGATTTACATATTGACCGAATTCACACTTTCTTTCTCTCAGTGCAGTGAACTCGGGCCGATATGTACAATTTTATCCCACGATACTGTAATCACTTTACTCTTGTTTTTTTCTGCTGGCATTCTCTCTCTCTATCTTTCTCTTTGAATTAGAAGAACACAGTCGCAAGTACACTTTTTAACGTGAACATTTCTGAAAGTTTAAAAGCCGCGTTAAAGAACTTCGTTTAAAAAAATCTATAAATATAACTAGCGAAATGTGGGTGTGCTCACCTCTGACTACCCTTGCAATGCAGGCGTAATTTGAGTGTAGTTACTGGAATAAATCGAGTTTTTGTTTGTTTTAATATACTTACTGTCAGCGTGCAATATAAACTGTTCGTGTATAGGATCCATGTCGTCGTGCGCGCACGGGAACTGGCCGGCGGGCGGCGCGGCGCGGCGCAGCGCCGACAGGATGGCCGCGAGGTCGGCGCGGGTGCCCGCGGAGCCTGCAACGAACACGGCCTATAGCCTATCGGTATTTAGCCTGGATCTTTAATAGGATGAAGTAGGAAGAAATTGAAGAATCTTCTGAGAAGCTGCCTATGATTGGTCGATTTTGAGGTTACTAACTTTTTGTCCAAGTAAACTATATTTACAGCATTATTGCTGTAACATATAAATTAGGTTTTAAAGCTTATATGAACAGTTAACATACGTGAAACGCCATGACTGTAATGTTCTGCTAAGCTCTGCATTTTTGTAACTGTCATTCTTCCAGCATGACTAGCATGACAACCATAGAAACGGGTTTTGTCTACGGAAGAATAGACAAAATGACAAATTGTGATTGTTTATCTGTCATTTTGTCTATTCTTCCGTAGACAAAACCCGTTTCTATTGTGATCATGCTAAGCGTGCAGTATATTTGATTGTTTCTGATAATTTTCGCAAGCCCATAGTTCATGGATTCTTGGAATTCCTAGGCTCTATAATACAAGGGTGTATTTATAGAGCCTAGGAATTAATATCCATAATCTTTCGCTCAATTTTTTCAATATACAAGTTGTGATACTTGCTTTCGACAATTCTTGTAAACGACGCTGTTTCAGACATGTACTGTTTAACTATTTTGTTCACCTTTTTTATATCAACCTCATACCGGACTTATTCTGTTGTTCTCTGAGTGAATTTACAAAGAATGCATTGTTTGTAATTAGTTTTAATATTAGTATATATTAAGTTAGGATAAGCGCATTTATCGCATTGGGTTATCCTGTAAATGTAAGTTGATAAATAAAAAATAAATATATAAAAATATTTTGGATAAGTTTTCAGTTTTCTACAAGTATTGTGTACAGCTTAGCGATTTAAGGCCGCGTCCTATTTAAAACCGATCATCGCAAGAATACGCGATCGGTCGCCTGCATATGTCACTTTTGTTCGGAAAACCGGATAGCGCCCTCTGTCGGTTTCATGGCTTTGTGCAACCGCCTTACATTTTCCAGCGGTATGCATTATAGACCCACAAAAAAGAAATAGTACTCTTACATAGTAAGAAGTAGTACAGAAGAACTTTGTTAACAATGTAAAAAAAACTAACTGGCTCTAGGAGATTCCCGCACGTTGGTAAGCGTAGCTCTGGCGGTACAAATCTGTAGCTCTTTGGGACGATCACGCTGTTGGGAAACATGTTCTGAACCCGCTTCTAACACGACCTGTGAACAATAGGAATATACAATTATGTTCATCATATCCACGGTTATTCCGCAGCAGAACTGGATATAACTAGGAAGACAGAGAATTGTCAGATGATGCCTGATTTATTGCGAAGAATTTGTGAATACTTTACTTCCAGATTACGCCTTGTACGCACCAGCCACGGAGGCCACACGCCCGAATTCATTAATCTTATTCAAACATTAATGCCATAAAATTTTCTGTCAAATAAAGCCAATTTTATGGATATTAAAAACATTTTTCTGTTTTATTTTAAACTAAAGCGAAAAAAAAAAAAAAATTGGCAATTACTTCCATGGTTGTAACAGCTCTATATTAGATCTCATCATCGCGCGTTCGTATTTCCGAAGATAGACGACGATTACCGAAGCGCATACTTTTGTTAGGATATCCGTACCTTAGGCATGATGGCCTCGCAGCGCACGTCCATGTAGGCGGGCGGCGCGTGCTCCATGTTGTCGCGCGTGTCGTCGTCGCGCGGCACCACGTGCGGCAAGAACGCGCCCAGCCACACCACGCTGTTCACGTCCACTGACACCAGCACTGGACTTAGTTGCACGTAAAGCTTTGGGGCTGGTACTGTTGAAAAACGTTATTTATGTTAGTGACAATTTTTTTGTAGAAGGTTTTCTTTCCATTTTTTTTTAAGATAGCTAGTTTTTAAGATTTACGCTTCTGTACAATGGACAACATGAAGTCATCACTTCATATTATAAAACAAAGTCCCCCCTTCGCATCTGTCTAAACCAAAAACTACCGAAAGGATTTTCATACGGTTTTCACCAATGGACGAAATGATTCGTGAGGAAGGGTATAGGCTATTTAACATCACGCTACGACCGTTAGGAGCCGAGCAAAAAGAAAAAAGTCAGCGCGCGCGGGCAGTGCGACGCGGTAGGTCGAGAACCGAGAGAGTTTATATAAAAATATGGTTGTTATTTTAGTATTCAGGGTGAAATTGAATTCATGGGCAACCTCTTAAGGGGTCATTGTACTCATCATTATGAATAACTTTCACTATAGGAGCAACCCTGAAATCAAGAAAAAAAATCAGCTGGTCCCGACATTTATTTTAGCATAGCTTCGTCAAAATGTAGGAAACAGCAGATTTTTTTTGCGATTTCAGTATTTGTCCCATAGTGAAAGTTATTCATAATGATGAGTTTAATGACCCCTTACGAGAATGCCCATGAATTCAATTTCACCTTTTTTTTTTTTTTTGTGTGGGAAATCATCAAATAACTTCTCCCGCTCTGGGCGGAGCGGGAGGGCGTGTCAGACTCTTACTGACTAAAACCCACCCGTGTTCCTTCGATTGCCCTGTTGCCGGGGGCTACGATCTCCCTTTCGGTTTTCTTCGCAACCCCGGATTCAATTTCACCCTGATTGTGTATCTTACGTCTTCCGTGCAAACGAAGTCGCGGGTAGAAGCTATTGTTTTATAAAATCTGTATTTAGTCAACTTTATTACGAGAAAGAATACAATAACCTTGTTATATGTTAATTATTAACAATTATTCTTGGTAAATAGACGTTGTAATTTTAACCAAACATGTGACGTCATTTTATTCTTTGCTCGCATGCGATAGAACTGCGGCAGTCGCAGTAAGAACCGCATGCGGGCAAGCAGGCATTACTCAATTACTTTTTATTTCGAATCTCACAAAATTGATTGCAATTTTGTGGGATGCTTCTTCCGACCACCTTGTAGGCGTTACACGCATGCACGCACTAGAATTTATGCTCATTAAGATTAAGAGCATTTGAATGAATACTAAATCAATACAAAATTCTGGAAGATACGGAACTACTGATCTTATTCCATTTTTTTTTTTTTTCAGTAATGGGAAGCTATAGTATTGCCGAGTGTCATCGTTACTAATATTATAAATGCTAAAGTGAGTTTGTTTGTTTGTTACGCTTTCACGCTAAAACGGCTGAACGGATTGGGATAAAATTTGGCATATGGGTAGTCCATGATCTGGTTTCGAACATAGGATGCATTCTATCCCGGTAGTACATTCCCATGGGATAATTTCCGACATCCACGCGAGCGAAGCCGCGGCCAAAAGCTAGTAGGGTATATTTTAATAGATAGTTAATTGATTCGGGCGTGACCTTGCGGAAATCCATTATAAAATGCAATTGATGTGGATATATTTAGTAACCTGTTTCGCTCAGCTATTTCTAAAGAGTCTTAAAAAGACCCTGAAAGAAATCGCGCAGACTGCGCTCAGTGCTTGGTGTGGCAACACGCCGTGTTCGAGTTCGCGACAAGTCAATCGTCATCCTGAGGATGCCTCGTTCAGAGGTGACACATGTCGATTTCTTTCAGGGTCTTTTTAAGACTCTTTAGAAATAGCCAAGCGGAACAGGTTACTAAATATATCCACATCAATTGCATTTTATTTCAATGGAAGTTAGTTAATTATAAACTACTAACCAGGGAAGCAAACATCTCCAGGATAGTAGAAGAAAGTAAGTTCTGCGTGCAGTAACCCGGCGTCGCCAGGAAGAGTGGCCTTCTCAGCGCTGACTAGAGCACGAGGCGCCTCGCGGGATCGGGAGCCTGTTGATACCTGTAATGTGAATATATTATGTTGAAAACTACGAAGAATTTGTTATTTTATTAATTTAATAAATGAAATGAAATGAAATTGTTTATTCTGTAAATAGGATATCGGAATCACTTTTACACGTCACAGAAAAAATTAAAAATTAAAATAAGCTAGTTGAGTTCGGCGTTTCCTATCTGACTACTCTGAGAAGAAAGGCCGAAACAAACTCAGAGGTCACAGTCTCTTTTAAAGTCCAGACATAATCTTGGTCAGGCCATATGAGGACCATGTAGATTAGTGTCTGAAATGGTCTTTTGAGGAAAGAACCACACAGATTTGAGTGGACCTGTCAGTGCAAGCATTTGTCAGTTATCGTGGAGCTCAACTCAGAACTTAAGGAGCTCAACTCGACGAACAATACCAAAGAAAGGACATTTGGGTAGGCCGCATAAACTACTCAAACTGCCAGACCATAATTAAAACTAACTGAAAAATGAAAATAATAATGATATCCACATAGTCCTCACATTCACAATAATTAATTAAAATAATATAATACTTTACAAAGTAATCATGTCATTTTGAATATCAATGTCAATGTGTATATAAAACTGGTATATTTTGATGATTTTACAAAATAATTAAAATGTTAAGTTTTATCACAAGGCTTAGCAGAGCGAGCAGTTCAATCCCATGCTTTTTTATCTTCTAAATAATCTGAAATTTTATAATACCCTTTTTTACAAAGTTTGGTTTTAATACAGATTTTAAATCTATTAATGGGTAAGTTTCGAATATCAATGGGAAGTTTTTTGTAAAAGCGTATACATTGACCCATGAACGAGTTGCCTACTTTGTGTAGGAAGAGTGTAGGGGGTTCGTGGAATAAAAACTGTCCGCACACTTGTTAAAACATTTTAATGTTAGTAGAACACACAGTTTACCCAATGTTTTAAAATCTTAGGTAGAGGAAATTATAATCCTATCAAAAACATAACGTAAAAAAATTGAAGTCTCGCAACGGAGTTCTTCTACCGCAAAAATCAAGTCTGTTAATTTTATTCAGTACCAATATATTTGTCATCTTTATTTATTTAATGAATAGAATGACTTGGTCATCGCACAGCAACATAATCACATAAGAGTCCTCTACTATTAGCCCGCCCCTTTAATGTTGCTTATTCCCAAGGTGAGATGTCAGATGTAACACATCATATGCGACTACTGTGAGGCTCGCTAGTTTTTGTAATGCTAAAGACGCTGTTAAATTGATAAATTAGCTTTGCTTACCTTTAGTGTCCGACCGAAAAAAAAATGGAATCCAACGCGCCGAACATGACCGATCACAGCGCGAGAACTCCCGAATGCTGTTTTGGTTTCGGTCGAGTTTCGGCAAAAAGACGAGTTTCGGTTTAGTTTCAGTTTCGGCGGCAAACCTGCAAACTACGACCGAAACCGAAACTACATTCGGGAGTTCTCTCGCTGTGATCGGTCATGTTCGGCGCGTTAAATTCCATCCAAGCGAGTAAGCAACGAAGACATTTTGCCGCGTCCACGTGCCTAATCATGTCGTGACTGGCTTGTGTTTGGAGTTCGTTTTATTTGTTGTGAATTTTCGTGTGATTAAAAAAAAAATAAGACTGGCTGATCATAATAACGTTTTCTTTATTTATCCCTCAAAACATGATCCTTGTAAGGAAGTTTCGGCTTCGGCCGAAACTGAGACTGTTGCCGAAATTCGGTTTTGGTTTCGGTCGGACACTACTTACCTTATAAACAGTGAAGTCGTCTATCCTAAGTACTAGGCACGTGGTCATCAGCTTGCCAAGTTGCTGCAGGATGCGCGTTCTAGTCGGCGATGCTGCAAATAGAGACGATATTAGGCTATTTTTCGATATTTTATTGACAAAATGACTTTATTTAGAGCCAGAGCGATGCTTACACTGTTTGTCTACCGTACCGTGTACGGGACGTCAACGAGAAACGTGACCGTAGTAATGTACTGTCGCTATTTCGGCGTCCTCATATCGTTCTCTTTGACGTTCCGTTCACGGCGCGGTGAACAAACGGCCTTAGGGCCGGTTTCTCGAACGAAAATTCTTCGAGAATTATCGCAAAATTCATGAAACAAGTCTAGCGTGCGTCAACTGCTGCGATTGGCTGTTGATAAATTATTCAACCAATCACAGTAGTTTATGCGCGCGATTTTTTATTATAATATTAGTACTTTGTGAGGCAGTAGAGTTAGTGGACGGAGCATTGGAAGCACTTGATTGTGTCGTTGCCTGCTTGCGTTTGATGCCGGTTGAGACTAGCTCTTATATTATTGGCATTAAGGTTTAAATTTCAATGACTGACTTTAGTTAATTGTTACCTTGTGAGGCAGTAGAGTTAGTGGACGGAGCATTGGAAGCACTCAATTGTGTGATTGCCTGCTTGTGTTTGATGCCAGTGGAGACTAGCTCCTATTTTATGGCATTAAGGTTTAAATTTCAATGATTGACTTCAGTTAATTGTTACCTTGTGAGGCAGTACGGTTAGTGGACGGAGCATTGGAAGCACTCAATTGTGTGATTGCCTGCTTGTGTTTGATGCCAGTGGAGACTAGCTCCTATTTTATGGCATTAAGGTTTAAATTTCAATGATTGACTTCAGTTAATTGTTACCTTGTGAGGCAGTAGGGTTAGTGGACGGAGCATTGGAAGCACTCAATTGTGTGATTGCCTGCTTGTGTTTGATGCCAGTGGAGACTAGCTCCTATTTTATGGCATTAAGGTTTAAATTTCAATGATTGACTTCAGTTAATTGTTACCTTGTGAGGCAGTAGGGTTAGTGGACGGAGCATTGGAAGCACTTGTGTCGTTGCCTGATTGCGTTTGATGCCGGTTGAGACTAGCTCTTATATTATTGGCATTAAGGTTTAAATTTCAATGACTGACTTTAGTTAATTGTTACCTTGTGAGGCAGTAGAGTTAGTGGACGGAGCATTGGAAGCACCTGATTGTGTCGTTGCCTGCTTGCGTTTGATGCCGGTTGAGACTAGCTCTTATATTATTGGCATTAAGGTTTAAATTTCAATGACTGACTTTAGTTAATTGTTACCTTGTGAGGCAGTAGAGTTAGTGGACGGAGCATTGGAAGCACTCGATTGTGTGGTTGCCTGCTTGTGTTTGATGCCGTTAGATACTGGCTCTTCAGGCTTCTCTGGTTGACTTGTCTGTAAAATAATAGCGAAATAAGAGCGACAATTTAAAATATTAATTATTATTATTAACTCAAAGAGCAGTGGCTTTTTATGTAAGTTCCAATCGTCGCTAGTCAAAAATAAAAATAAAATAACCATAAAAAGTGTTCGATCATTGTAAGGTACGAAAGACGTCAAAAAAAAGTGTATTAACTCTATTTGCTGTCACAATATAGTATTGTAACTGAGTAGCTGTTTTCAGAATTAGGGTGCGTTTCCACAGAAGCTAATCTCCGCTGGTCTCCGCTTCAGCAGATTAGATTAAGAAACCCACCCTTAGTGTAGTAGGTTTCTAGTATATAAAATAGTTCTATTTTTCTCCACATATCTTTGAACAGACATTAATAAATTATGCATTCTTTTCATACCTTAGTACTTGGCGTAAGCGGCCTCGGGTCTAGGTTCTCAAGTAGTGTTGTACAAAATGATGACAGCGCTTGTGATAGCCACTGACTGTGCGGTGTTGCTGCTTCTCTGCAAAGCATAATATACAGAGTGAGACAGCGTTATCCCGCGCGAGCTGGCAACGTCGCATTTATAGAGGTTTTTCATCATAATTTAAATAAAAATACATTTTTTGTTCAACCAAGCACTAGATCTTTGAATTTTATAATTATTTTTAACATTTACTCTACAGTAAATAAAAATACATAACATAACATCACGCCTTTATTCCCTGAAGGGTTAGGCAGAGGTGTACCTATAGAACACCCACATTTCGCCAGTTATGTTTAAGTCCCACGTAATAGGAGGCGAGCCTATTGCTATCAACCGGGCACAAATCCAGACACCGGGCTGCTACTGAGAAATTCCAGATGGAAAACCCAATAACACTTTGCCCGACCCGGGAATCGAACTCAGGACCTCATACTCAGCAGTAGCGCTTTGCGACCACTACACCAATGAGGCAGTCAAAGTATTACGACTAAATAAAAATATTTAATCGTAATACTGCAAATAGAAAATAATTGACAATATGACAACTTTTATGACTAAATAACAAAATAACTGTTAGCATAGAGTAGAGTTATAAATAACTATTTCTTTAAAAAAAGTGTACATCTGTGGAAAAATAGTGTGCCTCGAAATATTTAAAAAGTATCTATGTTTTTTTAAATTATACCAAAAAAAAAGACATAATTGTGAAGTAAATATATTAAACTTAAAAATTACGAAAAATAAATAGTACTAATCTTATTAAAAAATATTTTTAATAAACTCTTTTAAAACCATGTGTTATGTCTTCCATACAAAATCAAATTGCAACTCTACCTACCTCATACTTGTTAAACTTTATAAAATACATTATGTCACGTTAAAATTGTGCATTTTTGTGTTTTTATCTTGATTAAATGTAGTTTCTGTATTAAAGTGATTTTCTATGGGGCTTCATAATAAAAATTGCGAAAAATAAAATGAGTCATATCCATTAACTTTTTAGTTACGTTTTATTTCTACTTCCACGTAATTTCTGAAAGCCTCCGTTAAAATTTTAAGACGAACCACACTAGATTCTTTCTGATGGGTTGTTGGTCTGGCGTCTCCGCCATACATTTTTGCGAAAGTCAGTAATGAACGTGTTGTGTAAGTGAGGTTCTACTTTTTCGCTACAGGATATAATTTTTTTTTTTCTCAATACTGTAAATCTTGATTAATATATCTTACTGTAATGGTACGAATATTTAAGCTTATATATTATTTGCAGTTTCAGGTTATAACAAATCATTGAGTTCTTAGAACCCTATTTAGTCTAATTGTTATAATAATTTCGTTTTTTATGAATTTCGTTACGTTACGAAAATAATAATATAGGGCTGGGTGTATACGGTTACAACCAGCTTAAGCATACTTAACATTCACTGCCAAATTCAAAATTATTGTTACGAATTTGGCAGTGAATGTTGAATATTATGTAGTTTTACGTTTACTATTTAGTTATTCTAGGACTTGTCCGTAACAATATTTTCGTTGCGTAAATTTATTTTGATAAATATTCAAATACTAATGATCTAGTGCTTACCTGAAAAAAAGAACTTAAAACTGGTATTAGCGCCATCTGTATTCTATAGCCAGCACTACGGCGCGAGCATGTCGATGACACGAATTCATAAGTTTATCCCCCACCAAAAATCGCACAACGCGCCTAAGGAAGTTTTCACTTCAAAAAGAGTACTTTACTTTTTACTTAAATTTAAACCCTTTAGAAATGCGATGTTGCCAGCCCGTGCGGGATGAACGCTCCTAAGCGAAAGTTGAAAAGGTGTAACATGAAACTATGAGAGTCGGAGAAGAGTGGTCAAGGGAGACATGATCTCGATTTTGGAGATAACCTTTAACCTTTCAAAATAAACAATTATTTCATAGTTTTAGTTGAACAGGTTTTCTTCAAAGACAATGTATAAGCTGGTTTAGTCTGGTCTAATCAAAACATGAATAAGTAGCACCAGTTTTTTTCGAAAACCATATAATTCTGTACAAGTCGTGCCATTAAAGTTGAGACTTGACGCACCGCGTGGTTTTACTTACGCAGTAGACGATTTATGGGTCTCTTTAGCGGTGTACTAACTGCCGCAGGAGGCGACGCCCTGGGCGTCGGGAATCGCAGGCCGATTTCCGGCCATCGTAGGCGCGGGCTTGCGGACGGTGAGCAATGGGTAGCTCGCCGTCCGATAAGGACCAGGGCCGGGTCGATGGCGCGTTGTGTTCTACGCGCGCCTCAAAGAGATGTCAGCAGAATTGACAGAGTCCGTTACGGCCGACGCTTGCCGGGGGTACAAAGAAAACCGAAAGGGAGATCGTGGCCCCCGGCAACAGGGCAAGCGAAGGAACACGGGTGGGTTTTAGTCAGTAAGAGTCTGACACGCCCTCCCGCTCCGCCCAGAGCGGGAAGAGTTATTTGACAATTTCCCACCCAAAAAAAAAATAGGTCCCCGCCGGGGCGTTATCGGGGCGGCGGGGGCGCAGTCAAGTCTCAACTTTAATGGCACGACTTGTACATATCATGTTTTGGATAAACCACACCTGTATTATGTTTTATCGCAGAATCATGTCAAATACAATTCATAAAAAAGGGTTTTATGGCAAACTAGATTTCTAGGTTCTTATAGGCTCGCCCCCTATCACATAAGACTTAAATATAACTGCAGAAATCTACCCACATTTCGCCAGTTAAGTACGGACATATCTCCGTCTAAGCCTTTGGGGAAAACATGCGTGATGTTATGTCATGTTGTTAGTCTTCTAGAGACTTACCTATAACCTCGCCAATGTCTTCTATCATCAGACGCCTTGTGGTAGGGGAACAGGTCTGCTTGCATGCTGACCAGCGTCACTTGGAGTGCACCGCCGTTGGCGAGGGATGGCTTTTCTGATCGGCCCACTGTACATAAATATGAGCAACTTAATAAACATGAAAGGCATGAAAAATACAATACAAATACATGAAAATATTGGTTGGAAATGTGAGCTCACAAGGCAACTGGCAAAAAACTTAACTTGCGAGGCCGCCATTACACTTTTGTAAGTTGCTTACGTAAACTTTATGTACAGTATTTCTATTTTATTAATGTCCCTCGGCAAACTCCGTGTTTCGTCATTCGTCGGATTTCTATCAGTTGCCCTTTGCACTTGGTAGAGACCGGACGCTCTCAATCGACTTGGAAGTATATAGAGTTGTTAATACTCTTTTGACTTAATGTAATTTATTTAAAAAATGGAAGGAAAGCTGCCAAAGTCGCAGGCACGACAGGAAAGGAAAATAGTTTTACAGCTCTGTATAGTCCACACGGAAATCAAAACAAAACAACAATAAAGTACTTAGTTCTGAATTCAAATGATTATACACGATAAATCTAATAATTGATGGACATGGAAATTAGCATTCGTTTGTATTCGAAAATGCGATGATTCCCGAGGGACATTAACAAAACAGAAATACTGTAAGTAACTTATGATTGCGTAAGATATAAGAAGAAATTACGATAAGCTACTTACAAGAGAGTTTACTATTATAAATTTATCGTAAGTTAGTTAAGTAAGCGACTTACGTGAGGAAAACTTACAAGTATAATGGCGGCCTAATTCTAGTGAAAGTTCTTAGAAAAATTGAACATTAACTTAGTCATCATTGAGAACTGCAGGCCTTTTTTTATTGAAAAATACTGTTTAGCCAGCAAACGTTTCTTTACAAAAAAAACGTTACGTTTTATATCTTAAATAAAACGGATAGAGGCCATGAAATTAGATAAACTGACTTCTCTATTTTAAATAAATTGACAAATGTTTTAAATTCTAGGTTACTGGGCTGTGGAGGTCAGATAGGCAGTCGCTTCATGTAAAATACTGGCGTTCAGCTGCATCCAGGTAGACTGGAAGCCGATCCTAACACAGTCGGCAAAAGGCTAGGTAGATGAAGATGCTCTAAAATCCAGATGAATATGTTCTCTTCTTCGTAGTTACACTCTGCACTAGTCTGCTTAAGAGGCTGTTTACTTACATCCTGGGCGCCAGGAGGTGGTACGATGTCTTTCTGACGTCATTAGTGCAAGGATTAGAAGGAATCAGGAGGAATTATCACTTGCTTCAAAACGGTGAAGGAAAACATCGTGAGGAAACCGGCATGCCTGAGAGATATTTCTCGACGGCATGTGAAGCCAAGTTAGAGGCCCATGGGCGGCTTTATAACCCTGACACCAGGTTAAACACTAATCACATGAAAAGAAGAAGTGGTAGGATTTTGCTACCTGTCCTACTGGTCATGTTGAACACTTACAGCTTGGATCATCAGCACAGATGCAGGTCTATCCTCGGCGCCAGCAAGTGGTACGAAGTCTCTCTGACGTCATTCATGCTAGGATGTTGCTACCTGTCCTACTGTTCATGTTGGACACTTACATCCTGGATCATCACACAGATGCAGGTCTATCCTCGGCGCCAGCAAGTGGTACGAAGTCTCTCTGACGTCATTCATGCTAGGATGTTGCTACCTGTCCTACTGTTCATGTTGGACACTTACATCCTGGATCATCACACAGATGCAGGTCTATCCTGGGCGCCAGCAGGTGGTACGAAGTCTCTCTGACGTCGTGTTTAGCGAACATTCGTGCTAAGATGTCACGCTCGCCTGTTGCTGATCTGCTGGATATCTGTTCCCGTGGTTCTTCGATCTGTTAAGACGTATATCAATGATTGTATGGTCTATTGGTGAATATGCCTCAGTGCCTAAAATAAATTAAAACAACGCGTCAAATAAAGAACTTAAAGGTTTATGCACACACGTCAGTCACATCAATGTCAAGTCACCGATCAGTGTCGTCAAAAAATATAATTACTAGAGATGGGCCGAATGTGGTTTGAACCGAATCCTAACTTCGGCCGAACATTCGGTTAAAATGAAAAGTTCAAATTAACAAACTTATGCCAGATAAGGCAGAGTCTTCGGTGTTTTTGCACCTGCTTCTAGTAAATTTTAAATATGAGTAAGTAGATAGATGAGAAAAGTTTGTTTAATTTGATTTTTGAAAAAAAAATACCCTTTAATTGTAATAAAAAATACTTTGTTAATGAATGTTTAGTTTGTGTACAAAAAACGTGATTTTTTTATTCAATTTACGAATTGTAATCCAGATGTTTGTTAGAAGAATACTAAGCTTATTTCATTTTTGTACTATTATGTCTAATTACTTGGCAGAGATTTTCAAGACTGATAAAAAGAACTGATTTAATTTAAGGTTTACATTTACAATGTTCCCAACTAAAATAAATGACCATGAGTGAGTAAAAGACATCATTTTATTTTACAGTAATGCTATTCTAATTCTATTAAATTTTAGTCAAAATAGTGCTAGTAGGTATTATTTTTCTTGTGCCGAATGTTCCTGAACCGAATTTCGGCCGAATGCTGAAGTTCGGTTCAAGCTGCCGAAATTCGGGTGAACCGAATGTAAACCAAATTTCGGCCCATTCCTGATAATTACGTAAAGTTGTAGGACGTTGGTTACCTATATCAGTCACGTCACTACCGGAGCGACTCAGTCGACATCGCGTTACCGGCAAGTCAAAACTTGTAATTGCTACTAACGAAACATGGTTATAGATTTTTTTTTTTGAGCAACTATGGCTGAAAGACTGACTATTTGTTCACACACGTCCCTGAAATTGACGTGACTGATCGGCGATTTGACGTTGACGTGACTGACGTGTGTGCCTTAAACCTCAAAAGGCTTTTAATTTGACGCGTTTTTAAACTTTGATAAAGAGGTCTCCCTTCCACCCATCTCTTCATTTTCTTTTTTCATTATCAAGAGTTGAAAAATTTACATCAAGATCTTAGGAGGTATTTAAAAAAATTGATTTCTGATTTTTGCCAGAAAACATCTCTTGCCAAACATTGGCAAGCCACAGTCAACTTTAAACCTCTGGATTCAACTGCAAATGGGATTTCATCAAGAGATACATGTAAATTTGTTTTCTACATTTTATAGACATGATGCGTTTTCACGATCTTGTTGTTTTCGGTTTTAACCGGTCTTCTTCTACTAACTTTTGTACGACCTTACGAAATTTGGTCTTACCTTCCTCAAAGCCTTGATCCTGGTAGCAGCAGCAGTAGCCTTCTGCACGGGTTTAGCGAGCGCAATGGCGCACGCTAACATAGCGCGCATCTGTCCGTCCGTCAGAGCCCACGCGAGCGGCTCCGGACATATCGCGAGACGAGACCCTATCACTGCGCAGTCTGTAATATAATGAAATATTTGGTTTTATAATAAAATTATTATCATCATATCAGGCTAAAGACGTCCGTGAAGCATCGCCACAAGGACCGGTTCTGCACTGCTCGCATTCGGCAGATTTTCGTGACCCTTCCGTTAATTGATATCAGCGACGCGGTCCCGAACGGCGGTGCTTTGGCAAGCCAGGGGCAGTAGCGTTCGCCGCCGCGACCAGTACAGACCGAGAGCGAAATGTCTTTATCAAAGTTATCTCGATATTGCTCGGAGAGTAGTAGTTTTTTGGTTCAAGACGTAATATTTAGGTTACAGGCTACTTATATCCAGATTTTTTTTCGATTAAACCCGAATGTGTGGAAACCTTTGATTATATTCTTATGAATATTCAACCGTACACATTGTAAACAGTACACTTTGTAAAAAAGCATATTACAAATTAGAGGATTATATCCAAGATAAGAGTGCTTGGAAACATGCTGGTCCTGCTCCATAGGACAATTTAGAATCAAGACAAAATCAAACAGGTTGCTAATTTAATTGCAAAATTTATAATTTTGTGTTATATGACATTGATTTTACATTCTGTGATTACTTCCTCACACACTGACTTATTAAATTTAAAAAACATTAGGAAAATCGTCTACTTTTACAATGTTTGTAAATATGTGCGCACCATGTATCTGTCACATAATTAAATTATCTGTCGTTGCTTCATTTTTAATTCTTTTTACCTATTGTGATATAGTAATTTTATTCTAGTAATTTTCATCTTCACATATAATTATTTAACTAATGTACGTACTTATACAAACTATTGTAAAACATTTTAAAAGAGTAACGGTGGAGTTTCTTGCACATTCTTCTCCATACGAAAACTACCTTTTGGAAGGGGCGACTAGAATCAATTATATTATTTTGTAAATTTTGACGTTCAAAAGTGACATACAATTTGAAATAAATGATTTGATTTTGAACCAGGACTGGAAAAAAGATCAATAAGATAGCTGGCCGAGCTAGTATTTCGGCATTTTTTTCGGTGAATACAACTAAACTAGTTTGGTTTCTGCACTATTCGCCACGTCTGTCGATCGACACCGTGGCATGCACCTTACTCATGAGCGCTTATCCTAAAAGTTGGCAACGTTGCAAATAGCTGTCAAATATTTACCTGTTTTGATTAATTTGCCAATATTACACATTATGATTGGTACATTTATTTTAATCGCTAGACGCTTCGCCGTTCGCACCGCGCGAATATTCGCTGCAGAGAATGTACCGTGGACAGGCTGTTAAGATTCTATTTTATTTTCATAGGTTACAATATTATTTGCAAAAACCGAGTGACCGTGCCAACAGTGCGTGTAACTTTAATCTTGAAATAAGTTTTACAAAATCGGCTGTTCGACGGACATTATAGTCACGGAAATAAGGTTTAATATTGCACGTACCTGACAATCTCTTCTTGATAACAATTCGACAATGTGTGTTCCCCAATAGAAGTCGTAATGGTGGAAGATTGGCGTTGGCTGCCCCGTGGGCTCTGGCTTCTATGCGGGCGCTTTGCCATTCTAACTCCTATTATAAGAAAATAAGGTTTAATATTGTGTGACACGTAACAATCCATCTGGCGGTAGAAATAAGTAAATAACACCCATAAGTGTATTATCAGTATTTTCGAAAATAAGCCTTAACAGAAGCACTTTAAGATTCAATATAGTATATAGATTTACCTTAAAAATAAGCAGTTGTCCCGTGTCAGGCGATTTGATTCTAGTCAGTCTTAGGTCTCCCTTACGACCGTCAGGCGTTCGGGACTCCACAGTCACTCTTGAGATCTGTAACAAGTAACTCATTTTATAAATGTTTTTTTTTAATTCAGAAATTGTCGAACATAATCCGTCTTGTTACAAAACGAGTTCTAACTTTGGTCAAACCTTTCAGTCAGTTTTTGTATTTCCAACCTTATTCCTACTGAGGTAAAGTTCTAAATACAAAATTGACCACTTAGGCTCGGGTTTAATTTTTTTTTTGAATTCGATCCTTATTTAGACTGAGGTAAAGTTCTAAATACAAAATTGACCACTTAGACACGGGATTAAAATCAGTTTTTGAATTTAGAACTTAAACAGTCGTTATAAAGTACGAAATACAAAGAAAGAAAGAAAGAAAAAACGTTTATTTGCGGTAAACATGACGCAAAAAAAAAGTTTTAAATACATAAAAAAGTTAAAAAAGTTGGGAAAGCATGCGTCTCCTCCTCGCAAATCGGCTATCGCTCAGCATTATACTACGACCCTATGCAAGACAGAGCCCCAGCGCTGGTTTTCAGCAAACGACTCAGTGGTTTAAATTTGGGTTTAAAGGTAAATCTTGTTTTGTAATAAGGCCAAATGCATCCATACTTCCATAGTGTGAAAACTAGCAAGTCCTAGAACGTACAATTCGATGACATGCGAGGCCTACCAACCCGCAATGGGCCAGCGTGGTGGATTACGGCCCACTCCCTCTCACCAAGATGAGGCCTGTGCCCCAGCAGTGGGAACTTTATAGGTTGATTATGTTTATGCTAATGCCTCCATAGGGAGCATATAGGACTCAACTTCTCGCCTCGACTTCGCTATATGGTATTTCGTATAAGTGTGTGAGTCTTACCTGAACACTGCTGGTAAATGCTTCACAATTAAAATCTATTTGCACGTGGTTCACAGCGACTGAGATTCCATCTATAACCTGAAATAAGAATTTAAAATAATATGTTAATAAATTAGCTTATCTCTCATTGTAGGATTGAGGAGGCTGCATTGATGACCACTCAAGTTCTGGGGCCGTTCAGGGGAAAGAGAAGAGAGGAGAAGGAAAAGATATTCATTATTGTTCCAGTGCGAGAAAGAGATGGACCTATACAGGAGGAATAACGCCATCCCTATATCTTCGGAGATCCGTAACCATGAACCAGTGAATGCAAAAATTGTAAAGAAATCTCGACTTAAGACCAGGCAATCTAAAGACAATTTCCACGCAATTTCCGCCCCCATGCACCCCGCCACTCCACTATGTGCTAAACGCTACCACATCAGTAATAAAGTTGAATATCGCGTGCGCTCTTGGATCATGTTCGAGCACGAAATTAAATGGCGTAAATCTCAATTCTTATTTCGTTTATAACTAAAGTAGATTTAGAGAGTAAATATCTTGTGGCTGGAAATGAAACTATATTTTCTTACTGTAAATACTTATTTTAGACATAAAAGCCGAGTAATTTTGATTTTATTTAAATAATCTTCACAAAAAGACATGATTTTCGAATAACAAATTAATCGAGCGCAAATGTTACAATTACGTAACTGTCTTGTACACACGGCTACACATCAAGCTTTACATTTCCAGTATAAGCTGACCTCGCATTGTACAGAAATTCTATACAATGCGAGATCAGCATTAATTGGAAATGTATAGCTTGATGTGTAGCCGTGTTTACATGGAAATAAAAAGATCCAATAAATCATATACTAAAGTTGTAGTTTGATTGTATGCGTGACGTGAGTTTCAGAAAATGAATCCCCATTTAAACGACTTAAGTAATAAATTACCTTGTGTATATAGCTGTACTTCCCTGGTACAGGTATGGCTCCGGCAGCATTCGGATTCATCGCGCGCGGCTCCTGGCATACTTCTAGAGCTATGTGAACCTCGTCCAGGTTCTGCAGACAAAAGATAATATATTAGTTTTAAAGAAGTTGTACCATCCACCAATAGGTAGTTTGTAGAAATCCAGGATTTCTGTTTCTTAGTACCGTGACATGGCATTAGGGATGATGCCTGGGTCAAAAAAAAGAAATTCCATTTAGTCCGTCAGTCAGATAATAAATAAATATTAGACACGTATTTTTTGCTTCATTATATTAATAAAAACATTACTTCAATAAAACCTATTAAAGTTGGGGAGTTGGCCGCTACGTCACAAGTAAGTATAAAATCTACATACTCGTGAAGTCATGGCACATTTTAACTATATCGCTGTAATCTTTTGATAACGTAAAAAAAAAATAAAAATACATGTCCAATATTTTTTAATAATCTACAAGAAGGACAAAAAAATTTTTTTTAGTCATCATCCCTACTGTAAGGCTGCTTTTCCACCAGAGATGTGCTATGCTACGTTGCTATGGATGAGTTTGATATCCATTAATTATATTACACATAGCATAGTACTGGTGGAACCAGGTTCAACTCAGCTATGTTTTTATATGGAAGAATGCGAGCTATGGATGAGGAGGAGCTTGTGGCTAAGTAATAACAGCCACACGGATTAATCCATCAGGTTTAGATACGCTTGCCAGGGTTGATCCGTGGATAGGTGACCATCTTTACATGCTGAGACTTCTCTGTGCCTCGGAAAGCACGTTAAGCCGTTGGTCCCGGCTGTCATTCGTGGATCTTTGACAGTCGTTACGGGTCGTCAGAAGCCCGAATGTCTGACAGCCAGTCATACCAAGGGGTATCGTATTACCCAGTTCTGGGTTGTGGAGGTCAGATAGGCAGTCGCTCCATGTAAAATACTGGTATTCAGCTGCATCCGGTGAGACTGGAAGCCGACCCCAACATAGTTGGGAAAAGGCAGAAAGATTGATTCTTTGATTGATCTTTTTAAATCAACGCAATTAAACGTGTATACGTAAGTGGTAAGTGGCGGTAAGTAAAATAAATTTTAACAGCAAATCGTGTTGTTATTTTTAAACGAAAGAGCATCTCATATCTGGAAAATTATGATATATCGCAATCGTAAGACAATCATTTATTCATTCTATAAAATTCAACGGTTAGAGCAAAGTCCCAGTATAAATAATAAGTAACAGTATTATGTCTTCAAGCGTCCGCGCCCGTGCGTAACTGCCGCGCACTGTCCTCCCATACCTAGTCATACTGTTATTTGAAAGAATTGTAAAAGCCAATTATTTTTAAAAGAGTAACCGTGGAGTTTCTTGCCGGCTCTTCTCCATAGGAAACGACCAATTGGAACCGTGCACCTAGCTTCTGACGTTTCATAAGTGCCCATGTAGGTCTATGTGAAATAAAAATAATTTGAATTTGAATTTGCACTCGATATTAAAAGTTATTAAAGAGGGTAGACTATGAAGAGTCTTCATTGAGTTCATAGAAAACGGCCGAAACAACGCACTTCGAAATGTCATTGTATATCTGTAGGTACGCAACAGAATCGAGTGCGCGGTAGTTAGGCAAGGACGCGGAAAGTTTATCTACCGAGCGGCCGTAGGTAATTATTTCAAGGTCACTGCCGAGATATGTAATACCTACTGTTACTTATTTATACTGTGGAAGAGTTCAATCGCCAGCAAAACAAATTCAATTCGGTAAAAAAAGCCGGGTGTTTCCCAAATTATATCGAGTCGAAGACTATACAGTACGAGTCTTTATAATGTACACATATCGAAATGAGGGAAAATAATGTTTAAAAAAAACAGTGGCACTCCGGGAGTGCCGACAGAAGTGAAAACTTGAAAAAAAATCTGCACCGCGGTAATCAACGCGTTGATGTCTTTTTAACCGTCTTACGAATTTTCGATCAGGTCACGTGTCCTGACGCGAGTTTAACATTTTTTACCCATTACAAAAAAGTGCGCAACGCCGCTAAAGAAGTTTTCACTTCAAAACTCGAAATATTTTTTATGGAATTTTAAACTAAATGATCTATAGCGATAAAACAAACTCCATAATGATTAGAAGTAATTAGGCGACCTCATAAAATTAAAATTCAGGAAAAAAACTACCTAATAATATTTCGATTTTTTTTAAATATTTTTTTCTGTCGGTAAAATAAGCATAGATATGTGCACATTATAATGACTCGGTCTGTATAGTGCACGTTTCTTGTACAGTCAGTGACGCAAGTCCTTAATATAGAATGTAAAACAGAAGTATAAACGTATAAACTGAGCAAACATTATGTAGTATTAATATCTTTCTAAGAATCTGCGCGGAATAAGCTGGTGGTTCAGACACAGATAATGATGATAGAATTTATAGGCATTGAAATATTAGGATATTATAGGATTTTTAATTCTCGAGGGGCTCGTGGCTAAGTAATAACAGCTGCACGGGTCGATCGATCAGGATGCCGCGGTTGGTCCGTGAATGGGTGACCATCTTTACATATCGAGGAGACCCCTCCGTGCGTCGAAATACACGTTAAGCTGTTGGTCCCGGCTGTCATTCGTCGATCTTTGACAGTCGTTACGGGTCGTCAGAAGCCCAAAAGTCTTACCACAAGGGGTATTATCGTGTTACTCAGTACTGGGTTGCCGAGGCCAGATGGATAGTCGCTCCATGTAAAATACTGGTATTCAGCTGCATCCGGTTAGACTGGAAGCCGACCCCAACATAGTTGGGAAAAGGCTAAATAGTTGATAATGACAGGATTTTTAACTCTCGTTATTGAGCCGAGCATTAAGAAAACAACAGAGCGCATCCCAGCGCGTCAAGAAAACACTGTTGGATTTTCAACTCTCGGCGCTAAGCAGAGCTTTGAAAATCCAGTGCTCAAAAAAGAAATAACCGCCGTCGCGTACCTGGGCTAAACCAGCATCTGACCTTCACCACTCAACAGAAAAACAAATCACTATGTAAAAAGTTAATTAGGCACTATTGTCTCCAAACACTCCAAAACTTTATCTCCCACGATTATTTACAAGTCAGCTGATAGTTTCAACAGCACTAATTCTGTTAGGCAGGTACTCAAAGATAAGTATGTTTGATAGTACAATTAAACATTGTATTATTAGGCGTTATTTATCATAAATAAATAATATTAACGGGAAAATCAATAAAGAAACATAAAAAATCGAAATAGTCCTGCTGAGCATGAGGTCCGGGGTTCCATTCCCAGGTCGAGCAAAGTGTTACAGTCCGGAGTCTGAATTTGTGCCCGATTGATGGCAATAGGCTCGCCCATTATTACATGTGACTAATATAAAACTAGCGAAATGTGGGTGTACTATAGGTTAGGTACACCTCTGCCTAACCCTTCAAAGAATGCAGGCGTGATGTTAGAAAAATTTCGTTGGTGTTTAACAGGAAACATTTTCGTTCAAACAATATCATGTTTTGACAGTGCTAACAAGGTATGTCGTTTACAGATTACCTACCTTTAAAAACACTCTTCATCTAATTAACACAGTGGTTTTTTCCTACTCGTGACTTACGTAGGCACCTACTTAGGTATAGCATATTTTCCTTGATCCGATGATCCAATTTAAATTATACCAATTTCGCAAATGCATGTCGAGAGAGTGATTCTCTCGCTGGAGAAGTCAACATAGGATGGGAATGAGGCACTTTTCCTCCCGGAAAATAAAAGTATAAAGTTCGATTAACGCTAGGTATTGAAGCAAGAATGCAGTTCTTTGCATTTTTTTGTATAGCGTAATCGTTCCGTGATCGTTTTAATTAGAAAAGTTGTTTACATTGCAACTATACAGGGTGGCAGGGACATCGACGCGCAACCTGTTAAGGCTCTTTCAAACAGGCGCGACACGCGACGCGGCACAAAGACACCGCTCGTCGCACGATGCGACGTAGCTTTCTGTCGCGTCGCGTGTAGCGCCTATTTGTAGGAGCCTTTACACGGTTCTGGACCCCGCTACCTTGAAATATTTCGTCGGTAATTTAAAAACAATCAACCGTTTCCTACAAAACTGCAATACTCGACCAAAATGTATGGAAGAGCAATTTCTTTTGTATAGCCGACTAAAAATTTCAACGCAACACGTAACGCGTAACAGGTTGTGCGACACTGTATACGTAGCTTTGTATTTCGGATAACCTTTAACGAAAATCAAGTCACTATAAGGTCAATTTTTTTTTTTTAACTAGAATACATATATTCCGGAGTCAAGAAAAATAATACTTAACCGCAAAATAAATACGTCATAAAATATATATCTTGATCATTCCCCGAGACGAAAGTCCTTTTAGAGAGACTGTTATATTTTCATTTACTCGAAATAAGACAAACTACCAGCTGCGAAAAGAGTAAAGGGCTTGCTACACAGCAGTCAACCGCGTCCAAGGGTGATCTTGGTGGTTTACAACCGTGGAGTTGGTGGTTTACGACCAAATTTCAAACAGCTCTGCCTGTCGCCAACCCAGGTCACCTGTGTTGGGGACGCGGTTGACTGCCGTGTAGCAAGCCCTTTACTCTTTTCGCAGCTGGTAGTTTGCTCTTTATGTAGCTCTCGATGTGTGTATCTAAGTTTCATTGATAAGTACGAGTAAATAATTTTCATTCAAACCAATAATTTATATTTAAAGCTAAAAAAATGAGACGTTGTCATTTTATTTTTTAAATTGACAATGATAATCAGAATTTAAAATATATCTCACGTAAATAATTACATATTATAAATAATCGTGACATTGTCGTATTATTTTTGAATGAAATATGAAAAAAATAAAACATATGCTATTCCATTCTTTGACATCATGGTCTCATTAACACCCTAGTTATGGGGATACCAAAAGGCACACGTTGTATAGTAAACCCACATTTCACCATTTATGTTTAAAAGTCCCATATGTAATAGGGACAAGCTTACAGCCGTCATCCAGCACACATTCAGACTCCGGGCTGCTTCAGTGGGAAAAATCCAATAACACTGGCCGACCTGACGATTTGACTCGGCAAGTCCCAAGGTTAGCCAGATAATTCCTTAAAACAGTCCATTCCTTCAGAGCGACATTTATCTACATTGACTTACAATTAAAGTACACAGCTGCAGGATATAAGGAAAAAAATGTAATCATTGGTCGTAAGATCAAGGTAACTAAGCTCAGCCAAGCGGCGCGGCTTCAATGCATTATTCATTGTTTATTTGGGTTCAGCGTCTGTGAAAATACATTATGTTATTGATAATGAAGTAGAAGTAATGTGGTTGTTTTGAGAAGAATGTATTAACATAAAAGGGTTATTTGTTTTGTAAGACAAGAGTGCAGAAGGCATATAAGTAATGCTCCTATTGCTGGGAGTACTGGGACACAAGTCTCCTCTCTATGACAGGGAAAGGGCCGCAATCCACCACGCGCGCCCAGTGCGGGTTGATGGATCTCACATGTCTTCGAGTATTTGGTTCTAGGACATGGTTTTCTGATTTGGCGGCGGTTTGTTTAGGACACTGAATTACGGAAGACTATTTTAGAATGTGGACCAGAAGGCTAACCTAACAACGTCTATAAAACACGAAGGAAATGGATTCATAGCAAGAGTAAAACTTAAACGGTGCTTTAGAAGTCACTTGGCCTGTCGGTATGTTAAGCACTTTGTTAGATTATAGACGCCAGAAGACACTTTTAGTAATGCCTGTTCGAAAAGTATCTGATGAAAATGTAAACAAATCTTGTTCAGATTAATTTCTTACGCAATCACTCAGTAAAGGGAATCCCACCAAAAACTTTTCATGTAAAGAAGGTTGCCAAGACTTACATAACGCTTTTACTGTTAAAAGATCTTACGTAGAGCCAAGCCCCTCCCTAAGTCTACAAACTTTAAACCTTGGTCAAAACGTACGGCTTGGCCGTTTCCAGGCTGGCTTATGGTAAGAAATTAAGTCACTGGTCTTGTTGTGTCATGCATAGATAAAGCAAATTATTTAAAAAAAAACCCGACTGCAAAAACACATAACTGAAAAGTGAAAAACAAGCATTATAAATGTATAGAATTTTGGAATTTCAGGCGGGGGGGGGGAGGGACTAACAAAATTTACACCATAATTTCAGGTTATTGGTTTGTCCCGCCTGCAATACCAAAATTCTATACCTAGATTATAATGCTTGTTTTTGTTGTTTAAATAATTTGCTCTATTTCAAGCTTTTTAGTTTCATTTAAATATATATATTGACTTATTACTAGCTTTTATAATGTAGTATTTTTTTAAACATACCCCTCCCTTTTTTGTATTTGCAGATGCAATATATAAATATTATATTGCCTATGTAACGACACCTCACATGTTAAAATCCATCAAGCCGTTTAGGCTAGAGCGTGCCAAATAAATAGACATATATAAATACATACTCTCGAAAAACATTACCCTACTTCTGGGGAAGTTGGGTAAAAGAGGTATTTCTCGGATACCAGCAGTTACTTCCTTCACAGATGAAGACATGTTTACCTAATGCCTGTTCCAAAAGTATCCGACGAAAACGTAAACAAATCTTGTCCAGGTTAAATTCTTACGCAATCACTCAGTAAGGGGAATCAGTAATACATCATCTGTAATTAGAAGGTCAACTTTATAGGTAAGTATCTAAGTATCCCAGCTCTAACCTCATCTACCTCAGATTACTCAAATATACACATACTATGCAGAACCTAACTATAAATAGAATACTTATGCTTGTGCAAATAACTACGTTGAACAGCATTATCATGCAACAGAGCGTTCGCAGTCTACGAATTAAGGTTCAGGCAGCATTGTTTTAATAACAAGCATTGGCATTGACACGTACTGGTAATAAGTTAGAGATTATATTATCAGAAGATTCTACATAACTTTACAGAATATGGAAGTCAATGAGTGTGATAAATTGACGACAGCAGCGCGTTGGAACGCATATTTATCACCTAAAAAGGAGTGTAATGTTTCCACCATACTTCTCTATTAGTCATCTCGGTAGTCACCCCCTTTCAAGCCATAATTATCATCTTTATCATAGTCCATCTATCGTTTCTTTTGCCTTCCCCCACTCCTATAATCATCCACATACATTAGACATTTTCCTCATTCCTCCGCATCACATGCCCATACCATGACAACCGATTTCCACACAGCTTTTCAGTCACCGGTGCCACTTTAGGCCTACCAGCTGAATTAAAATACATTGAACTTTAGGGCTGGTTTCAGAGTCCGGGTAAGCACTATTTCTCTATTAATTGCCGCATCTTTCATTTAGTACATTATTTAACTGTTTATCTATGAAATTAACTGCTAGATAAGTAGGTAAATCGGATGGTATCCGGAGATGGTAAACAGGCAGTCAGTTTGCCAGCTATTAGTTTTTCTACGGTGCAAAGTCAATTTCTCGGAGTCGAATTTGCAAGGTCAACTTGCGTAATGAAATGAACGTTATATTATTACTAGCTGTTGCCCGCGATTTCGTCTGCTTTCCAGGATGAAAAATAGCCTATGTCCTTCTACAGGTCGTGGTCTACTCATGTGCCAATTTCATTCAAATCCGGTCAGCCATTTGCTACACACTCGTCGAGTGGCATGAGAAGTAGGCAGAGACGTAGTGTGATATTCATTATTAATATTCTAGTTCACTAGTTTGCCATATTTCTTATTTCCATACAGTAATATTGCCAAATTAATCAATACAGGTAAATATTTGACAGCTATTTGCGACGTTGCCAACTTTTTGGATGAACGCTCTTTCTTAATCTTCCTGGCTACGTTATTTCACCAAAATTGTACATTGCACATCATAGGTACAGTTGAACGTCTTGGTACTAGTTAAAAGTTCATTGGAGTGTACCAGGTTAACTGAATTAGAGCGGAGGCGAGACTGCGCAATTAGAACGGATTAGTCACCTTAGTACCTAGCTACTAAGATGCGCTTGAATCACCTGAGCACTTCATTAGTAACTCAATAATATTGCACTGGAATAATTTTGCAAACTAATGTAGGTAGGTAGGGATAGTAGGTACTGTAGCGCTAGAAGAACGCCTGCTGTAGATCAATATTATGTGGGCACGTAGAATATAGATGATATATTTATATTATATTAGTCATCTTATCTCAGAGAAACGTGCACACTTCTACGCGTCTATTTTAATAATGACGTTTTTCCAAAAATAAAATATAAAACCTAATAAATAAGTTAAGTTAAACGATATGAAATATTTTGTTTTTGATTTTATCATACAAATAGCATCGAGAGACAGGGCAAATGATTTTAAATCAATTGATTATAATCAAACAGGATTAACGTACTCAAAATTCAAGGTGGGTTTTAACTTTTAAGGGTAGACAGACATTGATAAACATGACTGGATCGATTCGATACCTTATCAGTACTGCATCATTTAAATTAAATATTAACTAGTCATAGATTGCCTAAATTAGTCATAGATTGCCAAATTATCACGTACTAAAAGGGTATTTTGCATTAAGGACGCGACACAAAGACACCGCTCGTCGCGCGACGAGCGGTGTCTTTGTGTCGCGTCGCGTGTCGCGCCTGTTTGAAAGAGCCTTAATGATGCCATTTAACTATATTTGACCGCCTCATTGGTCTAGTTGTCGTAAGCGCTTTTGCTGAGCAGGAGGTACTGGGTTCGATTCCCGGTCTTTTTCTTTTCGTGTGGTTAGTAACTAACCTGGTGTCAGAGTTTTAAAGCCACCCATGGGCTTCTGACTTGGCTTCACATACCGTCGAGAAATATTTCTCAGGCGTGCCGGTTTCCTCACGATGTTGTCCTTCACCGTTTTTGAAGCAAGTGATAAATTATTATACAATACGCACATGAATCCGAAAAGTCTGAGGTGCATGCCTTGGGTTCGAACTCGAGATCTATGACTTGGCAGTCCGACGGTCACACCACTAGGTTATCACTGCTATTCCTAGTAGGGCAAAATAATCATCGGTTTTTCCATCTGGAATTTCTCAGTAGCAGCCCGGAGTGTGGATTTGTGCGCGGTTGACGGCAATAGGCTCGCCCCCTATTACATGGGACTTAAACATAACTGGCGAAATGTGGATGTACTATTAGGTAACTCTGCTTAACCCTTCGAGGACGTCAGGCGTGATGTTGACGTAATAGCATTACCATAATATTCGGACCTCTCTGTATAGTTAATCATATTATCATGTATTAGTCAAACGTAAATGCGGTTTGCATAATCTAAGTAATTAGTATCATTATGGGCGGCGACGGTCATTCAGCGATACTAATTGGGATTAAAATATTAATGAACTAATTTATACTGTATTGTAGTCTTGGAAGTGATGTGAAACAAAAATCAGCATTATATTCTACATGTATGTTTACATAACTCGCCAAAATGTATGGAACAGCTGTTTTTTTCGCAATTTCAGGTTTGGTCTCATAGTTTATAATGATGAGTAAAGTCACGTGTCGTGTCGTGTCACACTAGTTAAAAAATAAATCCTATATATTATATTTATGACTACCATTTTCCCGCAGCTTCGCCCACGTGGACCCTAATTCGTTTTTCGAAATAAAAGTAGCATAAAGTTACTCCTTATAACATCTGCTATCTGCCAGTGAAAGTCTCGTCAAAATCCGCCCAGACGTTTCGGAGACAAACATTTTGAAATTTGTTTTTTTAGTTATAAGTACCGTATACTTTCATATTCATTTAGTAAAAATCTGTTGTTTTGTACTAAATATTAGGTACCTACCCTTCTGGGAGTACCTACAGGCGTGGTGTTTTGTAGATTGTGATCGATTGACGTCGATTAGTCAAAAAGAAAATAATCGATGGTCGAACTGTAAGGTCGAAGTAAAACACAATGTTCTTTTTACAAACATGCTTGGAAATTCGAACATTATTTTGTCAACTTTCTTCTTCTTTTCTAACTAATCGAAATTGCTGTACTGGTAAAAAACAAGCGAGTAGGCGACCGGCAATTTTACTATGAAAATCCAATATCTGTTGTTTTGATGTGTTGTGTTGATAAAAACTCATAGCTGTCGTGTTATTTAAAAATGGAACTAACTTTTTACTTCGACCCATGGCAACCAAGGAGGTAACTTATAAAAGATTTTATTTAAATTTCGAACTGGCTTAGCAAATAGAGCTGTTTAAAGTAAAGAAGAAACAAATTATCATATTGGCGCGTGAAAAATTTTCTTTGTTCGTTATTGATTCAGGAATTTATAATTATTTTATATAGTTTAAATTACCGCGCATTGTTTGAGAAAAGTACTATAAAAGCCTTGGCCGCAACTAGGCATTGATGGACTCACGATCAACAATTAATGCCCTAATTGCTGGTCGCGACAGTAAGGTACTATTTAGCATGTGATATCAAGTAGGTAGTAGGTATAGTTATACCTAAATGTCCAATTAAGGCATATTATTATGTATAAATAAATATGTTTATCAATAATGGTTTTGCTGATAACATGATTATTTAACATCATCAGGAAGCCATATTAAACTACAGTATTTATCAACATAGTTTTTATAGTGGCAGCGTTTTGTTATCCTTACATATTATAAAACAAAGTCCCCCGCCGCGTCTGTCTGGTCTGTCTGAACGCGATAAAAACTACCGAACGGATTTTCAAACGGTTTTCACCAATGGACGGAGTGATTTATGCGGAAGGTTTTAGTGTATAATTCATTAAGGTTTGGGTAAATTGGCTGAAATTTGACGATTATTGTTGAAGATGTCGGAAAAAATCATACCGACTGGGAACTTTATTGGCGTGCGCCGCGCAAATCGTAAAGATGCGATTCCACCAGTGTGCAGAACTGTGCGGCACTGCCATGCACATTGTGCGACACAAATGTTTATTCTGGTCGACTCACTAAAGCAAACAATAACAAATTGTGCGCGAACATTCTAGAAATGTTCGCGCACATCTGTATACTTTTGTGCGCGCACACATGCAGTGAGTGGACTCGCGTCGACGTGTACAAACCTGTTGTGCGCGAACTCAGTCTTGCTTCCGCTACCGGAGTGAAAACATTGATTTGTGCGCGTACATTGTTAATTAACCAAGCTAAATATGGATTGGACGAATGATAAAATTATTAATTTTATTCAAGCTATTGAAACTTATCCTGTATTATGGGATTCTAGTCACAGTGATTATAAAAATAAAAACAAAAAATACGACGCCACTCAAGAGTTGGCGCAAAGTTTCAATTGTGACTCGACTGAGGTAATGAGAAAATGGAAGATTATTTTGGCTCAATACCGAAGAGAAAAGAAGAAAATCGCGGACTCAAAATCTTCAGGTTCTGGGATTTTAGATATATATAAGCCGAAATGGTTTGCTTATGCATATTTGAATTTCTTTCATGGAAGGGATGAGCCGAACGTCAGCTTGAACTCACACGACGAAATAAATGAACAGGTAGGTACGTTTTAAATGTTTATTTTCTTACCTCTAATATTATTACTTAGATACCTATACTATTTACGCCAGTGTTTCTTGCCATGGCACCATTCCGATGTCAGTTTGGAAATAATGTGCAAATTCTTCTCTTATGTTTTTCGCATCGCCAGGGGGTCTTCTTCCAACATGTCTTAAAGGCAGTAAGTTTGCCATGCCTGCATCACGCCGCCAACTTCCATCGATAGTGCAATGAGTAATTTGGTTCTCAGTATCAAAACAGCCAGCAGAAGTATAAAGTTGTGAAGACGATTTTTGTGTTATCAAAAAATTATGCAAGTAACAACATGTCAGTGTTATCAATTGTGTCTTTTCTGGAGCTAACAGAATAGGTTTCCTGAGTACGCGAAATACACCGGACATAATGCCGAATACATTCTCTCTTTTGATCTTTTGTCATGTTGACCGGGATATGGTTTCATTAAATTTATATCTAACGCAAAAGCATCATCTGCCACAATGACATGTGGAATTGGTTTGTTCCTTCCGGGTAACGGGTAAGGTTCAGGCAAATTTAATTTTCCTTGCTGAAGATTAGCATAGAAACCAGTATTTTTGAAAACACCACCATCCGATATTCTTCCTTTACAACCGACATCTACGTACGTAAACTTATAATTTGCATCAACCAGTGCTAAAAGCACAATGCTGAAATCACCTTTGTAATTGAAAAAGTCGCTTCCAGTATTACTTGGAGCTTGAATAACAACGTGTTTGCCATCCATAGCCCCAATGCAATGAGGGAAATTCCAAAGATGGTCAAATTGGCGCTCTAAGATCATCCATTCTTCTAAAGTGTTAGGCATCTGAAAAAGGAAATGTTATTACTATTTCAGGTATCACAAGATATTATTATCCAGAATGACACAGTAAATGAAGATCAAGAGTCTCTTCATGAAAGGCCAGTCGAAAAGTTTAAGGCTCCGAAGAACTCGCTTAAACGCCGTATTGTCGATGAAGACCCGAGAATCGCCCAAGCTTTGTCCATTATGAATAACGTAAACAAGCAGATGGAAGCAAAAAAACCTGATGACGAAGACATTTTTGCTGCAGCCGTCGCAACGAAATTAAGGAAAATTAGAGATGAGCGAACCAAGATTTTAGTACAAAGGGATATAGATAATTTATTGTATGACGCTATTATTGGTACTGGAAAATATGTTACAACTCCAATGCCTTCACCGTATTCAGATTCGTCAAATTGTCAGAGTCAAGGACCGGCTTCAAGTTTTCAGGTCCGCGATAATGATTATTCAGATCTTTTACGTCAGAATGATGGCGAAACAATATCTTGGCATGAAATGTAATGCAATAAAAGTGACTAAAATAAAATGGTATATTATTTTTATTTTCTTACCTTAATATTTTCTTTCAACACGCTTATCAACGCCTTACAAGTCTCAGGTACAATCCGAGCAATAAGCTCTTTTGAAACTTTAAATAAGAACATTAAACTTGCAAAAGAATCTCCAGTAGCAAGATATCTTAAGGTGATTGCAAGCCTTATTGAAACAGGGACACATTTTCTGTAGTTGGTATCTTGCTTAGCAATAAAAGGACTAGTTACATTAACCAGCAACTCAAAATCTTCGCAAGATATACGTGTGAAGTTTTTAAATCCACTCAATGGATCTATTTTTATTTCTTCTAGAAATTTATTCGTCTCTTCATTCCGTCGCTGTAGTAACGGCCTCACCCAACATCGCGGTTTCTTCCTTCGTTTCTTTTTAAGGAGACTACATAGTAAAACACATGCTGCAGCACAAAGCACTACGTTTTCCTGCCCGTTCATATTAACTACTGAACTGTCTCGGCAGAAACTCTGCTCAGTGAACATGTTCGCGCACAAGTGTGCTGAACTGTGCGTTTACAAAAGTTACGCACAGCCTTACCAGTGGAGACGGAAGCCAAATGCGACACCAGCTTAGTACCTGCACTGTTGGAGTTTTGCACAAAATGTTTGCAAGCAAATGTGCTGCACACTATTTTGGTGGAATCGCACCTTAAAAGTTACATAACATTTATGTTCTACAGTGTTGTTCATCTTAAAAAGTTCAACAAAAAAGTCCGCGATGGCATATGTCTATCTTCTAAGGTCATCCTTAGAAGATAGACATATGCCATCGCGGACTTTTTTAATCTAATTTTTATCAAATTCTGAAAGATAAAAATGGTTATTGTGGGTCATCCCACAATAACCATTTTTATCTTTCAGAATTTGATAAAAATTTAATTGTAATTTAATTAATCCTCATCCAATAAACTATGTTACTTGAATTAAGCATTTAATTTAGATTAAAATATGCCTGACATCATTTAATTCAAATGAATGGTTTAAAAGATATCACAGATTCAAAATTACGTGTAACAAAATAATTATTGTTGACGGCAACGCGGGCGCAGCGATTAGAGTCAGTGACCTTTTCCTCGGCTATTAGGTATGTAATCCCGGTATCGGTAGTACGTTCCCGTGGGATATTTTCCGACATCCACACGGGCGAAGCCGCGGGCAAAAGCTAGTAATGTAATAAAAATGAAATACAGTTCGTTGGTAAGCGCATCACTTGATAACGGCTGGATCAATTTGACTATTTTTTGTTTAAAAATGTTTGTAATAATCCGAATCTGATTCTTACGGAAAATAAAAATTGGAAAAGTTTCCCGTAAAATTTTCAAATTCGGGAACAACTGACCGTCCGTTTTCTTTGCCTTACCAGTGGAGACGGAAGCCAAATGCGACACCAGCTTAGTACCTGCACTGTTGGAGTTTTGCACAAAATGTTTGCAAGCAAATGTGCTGCACACTATTTTGGTGGAATCGCACCTTAAAAGTTACATAACATTTATGTTCTACAGTGTTGTTCATCTTAAAAAGTTCAACAAAAAAGTCCGCGATGGCATATGTCTATCTTCTAAGGTCATCCTTAGAAGATAGACATATGCCATCGCGGACTTTTTTAATCTAATTTTTATCAAATTCTGAAAGATAAAAATGGTTATTGTGGGTCATCCCACAATAACCATTTTTATCTTTCAGAATTTGATAAAAATTTAATTGTAATTTAATTAATCCTCATCCAATAAACTATGTTACTTGAATTAAGCATTTAATTTAGATTAAAATATGCCTGACATCATTTAATTCAAATGAATGGTTTAAAAGATATCACAGATTCAAAATTACGTGTAACAAAATAATTATTGTTGACGGCAACGCGGGCGCAGCGATTAGAGTCAGTGACCTTTTCCTCGGCTATTAGGTATGTAATCCCGGTATCGGTAGTACGTTCCCGTGGGATATTTTCCGACATCCACACGGGCGAAGCCGCGGGCAAAAGCTAGTAATGTAATAAAAATGAAATACAGTTCGTTGGTAAGCGCATCACTTGATAACGGCTGGATCAATTTGACTATTTTTTGTTTAAAAATGTTTGTAATAATCCGAATCTGATTCTTACGGAAAATAAAAATTGGAAAAGTTTCCCGTAAAATTTTCAAATTCGGGAACAACTGACCGTCCGTTTTCTTTGGAATTTTAATATGAATTATTGAAAGGACAGGACGTCGGTCGAGTCAGCTATTTTATAATATTTTTTTGACTTCATGAAACTGTTATAGTGAATTCCTTTTCTAGTTCTCATAAGGACATTAGGCTACTAAAGGAATAATAAAAAATACACGCTGTATAACTTATACATCGTGTAAATTTTTAATATTTCTTCTCGTTTCAGTATAACCCAAACAGTACTCGGAAACGGAAATAAACGGATTATAGCTGATTAAAAAAAAGAGCCCGGAACACACGTTTGATATAAAAGTAAACTCGGATAACGATCTCATAAGCCCCCAGGGAACGAAACGTAATCCTTTGCCAAAAACATGATAATAACATTTTGATACAGGTACAGGTGTACGTTTAATGTGGCCGATTTTAATGGGAATCTCTGTTTGTGTAACGAATTATTAACAGCAAAAGGAAATAATGGAAAAATTGTTGGAGTATTTGAGTTTTGGAGTGGTTTGGATTGTTCTATTTCTACATAAAATATGTAGAAAAGCACGCGTAGCAAGACCACCGTAGAAACGGGTTTTGTCGACGGAAGAATAGACAGATTGTTTATCTGTCATTTTGTCTATTCTTGCGTCGACAAAACCCGTTTCTACGGTGGTCATGCTGGTTGAGAATTAAGGGTCCTATGGGGCGATGTCTGTCTGATCTGTTCATTAAGTCGTTTTTGGTAGCGAAAGATTCCCAAAAGTTAGCAAAAACAATATTTAGATTTTAGATCATAAGGAATATTTTTTTGTACCGATAAGGGTTATTTACATCTAGTTTAATCTCAAACTGATAGTTTGAGATTAAACTAGATGTAAATAAATTAGATTTAAAAAAAAAGTTCGGCCATGTTGTTGCGAAAAACGAATAACAAGCGGGTTGCATTCTATTACTTGACACATAGACCCTCATTATTAATTATGGACGGTGTGGTAAATTATTTTTTAATTGCAGCACACATTAAAGAAAATGTAGGCAATAAGGGGTTGTTGTTTTAGGGGCTTTTGACTTGCTGTCCACTGGAGCGGACTGAGGCAGCGGAGCGGAGAAATATGCTAATATTGATCCATAAGAGCGGAGCTCTGAAGCAGAGTTTGGATTCTATTGGTTAATATTGGCACATTTCTCCGCTCCGCTGCCTCGCTCCACTTCAGTGGATAGGCAGCCTAATATTGATACTTTTTTTGTATGGGTGTAATATAGTTACACGTATGCCTAACCCTTCAGGGAAAAATGGCATGATTTTATGTTGTGTTTGATACAATATATTTTATTAGCGTTCCAATACGTCCGAATGAAAAAACGGAACCCTTACAGCATCACTCGTGTGTCCGTGTCGTCTGTCCGTCTGTAATAGTCAATTTGGTCCAAATCTACACATATTAATTTCTGTGAACCAAACACGGATGTGTAACATAAATATATGAATTTTGAATATGGGGGTCACTTTGAGGAGGCAAAAAAGAAAATTATAAAAAAGAAGTTTTGCTAACTGTACCGTGTGGCAATCAAATGGCTTACTGTGAGGGTATTAAACATATTTTTTAATGTAATTATCAAATAGTGTTAAAGTTATTTAACCCTTAAACCCTACCCGGGGGTCCAGCAAACCCCAGAGGATGAATTATATTAAATATTTTTGCAATAATTGATCGCACTTTTATGTCACTCGAGTCTAATCTCTAGTGACGTCGGCGGCCATCTTGTAATTAGTCGAGCGTCAGCGCTTTCACTGTTTTGACGGATTTATTGCAATTTATGGGTTTGTCAGACCCCAGGGTAGTAATAACGCAATATATTGTCATTTCATTTCGTCGATATATTGGTGAATGCTGTTATTTTTTATATAATATTATAAAGGGTAAGTTTCATATTTTGATGTACACACATCAAAAGTGTCTAGGGATCAAGCATTTTTATGCGGATTTCTTGAGATTGAGATGCGGCTTTGTAATAAATTTATGATTATATAAATTTATATGGATCCTTTTTGGTGCATTTCATAATTTGAAACAGGAACTGTTAATCAAATTCGAGTAAAAGATGAAAATCAGCTGTCAATATTTTCCCTATAAAAACATACAACGCATTGAAGACATTATTAGTGCTACTGTTTCCCTACTACTGATTAAAACCAACGTTATTATGGAGCGGCGACGTCATTTAAGCAGGGAAGAAATGCTCAGAGCCGTGGGAATGATAGAAGCTGGTTCCCGGCAACGTACTGTGGCTTTAGCTCTGAATACAAGTCAGAGTGTTATCAGTCGACTTTGGACACGTTACCGAAGCACTGGTACCGTGGCTGAGCGCCATGGAGGACGGTATCGCTGCACCACACGGAGACAAGACCGATACATTCAAATCTTAACTCGAAGAGCTCCAACAATAACCGCCATGATGTTAGCCGTGAGGCTTCATCACTCTTCAGGGAACTTAATTAGCGACCAAACAGTCAGAAACCGCTTGCATGAAGTGAACCTTCATTCCCGAAGACCGCTACGGGTACCACCTATAGCAATGCACAATCGTAGGATTCGATATCAATGGGCTCTTGAACACAGAAATTGGGCAGAAGAACAATGGCGTTTCGTGTGCTTTTCTGATGAGTCTCGTTTTGGTATGAGACCGGATACAAGACGTATACGACACTGGAGAACCCCTGGACGCCAACAGCGATTAAAATCCTGCCAGGAAGTCCATCCTTATAGTGGTGGAACCATCATGGTATGGGCGGGTATTTGGATCGGCGGAAGAACTGAGTTGATTTGGATCAGAGGCAACCTCAACGCTCAAATTTATGCTGAGACGATTGTATCTGACGTCATCGTTCCTCTACAAGCTTGCAAATCGGTCCCTTATTTCAGTTAATGCATGATAATGCACGACCGCACACCGCAAGAGTTGTAAGACAGACTCTCGCCGCAGCTAACATCAATGTCCTGCTCTGGCCTGCTCAGTCGCCAGACTTGAACCCGATTGAGCATGCATGGGATATGCTACAGAGAAGAGCTCTGCCGAATATGGAGGGTATCCAGTCGCAAGAAGACCTTTTTTTGTTGTTGCAACGAACATGGGCGGCCATTCCACAGCGTGATTTGGATGAACTCATTTTGAGTATGCCAAACCGATGTTCTTGTGTTGTTAGTGTTCGCGGTAGAAACACGGATTATTAATTGTTTAAGTTACCCAATAAAATTTTAAAGAAAACTGTTATTTCAGTCTTTTTTTCGAACTTTAATGTTAGTGGTTCAAAAGTCAAAAATCCCTTTATTAGGAAAATGGCAAATTTCTTTATTAATGCAAAGGTGACTTGGTTTATCGTTACTGTGACAAACGAAAACACTTTATTTGATGAATCCTTAAAGAAAATTTTAATTAATATCAATCAGGAGAAAAGTTATTGCAAAAATATATGTTGATCCCTAGACACTTTTGATGTGTGTAGTTATTACAATAACAGTGTCCACCAAAATCCAAAAAGAAAAAAATTGTCACCATGTTGTCAACTATGCATCCAACAGCAGATCCTGATGCAACGATTCAATTACCAGAGATGATAGAGTATTATAATAAGACTAAAGGCGGAGTTGACTTGATGGATCAGCTATGCCACAAGTACAGCGTGTCTAAAAATGACCACGAAAAGAGCTACAAAAAGACGTCATTTCTCGAAAAAACTTGCCTTAGATCTGATCACCCCTCAAATGGAAGAACGCTTTACATGGCCCTCTTTGCCCATGAATCTTCAAGTTCTCTTAGGTGGAATCTTGCAAAAGAAGCGGCCATTGCATGAACCAAGTTCTGCTCCCACTGCTAAGAAAAGATGTGCCAAGTGCCCAAGGGGTAAGGACCGGAAAACCAAGGTCACCTGTGGCATGTGCCGAAAACCTCTTTGCGGTGAACATACTGAGGCTATGTGCCAAGAATGTGTTACCAAAAACATTTTTTTTTTTTTTTTGTATTGTTAAATAAGCGTTCATAATATTAAACAGTAATTGTAATTGAATTGTAGTTTTATTTTGTGAGCATAAATTTTTGTGTATTGGGGTCCTTAAAACCCCTGGGTAGTAATAGTGTTTCTCCAGGAATGGGTAGGGTTTAAGGGTTAAGAAAATAGATAAAATTGAAAATTCTACCCCTCCACCATATCTCCGAAACAACTGCGCCAAAAATGTTGAAAAAAAACAGAACATAGTTATATATATATAATCTATACTTATAGATTACAGGAAAACCTATAAGAAGTCTATATTTCTAAAATAACACGGCAAATCTCTCAATATTTTGCGTACAATCTTACATTTGCAGTTGGAATGTATTGAAGAACATTTTTTCAACTACAATGTTAGGTTTGTTCTTGGGATAAATTCATCCTATCATCGGCCGTAATTTTTTTTTTGGTGCTGCCTTTCTACAGTACGTAGACTGTGGCATAATGTTCAGTTAAAAGGCAGGTTGATCTAATTTTCAAACTTTAACTACTGGAGCAGCGTAATTATTGGGAAACAATTTAACAGAGAGTGCCAAGTTATGATAGAGCAAAAGTTCATCGATACATTCGATAATAAAGTTATCATACGAAGTGAAATGTTTACAACTGTATACATAAATGTGATATTATGTTGTGTTAGATAATGCAATATTTTAGTATTGACAATCACAAATGAAAGTTGACATAGAAGAGCATTCAATAATAGCGTGTTTAATGTGTGATCGTTTATTTCGTTCATCAATCCTAACTGTATCTATACAAATAAATAAAATTGAAGTGTATGTTTGGAATGGTAAAAAACAGCTTTTTACTAAATGCATAATATCAAAGTATATACAACGAAAACAATTTAAAAAAATGCCTGCCTGTTTGTTCCGGCTAATCTCCGAAACGGCTGGACCGATTTTGGCGGGACTTTCACTGGAAGATAGCTGATGTTATAAGGAATAACTTAGGTTACTTTTGTGTTACGAAAAGACTTCCGGAAGGATTCCGCGCAAAAAAATACAAACCTATGAAATCTGTATCGATACATCTTCTATACAAATAAATAAAATTGATGTAGGTATAGATTTCCATGCGGACAAAGTCGCGGGTAGCAGCTAGTCCTAGCTAATATTATAAATGCGAAAGTGACTTTGTTTATGTTAGTGATGCAACGAAACGAATACGAGTACTAATACGAATAATACGAGTATTCGTATTCGCCGAATACTTTCATGACATTCGTAATCAGTAAACTATAAAACCCATATAGATATTGCTTTGCGAGATATTCCGAATATATTTCTTGATTAAACTTTCCCACAGTGGCCTCAGAAAGGTTATTTTCAACACCAGGAAAAAGGAATCGTTAGTCGCCAAAAAATTGCAACTATTATGGTTTGTATTGTTCCGTACCTCAAAAGGAAAAACTCACTTCGTTGTCCGTCTGTCAAGACCCATTTCATCTCAGGAACGCGTGGATGTATCAAGATGAAATTAATATCAAATACGTAGACCTATGGTGCCTTGGAGTTTAAAAAAAAATTCAAACTTATATGTTAACGCAATAAAAAATACGGTCATTTATGTGACATATTTTGATATTCGCAAATAAAACCTGCAATAATATACAATAATCATTCCTTAGTGCTCACCTTTGTTACAGAAGGAAATCTTGTGCAACATTTCATGCTTCTAGAGCCAGCGGTTGAGGATGTGCGTTGTCTATTAGTGAATTTAATATTAATTTTTACTAGTTTTATGAAAATTACATACTAATCCACTAAAAAGTGAAAAAAAAAAAAAAAAAAAATTTTACAAAAAATGCAACCTACTTCCAAACTAAAAAGTGAAAAATAACTTTAATTTCGGAAGTCGGTGGTCTTTGGATAAGAATTTTAGTTTTTGCCACCGACTTCCAAAATTAAAGTTCGTTTTCACTTTTGCCCCTGCATCATATGAATCGTGACGAGCATCAATTTCTTACCAACCATATTAAAGTAATCGAATCGCAACCCGTGAAATACATATTGTTGAGTAGTTCCGGTGGCCATCTCTGTCCTTTATCATCAGTTCCACTACACCAAATGGTGCTTTGCGAGTGCAAATGCACGAGTTACTATAAAAATACCCAAGTCGCGTAATATTTAAAGAGTTCCCTCGATTTCTCCAAGATCCCATCATCAGATTGTGACCAAATGACAATGGGACCAAAACAAACAAAAAAGATTTTTTCAAATCGGCGCCAGCCATCTTCTAAAAATCGGGGAACATACATAAAAAATAAAAATCCGGCGATCTGAGAACCTCCTCCTTTTTTTTGAAGTCGGTTAAAAATTGGATTGATTTTCGTGAATTGAAGTACCTACATTGTATTCATCTCTATGCCTTCAAAACAGAATGGACGTGAAAAAATTGCATTCAGACGGACTAGACATAGAATTTTACATAATTATTTAATTAATAACATTGTTATGAAAATTTTAATGAGTACACAATACTGTAGCTAGTAATTATTTAGCATTCAAATATTATAATGAAGATAATGATAATGTACAATTTTGTGAAGCTGTATTCACAGCATCATAGAGTTAAGTGGCATCATTATGTATTGTGGACTGAAGATTTTCCAGTATTGTACATATGTATAATATCGAAATGATTATAGTTTTCATTTTATAATTAGCTATAAATAATGTTATTCTTGCTGTTTCTTATAGTTCTTTATGACATAAAATCGCAGAATAAAAAAAATATCCTTATTTTATGGGAAAAAGTCATGCGAATTACGTAAATAAATTAAAGTTATAATACTATATTATTTATGTTGTTTTTTTCAATATGAAATTCATACATTGTATATTTACATAATTAAGTAGTAAGATAATTCAAAGTCGATAACGGTCAGTCGGTCAACGAATTTAAACCGATAAATTAATTATGAAACATTTGTAAACACTTTGTTTGAATTATTGAAACAGTTGTTTACTCCTGCATAATTTTATACCAGTTTCGCAAAGATCTGAGACCTTAACGATGAACGGCTTCCTCTGGCTTGATGGTACGGAAACCTTACAAGCTTACCCTGAAGCTTTGAAGGATCAATTTTTTTTAAACGTAGTGTCCCACTATATCTGGGCAAAGATCTTTACCATAGCCTGCCACAGTTGCCTGTACGTTGCCTTTTTCGGCCTATCTCCCATAAACGCCTTTTAGTCGTCACACCAGCGTTTCCTAGGCCTCCCTCGGCGACGACGACCATCTTCTGGGACCCATGACGTGACGACTCTGGCCCATCTGTCCCGATGCAGGATGCATACCTGACCTAATCCCAATTTAGCCTAGCAGACTTGTTGTCCTCAACGGCGATTCTTGTTTTGGAGCGTATCACGACTTAGTAGATTTTAGTGATGTCTGAGGCTAAAATTTATTTATGTAAACCACAGAGCTTGGAGACGCTTCGGGGGCTGCTGCTGTAGGCGCATTTTCAACACTTTCCATCGCGGATCGGTCCGTGACAGAAGATGTGCGCTTAACGCCCTTCCGGCGCACAGTGGAACGAATGTATGGAAGCGGTTGGACGTAGACATGTCCGAAAAATAAGAGTAAAATTATGACAAACTAATGATGCCATCTTATTCGATTACTTAATGCCTTCATAAATTGTGGTGATGAATTTCTTCATAACTCCCATATTTCGGGAGTAATTTGAGAAAATGTGAAATTTTACTATGAAAATGAGTGTATTGAGCTCTCTCCCTCCTGATTCCGGGCTTGTTTCAAGTAGCGGTCTCTAATATCGTAATGCTATTACTAAGAGCTATATTTAATACTAAGACACATAGTGCGCCAAATGTGCACTTTCTGGGATAAAAGGAAATGAAAATTTAAAAAAAAAAACGTTTTTTCCCCATTTGTATTTACTTTAAACCGCAGACAGACTTATTAAGAGGTCTATAAATATATTATATATATACAGAAATATATATTAACAAAAATATTCACAAGAACTGATGAGAGTATGACTTTTAAGTAAGTTGATAATAAATTACCTAGTTTCATTAAAAGTACAATAAATAATTAAGACGTAAGCTCTAATTTACTAAGTTACACATTTTAAAACAATAACATCATTTAATTATCTTCGTCATCATCATCATCATCAATTAATTCAAATTCAGAATCGATGTCCGCTAAATCATTTATGTTAACAAATTCGATATCACTTTTCTCAGAATCCGTAAGCTCATAAAATTCCTTAAAAGAAGATTTTTTTACAAACTTATTTCCTTTTGGACGGATACTTGTAACAAGTGGATCAGAAGACAGTAAAAGATTGTGCATAATATCTTCATTGCATGAGATACTGCTATGCTTTCGAGAATGCCCCTCTCTATATTTTCTAAAATCTTTATTTCTAGCCTCAGATGCCTCTTCGGATAGAAAACCAATGGGCACAATTGACATGTTCTGAACTATGTCTGGCCCATGCATTAAAATTTTATGAAGTGAAGAAGGCATATAATACCATGGTATAACTCCACGTAAAGCTTAGCAGTATCAAAGCAGAACTCTCGGAATTTAGTTACGTTGATCTTCTCTCCTGATGAAATACACTGCAAGATCACACAGATTTTTCTTAAAAGCATAGCATCTATTCCGGTCAGTTCAGCAGATTTAGTGTAGTTTTCAAAAAATCTCCTTGCCGAGTTGCCATTGTTGGTGGATCCACTGCCTTGTTTCACAACATCGAGAAGTAAGCCCGTTTCTCTTCTTACAGCCTCTTGAACTCTTTTCTTCCTGTCATCAACTTGCCTTTTTGCTATATCACCCCTTACTTGCCATGATTTTATGTCTAATTTGTAGGAAATGTGTAATAAGCATTCCATTGAGCGAATCCAAGCGTGAAGGGTGCTTAAGCTATATTTATACATGTCCTCGTTTGCGTGTTTATCTTTGATTAACTCTAAATTATTCATTTCTTTAGGACAAGCCTTGCATATGTCACACACTGAAGCTGCTGTATTGGATATAATGGAATGAATTTTACCATCAATCATTGTCAACAGCAGTTGGTGTTTGACACTAATTCCATCAGTGATGGTGGATGGAGTTAAGGCTTCAATCTCTGCTTCGATTTCAGCCATCTCTCTCTGCACATTTTCTTTGGTTTCCTTTATAAACTTAAACAATATTGGCCGGCAAAATGAAGTGGAAGATGGTCGCTCGTTTTCCCAAATTGTTACACCTTTTGAGACGAGCCGCAGTGGTACAAGACTAATCATAAAATTACTAGCAAGATCGATTTGCTCATCTTCACTCGTCCTTTGATGATAAATGCTTTGGCTAGATGATCCGTCAAAACCCCATTTGCTGGTCAATACGAGCTGTTGATTGGGATCAACAGGGGTTTCTAACGACCTAATAAGTCTTCTTGAGGTTAAATCCATCAAGGCTTGTAATTTGATTTTTGCAGAGCTCTCTGTAACTGTGAGATCTTCTTTGGCCGGATAGCACTTAATTTTTTCTTTAACCAACATGTAGTAACTCGGGTATTGAAGAGCTCCTTCTTGAGTGTTGAAATCCCGAAGAGCGTTATAGCGCCATTTCGATAAGTTCATCGATACATAAAGAGCCAATGCCTTCAAAGGGGATATTTCCCGTACCTGAATTGATTTACCTTCAATGAAGGCTTTGATTTTTGAGGCCTCTTCTGGATTCTCCGTCAAGTATTTCATAACATAAGCTGTATCGCTTTGTCCTGCCTTTTGAAGCGCCCTTTCGGCCGAAAACATAATTTCAGCGCTGCTACTGCTGCATGAAAGACTATCTTCAGTGGTGCGTCTTCTTTTTTGCCGGTTACTAAGGTCCTCAAAAGATTTACGAGGACTAGGATGTGTACAAGTTGAAGCATCAGATTTAGCAGGAGAAATTATGGGCTCGATGACGTCACTTATATTTTCTGTAGAAGGTTCCATATTTTCATTCTGTAATTCCGGCCATTGAATTGCAGCCTGTAGCCAAATCTCATGTTTCTTCCGAAACTTATCTGTGCTTCTTCCAGACTGTGTCCATTTTGCATAAATGCGGTAGCAAAATCGACGACACCAGTCTTTTAAACTTGTTTCAGCACTTTCACATAACTGAACACAACTGTTATCTTTTAAAACACTGAACAAATAGTTAAAGTCGCGTAAATCTTTATGTGCGCGTGCGCATAAAGCAACGTGAATATCAAGATTTGTATTAAAATTTGGAAAATACATTGCGAGATTAGCTTGGATACAACGAGGTGTAAATCAACACTGATTTTAAAGTTACTAATAGTGACCTATTTATATAAAATCCAGGTATCCCAGGTATCCTTTGTTAAATATTGCAAGGTAATTAGTTATTGTGATAATTAGTAAATGATGCATGCTAAATTAGTGTATTAAGAGCCATTTAGTAATTAAATAATAGCAATGTTCTTATCAGTAATCATTAGTGCATCAGTTTTATATGTAAACCTTAAGTCCCTAATTATATATCCTAATTAGCTTATATCTTCTCTAATTGGCTGATCAGAAATGTTATTGTAATAAGGTAAACCTTTAGAAAAACGGTTTTAATCAACAAAATAAACAAAAAATTAAAAAATTGTGTTATAAAATAAACATCACTCTTTATCCCAGAAAGTGCACATTTGGCGCACTATGTGTCTTAGTATTAAATATAGCTCTTAGTATTAGCATTATGATATTAGAGACCGCTACTTGAAACAAGCCCGGAATCAGGAGGGAGAGAGCTCGATACACTCATTTTCATAGTAAAATTTCACATTTTCTCAAATTACTCCCGAAATATGGGAGTTATGAAGAAATTCATCACCACAAGTTATGAAGGCATTAAGTAATCGAATAAGATGGCATCATTAGTTTGGCATAATTTTACTCTTTTTTTTCGGACATGTCTACGTCCAACCGCTCCCATACATTCGTTCCACTGTGCGGCGCCACGAATTTACCAACTACTTAACTATAATTGAACTTACCAACACAATGGGCACAGTCTTCAGCTTGGTCCATTGTATCCTGAAGGAGGCTCGGTTGCACTTGGCAGATGTGAGCCTGACCCATCCGGGCAACTCCAGGAGGTCAGTCAGAAGCTCTTCATCCAAGGTCAAGTCCTGGAGCTCACCGGACCCTCGCAGCGCTGAGAGGGAGATTTGTTCTGGTGATAGATTCTTTGTGAACCTGGGAGAGAAGAAACAAGTTCTATGTTAGAGACAGACATTTTGACCGAAAATGACCGAAAACTAAGTTTTTTTTTGTAATCAACGCGTTGATTAGCGCGGTGCGTGGAGTAAAAGATATCAACGCGTTGATTAACGCGGTGCCGATTTTTTTTCAAGTTTTCACTTCTGTCGGCACTCCCGCAGTGCAACTGTTATTTTTTTAATTGATTGCAGTTGATCATTTCAGGAACCCTTTACTTTTTTATCCTTAAAATTAACAGTCAATCAAAGAATTTTACATATTGACACTAAACTATGTACAGCAAGGTTTAGAATTGTGTCAGTGCATATTTTATTCTTGTTTGTTAAACAGGACAAATTGATTTAAAATTAATGAATGCTATCGCCAACAAAAAAAAAAAAAAACTGTAAAAATCAATACATCATAGTTAACATGAAAAAACATAATTTAAACATGACTTTTCTGTTATTACAAAATAAATTCAAAATTCTTTAAAGTACATTGTAAACTTTATTTATGAATAATTCAACTTTAATACTTCATCATCTCCCTTGTTTTATTATTCATACAGTTTATAATGAAAACAGAATAATGAGGAACCAGAGTACCTATTCTGCAAAACCGTGTACCTGTTTATTTCACCCTAATTGCGTAACACACGATCAAACACAATCCGTTTCATTTTGACAGTTCAGCAACATTCATTGCGTCATTTATGTTGTTGAGCAGACACATTTTTCGAATTTATGAAGTAATGGATTAGCAATATCCTTCAAAATGATTCAGATTGTAATTGATCGTGTATTACGCAATTAAGGTGCTGTTTGGACACGACATTGACAAGTCAAGACATGATTTTTTCTCAAGAGCTTTTATCCTAAAAGTTGGCAACGTCGCAAATAGCTGTCAAATATTTACCTGTTTTGATTAATTTGGCAATATTACTGTATGGAAATATGAAATGTGGCTAACTAGCGAACTAAAATATTGATTATGAAATGCAATAATTAATATCGTAGGTTGGCCAATTTTAGTTTTTGACAACATGGCAATGCTGCCAAACTTTTGGGCACCTTTCCCAGTGACAGCGATGTGGATGACTTTTTTGATGCCCAGTTCCTGTATTTTATTTTTTCTCCGTATACTTGTACATAATTTATATATTTCAGTGTTAGATGTATATTGTAAAATAAAACCATATTAGAGTCAGCATGTTATGCAGAAGATAATGAAAAAGTAACATCGTAACACTGAATATTTAGTTTCAGAAGTAAAAAAAAAATATTTTGGAAACTTTCTAATAATGCCTTTTTTACACCTAAAATGGTTACAACATCAAATTCAGTGTTATAATTGCAATTCATTATTAATATTTTAGTTCGCTAGTTAGCCACATTTCATATTTCCATACAGTAACATTACCACATTAATCTAAACAGCGAAATATTTGACATCTATTTGTGACGACTTTCAGAATAAACGCTCTTAATTTCTTCAAGGCAGGGCTTCCTAACCTGGGTCTGGGAAATCCAGAAGAAGAAATCAGAAGAAAAAGAATGTAATTATTATGTTAATACTGTTATATTTTCCATTTTCAAGAAGTCTGTGACAATTAACTCAATCTCTCAAGGGTCCTCCACATAAGTTTGAGAACATAACTGTTCCCGAAGGGTTAAGCAGAGGTGTACCTATTGTAAAGTGCGCGCCATGAAAGAAGGCCCTTTGACGTGGCGCTAGCGTCTATGCCATTGCATCACATTGCATTAAAAAATGTAGTTCCACAATTTTCCGCGGATTTTTCGCGCGCAATTTTCAGACTCCGCGCTGCTACTGAGAAATTCCATATAGAAAAACGCTCGACCCGTGAATCGGACCCAGGACCTCATGTTCAGCAGTAGCGCAACCTCTAGACTAGACCAACGAGGCAGTTTAAGAAATGCTGATACAATATAGGCTTTTCAAGTTGCACATTGTTGAGTACACTCATTCACTTCAAATGATTGCTACTTGTCATACTCATACACTTCAAGTGTATGTTTAGCATAGACAAACAATTTAACGAACATGTTTATCTATAGATTTAAGTGAAAATTGCTGGCCTTATCAGAAGTAGTTTGTTTTAAGTCCTATAGGAACTGGAAGTATGGAAGATGAAGACGCGTTACGCAAATCCCAAATAAATTAGGATATAGGCAATTATATAGGCAAATTAGGATATAGGCAAAATGATGATGATGGGAATACTATATCAGATTTAAGCAAATAATATGAACAGCACCCTAATTCTGTAACACACAATCAATCATAATCTGAATCATTTTGAAAGATATTGATAATCCATTGCTTCATATGTCCAAAAAAAAATCTGCTCAACAACGTAAATAACACGATATTAAATCGAAACAAATTGTTATTGATTGTGCATTATACAATTAGGGCACAGGTCTAAACAACTTGTATATTGAGCAAATGAGGACAACATGTTTATTTATGTTTTTTTTTTTTGGATAGACAGCTAGCTAAAAATTAAAATTAATCTGCTTAGCCTTTTCCAAACTATGTTGAGGTCGGCTTCCAGTCTAACCAGATTCAGCTGAATATCAGTATAGTTAGCTAAAGATGAATGTTACTAAAACATGGCATCTAATATCAGTAGTTTTGAAACTGTGCATGCTATGTAAAATGGTAGAATAAATAATGAATACAGGATATGTGATAATAAAACTGAACCACATGTGTTACTAAGCAATCAAAATGTGTTACTAATTAATTATTGTTATTGTAAACAATAATAATAATAATAATAAATCTTTTATTTATAAAAATGTGCACATTTACAATAAGTAACTTAATAAATAAAATAGAGCACAGTTGCTTTATTGCCTGAACTAGGTTGAACCTGTGTTTCAGGCTACGAAGTGCATAAATACTTAATGTAATAAATTAACTAAGAGTATAAAGCATAAACTAAATTAAAATTAGATAAATAAATGTAAAATAGCATTTCAGCGGTTCTATTTGCAGACAACAAGTAGATCTTCTGTCTGTGCATAATCTATGTTTAGTAAATATTCTAGTATAATTTTTTTACAGCTAAAGTAATTTAATTTGTAAATACTAAGTTTTTTATTTAATCTATTGTACAGAAATGGGCCTAAAAATGTAAAAAAATCTTTCTACAAAGACATGTTTTGAGGTTGCATTAGATGTGCATACTATATCAATGTTGAAGATAAGCAAGATTTTTTTACAAGTATTCCGGTTAATCCCTCCAACTACACAAATTATGTTTGAAATAGTATTACCTATTCTTTTATAATAGACATCATCATTTGGTTATAGGAACTACAAAATAACAAGCCTGATTCATAATATAAAATGCATTATCTTACATTAATTTAGATTTTTTTGTTCTACTTAATGTAATTAATTTTTCAAGCGTTCCTCTTTCTTTACAAACTGATCAGCAGTAGCCACAATAACAATCAAGAAGTAGATTTGATTGTAATATTTTTTACAACACAAAAGTGAGAGTTTTTCTAAAAATATCATCATATTTATTGAGCCATAAAAGAAGTAATTTTTAATTATATATTCCATGCTTATACTGCATTTAGTGAAGATAAAAGTTATAAAATTCGGTTTTCCAACAAGACAAAACAATTTTCTTTAAGGAAATATTAACATAATAAATGGAATCATACACAGTACAGTACAGAATAATGTAAACAAAATGTTTCATGAAATTTCCAAGGTCTTGCATTCCCCTTGAAACAAATACCTAATTTACTATAGTTCAACAACATGTGTACCTCACAACTAACGAATTTGACGGACTGATAACTTTATACGTCAGTTAGTCGCGCATTTATGACTCGAGACTTTAATATGATTAATTTTGTATTTTAAAAGTATGTAATCATTATGGAAGATGTTATAAGTGTATGGCTATTTTATTTACTGTGTTAGGCCGTATTTACGGCTACTAAGAGAGCAAGTAAGATAACTGATAAGTAATAAGTTCTTTTAAATTTTACGGCTTCCACAAAACATTTTTATTTTTGAATACATAGGTAGGTATGATAACAATACATAAATAAATCAAACAAAGAAAGACATGTGTGCCAAGTTAATTACGTTTGTTTCATACATTGAAAGCATATCTAAATTTCAGACGTTAAACCAAAGTCCTGTAAGCTCTAATCACTGAAAATTAATTCAATTAATATCACAGTAATAAATCTATAGAACAAGAGACGTATTCTACCAAACTAAAGCGTGTACTCACCTCGATAGATGTTTTAATAATTGGTTCTTTATTATAGTCACCATTTTTAATGATAAATTTGTAATAATCTAACTAAATAACACGGAATTTATCAAAAAATCATTATCGCACACACGAATTCTCACATCCAAAGGTACTTTTTATGTGAACGAGTGAGTGAATGAATCACACGAAATGTCAACATCGACCGAAATACAGATTATATTCTCGATACGCCGAAATTATAAATTGTCCTATTCATCGTGCGGTTATGAATAGTCACTATGATATTAAACAGACTTTTTTTATTGGTTTGAATTAAAAAATATTGTTTTATTTTTTTCATTATAAACAATTCGAGTAGGTTTTCTTCCGAAACATTAGCTGCGTACACCAGAGTCGTTCCATGGAAACGGAACGCAAACTCAGCAATCAAACCGCGCGACATTTGTTTAGCTGTTGCTAAGTGGTAATCGATTTTCTACAAAGTTTTGATTTTACTATATTATTTCCCGAATAAAGGGTTAAAACAAGAAAGAGTATATAGTGAAAGAAAATAGGACGAGACACTGGCAGTTTATGGTCTTTTAAACGACATTTGTAAGATTCTAAAACAAGATAATTTTGACAAAAAGTCTTTTGTTGTTGTTTTCAGAGCTTCTTTACAATAATAATTTATTTCGTATTAGCGCTTCGTAACAATTTCTAAGTATTTATTGACAGTAATCAGAGATTTGTTGAGAACATTTATTTTATTATTAAATAGAGCAGTAACTAGTAGATAATCAATTTGCAATAAGTTTATTGGTAGGCGCTAGCAGATTCTTCGTTGGATATTTTAATTCACAGTTCCACTTTCCACACGTGGTACGTTACTTTGTTACTTTTATGTATTTTTAAAATCTCCACATCGATTAGATACTATCGCAAAGGAGATTCAGATGCTGATCTTAATTCTTAAGTTTACCTCCAGCTTTAAACTGTTACTGAGCTGTCAGGGTGTAGTTTTTTTGTATAGCCAACGAATTATTAGACCATGCAGTGCTACTTGGTACACAAAATGGTCTAACTTTGTCCATTTTTTTATATTTATCTTCACACGTGACACATAAAATTACTCTACACCATAGCGGAAACTATTTGGACACTTTGTGGTTTTGTTACCTTCGCAAATGCAAAACATAACGCTGCTAAAGCGTAAATATTTACGTCTGGTCTCGACTGAAACCCGTCAAGGTTGATTTAGCAATTAGGTAGTTTACCACTAGACATTGAGGCACACAATTTTTCTCTCGCTATGTAGGTAAACAAACAAGCACCAGTAGGTAAGCTAATTTCTTTTTTTAGCAACCCACAGTACTTGCACGCTTCCACAATGGCACGCCGAGAGAGCGACGTAAAACTGAATTATATCGACACCGAATATTCATCCGGGGACTGTAAACAGATGAAATCGAAGCACTACAAGGAGGTGAATAATAACGAGGTTGATGAGCTCTCGAAAGATCTCTCCGAGATGGGCTGTATAGTCGATGGAGTGAAAAGACCAAACATATGCGTTGAATCGTGCGTCTACGAAGGGTCTGAGTCCGAAAATGAAGTTTCTGAACCTTACAACGAAGAGGACGCTTATTCTGATGAATTTGAAGACGATAAAAGTGAGGAAGAGGTTAATACTAGTGAAGAAGAGTCTATTGATTCTGTTAAGACTTTACCGAAGTCGACTGATACGAGTAGAGGACCTATTGCAAGGTCTTCCGTAAAATTAACCAAAAGTCAGTCTTCTATTGCAAGTAAAGCGCCACGTTCTATTTCCGGGAGATCTACAAGTTTTGGGTAAGTTGTACTTAGTTGTTTTTTGCCAAGTTTGACACTCTCAATGACGTCATTCTGGCTATAATAACATTTCTGGGGTTCCTTAGAGTCCTTACTTTCTGGATCAGTGCTTACGAACAGCTCTTCACCGTTTTTGTAAACCTACGAGGCAACATCGTATCAAGTATAGGTAGTTATAGCATTTCACGACTGCATTTAAACCTTGTCAATGTTCATAAAAGAAGCAAAAGACGCACGCTCGTGCGTTACAACCACAACGTAAGGCTGGTTTCACAGCTGTGCAGGAGCACCGCACGGGCCTGCTACACGGTCGCCAACCGCGTCCCGACAGAGGTGACCTTGGTAGTTTATAACCGTGTAGATGGTGGTTTACAATTAAATTTCGTACAGCTCTGCCTGTCGCCAACCAAGGTCACCTCTGTTGGGGTCGCGGTTGGCAGCCGTGTAGCAGGCATTTAAGGCGACAATAACCGACTTTTAATGGCTTTATACTGAAGATGACGTCTAAACGAGTAGTGTTAATGATTTGAAAAAAATATATGTTAAATTAGAGCATTTCAATTACGCATATTTTGGATTATGTTTATATTACATAGTGAAATTAATTTGTAAAGCTAGGTCTAACGCGAATAAAAAACTGAGAATCGCACAAAATCTATCAAGCGTATTTTACTGATAACTTCACCATTTTGAAGATAATTTAATTATTGATCTTTCAGTATACGAGTTTTATTAAAATACCTTTTGTTTTATGTATAATAAATATTATAAATAAAGCGTTTAATTTAGGCCAGTGCTCCCTGATGGGCGAGTTCTATTACTGGCTGGACGTACGACGCGTTGCGTGAGGTCAGTACAGAACACGCAAGCTAATGACTTAAGGTCACTGTTATATATCTGCGGTTTAAGGCGCTAGAACATTGTTTTACAGCAATGCGGATGGTCCGTACGGTCCGTCCGTACTAATCTCCCGTTTGCGCACGGCCCGTGCGGGTCTCCCGCACAGCTGTGAAAGCAGCCTAACATGAAACCCTTTCTTAGGGTGTTTGCCCACTTATCCGTATCCAGGTATTTGATCCGGTTTGGCCATCCTAGTAATTGTACGAACCGTATACGCATGAGTGTACAAACGTCCATACAATTACTAGAACAGCCAAACCCGTTCATAAACGAACATGAATCGAATACGCACCGGATACGGACAATAGTATACTAAATCAATAGGTCTCATATAAAAGGAATTTCATATTTCACATCCATCCATATTCTTGAGAGTTACTTAACCTGAGTAGGCACAGTAAAAATGCTACATCTGCTACCTCCGAATTCCAGGTCAGTTTCCGGCCTCAAATCCCGACGAATCAACATGTCTTTCTCGAACGAACGCCTTCGAGAAATCGAGAGGCACAACCATATCCTGCTGTCAAAGATCCTCAGTGCTAGAAATGAAAGAAAGGGCTCCATTCCGGCGCAGCAACAGGAGATCCGGAGGCCTGTGCCATCCGCTGCCGTGTTCCGCAAGAATCAGCAGAAGAAGATTGATCATGACAATATGGTAAGTGGTTTTTAAGGACTACATAATTCTTACTTCCAACCAGCGCATCTATGAGCAACTGTAACTGCATAGAACTAAATCTAGAAACACCAAGAGTGCGGACATCTTTAGTACCTATACAAAAACGTAGAAAACGCGAGTGAAGAACTTTTTAAGATTTATAAACATTTTTTGCCTTACATTACCCGTACGGGATGCTCCGACCGGCAAAGCTCTAAATCTGCCCATCTCTATTTTCAGAAAAGGCAGAATCCTAAGCGTTACTGACACAAAGCGTCAGGCCCCATCAATATAAACAGTATGTGTGATGTCGTAACATGCATTCAGACGTTTATCGTATTTAGTTTATTCGTCTGAACTTAATTTCACTTGCATGCTGCTATCACAGTCGTTGCTAACCGCTTTTACTTAGTGTAATTAATAGACGGCCCGATTTGCAGGGCATAGGTGGAGATTGTTTTGACAGGCAATTCCCTACATAATCAGCCTATAATGTTCCCACTACTGGGACACAGGCCTCCTCTCTTCGAGAGGGAGTGGGCTGTAAATCTACCACGCTGGCCCAGTGTCGGTGCAATTAGTAGGTACGCTACGTGATTAATATTGATCTAAAGCTCGACCCAGAAGAATAACGAAGGGCTCTCGACTTTAGGAGCACTTCGTAGTTTCGCTGGCGTTAAGCTCTATTTACACGATGTAAGTTTCTTGTCTGTGACCAATAAAATTGAAGTAAAAATGACTTGCATCGTCTAAACAGTCTTTAGGTTAGAGCGTACTTTTATTGTTGCTTCAAACAACTTGTGGTATGTCGCCGGCAATTGAATAGGACCGTGTAAATAAATCTTTCTTAGCGTCTTTTTCCGCCACTACTTTTTCAGGGCTTGTTTCTACATCGCTTCTGGAAAGTCTATTAGACTGTCTGTGAAAGACAAAGTTAAAAAATTTATTTCAACTAGGCACATGTATGGCATTTTTGAACATAACATTTTCAAAAATAATAGAATTTATTCTAGTTGCCCATTCTTCTCCATACGAAAACTATCTTTTGGAAGGCCAAAAGATAGTTTTCGTATGGAGAAGAATGGGCAAGAAACTCCACCGTTACTCTTTTTCCTGTGGGCACATTCTTGGGTTTCTCAGTTACCAGTTATTCACAGGTATCTTTCTATCTTTCCAGATCCTTCTAAAAAAGATCCAGAGCGCGAAATCATCGGCCTATAGCATGCGCCCGCGCCGTTGATACACAAGAGGCGTCCGATGCGCGGGCGCATTTTTATGCCAATGTTGTTCACTGTTACTATACTTAACGCTACGAGTGTTGTTATCGTTCTTAAATTTATTATACGAGTTTTATACTGAATTGGGCTTTTAATATTTTTAGTTCGCACAGTTAGTTTCTAGATTAAATTCGTCTTCGTTATTACAATACAAAATTAATTAGGCATGTCACAGAATAATAAGGTGTAGCTACTCTCTAGTATGATTTAGCCTTGCTTTTCTTGTTCAAGATCCATCTAGGAAACTTAAAAAAAAAAGAAAAGAAAAGTTGTTTATTCTGCACAAACATGACGCATAGACACAACTCACCCACGCCAAGACGCGGACGCTTCACACATCAACATCACAGTTTGACTACATATATGGGGTCTGCAAAAGATACCTACTATTGTAGCAGTAGACTTCAATCTCTTAACATCACGGATATAGACAATACATAATTTAAATTATTAGCAATATGTCAGCTAGCTAGCACACTCCAATATACCAACCAAAAACATTAGGAACTATACTCAAGCAGAAATAAAAAAATAAAAACTAAATGTAAACAGAACTTAAGCCTCCAGGCAACAAGGACGTGCTCGCTTACATATAGCTATATAAAGCTGTAACTGGAAGTTATAAATGATAAACTAGGACCATCGAGGCTAAATAAATAAACATTTAATTACTTCAAAACCATGATCAGTAAGACGACCAGTTACCACAAGCAGCACCCGTTCACGACTTGTTGCGAAGAAAACCGAAAGGGAGATCGTGGCCCCCGGCAACAGGGCAACCGAAGGAACACGGGTGGGTTTTAGTAAGAGACTGACACGCCCTCCCGCTCCGCCCAGAGCGGGAGAACTTATTTGATGATTACCCACCCACAAAAAAAAAAAGCACCCGTTCACGAGCATAACGCAAAGATCAGCCATTATCTTACTCGCCAAATTTGAGGGAAGGAGGCAACCCGACCCCCGACGCTATCGCAAGCAGTGACATCTAAGGGAGCATGACGAACTTGCTGCCGGTTGCTCAGGCAAAAAAATAATATGTTTAATTGTCAAGGTCCCTAGCTACCCACATATTGCATTGCAATACAACTCATTAAAAAAATAATTGTAATGAGTAGATTATGTTTGCAATAAAATAACATTAAAATAAATAGACTTATAAAGTCAAATAAAATAAACAATTATAATTATAAACTCATATAACCTGTCAGTAGATAAGCTAATTTTGGATAAAGAACATAAACATTGTCTTGAGTTATTCACAGCGACCAACTATTCTTATCATTTAAGTAGTCGTTGATACAATAATATGCCTTTGAACAAAGGGTGGATTTTACTTTAGTTTTAAACGCATTAAAAGGCAAATCTAGCAAAGAAGTGGGTAGCTTGTTATAAAAGGTTATACCAAGCCCAACAAATGGGTTATGAGTGTTAACATTGTGTATATCACTGTTTTTTGTGAATAAGTGTATATTTTGCCTAACATACAAGATGTTGGCGAAGATGAATTGCGATGCCACTGTGAGGATACCAATATCTTTGAAAAAATCTACCAGAGAAACTCTGGCATCTAGTTGGTAAATTGCTCGAACAATTAGTTTTTGAAGAACAAATATATTTTGAATGTCAGCAGCTTTGCTCCACAGCAGAATACCATAGGACATAACGCTATGAAAATAAATAGACTAACCGAGCTGTATCAACTTCAGTGTATTGTCTTACTTTTAGAACTGCCGAACTGAGCCTTATCGCTAGGCTTGATATATATGTGGGCCCCACTGAAGCTACCCCTGATACCCGAACACAAACACAAAACAATTGGGAGATAGGTAAGTACCTACTGTATTATTTAATATCGTAATGTTCTCGAAAACTAAGTACAGCCCAGTTATCACATAACCATTCGAAACGCTACCGAAGGAGGCTAACTAGTTTGTGGGAGGAATCCTCCACACGCTGTTTACAAATCCAAAACTCGATAATTTTTATCGCTATATCAAATAAACGACCGCTCTTCTTTCGACAACTCTATTTGCTTAACTGAAAATATGTGTCATTTTCGACACGGCAACCTGTCGAATGGTTAAAATACGTAGCTATGGAGAAGGCTCTCATTGTCCGCTGTGGGTATTGTATCAATTAATACAACAAGAGCAGTACAATGATTTGCATTTAGTAGAAAAACCTCGAATTGTTGAGAACCACAAACATTTGATGTTACAATTAGCATAGTATGCCAAGAAAAACTCTGATTGATTTGTAAAGCGGATATATATAACGCACAAGGAAAAATACCTCGGCAGTCATACGTTATAGTTCGCGACCATGGCATCATCAAAGGTAATATGTTTTTCTGTGTTTTCGTGGTATTGTGTGACTGCTCTCCGGAACTTTTTGCGTACGGTCGATCAATGAAATGTACAGACAGTTGACTTTTCAAATTTTGTGAGTAACGGGTGTAAAAAGACGCTTACCGATGCCGAGAGTCATTTATTCTTTCCGTCATTCTGATATATTTTTTTGTAATGAACCTGGGAACCTTCTGGTTACAAAGATATTGAAGGTCAAAATTGTAACATTTAAAAAAAATAGGGTTCCGTCCCTCAAAAGGACAAAAAACGGAACCCTTATAGGATCACTTCGGTGTCCGTCACTTCGGTATTCTTCTTCAGGCATTTTGAACTGCTTCTAGGTTATTGAATTTTTTCCCCACCAAGAAGTTATCCAAATTCTGGAAAAAGTAGAAGTCTATAGGGGCAAGGTCTCGTGAGTACGGTGGATGATGGAGAACTTCAAACCCCAGCTCTTGTAACTTGGAGACCGACTGCTGTGCAGTATGAGGTTTTTCGTCGCAAGTAACAATGCGATTCAATATGCTTTCGTTTGTGTGCCTGTTGAGCAGTGCAAGGCTCAACTCGACGCCTGCTTCGCGCTGGGGATCATTCAATCCGTGGGGCACTCATTTGTCAAGCTTTTTTACCTTGCCAAGGCCTTGAGAATCATTAGCTTGGAAGCTGATGATTCGACAATCGACGAATTAAAGGCGATCGTCCACGATCGCCTTTAATTCGTCGATTGTCGACTAAAGTTTTCGATCGACCACGGGGTTCATTTCTTAGGTCGAAATTTCTAGAACGGAAGCGGGCAAACCAATAACGGTTGGTGCGATTGTTAGTAGTGTTCGCTTCGTATACATCGTTGATGTTGCGTGCCGCTTCTGCCGCTTTGCTGCCACGACGGTACTCATACTCCATAATCACTCGAATTTTTAACGTATCCATGATGACGAAAAACGTATAAATGCGATGAAAACAGAACGCTAACCATTAAACAAATGACTAGTAATTTTCTAAAAAGAATTCCATATTTTAAAAATAAAAATAATTTGAACTTAGAATTCCCGGTTAAAGTATCATTTACACTAAGAATTAATAAGTCCCAGGGACAAACATTTACACTGGTCGGCATCGACTTAAGAAAAGAGTGCTTCTCTCCCATGGGCAACTTTGCCCATGGGAGAGGCACTGTCTCGTGTGGGATCTCCGGAAAATAAATTTATTTTCAAATGAATAGCTCATCAAATACAGGGTGGCAGGAACATCGACGCGAAAACTGTTACCATGGATTCAGTACATGATTCTGAACCCCCTGCGTCGAATTTTTTTGTCGGTTATTAAAAACAAGCTGCTATTTCATAGAAAAGCGCAATACCTACACGGTCAAAATGTATGGAACAGCAGATTTTTTTTTATAACCGACGAAAAAGTTCAACGCAGGGGGATTCAGTATGCGTTGAAATTTTTCATCGAAAATTAAAATAAAACCATCACCTCGAACGGAACGTGTGAGGGAGAGGCTAATTTCACGCCCTCACGCCCCTAACCGCCGCAGGAGGAGACACCCTGGGCGTCGGGAATCGTAGGCCGTTTCCCGGCCACCGTAGGCGCGGGCTTGCGGAGGGTGAGCAATGGGTAGCTCGCCGTCCGATAAGGACGGCGAGGCCTGGGTCGACGGCGCGTTGTGTTCCACGCGCGCCTCAAAGAGATGTCAGCAGAATTGACGGGGTCCGCTAGGGCCGATGCCTACCGGGGTTGCGAAGAAAACCGAAAGGGAGATCGCGGCCCCCGGCAACAGGGTAACCGAAGGAACACCGAGGGTGGGTTAAAACCCACCCTCGGTGTTCCTAAAGTCAGTAAGAGTCTGACACGCCCTCCCGCTCCGCCTAGAGCGGGAGAAGTTATTTGATATTTACCCACCCAAAATAAATAAAAATAAAGGGGGGTTCAGTATCACGTACTGAATCCATGGTAATAGTTTTCGCATCGATATCCCTGCCCCCTGTATAGTTTACAGAAAAAAAAAAAAATCTCGGGCAGGTCAGGTCAGGAGGTGTTAAAAAACTCAAAAAAAAACTCAAAGCATTTATTTCAAATAAACCAATTACAGGCACTTTTGAATTGTCAAGGGGTCGGTCAGTCAGAAAGATGAAGCTAGTTGCCCATTCCAAAGCGTAGTAGGTACCTATGGAGAAGAACGGGCAAGAAACTCCATGGACACTCTTTTAAATCACAATATGTTTACAAAATATTGGTTACATCATTCATGTTAAAGTTATAAATGTGAGAACGATGCACAACGATAAAAGCGTCCGTAATAAAAAATAAAACAATTCAAAAATCAAATTAAAAAAGCCATGGCAGCTAGAAGATGACCAGTCCCTACTGACAGCGCCCGTTCACGAACATGACGCATGGATTAGCACCATTCAGCTCAACCATTTTGAAGGGAGCTAAATGATCCAACACACACGCCACCGTCAGCGAGACATTAGAGTGAGCATGACATATTGTCAGCCGCAAGGGCACATTCAAGTCAATGAAAGACGTACCTAGTAAATGGTAGCTTTAAAGTAGGTACATAGTACTCACACATGTTATGAAATTATACAATTTGAAAGGGATTGAATTTATACAATGCAAAGATGAGTAGTTTCTATATCTTCAGCAACTCCAACAGTATTTCCAAATGCTAATCAATTAGTTTATGCGCCTTTGTGGAGCAGGACCAGCGTTTAGCCAAGCATTTATATCAGCGATGTAATCCCCCAAATTATAATATGCTTGGCTGCATAGTGTGCGTTTTATATAAGATTTAAATTTCGTTTCATTCTGTTGAAGTATGTGGGGAGGTATTTTATTGTAACATTTTAAACAGTACCCCATGAAAGATGAGTCCACTTTAGCCAATCTGAAACCTGGTTGAACTAATTGGTCCCTATTTCTAGTGATATAATTGTGTCTTGCACCTCTTTTACTAAAAAGATGTAGATTTTTCCTTACGTACATAATGTTTTCATATATATATTGACAAGGTACCGTCATGATGTTAATATCTTTAAACAGTTCCCTTAGAGAGTCGCGCCTGCGGAGGCCATATATGGCTCTGATGGCTCTTTTCTGCAGAATAAAAATAGACTCGATGTCTGCAGCCCGACCCCATAGTAAAATACCATACGACATAATACTATGAAAGTAACTGAAATAGACTAGCCTCGCGGTATCTACATCAGTAAATTGACGTATTTTTCTCACAGCATATGCTGCTGAACTTAGCCGTCCTGAAAGGGATGTTAGTATTACATCTTACTTAAAAACTATATTAGTAACATGCAGGAACACAAAAAGAAAGAAAAAGAAAATCATAATCACACAGAATGGTTTAACAAGCTTTGTTGCCAACATGTAGCTTGGTAAACCTCCCGATTGTAGGCCCATCCTTGCAATGATTCTTTATAGGTATTTACATTTAATTCTTATTTTCTTCCTTTTTTACCCGACTGCGGAAAGGTTGTATTTTACTTTGTTATATTGTCCATTTTTGTTTTCTCCATCCAATATTATGTTTAAGTAGATCAAATATTAGTTGTGAAAGATTTTATTACTGTGTCTGAATTAATCAAATCCTACTCTAGTTGTGAAAGTTTGTGTTAGTAAGTATGTAGATAATATGCTTTTTACTTCTTCACGCAAACACGAATGAACCGATTGCGATAAAACTTGATAGGTACATAGTACTTTTTATCCCAATATTCCCACGGAATCGAAACATACGCGGGTTACATATTTATGTACAGAATGCGTAGGTGATGGCTATGTGATATACACCCCATAAAAATACCGATAAAATTAAAAATGAGTGCGTCATATTTGTTCAAAATTAGGTATCTAACCAAAGACGTGTGTGTTACAATTTTAGTTAAACAACTTTTCTAAAGTAGGTACCACTCAGTGAATTGCATACAAAACACTGGAATTGTACTAATATTCTATGTTCTATGTGCGGAAACCAAACCCCACCGGTTTGGTTTCCGCACTTAGTCTTCAAGTGGACCATTGTGCGTAATTTGAACGATGTATGACGTAAATAAAGAATTAAATTAATATTTAACATAAACGGGTGTCTATGTTAAATAATAATTTAATTCTTTATTTAACTACCTTTCCTTCCCTTCCTTCCTTTTTCCTTTCCTTGTTTCGTCGGTTGAACTGAGTTCTTTAACCATCATAAATTCTTGAGTTCCTCGTACATTTACAATCATTGAGTTCAAGATGACCACAAACTTAACGTATCTACGTATAGTTAGTTATATTCTTTTGTTTATGTCATAAATAACAAAATTGTTTTATTTTCAGACATTGTTAATCTTCGGAGTGTTGCTGGTCGTATTTGCTGTGGCCTTCGCACAATTTGGAAACGGCGGCTTTGGTGGCAGCCAAGGAGGTTTCGGGGGAGGCCGGCCAGGCGGCGGTGGTGGCTTTGGAGGAGGCCGGCCTGGCGGCGGCTTCGGCCAGGGAGGATTTGGCGGAAATCAAGGAGGCTTTGGCGGAAACCATGGAGGCTTTGGCGGTTACCAAGGTGGCTTTGGCGGTAACCAAGGTGGTTTTGGTCAGGGAGGTCGCGGACAAAGAGGCTTCGGCGGTGGCCATGGAGGTCGCGGACAAGGTGGATTCGGTGGAAACCAAGGAGGGTTTAGTGGAAACCACGGAGGTTTCGGCGGATTCGGTGCTCAACCACGTGGCTAATCAGAGTTACCATTTTGAAAAGATTATTTAAGAATGAGATTGATTACATTGCCCTGAACGAAGAGTTATTTCTTCATACCTACTTCCATTGACAAAAATTGTGTCCACCAGTCACTTACCTATTAAATAAATAAAACAGTATGCCATAAAAACGTCCCTATTTGAGTTCACTTTTCCAATACAAAGTAGGTATTGGAAAAGTGAACTCAAATAGGGACGTTTTACAAAACGTGTATAAAAATGAAAATATTTCTAAGCACCGCAAAATTTTAAATATTTAGTCAATGTAAACACACCGAACGGTTTTCCCTAAATTGACTTGTACAATAAAATATTAATATTCTATTTTTGACAAATTGTTTATTTATCACGTTCACAACGTTATTAGCCGGTCTAATGTGTAAATATCTCACCGTGCAAACTAACGTGAAGTGAGCTTCTAGTAGTAAGCTGTCATTCTCTAGCATCAGCTAGGAATTGACACGGTTGACAGTTCACTTGAAGGTCACTTCACCTTAGTTTTCACGGTGAGATATTTCTAAATCTGCCCATCTCTATTTTTAGTATCCTAAGGCTTTATGTACACGACGCCAGAGCCGCAACGCGCCGGACCGCAAGATAAAAAAAAAATATATATATAGAGTCCGCGCCACCACCACCATTGAAGTCCTTTTGAAGAGGCGCTAGTGTCTATGGCATTAAAAAAAAGTGTAGTTTCACAATTTTCCGCTGGCTTTCTTTCATGGCGCGCACTTCTATCTCAAAATCTACGCGGCACCCCACTGTAGGCTAAAGATGGATAAAAATCTCGCACGAACACTAATTTAACTGTAACCCATTCATTTTTGTTTTGAACTACTCAGGATAACCTACTTTAACAGTGGAACTGCGACTAGACTGCAAAAAAAAAAAAAATACTTGGCACTATGTTAACAGCAAAGGGTAGTGGGTTGACGGTTTGAAGGTTTCAGTTTAGGTTTCATGGGTTTGTGGGTTTGGGACATGTGGGTTTAAAACTTGTATAATTGTGGTTTTGCACTTTTCGGTTAATTAACCTTAGGTGGTTGTTGCTGCTAACATAGTGCCAAGTATTTTTTTTTTTATTTCGTAGTCTGGTCGCAGTTCCACTATCAATAGTGGAACTGCGACCGTAGGTAGGTTATCCTGAGTAGTTCAAAACAAAAATGAATGGGTTAAAGTAAAATTTGTGTCCGTGCGAGATTTTTGTTATGAAGATGCTTTTTTTCCGTTAACGATAATGTTACAAGCACGCATTTCCATACATTTTATGGACGTGGACGTCCACGATAACATCGTGACGTCGTGCGTAGAAGGCGTAGTTATTTGAGGCTGTAGCCTAGCCTACCTACAGTCAGGGATATTGTTTATCAAATAGACATAAAAGGTAGTTATGATTTGAATATACGGACAATTTGAGTAGGTAGTCAATTTGATATACCCTAACAGTACAGAGAGAGACCGAGTAAGTATTCATTTGTAGTGGTTAGGTCGCTGTTTAATAGATTTACGACGCAGAGACTGCGTCCGGCGCTCGGCGTGGCAACACGTCGTGTTCGGGTTCGCGACAAGTCAATCGTCATCCTGAGGATGCCTAGTTGAAAGGAGAAACACCTGTCGATTTCTTACAGGATTTTTTATGACTCTTTAGGAATAATTAAGCGGAATAGGTTACTAAATACCTATATCAACTTTTATTGTATTTTTAATGGATTTCCGCCTGAATCAATTAATTAATATGTTTCAAGTAAATACTGTTAAAAATGTAGCTATGCAATAATCCAATGTCCAAAGTAGATGTCTCTTACCAACGCGCAGATATTACTCTTAAAGATCCCTTTCATCAGTTATAGGTTCCAACCTGCTAGTGGTCAGGACGGGGGAAAGAAAACATCCTCAAGGAGCAGCCCGGAGTTTAGAAGTTGGTGGTGACATCCTCAGACCAAATAAAAAACCAAGACAGAGCGCTGCGAACAATAAAGTGAAGCATGCCAAAACTACACCTCCGCTCTGAGCATACAAGCTTACAAGCACACATTTACAACCAAACTACACCACACGAAGTGCACATGTTTACGAAACCGGCTTCACGTCACTGTTGACAGCGCTCTGTTTTAGTTTTTTTATTTGATTTGCGGTAATACCCCCGTGTCTTCTAAAGAACGTAAAGCCCTTAGTCCTGCGCCTGATCTTTAAGCAGTCGTGTCAGATTATCGTCCTATCGTACTATGAGAGTGAGGAGGGAAGAGGGAGTCGACCAGTGCTTGCGAACACTCTTGTGCACCGTAAAGGCAGGCGCGATTCTGAACAATTTCCATACATTTTTCATAGACTAGTTCTACTAGTGTTCTATTAGAGTCACGTCGCACTGTCGTATCGCTCCAGTCTGCGAGAATCTTAATATCTCCTGAGTACCTACCTACGTAGGTACTTGGCTAATTTCCGTTGAGATTGGCCGCCGTTCACCGTGACTGAAATTCGGTCGGGAGGTTAACCGAACTCAAACCCTTGACACTAACACAGCTGTCAATTGGGAGATAGTGTAATGGACGCTCAGGAACACCACAGCAAATAACACAAGTCTATTTACAGTTTTCACACGGGAACGAAATTAGCGGTGATTGAGCGATAGTGCAGATGGAGGGCGTTCACGTCAGAATGCTATTTTATGCTATGCTTTTGTTTACGACGCCGCAGCGCTACCACAGCGGTCACAAAATCGAGCTCCATACCATACTCATAAAAAAAATTACAGGGTTTATTCTGAAAGTTAGCAACGTCGTAAATAGCTGTCAAATATTTACCAGTTTTGATTAATTTGGCAATATTACTGTATGGAATTAAAAAATGTGGCTAACTAGGGACCTAAAATATTAATTATGAAATGCAATAATTAATAACCAAGCATTTTTCTTTACATGTAAAAGAGTATTTGGAAACAACCAACTGCCTTTTTACACTTAAAACAGTTACAACATCAAATTCAGTGTTATAATTGCAATTAATTATTAATATTCTAGTTCGCTAGTTAGCCACAATTCTTATTTCCATACAGTAATATTGCCAAATTAATCAAAACAGCGAAATATTTGACATATATTTGCGACGTTGCCCACTTTCAGCATAAACACTCTCTAATCAGGAATGAAAAAAAAATGTAATGTCTCTGCTATATCTCCCTTTACGTGATAGTATGGTTGTCTAGTAACAACCATACTATCACGTAAAGGGAGCTCCACTGGTAGCTCGCTTTACGTGATAGTATGGTTGCTCCACTGGTGAGAAAAAAAAAAGTTTTTTTTTTAGTGAATGGAACTGAAGAGCTTGTGCGCTCATGAGCTATTGTACCGTATACGGCTATCAAGATGACATTCAATTCATGGACCTTTGGGTGCCACTATGTGAGAAGCAGCCGTCTTTTTAAGACAGCTAGGGAAAATTCCTTTGGATAGACAGATTCGAAGTATATATGTTAAGGGAGGTACTAAAATATGCTTGAAGAGTTTAAGGACCTTATTGCTTATATTATCTCATCCAACTGCACCGTCATCTCTTAGTCCAGAAATGATTCTGGTTATTTCATCTTCGTCAGGGTCCAGCATAGCAAAAGATTTCAGGTTACAGCTATTGCTTGATTTTTGGAACTGGCCACAATTATGTTTCGGAATCTGTTCAGCAAGCGTTTTCCCAACATTGACAAAGAAGTTATTAACGTTGTTAACTGACAAGAGTGGTGAAAGATTAGTAAGCAGTAAACTCGAATTTGATTTACGCTGTTTAGACATATTGGTGACGTTTTTAATATGTTTCCAAAGTTGTTTGGTATTGTTACCTGCTTGCTCCATTTAATTAATTTTTATCGTTATTATTTTTTAACTTCTTTAGCAGATTATTGCAGAAGTTCCTGTACCTTTTATAAATGGTTTGAATTATTAGATTATCAGGTTATCTGTTAGTTCTCTGATGAAGTTTATTTATGTGTCTTATACACCGAATTAGTCCAGGAGTAATCCAAGGTTTAATATTACAAAGTTTCTTATTCACTGTAGAAACTGTCGTGTTACGTAAAATTGCTTGTAAGACATGTTTTATGAAGTACGATATAGCCAGGTAGGAAAAAACAGCGAAATACTGCATTTAATTTAGAGACTGCACATGGCCCCATTAACTCAGATATAGAAATAGCTCAAGAATTTGAATTTTTTTTTGGTAATATTCCCCTTAAAACTACTCAAGCTTTAAATTCCTCACCCGCGCTTTCTGCTACCTTACTTAGACAGAATGTGAAGGCTTGCCCTTTGGTGTTTAGGTTTCAGCATACAAACCCCCAGGCTTTTATAAAAGCTTTTAAAGATCTTAAAATTAAATCAACAGAAGATCTCTGGGAAATGTCTGTAAAAGTCTGTAGATCTATAATCGAAACCATTGCGCCCTATTTAGCTTGCATATTTAAGGCAATGCAAGGAGTCTTTCCGGATCTCATGAAACACAGTAAAGTAGTTCCATTGTTCAAATCTGGTGATAGTAAAGAACCCAACAATTATAGGCCTGTATCAATTCTACCAGTGCTCAGTAAGGTGTTTGAAAAGTTGATGCTCAATCAAATGTTACCTCACTTTAATAAAAATTCCATCTTTCATGAACAACAGTACGGTTTCACCAAAGGGCGTTGTACCACTGACGCCGGTGTCACCCTAATTTTTAATGCCTGGGAAGAAGCACAAGATGCCATTGGAATCTTTTGCGACCTCTCGAAGGCGTTCTATTGTGTAGACCATGAGACATCTCTGCTGAAACTAGAGCACTATGGGATTAGGAATACAGCTCTTAATTTACTTAGATCATACCTGAAAAATAGAAAGGTTAAAGTTCAGGTAAACGGCATTAGGGTCTGAAATGGCAATGGGCGTTCCTCAAGGTTCGATATTGGGTCCATTCCTCTTTTTAGTTTACATTAATGATTTACCCCAATTATTTCAAAATCAACCGAAGATGGTGTTATTTGCTGATGACACATCATTAATCTTTAAAATAAACCGACGATCACAAAATCTTGAAGACGTTAATAGCTCTATTCTGCAAGTCCAAGATTGGTTTACGGTAAATAATTTGGTACTAAATAAAACAAAAACCAAATGCATTAGATTTAAATTACCTAATGTTGGAAGTAGCAAATGTGACATCATATTGAATGGGGAAAAACTGGAATTTATTAATCAAACGGTTTTTCTAGGAATCACGCTAGACTAGAAACTACAATGAGGACCTCATATAACATCTCTTGCGGGGCGGCTAAGCTCGGCCGCTTATGCTGTTAGAAAGATAAGACAGTTAACAGATGTAGAAACCGCGCGATTGGTCTATTTTAGCTACTTACACAGCATTATGTCGTATGGCATTTTACTGTGGGGTCGGGCTGCTAACATTGAATCCATCTTTATTTTACAAAAGAGAGCTGTGAGAGCCATTTATAATCTACGTCGCCGCGAATCTCTCAGGAAACTATTTAAAAGGATTAATATTATGACGGTACCTTGCCAATTCATTTATGAAAATATTATGTACGTAAGGAAAAATCCACATCTGTTTAATAAAATAAGTGATAGACATAATTTTAATACTAGAAATAAAGATAAACTAGATCAACCATTTTTCAGATTATCTAAAGTACATACATCTTTGATGGGGTACTGTGTTAAATGTTACAACAAAATACCTTGTGACATATTGCAATTAAATGAAAGAAAATTTAAAACTCATATTAAAAGTACACTTTGTAAACAAGCATATTACAAATTAGAAGATTATTTCCAAGATAAGAGTGCTTGGAAACATGCTGGTCCTGCTCCATAGGACAATTTTGAGTCAAGACAAAATCAAACAGGTTGCTAATTTAATTGTAAAATTTATAATTTTGTGTTATATGACATTGATTTTACATTCTGTGATTACTTCCTCACACACTGACTTATTAATTTTAAAAACATTAAGAAAATCGTCTACTTTTACAATGTTTGTAAATATGTGAATGGTGCTCACATATTTACAAACATTGTAAAAGTCTATTATGTCATGTAAAATGTAAAACATTGTATCTATCACATAATTAAATTATCTGTCGTTGCTTCATTTTTAATTCTTTTTACCTTTAATTGTGGTATAGTGATTTTATTCTAGGTGCATCGTCTTCACATATAATTATTTAACTAATGTACGTACTTATACAAACTATTGTAAAACATTTTAAAAGAGTAACGGTGGAGTTTCTTGCCTATTCTTCTTCAAACGAAAACTACCTTTTGGAAGGGGCGACTAGAATCAATTATATTATTCTGTAAATTTTGACGTTCAAAAGTGCCATACATGGGCCTATTTGAAATAAATGATTTGTCTTTGACTTTGACTTTGACTTTGCCACATTAGCGTCAGCAGTATTGTAAACTAGGCTAAAATCTAGGTTGCATAAATCATATTCGAGTTTATTTGTGTTTAATTAGCCGGGCAATCTGCGTCTCCCGTCTTGTGGTTGACTTGTTTTTTAAAGGGCAAACATGTAGCACATTTTGGCGCACTGGCTTTCTTTGCGCAGTCTTGAATAGTGTGTCCTTCTTCACCACAATGTTCACATGTAGGGGCAGCAATTTTGCATGTTTTGGCTGTATGACCGTACTGCTGGCATTTGTAACATCTTGTTACCAGTGTGAAGTCTCGTACCGGGCAGGACGACCAATTTATGAATAATCTGTCTTGAGTGATGAGGGCCTTACGTATGACAGCTGGAACTTCTATAATAAGACTGCAATTCTCAGCATCTTTCCTGGCTGTTTGTGGCTTGGTTTCATATAGATCAAAAATGTATCTAGGGATATAGTGGGCAGTTTCTCTGCTAAATTTTGTTCATAAATATATTTATAACCCTCATTTTCAGCCATTGATGTAGGTACTCCTATTACTATAATGCGCTTTTTTCGTTCGTCAACGGTAAGCCCTGATGAAGCGAGTTAAACTGTTTGCCTGTCTAGATCATCTTTGGTCTCAATTCCGATTATCCTGCTGGTCCTCCTTTTCCAATTTTGCGTACGTCTCGTACTTTTGGTTTCATTTCTCCAGGGCATATGATTTTTTGGATCATGTTCTTGGTTTCATCACTGGTCTTCGAGTTGTCACTGGGATAATGGCGACAAGAGTATTAAGACGAACAGAGGTTTTGGACCTGTTCTTCACCATAGCTGCAAAAGATGTAGAAGTTGCTTTTTGCTTCGTACAGGACTCCTGAATTGTCTGGTTCATCTCCATTAGATAATCGGATAGGTCTCGAGCTTCGGTCATGCTTTTAAGGGAGGTATGGGTTTGTATGGCTTTTTGCTTTAGTGACTGGTATTGAACAGCCATTTGAGAAACTTCATGTCCAACTTTTCGGCAAAGACTGCTTATTTTTACCTTCTGATCAGCTATTACCTTACCCTCAGAAGCAATAGCACAGACCTTATTCAGGCACTGCTCAATAGACCCCATCCAGTTCTGAATTTCCGGAGTGGACACAACTTCAACTTTCTCATCTTGGTGCTGTCTTGGTTGTTGGGGCGATGTCGGTGCTGGTGTCGGTACCGGGGTCGCCGGTCGGTGTCAGTGAAGGGCTGCGTCGCATCTTCACGCTCCGATTAAAGGGGCCTTCCATGTATCAGTTTATAAAAAATTTTATTCAATTAATTATTTTAACTTATCTCTATAATGTTTATTTGTATAACACACTAGTACATTGAAACTAGGTCACTATTTATGCAACTGTTAATTTATTTTATTGATATTATGTATTGATGAACATGTCTGTATGCGTTGAATGGTAATTCAGGTAATTCATTATCGCAGGAGGAGACGCCCAGGGCGTCGGGAATCGCGAGGCGATTTCCGGCCACCGTAGGCGCGGGCTTGCGGGCGGTGAGCAATGGGTGGCTCACCGTCCGATAAGGACCAGGCCCGGGTCGACGGCGCGTTGTGTTCCACGCGCGCCTCAAAGAGATGTCAGCAGAATTGAAGGGATCCACTAGGGCCGATGCCTGCCGGGGTTGCGAAGAAAACCGAACACGGGTGGGTTATAGTCAGTAAGAGTCTGACACGCCCTCCCGCTCCGCCCAGAGCGGGAGAAGTTATTTGATGATTTCCCACCCTCAAAAAAAAAAGGTAATTCATTATTTTATTGATTATTATATACGTTTTATTTTTTTTACAAAATTGCCTTCCAACAACTAGTAGCTAATTCATTTGTTGATCAGCGTGATTGTGGTTGAATGGGGATAAAATCTGCCACTTTCTCACTTCAAATGGCGCTGGTCTCCAGCGTCTTATAATTTGACAGCTAGCCATAATTTTTTTGTAAACAAGCTACTTCTTTTACGCATAATTAATTATTGAGTCCTGTTGCACAGCTGTTTTCTGCAAAAATACGGGGACTCATGTATTTGCCAAAGATGTTATAAGGAGAAAAATGTGGGAGAAAGGTCTCCGAAAAAAATAAGAATCCTATATTTCGAGACAATGTGCTATCCTTTAAGCCTTTTATGGGAGAAAGTGGTTTATAGGTGATGCTCCTAAGAGAACTAAGTCTGTTTTCATTACATACAGGCACTTGTGATGTGATATTATGTAAATTATAGTAAAGTATGTGTGTGTTCATATTATCATATTAGATCAGTGCTAGAAGCGCTATCTCTGAGGTTTTTGAGTCAGGAAAATCATGCTCGAGTTGGTTTTCAACTCTGATCAGGTTATTTCTATCGTACGCCTCTAGTCTTTAACAAAAACTTGAAAGTCAACAAACCTATAAAAAATAAAACGTTCATAATTTATTGACTTTTCCACTAAAGCTGCTTTTTTACCAGTGGTAGACGCTTTAATAGTGCTGCACTCCAAATTTCATACATATTTATCTAGTTTTCGTATAATTTGTGATCGATACAAAAGTAAACATTGGCGGTTTAAAGACGTACAACTGTGCTGCCACCTGTTATGAGCTTTCAGTTTTTAACCTCGTTATAATTAGATACTAATGACACTTCCAAAGTCAAAATGGCATTCTGTAATAATATAGTTTAATTTGATTGGCATCTTATATTTAGGGTTTGAATTTAAAGTACTATTCTTTTTTTAATAACAGTTTTAGTCGAAGCTTCGATAGTGTCCCTTGTCCTTTTTTTGACAAGTTTTCTATAATATCCCAGCAAATTGCATTTCGAACACTGCATTATTGGTTTAGTGCATTGAAAGAATGGGTGTCCTGTTTCATTGCAGTTGTATCATATAACACAATTAAACCAGGGACTCCGTTGGGAATAATTAGAGTTAGGTAAAGCTTTTTGTGTGCTTTGGGTAACTGTACGTTTTTCTTTATTCTTATTATTTAAACTATCAGAAGAAACTTTATCTTGGTCAATATTCACAGTCTTTAAAAACTTTAAAACTTGTTCAGGTCCCGCAAACTCAACCGCTTGAGCATCTAACCTTACTCCGTGATCATCAATATCGGCAAAGACATATGCCAGTAATCTTGAGTGGTTAGCTTACGTGTCCTGTACTGAGCTCACGCAACGCGTCGTACGTCCAGCCAGTAATAGGACTCGCCCATCACGGAGCGCTGTCCCAAATTAGACGCATTATTAATTTATTATACATAAAACAAAAGTATTTTGATAAAAATCGTATACTAAAAGTTTAATGATTAAATTATCTTTAAAATGGTGAAAGTTTCAGAAAAATACTCTTGATAGATTTTGCGTGATTCTAAGTTTTTTATCCGTGTTAGAGATAACTTTACTAATTAATTTCACTATGTAATATAAACATAATCTAAAATATTCATATATTATGTTACTATAAATGCTTTAATTAAACATATGTTTTTTCCAAATCATTAACACTACTCGTTTAGACGTGATCTTCAGTATAATATCATTAAAAGTCGGTTATCGTCGCCTTAAACAATTAACGTCACGCCTTCCAGTAATATTACACCGGTTCAACAGGTTAATTTAAGAATAATAATATAATTCTAACGATTCCCCGTAGCGAACTCTAAAACTTAAAATTTCGTTTAGTGGATCCGCATAATTTTCCCGGGTTTGGAAAAGATTCTCTAAGTTTATTTTTAAATTCCGTTCAGGAAAACAGTAATGTAGGTAATCCCTGTTACAAACCAGAACTTGGCTAGTCCACTCAACTTTAGTAATGCAAACTGAATCAACTGCCGATCACTCTGTGGCGGCACCTACATCGTCAGTAATGGCTACATGCGAAGTACGCATCAAAGCCCTGACGTTACACAAATCCTGCCTCGCGTAATTAGAGTTTACTGTGCGAACGATATATACATGACTATCCAACATCAATCGTTGGGCGATTGCCCGCCAGACACGACGCTCGTCTGGTCGGAGGATCCTTGACTTTTCTATAAAGGATGAGTGAACTTTACACCCTGTTCCTCGTATCTCTAAAACTCCATTCCTGTAGGTGAGCACGTTTCTCAACCTTATTAATTCATGCATCTATGGCATGTTCTTGGACATTGGTTCATGCTGAGTATAAAATTATTGACAACAGGCAACCTTTTACGTTCGCCAACATTCTTCATATCTTTCAAAATTTCAACAAATTGTTTTAATAACATATTTTGGCTGTCGTACCTTCGAAAACGTGTTGACTCACGTTCCCTTCCAGTAGAAGAGCTACTGCTAAGTTCCCGTCGCTAAGTCGTTTCCTCTGTTTCTGGCGACTTTCTAGGTGGTGACGGGATCCTTTATTCATTTGTCATTTCTTTATTGCATACCATAATGTCTATAGTTCGTAGGGAAATAATTATATTAGTTATAATTATGGATCCTGTCGGGCACAGCATAGATCAAATGGGAGAGAGGAGGAAGAGCACTGGGTGTTTAATGTGATAAATTGTATTATTAGTTATGCGGTTAGTAAGTTATATTGTTTTATTAATACAGAATTGAATTTAAGAATTATATTTATTGTTTATAAATTATTTACAAGTATCTTTTTCCTTATTTTTTTTAACCTCTTTCGTCATCGCTGCTTGTCGCCCAACTGGTGCCTTCTTCACGACGAATCCTTTCGTAGGACCGCTGTAACTCCGGTGTACATTTTGGGTCGTTTTCCTTCTTGGCATAGGTACATATTTATCTGGGGGCTCACACAAAAATACTCTTTTTAGAAATATATTTGGAGAAACATATTTTATGAAATCATAAGAAGTGAAGCATTTGGTTATTCAAAACATTAAGGCTCTTTCAAACAGGCGCGACACGCGACGCGACATAAAGACACCGCTCGTCGCGCGATGCGACGTACCTTTGTGTCGCGTCGCGTGTCGCGCCTGTTTGTAGGAGCCTTTAACCATATCTCTAGAATATTAAATTAAATTCATTAGTACACAATTAATTGTATAAGGCTTCATAAACCTCATGAACTCAACTATTCAAATCAAGCTGTACATAAAACGGTTAAAATAATAATATCACAGGTAAATTCATTAATTGTTACGTAGCCTGTATACTGCTAACATTAAAATAATTTTTCACTTTAAAAACGAATAAAAAAATACCATAGGCTTTAGGTATATACTTGTTCAAATCATTAACAGGTGAACACATTTAAAAATACGTAAAATAATCAGATAAACTTACTCTTAGTTAGTTGACTTTTGGCGTAAGGAGGCGATCATTTTACGTATGTACAAGTCAATACAACTGCTCTTAAACAGTGAAGGATTAACCACGTAGCAAGAGTAGCAATTGCTACGAGCCCCGCGTAAAAGGGGGCCCCGAATATCCACACCTGCCCAGCTTCACCTGAACGTAAGTTTTTGAGTGAAACTTAGTAAGATATGGTATATTTAATTTATTTTGAATGCCACAAAAACGTTAAACGTCAAACCAGCAACAGTTTATTTCATTGGCGAAAATACTACAAAAAGGCGCTCGTATAAATGTATAGAATTTGAATCAGCCAGATAATCAGCTCTACAAAAATTCTGACATATATGTGAGCACGCTTACACGACACTCAGTGGGGCCTAGCCACGTAGCAAATGATACAATCCCCGCGCTCTGGGGTGGAGCGCGCTTGGACAGTCGGCCCAATGAAATAATAATATTTAATGAATATTAGAAACATCGGCTGCTGGCGCCGCGCCACCGACTCCTATAGTGGACACCGGCGACGGGGCTCTTATGAAACCCTTCCAGTATTCAGAACCCCTAATTACTGGAAATAAAAATAATGCTATAAATACACATGTTTTTTAATTATGCCTACCTTGCCTATCGCACCTCACCTATATGCCAAAGTGCCAACCCCATTTTCTGCGTTTTTTTTCCAAAATCCTGCAGCCAAATCAGCAACCAACGCTGGCAGCCAATTGGGGAAACGACGCCGGCAGCTGAGGCACTTCCTAATTAATATCTTTGTCTTCTCGAAAAGTAAATTCAGCACAGTATCACAACCATTTAATACGCTACGAGGAGTTTTCCACACGCTGTTTACAAATCCAAAACTCGATCATTTTGATCGTTAATATCAAACTAGCAACAGCCCGCAGTTTCACCCGCATAAGTCTCGATCCCGTATGAATATCGGGATAAAAAGTATCCAATGTCCTAACCTAAGTTATGGTCTACCCATGTGCTAAATTTCATCCAAATTCGTTCAGCTGTTTTAGCGCGAAAGCGTAATAAACAAACAAACAAACATACAAAAAATCTAATCTTTTCTCTTTATAATATTAGTTTAGATAGACCGCTCTTCTTTCGACAACTAAGTACTTATTTGCTGTCGCAACGCAAATCAGGTAACCGAAACTGTGTAATTTTCGACACGGCAGCCTGTCCAACGGTTGTAAATAGCTAGGGAGAAGGCTCTCATTGTCCACTGTGGGTATTATATCAATTAATACAACACCAATATATTGATTTTTATTTCGTAGAAAAGCCTCGAATTGTTGAGAAACACAAACATTTGATGTTACAATTAACATAACTAGTATGACCAGAATAACTCTGATTGCTTTGCAAAGAGGATATATAAAGCATCAGAAAAATTACCTTGACAGTGATACGTTATAGTTCGCGACCATGGCATCATCAAAGGTAACTAATAGTGTTTTTGTACTATCATGTAACTGCTCTCCGGAAAGGACATTGTTCGACGTCCATACATCGTTTGCCTAAGAGCCAATAGAGACGTGAATTTACTTTCTGTGTTTTAAATAATGCATATATTCGATTGAATCTAAATTAAAATCACGGACACTGCTGAGAATTGTAAAATATCTAAAACACGTTTGGATTTTGGGGTTATAATTAGGCCAATAGAAACATATTAACTTAGCATTTATTAGTGAAAATACATTGGATTTTATATTCCAACGTTTCATTACATATTTATGTACTATAAGTGCAGTCAGAACCAGTGTTTCTTTATACTAATTTATTTTTAGTTAGTAGATAATATAAAAATAAACATAACTGGCGAAATGTGGGTGTACTATAGGTACACCTCTGCCTAACCCTTCGGGGAATACAGGCGTGATGTTATGTTATGTTATAATATAAAAATGTACCTACTCTGAGTGACAAAATTGACACTGTCATTACTATGAAATGTCAAAGTGTAATCTGTCAATTCATCGACTGTCAGTGTCGATGTTGCTCGTTACACACAGCGTTTTCAATCGCTTTATTCTTTTTGTAACTAAAAACCTTATTCATAGATCAAGCGCTGAGGGAACCTATTCAAAACGTCAAATTGAAAAAAAAAATGGCGCTGGGGAATAAGCTCGAAGTGAATTACTTTTTAAAATGTTTTCGAAAATAAGAAGTGCCCGTTCTATTGTAATATATTTAAAAAAGTAATTATTGTAAAGTTTTCGCACGTGTTGATTCATAGGCCATTTTTAACAATGTCCTTTGCCATGTTTGCATACGGTCCAGCAATTATGGGGTTCATTTATAAATGTTACTTAAAGGTAAGTGACGTTCAAACGTCAAAAATGTGTGGTTAAACAGTCGCTAATAATTACTTAACTTTAAGCAACGTTAATAAATAAACCCATAAATGTATACATTCACTCATAGATACATATTATTAATTAAAATCGCTTTTCTTGTCTGTCTATGTGACCGCGTTGTTCTTTTAAACTACGCAACGGATTTTTAAGCAGTTTTCACCATCATTTAAAGAATCTGTTCCAAAAGGTTCATGTATAAAATTAAAATAATCTTCTTTTCGTGTGGTTAGTAACTAACTTGGTGTCAGAGTTATAAAGCCGCCCATGGGCCTGTAACTTGGCTTCACATGCCGTCGAGAAGTATCTTTCAGGCACTTGCTTCAAAAACAGTGAAGGAAAGCATGGGTTCTTCACGATGCTTTTCTTCACCGTTTTTGAAGCAAGTGATAATTATACAATACGCACATGAATCCGAAAAGTCAGAGGTGCGTGCACTGAATTCATTAATATTAAACTTACATAATTTATAATAAAGAAATCGCGACGGGTCGTCAAGTCTTAAAAACGGGCGAAATTTAAGATTTCCTTATGTAAGTAACGAGTGTAAAAAGACACTTACCGAAGCCGAGAGTCACTTATTCTTCCCGTCATTCTGATATTTTTAGGGTTCTGTATATCCAAATGAAAAAAGGAAACGGAACCCTTATAGGATCACTCGTGTGTCTGTCTGTCACAGCCAACTTGCTCCAAATCTAATGGACCTATTACGTTGAAATTTGGTACACACGTCTGTGACCCCAAAATGGGCATGTCATGTAAATAAATGAAATTTTGAACACTTTGGGAGAAAAATAAGAAAATTAAAAAAACGTTTTGCGTACTTGTACATATCAAATGAAAGGGCTTACTGTGAGGGTCTCAAGTATATTTTTTTAAAATCATTTTTAAATAAATTGTTTTAAAGTTACTTAAGAAAATAGATGAAAATTTACCTAATGATATAACTAATGAGCCTAAAATAAAATAAAAATATAAGAAAAGTAGTTCTATGCTTAAAGATTACAGGAAAACCTATAAGAAGTCTATGGTCTTAAAATAACATTATAAATCTCCCAATATTGTGCGTACAAACTTATATTTGCAGTTGGAATGTATGGGATAACTTGTTTTTCAATTAAAATGTTATTAATTGATTTTATTATTTATGTACACAAGGTAAAATACATAGAGAAACGACATAATTATAATAACTACTGCTATATTTGTATTTGGGGTAAATTCATCCCAACTACATTCATACTCTTCATTATTTAATTAAATATAATTTATTTGGCTCACCAACAATTGAAAGAAAGAAAGAAAAACAGGTAATTGAATACGGCGATAAAAAGATATGAGATACATCCAACAAACTTATAAACTAGCGCACGAATTTCTTAAGGCTCGTGCAGACCAGCGCGATATCGCGGGCGCTACAAGGGTCGCGCTACCTGTAGCGCCCTCGATATCGCGCTGGTCTGCTTACAGGTAAGCACATCATGCATTACATATTTGCTTAGCTTATTTGTCGATTGATTTTGAGTGCCTACTTAATGAGTTGAATTATGCGTGGTCCGACACGAATTTGGCCGGTTTTTGTAATGGGCCTGGAAAGCTTCTGGTTACGGAGATATTGAAGGTCAAAGATCAAATAGTTTTGCGGATTTTTTACGAAAACAAGTTGAGATGTTATAATATTTAAATACACCTACGAGGCCACAACTCCTGTATTGTGGCATGCTTCCATAAGTACAATGTTTTGCGTGCGTTTCATTGCATATTTTTTTACTCAATGTTACATAATTTGATGTACGGAATGCGTATGTTTTCTTCTTCTTTTCGTGTGGTTAGTGACCAACCTGGTGTTAAAGTAGCCACCCATGGGCCTCTTGGCTGACTTGGCTTCACATGCCGTCGAGACAGGCATGCCGGTTTCCTCACGATGTTTTCCTTCACCGTTTTTGAAGCAAGTGATAATTATATAACACGCACATGAATCTGGAAAGTCCGAGGGTCACAACACTAGGCTGTCACTGCGTAGGTGATGGCTATGTGATATACACCCAATTTATTTAAAAAAATAAGTGCCTCTTGTTTTGTTCAAAGTAATGTAAGTAATCAACGTCGTGTGTTACAATTATTTAACTAGCGACCCGCCCATGCGTCGCTCGGGTACAATCTACTTTCCGCGCAACTTTCTTATTTTTTTTCTTTTAAAAGATCCTTCTCCTGACAATAACAAACACAATAAAACAAGAATTAGCGAAATCGGTCCAGCCGTTCACGCGTGATGCCGTGACCAAGGGAAATAGGGATTCATTTATATATATATGGAATAAGAATATAGAATATATGTATATAGCTAGACAAGTTTTCTAAAGTAAACAAAACACAGTAAATTCTTGAATAATAGACACTCGAATTGTACTAAAAAATCATGGCAGTAACACGTTAAGTGTTAAGGCTCATACAGACCAGCGCGATATCGCGGGCGCGACACGGGTCGCGCTGTCTGTTGCGCCCGCGATATCGCGCTGGTTTGCGCGAGCCTTTACAAGGATCTTTTGGGGCCTAAATGTCATTGACATTGGCGTTGTTGGCAAGCGTTTGTGAAAATTGTTTATTGAAATTGTAGATAAACGAAAAGTTTTTCATTTGTTACTAAATCAAAACCATAGATATAAGATGATCAGAACTTAAAACAAAACAAAAAAAAAAACCGGCCAAGTACGTGTCTGACCACGCACAATGAAGGGTTTTGTAGATAGGACGAATTTTTCCCAAGAACAAACTTAACATTGTAGTTGAAAAACATGTTCTCCTATACATTCCGTAGAACATGTTTTTGCAACTGTAAATGCAAATTGGTTGATTTTTATTCGTTAACTTGTAGTGCCTACTAAGCTGTGATAGTTCCTTTTAATTTCGTTTGTATACTACTACCATGAATTTTTTCACATATCCAAAACCAACCATTTAGCTGGCAGGGGGACTTGACTCTAACAAAAATTAGCACTTTAAGGCTTAATATTTCGCAAACGGATCCCTGAATCCAAAAATGGTTTTCACACATTCACAATATTTTTGAACGACCTTTACAACGACATCTCACACCATGGGGTAGATGAAAATAAAATAAAACATCCCCACTTTACGTGTAAGGAAGGTACCTTAAATTTATTTTTGTTAAATTTTATTTTTAATTTAGGTTTTATTTTACAATTTTGTCGGCGTGATTAATATGTATACACATGCAAAATTACAGTTTTCTAGTACTAAGAGTCTCTGCAGTAAACCGCGGACAAACAGACAGACAGGTGGACATGAATAAACTATAAGGATTCTCTGATGACTACAAAACCAAAAAAAAAAACCAGATGGCGGCGTAAGCACCGATTTTTGAAGTCTGGGTTTGAGTGTTTAGATTCTATTGGTTAATATTGGCACATTTCTCCGCTTCGTTGCGTCGCTCCGCTCCAGTGAACAGAACTAGAGCAACAATTTCATTCAATAAAGGATTTTACCGATCTGTCAATTTGGAAATAAAGACAGTTATATTTAAAAAAAAAAAAAAACAAAAGCTCCTAACTCGGAAACGGTGCGTCGTAATGCCATGCTGAATCAAAATGGTTTCTATGGTCAAGGTTAACCCGATACTCCAATAAAATTGGTAGAATTCCGGAAAAATATACTTTAGAAAAAAAATGGCCCAAAAAAATTTTTTTTTTGTTCTTTGCTGTTTATAGTGGCCCTAAGCATATCTATACTGCAGCATATACAACTCCGCCCCTAAGACGACCCACTGACCAAATAAAGAATACCTATAATTATTACTTATCATTAATTCATTGTACACCCTCTAAAAAGTTGGCCAAATTCCTTGTTTACGTCGTCGTCCGAACTGAGTTAAGGCTCGTACAGACCAGCGCGATATCGCGGGTGCGACACCGGCTGCGCTGCCTGTCGCGCCTGCAATATCGCGGTGGTCTGGACGAGCCTTTAACCATCTTATATTCACGAATTCGTAGTGTATTACACACGCAATAATTTAAATGAAAAAGTTGAGTTCAACATCTGTTCAATATATATGTTTAACAGAAACTTTACGTGCCTACGTATATATATTATTTTTACTAAGTATTTCATAAATAACACATTTGTTTTATTTTCAGACATTGTTAATCTTCGGAGTGTTGCTGGCTGTATTGGCTGGGGCCTTCGCAGGATATGGAGGCTATGGTGGTAGTAGCCAAGGTGGATACGGCGGAAGCCAAGGAGGTGTCAGTGGAGGCCAGGGAGGCTTCGGTGGAAGCCAAGGAGGCTTCGGTGGAAGCCAAGGAGGCTTCGGTGGAAGCCAGGGAGGATTTGGCGGAAATCAAGGAGGCCTTGGCGGTAACCAAGGTTTTGGCCAGGGAGGTGGCGGACAAGGAGGATTCGGTGGAAACCAAGGAGGGTTCGGTGGAAGCCAAGGAGGGTTCGGTGGAAGCCAAGGAGGGTTCGGTGGAAACCAAGGAGGTTTCGACGGATTCGATCGCTAACCACGTGGCTAATCAGAGTTACCATTTTGAAAAAATGATTTAGGAATCAGATTGTTTACATTGCCCTGAACGAAGTGTTATTCCCGCATATCTACTTCCATTGACAAAAATAGTGTCCACCAGTCACTTACTTATTTTATAAAACAGTATGCCATATTAAATATTATTTTACTTTGTCGTATTTGAGTTCACTTCTCTAATTCCTACTTTATACAAAAATATGAATACTTATATTCACGTGAGCATCGCGAAATTTTAAATATTTAATCAATGTAAACACACCGATCGGTTTTCCTTGAATCGATTTGTACATAATAATATGTAATGAAAGTGATGAAAATAAAATAATATTGCTGTATTTTTGTCAAATTGTTTATTTAAAACGTTCACAGCGTTATTACCCGGTCTAATGTGTAAATATCTTACCGTGAAAACTAAGGTGAAGAGAGCTTCTAGTGATCTGTCATTCTCTAGCGTCAGCTAGGGTTGACACTTTTGACAGGTCACTTGGAGCTCACTTCACCTTAGTTCTCATGGTGAGATATTTCTAAATCTGCCCATCACCATGTTCAGAAAAGGCAGAATCGTAAGTGTTACTGATACAAAGCGTCAGACCCCCCATCAATATAAACAGTATGTGATGTCGTAACATGCCTTCAGATGTTCTTATATTTAGTTTATTCATCTGCACTTCTTAACTTTACTTGCATTCCCGGTTTCACCTACAATCCGGCCGTCGTCGTGAAAATGCGTGATTGACATCTGTCAATTTCTAGTAGTAATAAGGGTGAAATTCACCAAACAAATATTCGTTAGTATGACAGGTATCAAGAATCTCTCGACGGGACTGCAGTGTAGCTCGATTTGTTGGGTATTGGTGGGGCAATTCCCATCCTAATAAAGCCTGATATACACGTTGCGATTTTATTGCCTGTGGCATAACATAATTGAAGCAACAATAAAAATTGCTCCGCCTAAACAGTTAAGAGCATGCATTCTGAAAGTGGGCAACGTTGCAAATAGATGTCAAATATTTTGCTGTTTTGATTAATTTGGCAATATTACTGAATAGAAATATGAAATAAGGCTAACTAGGGAACAAAAATATTGATGAAATGCAATAATTAATATCATAACACTGAATGTTTAGTTTTAGATGTAAAAAAAGTATTTGGAAACTTTCCAAATGCCTTTTTTACACCTTTTTTACGCACCTACAAACTGGTGAACGTGAAGTCAGTCGGAAAAGTCTCTGGAGATTTTCATACTTTTAAGAGCTGATAATTAAGAGATCGCAAGTTTACTATATTATTTTAAATAGTATTCGTTGCTAGACTATTTGATTACCAAATAACGCTGTACGGTGCCTTTTAACTTTAAAACTCACACCGAACATTTTTTTTTTGCTATATTCACAGTGTTTTTGATTTACGGATGATATAGTATGTGACTGATCTGTTGTTACGCTGAGTGTATACTATAGAAACTTAGTGATTCATTTCTTTGTATCAAAATTCATTTACACATATTTATTTTATGCCGGATCCTGTCGAGGATTGTCACAACCCCGCGTGTCGCTAGATCGGCCGCCGCCTGGTACAACCTCCCCTGCGCCAGGACCAGCGTGTCGTCAGCGTAACAAACGACGCTGACGCCGCTAGGGAGGTCGGCGCGCAGCACCCAGAAACCCTCCCCACCCAACCCCAACCCAGAGACTCTAGTAACTAGACCAGAGAATTGAAATATTATCGATTGTAAGTGGTTATTTTATTTACAGTTAAAATTTATGAGTTTGGAAAACCTTTGAAGTATGTAAAAGCGAGATTAGTTATATCGAAACGTTTGCAGCTGTTGCAAGGATTGCAGGTTTTAGGATAAAATTAGCTTTAGCGAATCAATATAATTTGTTTGTTCACCATATTTGCAAATTAAATAAGTATTAATTATATTGGGTACATTACCAGTCGACAGCGACGCGGAGGAATTTTTCGACGCCATATTTTAGTTTAATTTTAGTTTAGTTTTAGTCTATTAGTTTTAGTTATAGATGTTATATTTTTTTAGTTTTGTCATACCCATTGTGTTGTTGTTAAAATATAAAATATCTACAGTCATTATATGGATTAAAATAAGTAGTCTGTACACTGTTGGTTCCAAATGTTTGAGCAAGCTTTGATAAAAGGGGATTTCTATACTCATCAGCGGAACGGTGTATTTACATTTTTAGTGTTATTTAATGGTTATGTTTTAAAGAATATTTGAGTTTTACTTTATGTGGACGACCTTGAGATTTCAACCGCAGATATAAATACTATGAATAGTTTTAAAACATACATAATAATCACTTTTAAGTCGGTAGACTTAATGGAGCTCAAATATTTTCTGGGAATCAAAGTTACCAAGTTAGAAAACAAAGTTACTTAGGATCAGGAAATGTGCATAAAAACAATTCTTTAGAAGTTTAACATGAGTGACTGTGACTGTAATTTTGTCACTACACCCTTGAAAGTAAACTAGATTATGAAACATTAAATTCGTGTGAAATGCCTCTTATAAAAATCTTATTGGGTGTTTTTTTGGATGGGATATTATCAAATGACTTTTCCCGCTCTGGGCGGAGCGGGAGGGCGTGTCAGAATATTACTAAAACCCACCCGTGTTACATTTGCCATGTTGCTAGGGACCACGGTATGATGGTATCCCTTTCGGAATTTCCTGCGACCTTGGCAGGCATCGGCCGTAGCGGACCCCGTCAGTTCTGCTGACATGTCTTTAAGGCGCGCGTGGAACACGAAGCGCCGTCAACCCGGACCTAGTCCTTATCGGACGGCGAGCTATACCTTCACCGTATGCTCCACCGTGTTTTCCGGGCGATCCACACAATGGTGACAGCCAGGCGTTTCCTCCTGCTTTATCCTGAATAGGAACCTCCCAAAACAACCGTGTCCCGTGAGGACCTGCATCAGGCGGAAGGTGAAAACGCCGTGGCGCCTCTCAAGCCAGTCCTCAAAGAGGGGACTTATTGCCGCAATTGTGGCGTGCCCATACTCGACCTGACTTAAGTATTTCATCGATATGTAAAAAAAACAACCATTCATTCACATTTAAAATTAAAATATTATTTAAAGGAAACTATAAATCTTAAGTTACACGAAATGATTACAAAAATATTTTAAGTGGCTGTGTTGATTCTGACTGGGGTAGTACTAATAGTTAATATAGTAGATAGATAAAGTAATACGGGTTATTTCTTTATATTATTTGATCATTGAACAATATGCTGGCAAACAAAGAGACAGCTAACAGTGGCAACATCATTCACTGAAGCAGAGTACATCTCTATATGAAGCAGTAAAAGAAACTGGTCAAAGTCATTAGTAACAAGTATTGGCATTGCGTTACCAGAGTCTATTTCTGTTTATGAGGATAATAATGATGCAAAAGCATCACGAGTAATCGTACTAGTCACATAAAATCTAAACACATTGATATTATGCGCTAAGATAGCCCGCGAGATTTAAATTTTCTTACGTTTTTTGCAATTTGCAGGTCAGTATCAGCTTGCCTGTTGATGTAAATATAATTCACGACAGTAACAAATATGGCTTACAGAATTATAATCATTAAAATCAGCAATAAAACTTATTAAGTTAGAATAATCCTAAATGTCATGATTTCATGAAATAGTCATTCAATAGGATTATATGAACTTATTATAATTCTGTAAAGCCATATTTGTTACGGTCGCAAATTATATTTACATCAACATACAAGCTGATACTGACCTGCATATTGCAAAAAAAGTAAGAAAATTTGAATTTCGCAGGCTACCCTTTTTTGGGTTGGGAAATTATCAAATAACTTCTCCCGCTCTGGGCGGAGCGAGAGGACGTGTCAGACTCTTACTGACTAAAACCCACCCGTGTTCCTTCGGTTGCCCTGTTGCCGGGGGCCACGATCTCACTTTCGGTTTTTTTTTGCACCCCCGGCAAGCATCGGCCCTAACGGACTCCGTCAATTCTGCTGACATCTCTTTGAGGCGCGCGTGGAACACAACACGCCTTCGACCTGGGCCTGGTCCTTATCGGACGGCGAGCTACCTATTGCTCACCGTCCGCAGCCCGCGCCTACGGGTGGCCGGAAATCGGCCTGCGATTCCTTCGCAGGCTACCCTGACGTTATTCTAGACAACAGGTTGAGAAAAATGTGATTAAATGGTATATGTTTCTACAGATAACCAGCTGGCTTATATCCTGACAAAATCATTACACGCAGTGCGTTTCACCTTGATAAGGAAACTCGGGGTGACGTTATTATTATATACAAAGTGGATAAATAAATAATAAAGATATGATTATAATTATATGAGCTTGGTTATAATAAGTAGATGAATAACATCAATAGTATCCAGTTATAATGGATGAAATGATTGATGATGGTGTAATTATGTTTTTCTGGGTTTTCTCTAATCCCGCGCAACGAATTTTGGATCCCGATGATTGTGTGCCCAGAGAGAGAGAAATAGGAAGGTGTATGATTTTGTAATTGTGTACAGATCTAAGTATACTTAATATTATAAAGACGTAAAATTTGTTTGTAAGTTTGTATGTAGGGGGTAATCTCCGGAACTACCAGTCGAATTAGAAAAAATCTGTTGGATAGACCAATTCTTGAGGAAGGTTATAGGCTCGCGGACGAAGCTGCAAGCAGAAGCTAGTGTTTGATATATTTTATCGAAAGAATTAAAACGAAATTCATATGTTTTTGAGGGGGCGTGTTAGAGTATAGCAAAAACAAATAGATCCTACTTCAAAACTATAGTCTTTCTCATTGTAACTCATAAATATTATTTTTGGGGTTCCGTACCTCAAAAGGAAAAAATGGAACCCTTATAGGATCACTCGTGTGTCTGTCTGTCTGTCACAGCCAATTTTCTCCGAATCTAATGGACCGATTAAGTTGAAATTTGGTACACATATGTATTTCTGTGACCCAAATACAGACGTATAACGTAAATAAATGAATTTTGAATATGAGGGTCACTTTTGGGGGACAAACAAGAAAATAAAATAAAAAACAGTTTTTCAAACTGTATCGTTTGACATATCAAATGAAAGAGCTTATTGCGAGGATCTTAAACATATTTTTTATATAATTTTAAAATAAATGCTTTTGAAGATATTTAAGAAATTCGTTGAAAATTGACCATTATCTCCGAAATTACTGGACATAAAATTTTGAAAAAAAAAAAACTTAGTATGGCTCTTTACTCATAGATTACAGGAAAACCTATAAGAAGTCTATGGTCTTAAAATAACATGGTAAATCTCTCAATATTGTGCGTACAAACTTACATTTGCAGTTGGAATGTATGGGAGAACATGTTTTTCACCGACAATGTTAAGTTTGTATTTAGGATAAATTCATCTCAACACTTCGCCGGTGTTTATTAAAAGAACCCTTTGCCACTTGACTGAAATCCTTTTTTCTCATAGTAAATGTACTATTATTTTAGCCCTGTGCGGGATCACACGTCTCACGTAATTTTAGTAAAATATAAATAACATAACATAACATCACGCCTTGTTTCCCCGAAGGGTTGGGCAGAGGTGTCCCTGTAGCAGGTTCACCCATAAATAAATATATAATAAAAAAAATCTTTATTGCCACAAATAGGTTACAGAAAAGTTTGAAACCCTGGCTCCAGAGCTAGGTTAGAATACCTGTATTTCAAGAGCGGGTGACTTTTTCCATTTAGGCTACTTCCAAAAGGTGTTAAAATTATCTAATTTTATTAGTAAACACTTAATGTAAGCAATTAAAATAGAATAAGCAAAATTAAATTTCAACTAAAGCATAACACACCTTTCAATATACAGCGTGTAAGAAAAACCCTGTCCGAACCTTGAGAATGTTGTTAAAAATCATACTGAGGGTCTATTTATGTGGTAATATTCTGGAAAAAAGGAAAAAAGAAAATGGCCGCTTTTTTTTCAAAGGGGTATTTTATCGGGTTATTACATAGGCGCGAGCGGCCGACGTTTAGCGGGTGTCTACAAGTCATAACTTATGACTAGTTATGACCCCTCTGTTGAAAATTTACCAATTTTTTTGAATTGGGATAATTACGTACTAAAACGTGACTTTTTAATAGCAGTAACTTTTTTACTTTCAATAATAATAAAATTAAAAATAATACTATTTGGTAGGTAATTTTATTGCAGCACCTATGTGCCCTTTTCGGATCAGACAAGGTTTTTGTAACACATTGCATTTAGAGAAGGATATTAAACGTTTTATTGCAATCCTTAGCACGGTCTTTCTTTTGGTGTCCTCTTTAACAGTCTCAAATACAACACCAGTATTGATTTGAATTTTCTAGAAAAACCTCGAATTGTTGAGAACCACAAGCATTTGATATTCAAATTAGCATAGCATGAACAGAAAACTCTGAATTGCTTTGTGAAGCGTATATATAAAGCACAAGGAAAAAAAATCCTCGGTAGTCATACGTTGTAGTTCACGACCATGGCATCATCAAAGGTAATAAATATACTTGTAATAAGTTTTTCTGTATTTCCGTTACTATTATGTAATTACTCTCCGGAACTTTGTTTGCTTATTTATGATAGAGCAATTCAAATTCTATTTAATGCCATAAGTGTTCGTACAATTCTGGTCCTAAAATAAATTCAATTAAAATTAGTAGCATTATCGTTATATTATTAGAAATATTAAAATAAAAATCTGTTAATATCAGAGGGTAAATAGTTATGATTATCATTTATTAATCAACCTCTTATTAAATAGATCGCTTACTGAGTAGAAATTATTTTCCCTTAATTATACTTTAGTGCCCGTTTTCACCCACAACTAAGTGCCACTTTAATGAATCCCTAATAAAAGTGCATAGTTGGATTTTCAACTCTCACCGGTGGTGAGCCTAGCGTTAAAATCCAACAGTGCACTTTTATTTAGGGATTCATTTAAGTGCCACTTAGTGAAGTTGAGAACGGACATTAGACACCTTGTAAATTTATTAGCAGGTAAGATTTTAATACTTTTAGGTATAGCGTTAAATATGCGAACACATATTGCATAGCCATTTTTGCTGTATAATGCTGTCCTAGGAATTATAGGCAAAACTATTATATTTCTGGGCCTCGTACTTTTTGGGAATATTTCATGAGCTTTTAAAATAACTCCGGGTGCATTTTAACAAATAACCCTTCCATGTCGGTATAATTTCGAATGTTAGAACATTCGAAATTATACCGACTTGGAAGGGTTAGCATCTTGAACTTTAAAAAAAAAAAGCATTTGTAAGATTCCCATGGGCGTATTCCCGCTATGGCGCGGATGCATTTTTTCTGTGCGATGAACACTCTCTGGCTTTCTGTTGAGTAACCCCAGGCAATAAGACCATATCTCAACACAGAATCAACCTATCCATAGTATGCAGATAAGTAATACGGTTTTTAACGCAGATGTTTTTAAGAGTTCGTATATATAGAACGTACATGAATTAATTTATTTTTAATGAATATAAAATTTATACGTGGACTTGTAGACAAGATGTAAAAAAACCCTGTTCGATCCGTGAGAGAGTTGTTAGGTATCGTACTGAGTGTATTTATGTGGTAACTATAAAGAAAAATGTAAAAAAAATAAAAAAGTACTTCGCGCCATTTTTTTTTTTTTTTTTTTTTTTTTCAATCCGGAATTTTCCCGGGTTATTACATGGGGCGCGGGCGACCGTCGTTTAGCGGGTGTTTACAAGTAATAAGTCATAACTTATCACACCTGTTAAAAATTTTCAAATTTTGTATCGATTTGGGGTAATTTTCGTACTAAAAATGTGAATTTTAAATAGCAACACAATTATTTTTTATAATAAAAAAAAACTATTTTTGGTACTGTTATTGCTGTACCTATAACCCCTAAAGGGGGTCCCCTTTTGGATAAGACAGGGTTTTTTACTTATTGTATGTATATGTCAAGGCTAAAACCCTAAGTGCGGCTACACCTCGTTTCAGCCAGCTACAACTAGGTGCGGCCGGTAGCAGTTGGTTAAATTTAGTTGTAGCAAATGAAAATAGCTGAAAGGTAGGTTAGGTTAGGTTAGAACCTCACGCCCCTAACCGCCGCAGGAGGAGACGCCCAGGGCGTCGGGAATCGCGGGGCGATTTCCGGCCACCGTAGGCGCGGGCTTGCGGGCGGTGAGCAATGGGTGGCTCACCGTCCGATAAGGACCAGGCCCGGGTCGACGGCGCGTTGTGTTCCACGCGCGCCTCAAAGAGATGTCAGCATAATTGAAGGGGTCCACTAGGATCGATGCCTGCCGGGGTTGCGAAGAAAACCGAAAGGGAGATCGTGGCCCCCGGCGACAGGGCAACCGAAGGAACACGGGTGGGCTTTAGTCAGTAAGAGTCTGACACGCCCTCCCGCTCCGCCCAGAGCGGGAGAAGTTATTTGATGATTTCCCACCCTCAAAAAAAAAAAAAAAAAAAAGTTTAGGTTAGAACTGTGACCACACCGTACGAGCCGAGCGAGCGAAGCTAGCGGTGCCGCGGCAGCGGCCGGCGAGTGCTAGGGTCCATTTAGGAAAGTTTAATCAACTGCTACCGGTCGCACCTAGTTGTAGCCGGCTAAAACTTGTTACAGCTGCACTTCGGGTTTTAGCCGTAACATATACATATTATTAAAAATCGCTTTTTGTGTGTGTCTGTGTGTCCGCGTTGTTCTTCAAAACTACGCAACGGATTTAGATGCGGTATTCCATCATTTAGAGAATTTATTTCAGAAGGTTTACGTGATGCATAATCAGCCTATAATCTTCCCACTGCTGGGACACAGGCCTCCTCTCTTCGAGAGGGAGTGGGCTGTAATCCACCACGCGGGCCCAGTGCGGGTTGGTAGACGTCACATATCCCAAAAATTCCATTGCGACCAAAAATTCGAAGACATGTGACATCTACCAACCCGCATTGGGCCCGCGTGGTGGATTACGCCACATTCCGGTTCCCTCACGATGTTTTCCTTCACCGGTTTGAGAGCAGTGGTGATGAAATTATTCACACAAATTATTTATGTGTAATTCCTTAATATTAAGCTTACTTACATCTATTAAATAAATCGCGACGTGCTGTCAAGACAAAACTGTGAGAAACAGGGGCGGGCCGCTAATTTTGAATATAAATTAAGTAACGGGTGTCAGAAGATGCTTACCGAAGCCGAGAGTTACACATTCTTCCCGTCAAAGAAACTTTCACGGGAACCTTCTGGTGACTCAGCGATATTGAACATCAAAGGTGTAACTTTTTAAAGACGTTTTTTACGAAAACATCTTTAAAATATAGGATGTAATGCTTTGCGTGCGATCCATTGCGTGCTACCGTTTCCCAGGAATACTTTTTATTCAATGTTACTTAGTTTGATGTACAGAATGCGTAGGTGACGGCTGCGGTGACGGGTCTTTTTTCATCCTGTATAGGATATTTTAAAAACATTGCCACCATTTGGGCTCAAATCCAGACTCCAGAGTGTTACTGAGAAATTCCTGATGGAGAAACCCAATAACGCTTTGGCAAATCGAACCCAGGAACTCATTCTCAGCAGTAACGCTAGCGACCACTGAACCAACAAAGCAGATCCTTGTACTGTATATAATGTGGTATAATTCAATCAATCTGCCTAGTCTTTTCTCAACTATGTTGGGGTCGGCTTTCAGTCTAACCGGATGCTGCAGGATTAATTAATTTCTTAAATAAAAGTAGTCTAAGTTATTCCTTATAACATTAGCCACTTTGCAAGACCCGGGAATAGAAGCCAGGACCTCGTGCTGAGCAGTAGCGTTTGTGACCACAAGACCAACGGTACTGGTTATATTAATTCGTTTTACTATTTCAAAAATAATAAAATTGTTTTATTTTCAGATATTGTTAATCTTCGGAGTGTTGCTTGTCGTATTTGCTGTGGCCTTCGCACAATTTGGAAACAGTCAAGGAGGCTTCGGAGGCCAGGGAGGTCGCGGACGAGGAGGATTTGGCAGTAACCAAGGTAGTTTCGGCCAGGGAGGTCGCGGACAAGGAGGATTTGGCAGTAACCAAAGTGGTTTCGGCCAGGGAGGTCGCGGACAAAGAGGCTCCGGTGGTTTTCAGGGTGGTCGCGGACAAGGAGGATTTGGTGGTGGCCAGGGAAGTCGCGGACGAGGAGGTTTCGGCGGTTAACAGCGTGGCTAATCCGAGTTACCATTTAGAAAAGATGATTTAAGAATCAGATTGTTTACATTACCCTGAACGAAGTGTCGTTTCCTCATACCTACTTCCTTTGACAAAAAAATTGTGTCCACCAGTCCCTTACCTATTATTTATACAGTATGCCATATTAAATATGATTTTTCTTTGTCATGTTTCAATAAGTTCACTTTTCCATTAGGTACCTAGTTTGTTAAAAATGTAAATATTTACATTCACGTGAGCATCGCAAAATTTCCATAAATCAATGTAAACACACCGATCGGTTTTCCCAAAATTGACCTGATGTAATATAAGTAACGTAAGTGACAAAAATAAAATATTACTGTTGTATTTTTCCACTACTCTACTGTTTGTTTTTTTTTTTAATGTAATAAAACCGAATAATTGCTGCGGAAATACGTTCCTTGCGAAGCATGTGTGTGTGACTGTGAATGATAGGCTGAGGAATTATGTGATTTGGCAACGAAGCGGTTTAAAAGAGGACCAGAAACTAATGCTAATAATGACATTCTTATCTCTGGTTATTCTCGTCTGGCTAATGGTGAGTTCTTGCACAGGCATAACCAAATGGCCAGGATTATCGACCAGTAGCTTGCTTTGAAATATAAACTTGTGGATTCTGAGGTACCGTATTATAAGTATGTGCCCAACCAAGTTCTCGAAAATGACCATGTCATGTTGTACTGGGATCGGTCTATCATTACTGACAGGACTATTGTTGTCAATAAGCCTGATATAGTAGTATTAGACCGATTAGCGCGCCGCGCTATGATAGTCGATGTTACTTCCACATGACGGGAAACTCGTGAAAGCTGAGAAAGAGAAACAAATAAAATATCTCGACTTAGCACACGAGGTTGTAGACATGTGGAATGTGAGCTCGGCTATCGTTGTGCCGATTGTCGTTACGGCCAATGGCCTGATGGCCGAAAGCATCGATCAACATCTCTCGAGGCTCTTGTTAGGCGGTTGGATCAAGGGCCTGATTCAGAAGGCAGTACTCCTCGATACGGCTCGCATTGTGAGGAGTTTTCTGTCTTTGCAGCCCTAACCATCGGTAACTTGGACCCTGCTCCCGACACCGGCGGACCTCAATTTTTTTATATTCTTAAATGTTTTTTTATCCTTTTTATTTTAAGAAATTTTTAAAAATGTAAATGAATCAGAATCAAAATATAAACGAAATAAAGACATTACATTCAATTAATGTCATTACTTGAATGTTATGTGATGTGATCTATTTTACTGTGCGTTTCATCAAATAGTTCCTATGCCGTAATGTTGGCTCCACTGTTGTCTGTTCTTTATATTTCTATGGTTGTAGGACAAACACGAATACCCTACGGCGCTACCTATTAGGTCCGTTGCTAAAGTTAAACAGTGCAGCCAACATTACGGCAAAGAAACTATTTAATAAAACGCACTGTAAGTTTTACGTCAATATTGGATTGAATGACAGTAATATTCATTTCACTGATAGTGTCTGGTCCGTTAAAAAATGTATTGATTTATATAAGAGTATGCTTTGATAGTTTGGTCATGTTGAGAGCATTAATGAAAGGCGACAAACAAAAAGGTTTTAGAAGGCAGATGTGAGTGGAAACGTCGGGGGTGCCATATAAGGACATATTTATAGGACCTTATTGATGATGTTCTTCAGAAAGATCAGGTGCGTAGCACTCGCAACTGGCGTGCGTGTAAGACCAGATGAATAAACCTAAACGAAGCAAAAGGAAAAGGAGTATGTAAGGGTCGTAGCACTTTAGCAGGAGGAGTTCTGTAGTTTCTAGGCAGCAACTACGCCAGCTTCTCATGGGGGTAGGCACCCTAAGAAAGCGTGAGTTTATGTGTGTGTTTGATTTAATTTCAGATATATTTATATTTATAATTTCAGATATTGCTGCCGATTCTCTTGTCACAAATGCCTCTAAACTAGACTAAAAATCACCAAAATTTAGTTTATTCCTGTCAAACGTTTCCCATTCTGAAATAGACTAAAGTGACACAACTTAACTATATTTTAGTTTGACTGCACTAAGATGGTACTGAGCTTAGTGAAAATGGCAATTCTGACTATTTCTAATCAACTGTCATGAACTTACTTACGTTATCTTTTTTATTTCCTATCGCAAACATAATGAAAATTTCGACATCCTTTATAAAACCTATAAACCCCTAAATTTTTCAATTTTTTCCATCCTAAAAGTCAACAATTCCTTAAAAAACACGTCGAGGCTACCCCCCCCTGCGCGCCTCCGGCACTAAAAACGACAAGGCGATTGTCAAATTCGATTTAGTTGTGTCAAATTTATTTTTAAAAGAGAATTTATTTTGCAGAATAGCTTTAACATTCTCATAGCCAAACGTAAGGAATTTTAGTGATAGTTTAGTTGGTTTAATTCGGTATACAAGAGAATCAGCACCATTGGGACTCCTACGGGCTAGCGCCGAACTAAAAAAGGATAGCTTGAGTTGTATTGATGATTTTAAAGACTATAATTCAAACAATCAACATACAATACGACCCTAAACCTACTGACCTACAAATTGTATAAAAACGTAAGAAAATTTGCGTTTCGCTGGCTACCCATACCATATATGGCTAGGCTAGCAGTGTATGCTGCACCAGTCGAAGTCATTACATCACACCGGCTATCGCTGAAAACCAGCGCCGGGGCTCAGTCTCGCGTAGAGTCGCAGCAGTATGCTGAGCGATGGCCGTTTTGCGTGGATTTGACGCATAATTCCTCCCAACTTGTTCTTTTTGTTTTGTGTTCTTTCATTGCATCATGTTTACCGCAAATAAACATATTTTATTTCTTTTTCTTTTCTTTCTTTCTTACCCTGGCGTTTTCGCCTTAAGATTTCGTAGTTATTTCAGTTTTGCTGCTGTGTCGTTTTCACTATATATCTGAAACAATACGCAGAGTTATGATTTATTGTAGAGTGCTATAGGGATATTTTGGCGCCTGAATGAGGGTGACTTTATACTAAAACCGGAAAAAATCGACATCGATATCTTTATACCTTTTTACTTTGAATTTTTGTCGTAGTCGGGTTATCGTTTTAAAAGTTTTTTTTAGCTGTGGTACTTCAATCAACTCGGCCTATCGAAGTCAATTACTCACATAGGCATCTTCTAGGTTGCGCCACAACACCCTGTCCTCCGCCTTCCGCATCTAGTCTGTGCTAGCCACCTTTTTAAGGTCGTTAATCCATTTAGCTGGGGGGCGTCCCACGTTACGCTTGCCGATATGCAGTCTCCACTCGAGGACTCATCTGCTCCACCGGCCATCGGTCCTTCGACAAACATGGCCAGCACACTGCCACTTCAGTTTGCTTTCAAACTGCAAGCTATGTCGGTAACTCTGGTTCGTTTTCGAATAATTTCATTTCTGATTTATCCTTCAAAGAGACTTGAACTACCCTACATAGGTTCATACCTAGCAGTACTTACTGTGTAATCAACAGTGATAGGAAGTTTTTTAACACCATAAACATATTTACACAAAGTGGATTAAATTCGTATTATTTAAGCTAACTCAAAAATGATCATAGAAAAGTTTAAAAAATATATACAGGGGCACCGGGCAAGCTTCCTCTACTAAATGAAAAAGAATCGCGTAAATTGACACAGTAATTACGGAAAAATCTTTACTTTCTCTTCTTTGAAGTCGGTTAAAAATGCGTAGCAACATCGCGTAGCGCCATCGTACACCGTAGCAGCATTAACTTGGATGCTTGAAAACTGAAGCCATCAAAAGTTCTTAGGCAAGCGCATAGATGGCGCTATCTACACTGATTTAGAGTTTGCTTATGAACTATTTGCTTACAAATAAATAGCTAGCACGACTGTTGTAGGGCTTGGGTTGCCTAAGACAGCGACGCCGTCATATAGCGGCTGGTAATGACGGCAGTCATGAAAATCCGAATTGTTCCCATTGTCATGATATTATTATAAAGGTACGGTGTAAAAAAATGCTCTCCTTAGGGACGGCCGTCATTATAATAACGGCACCGCTTTCTGTGGAAACCCAAGCTTTACAGTTGACTCCGTATTTTTACTTACAACGTTTTTTTGGCGCATGGCCAAATCGGAACTAATGCTGCCATCTTGATTTGTTTTTACCAACAACCCTGTCAATGTCATTTAGGCGCCAAAATGTCCTTGTACAGCTAAGTTTACATTCTTCTTCTTTTCGTGGGGTTAGTGACTAACCTGGTGTCAGAGTTTTAAAGCCGCCCATGGGCCTCATGACTTGAGTTCACATGCCGTCGAGAAATATCTCTCAGGCATATCAGGCATTCTTTGAGGAGTGGTTAGAGAGGCGCCACAGCGTCCTCACCTTCCACCTGACGCAGGTCCTCACCGGACACGGCTGCTTCGGGAGGTTCCTGCACAGGATAAGGCGGGAGGAAACGCCCGGGTGACACCATTGTGTGGATCGCCCGGAGGACACGGTGGAGCATACGGTGGAGGTCTGCCCAGCTTGGGCGGAGCATCGCCGTGTCCTCGTGGAGGCGATCGGCGGCGGTGATCTCTCGCGTCCGGCCCTGGTTCAGGCCATGGTACGGAGCGAGAGGAAATGGGAGGCCGTCACCTCCTTCTACGAAGCGGTAATGCTCGCGAAGGAGGAGGCGGAACGCGTGAGGGAGAGGCAAATTTCGCGCCCTCACGCCCCTAACCGCCGTAGGAGGAGACGCCCAGGGCGTCGGGAATCGCGAGGCGATTTCCGGCCACCGTAGGCGAGGCCTATGTCAGTAAGAGTCTGACACGCCCTCCCGCTCCGCCCAGAGCGGGAGAAGTTATTTGATGATTGCCAATACAAAAAAAAAAAAAGGCATATCAGGCATAGTTTCCTCACGATGTTTTCCTTCAACGCTTTTGAAGCAATTGATAATTATACAATACGCACATGAATTCGAAAATTCAGAGGTGTGTGGCTTGGGTTAGAACTCGAGACCTATGACTTGGCAGTCTGACGGTCCCACTACTAGGCTATAACTGATAGTTTACATTGATGTAATGATGACGCTAAACTTACCGTTGTAATAATCAAAGATACGTAAAAATAGAAAAATGTCGCAATTGTATGATAATTTGCAATAAAACCTTAACGATTAGCGTCAATCGTCAAATAGTAGAGTTATGACTCCGGTGATTTCATAATACCTACGCGGATATTCCTTGAATGTGTGGGTTGAATGCAATAAATAGTGCATAATACCTATTTGACTGTTAGTACTGCTGAGTATGAGGTCCTGGGTTCGATTCCCAGGTCAGGCAAAATGATATTGGGTTTTTCCATTGGAAATTTTTCAGTAGCAGCCCGGAGTCTGGGTTTGTGGCCAGTTGATGGCAATAGGCTCGCCCCCTATTACATGGGCCTTAAAAATAACTGGCGAAATGTGGGTGTACTACAGGTACACCTCTGCCCAACCCTTCGGGAATTACAGGCGTGATATTATGTTATGTTAGTATCTAGGTACCTATAACTACTCATGCATATTGAATTACCTACAGTTGTGTTCAGAATTACCTACGTGAGATTTAATCTTACAGGCCGATGTAAGGAAATGCGTCAGTCCTGTAAAATTAGCAACGAGATAAGTATCTTGTAATTTCATAGTACCTATGTACCTAGTCGATTTGACGCGATTTCAACGTATGCAACTGTCTGTGTACTTACCTACTTAAATAATACCTACATATTTAAGCTATTCTAATAAATATTTGTGGCTTTTTATGTAAACAGGCATGACGCGACACATAACAATATTTCCGAGAAGTTTTCATAGAAATCGTTTCACCAGAGTCGCGTCGCGTCTGTCAGCGGAGCCTTAACGTCCTTTGGTAAGCCAAAAGAAATCGTTTTTAACCCCCTATGCAAAAAGGGGTGTTATAAGTTTGACCGGTTTGAATACTATGTGTGTCTGTCTGTGGCACCGGACTGTAGCTCTTAAACGGGTGAACCCATTTCAAGCGTTTTGTTTTTTTTAAAATCTTGAGGTGTTTCTTAGACATGTTTTATCAAAATCGGTTCCGCTGTTTGAAGATTATCAGCTCTTTTCTAGTTGATGAATGGATGTGAGTATCTTCCACAGGTCAGATCAATTTCAAATTTGGACGAAACCCTTATAGGTTCACTCGTCTGTCTGTCTGTCTGTTCGTCTGTCACAGCCAATTTGCTCCAAATCTAATAGTCTGAATAAGTTGAAATTTGGTACTTTACACTTAAGTATTTCTTTGACCCAAACACAAACGTGTAACGTAAATAAATTAATTTTGAATATAGAGGTCACTTTTGGGGGGCAGACAAGAAACTTTTGCAGTTGAAACGTATGGGAGAACATGTTTTTCAACTACAATGTTAAGTTTGTATTTGGGATAAATTCATCTCAATTACGGAACCTTTCATTGTGCGTGGTCCGACACGATCGCTCAAGCTTGTAATATATGAAATGTGTGAGCCCAACGGATGTGACGTAAAAAAATGCACCTAATTAATTGGGTAAATCCAGAAAAAATCATAAAAAAGTAGGATATTTAAAAAATGTGCTGCCCGGAGATGTGACTAATGCTAATAAAGTTTTGGGTCACTTAGTTGCATTTATCTTCACGTTTTTTGCAATTTGCATGTCAGTATCCGGTTGCAGGTTGATCAAAGTATGATTCACAACCGCAGCAAATATTTATTTACAGAATTTTATTCATTAAAATCATCAAAGTGCTTTCCGCATTCAGTTTTTCAGTATAACATTACAGTAAATATTACCAGATAATGCAGTTAAGTTTCAGCCATTTCATTTAGCTAAAGGCTTCAAGGCTTCAAGTGATTGCAGACCACCACAATACTTTTAATTTGCTCAAACTGTTACTACTACTACTAAATATAGAAAGAAAATACTTTTATTTAGTACATACTAAAAGGTATATAACATACAGGGTGGCTGAGACATCGACGCGAAAACTGTTACCATGGATTCAGATATTCAGATACATGATTCTAAACCCCCAGCTGCGTTGAAACACTCCGCATTTTAGATTTAAAGCTACAAGTAGGTACGCGGCGTGCTCGACTTGTCGAATTCAGTGGGCGTAACGTAGTCAGAAGATAACAGAGTTAGGTACGCGATAAAAAGAGAGGCAACTTCTAGGTGAATATGACTTTCGGTAATTATATTAGCGCTATGCGACTTATACGTAGTTTCGCCTTGTCCGTCTGTCTGTCTATCTGTCCGCGGTCTGGCTCCGAGACTCTTAGTACTAAAAAGCTGTAATATGGCATGGGCATACATATTAATCACGCCAACAAAGTGGTGAAATAAAATTTTTCTTTTTTCTAACCCATCGTGTGGGGTATTGTTGGAAAGGTCCTTCAAAAACATTGTGAGTGTGTCAAAACGATTTTTGATTCAGGGATCCGTTTGCGAAATATTAAGTTTTAAAGTGCTAATTTTTGTTAGAGTCAAGTGTCCCCCCCTTTTTTTGGTTAGGAAATTATGAAATAACTTCTCTCGCTCTGGGCGGAGCGGGAGGGTGTTTCAGACTCTTACTGACTAAAACCCACCCGTGTTCCTTCAGTTGCCCTGTTACCTGGGGCCGCGATCTCTCTTTCGGTTTTCTTCGCAACTCCGGCAGGCATCGGCCCTACCGGACCCCGTCAATTCTGTTGACATCTCTTTGAGGCGCGCGTGGAACACAACGCTTCGTCGACCCGGGCCTGGCTCCTTATCGGACGGCGAGCTACCCATTGCTCACCGTCTACAAGCCCGCGCCTATGGTGTTCTATGCTCACGCGTTCCGCCTCCTCCTTCGCGAGCATTATCGCTTTGCAGAAGGAGGTGACGGCCTCTTATTTCCTTTCGCTCAGTACCATGGCCTGAACCAGGGCCGGACGCGAGAGATCACCGCCGCCGATCACCTCCACGAGGACACGGCGATGCTCCGCCTAAGCCGGGCAGACCTCCACCATATCCTCCGGGCGATCCACACAATGGTGACACCCGAGCATTTGCTCGCGCCTTATCCTGAACAGGAACCTCCCGAAACAGCCGTGTCCGGTAAGGAGGACGCCCTGGTGCCTCTCTAGCCACTCCTCAAAGAGGGGGGGACTTATCGCCGCAATTATGGCATGCCCAGCGTTGGTTTTGGATATGTGAAAAAATCAAGGCAGTCGTTTATATTACTAAATTAAAAGGAAAACTATCACAGCTAAGTAGGCTCTACAAGTTCACGAGTAATAATCGATCAACTTAAATTTGCAGTTGAAAAAACATGTTTTGCTATACATTCCGTATGGGAGAACATGTTTTTCAACTACAAAGTTAAGTATGTTTTTGGGATAAATTCATCCCTTCATTGTGCTTGGTCCGACGCACTTGGCTTTTTTCAAATGATTTTGCGGAGTGTCCCATCTGTACTTATCTGTGCCCATGAGTGATTGACTCATTTCATTCAGTAGGTCGTTTCAGAGAACATATACAAGATGATTCATAAATTCATGGTACCTAGGCACTATAAAATTATCATAATGTGTAAACGTTGACAAATTCCTTACAGCAATCTTTATTTACGTAGCAAAGCGATTGCATATTACAGAAATTAGTGAAAGGGTGTTATTTCATGTAATAATGTAATATGGAATTTCACAGCAAAAATAGTTTCATAGAAACTATTTTTGCTGTGAAATTCCGCGGTTTTATGGGAAAATCTTTGCAGAGTTTTCCATTTAGGTACTATCATAAATATCAATAGTTATGTAGGGACTGCTAAGTAGTTCTCAAATCAAAACATTACAAGTGATTGAAGTTCAAGATAAAGGAGGAGGGGTGGTAGGTTCGAAGGACAATAGGACAATTGGTCATATTACTTTTTGCTTGAGCAACCGGCAGCAAGTTCGTCATGCTCCCTCTTAGATGTCACTGCTCGCGGTAGCGTCGGGGGTCGGGTTACCTCCTTCCCTCAAATATGGCGAGGGTGTAATGGCTGATCTTTGCGTTATGCTCGTGAACGGGTCCTGCTTTTGGTGGCTGGTCATCTTGCTGATCATGGTTTTTTTATTGTTACTATTAATTAACTGTTTATTTATTGTACCTCGATGGCCCTAGTTTATCATTTATAATTTTCAATTACAGCTTTATAAAGCTCTATGTAAGCGGGCACGCCCTTTATGCCTGAAGGCTTTTATTTAGATATTTGGTTCTGTTTACGTTTAGATTTTTATTTCTGCTTGAGTATAGTTCTCGATGTTTTTGGTTGGTATATTGGCGTGTGCTAACTGACATATGGCAATTAATTTATCATTTAAATTATGTTTTGTGATGCGTAATGTAAATTATTTTTCATACATATTGTATAGAATTTTTTTTCTAACTTGAACAGACAGCTGTGCTGCTGGGGAGTTTGATGCGCCACTTCTGCCCAGCTACAGGCATTGGGAAGTGGTGAAGGGTGGGGCGTATTGGTGGACTGTCTTATGTAATTTCGACGTAAAAGCTGCTGATTCTCAGCCTAGTTTGAATAAATGACTTTTGAATTTTGCAGTTTAAACCCAGAAAGGCGTTTTACTTTGTATAATTGTGTAAATTATTTCATCACCACTGCTCTCAAAACGGTGAAGGAAAACATCGTGAGGAAACCGGCATGTCCTAGAACTCAAAATTCCAAGTCATGTGGCATCTACCAACCCACACCGGGCCCGCGTGGTGGATTACGGCCCATTCCCTCTCACCAAGTGGAGTTCTGTGTCCCAGCAGTGGATCGAAGTTTACTATCGTATTTTCACGCTGGTGGGCCGTCATGTTTATACTGAATTAAAAAATGCTTGCTTTAAAAACGGTGAAGGAAAACAGCGTGAAGAAACCGGCATGTCTTTTTTTTTGGGTGGAAATTATTAAATATTTTCTCCCGCTCTGGGCGGAGTGGGAGGCCGTTTCAGACTTACTGACTATAACCCAGTTCCTTCAGTTGCCTGTATGTTGGCAGGAGCCACGGTATCCCTTTCGGAATTTCCCGCCACCCCGGCAGGCATTGGCCCTAGCGGACCCCGTCAGTTGTGCTGACATGTCTTTGAAACGCGCGTGGAACATAATGCGTCGTCGACCCGGGCCTGGTCCTTTTCGGACGACGACGAGCTACCCATTGCTCACCCTCCGCAAGCCCGCGCTTATGGTGGCCGGGAATCGTCCTGCGATTTTCGATGCCCAGTGCATCTCCTGCGGCGGCTAGGGGCGCGAGGGCGTGAAATTTGCCTTTCCCTCACGGATTTTGTCTCCTCCTTCCCGAGCCTTACTGCTTCGCAGAAGGAGGTGACGGCCTACCATGCTCCTCGCTCCCGGCCTCTCGGCCCCTACCATGGCCTGACAAGGCAAGTGATAATAATTATCATCACTTTCTTCAAAAACTGTGAAGGAAAACATCGCAAGGAAATCGGCATGCCTGAGAGATATTTCTCGACGGCATGTGAAGCCAAGTCAGAGGCCCATGGGCGGCTTTAAAACTCTGACACCAGATTAGTCACTAACCACACAAAAAGAAGAAGATGGTAGCAGTTTGCTCTTCAATGACCGTATACCTTGTTGGTATATGCTAAATTTTATCCTCTCCCTCTCCATCCATCAACATTCAATCGTATGCTATATTCATCGCATCGTTCATTACTCTTTATCTCATGCCCCTGCCACACACTCGTCGAGTGGCATGAGAAGTAGGGAGGAAAGTAGGCAGAGACGTAATGTGGCAACGTTACTCGACATGCCGCACGTCATGCAACTCGTCATGCCCACTGCTCCCTCTTTTGACGGTTTTTGGGCGCGAGTCAAAGGACGTAGTGCGGAGCGTCGCGATTAATTGCGCGTGCTGTGATTAGTGCAACATCGCGGCAGTTCGAGCAGCAGAGAGATGAGCAGCGCGAGGAGCAGAGCGATGAGCAGCGCGAGGAGCAGAGCGATGAGCAGCGCGAGGAGCAGAGCGATGAGCAGCGCGAGGAGCAGAGCGATGAGCAGCGCGAGGAGCAGAGCGATGAGCAGCGGGAGGAGCATAGTATGGCATGGGCAACAGATCAACATACTCATATACAATTCATAAAAATACAAACGGTTAATTTAAACTTTTCTGTCACTGGCGCCTCTTTACAACTTCCTGAATCTGCCAACCTTTCTCTTAGTCAACAACGTATAGGTTAGGTTGCCTATTAATAAAAGGATAGGTATTTAACATGAAAATAATACAATAACATTATGCTCATAAAATAAGTCGCAACAGAAAATACTTATCGCGCTGACTTTGTTTGTGCAGTGTGACCTTTGCATGTTTGTCCCCCGCGAGCATTGGGTTTGTTTATAGAATACGATGCTACTGCGATCCGACTGAAGGCCATTGTGATGTTCTGCATAAAGGGTCTTTCAAACAAGCGCGACACGCGACGCGACACAAAGACACCGCTCGTCGCGGGACGAGCGGTGTCTTTGTGTCGCGTCGCGTGTCGCGCCTGTTTGAAAGAGCCTTAAAGTTTGAACTAATTTCATGGATAAATTTTATAAGCTTTCAGCGGGGCAGGCCTATTAGCCTAGTGCAGGAAGTCTGGAAATTGCCCTTGAAAACCAAAATGTTTTAGCTGTAATACATATTCTGTAACACTTTTTATTTTGTTTAGTAAAATTAATTTTATTTTAAGAACCATCTGTAGGGTTCTGGTTTCAGTACTTTTATGCCATTTCTGTAAACTAACAAACGCCTTAGACCGCTCAAGAGTTGTTCTAAGTACTTTCGCCCTGTCTTCTTTGAAGAACCCCAAGGGGTATCGTGTTACGATTGTCAAATATCTACGAATGACGACAGGCTGGACCAACGTCGTAATCGTGCTTTCAGAAGTACGGAGGGGTCTCGATATGTAATGTATGGTCCCATCCACCGATCCAAGAACCGACCTCAACAATTGTAGCTTAACCGTCGATCGACCCGTGCGGCTGTTATTATTTAGCCCCTTAGATGAAATAACTGTTCTCTTGAAAAATTTGCGTCATATACGTCGATCGATCGATCAATCGTCGAGTCGTTGATGCCATAGATATGTACATGTGCTATTTATAAGTAAGAACACTGTTAAAAACTTCGAAGATCTTTGAATCTGCCATGTATTCTTTGAATCTGCCATGTCTTCTTTGAATAGAGTCAAATTGCGATAGTATATTGACGTAGAATCGTTTGGTGTCAAAACGCCGTATTTGTAGTTCATCTGCGTAGGTAATTATTCAGTCCCTTCGTATCTCACTTGTTATTCCTCATACATATTTGTTTTGATGGGTCACTCTTGCTATTTATTTTCCCTCTTTGGGAACGAATAACATTGTGTTTATGTTTACGTTTCAGGTAGAAACTTTTGTAATTAGGTCACTGTGTCGATCGGTAGTCAAAATCAGTGTTTGCTGTTGTAATAAAGAAGTTAAAAGTAGATGTTTCTGTACGTAAGCTTAGTTTTACGTAAGATTGCCTAATAGTCTTATTTTGATTCTAAACTTGTTATATTTTTGGCATTTTATTGCTGGACTGCAACAATAATATCTGTGCTCTGAATTCGTGACCGGTTGATAGCAATAAATAGGCTCGCTCCTATCACACGAGATTTAAACTGGTGTAATATGGGAGTAGGCAATGATGTTACCTTACGTCATTGGGTGTAGGTACTACACTCTCGAGGACAGCCTACTTTCATTCAGATACGTAACTTGAATGATGAAACTATCCTTAAAAGTTTTCAAACCTGTGATGAAATATCAACTTAACTGTGGCAAGCAATTGCGTTATGTGGTTTTAAAGGTAATTACAAATCTATCCCTACATTCCGATGTCCAGCCATTTAATAAACCTATGTAGCTAGGTTGATACAAACAGTAGATACTTACCTAGTATCACCCTATCAGGCACTAAACGAAGTTTAAATAAGTGTTACGCAAGCACTTCATTCATTGTTTGAATAAGTTGACGTAATTAAACAAATAGTGATTGAAATACGTACGCTTCGCCCATTCATTACGAAGTATTTCGTCACTGCACCTGTTTTATTTATGGAAATGAGTGGTAAGTACAAACTTCCATATTTGTTCACTAAAAATATAACTTCCTCTGTGATAAGGAATTTCAGAAAATTCCCTCATAGTGAAGTACTTACATACTATGTATGATTCGTCACTGCAGTGATGTAAGTACCTACCTAGAGTGTTACAGGGATCTTTGGAGCCTGAATGACATTGACGGGGATGTTATTTGTGGAATTGTATTAAAAAAAGAAGATGGCGGCATTAGTTCAGTGTCTGGCCACGCGCCAAAGAACCTTGGCGTTGTAATTGAATTTGAGGTAGATACCAACTTAAAAAGTGGCCCACGTGTTGTGATATTAAAATTTAGGTATGTTCGACACACTCTGGGGTTAGTCAATCCCCTACCACTTTACTGACAGCCCTAGAATAGAATAGACCATGCAGTGCCAGTTTTAGCAATACCGGTGCCCCGGGCGAGATTTCTGTGGCGCCCCTCACTACTGTTGGAGAGTAGAGGGGTGAAAATTTTAGCTTTTGTTCTAGTTTGAGGAATTGGAAACTACAGGATGTTAAAGCGAGCTCAAAAATTTCAGCACCCCGCCATCGAAGACTTAGAATTTAACTAACTAACTCTATGCAGAAAAGTTTGAGAATTTAGACTTCAGAAAACGCAGGGTGCAAGAGCGAGCTCAAAACTTTTTAGCACTCCGCTGAGTCGTTTCTTTGGCCCATTCATATAAAAATAGTATCTAAACTTTGTCGACTTGTACAGAAAAGTTAGAGAAAAACATAACTTGTCTTTGCTGACCCGCAGTCGGGTAAAAAAAAGAGTTAAATAACAGAAAAGATAGAGAAATAAAAGGCCGGTGGTTCGCGTTGGGCGCCCCTTCGTATCCGGCGCCCTGGGCGGTCGCCCAACCGCGCCCTACCCTAACGCCGCTACTGAGACCATGCCATATTTAATGTGCTAAATCATTGAATATGAAATACTTTCTAATGAAATGAAATGAAATGTTTATTTCTGTAGGAGATCTTCTAGACACTTACACTTCTTCGAGACACTTACACAAGTCATTTTAGTTAATATTTTACTACTAGATGGCGCTGGCATTTCCAAGCTAACTGATCTCTGAGAAGAAATGCCGAAACAAACTCGGAGGTCATGGTTTAAAGTCCAAACATTCAAAACATTAAATATTAAGATGTGCGAGTCAAAAAATGCAGGGTAATGACTGGAAGGGTCTTTTGAAGAAAGAGTTAATTGAGTATTGCAGCTTTTACTTGAACTTTATCTCGATAGGTACCTACATAAAGCAATTTCCCTACTGTCGGGTTATGCGGAACGTGAATCAAATGACAAGCTCCAGTAATTACTAATGGATCAGTTTTCTACCACCACCAACATTATCAAAGTACCCACCTGTAAATATTATCACACCTAGGACATGATAGAAGCCGTGAGCTACAGCTAGTAACTGTTAGAACCGATTTCAATTAATTTTCAAGTCTTCGATGAGTCATGATACCTATATTTACGTTAACATTTACGCAAATAAAGTCCTTAAAAACATGTAAGTATAGTAAGGTAGTCATATATTATTAGTTATCCTCATAAACAATTCGTTTCCAAGATGAATCATATGAAAAACAACTGCACAGACGGAGTTGTTTGTCTAAACTCAAAGGTTTTTACTTCACAAACAATATTAAGGTCATATGGAGCAATCTTCTGCTTGACAAACAACTTTGTTCTTGGAATAATATTAGGTAATGCTAGGTGTAATTGAGACTGCATTGTGCTGGCAAAGTTACTGGTAAATATTATTTGGTTGATGTTATCGTGCAGTGGGTCATCTGCATGGTTTCTGAAGTCTTTTCCTAGTTAATGAACCAAATATTTTTGACCCTGGTTTTTCGTTTGTGACAATACCTTTTTTTTTGGGTAGGAAATCATCAAATAACTTCTCCCGCACTGGGCGGAGCGGGAGGGCGTGTCAGACTCTTTCAGGTTCAGGTTTTCTTCGCAACCCCGGCAGGCATCGGCCCTAGAGGACCCCGTCGATTCTGCTGACATCTCTTTGAGGCGCGCGTGGAACCAACGCGCCTTCGACTCGGGCCTGGTCCTTATCGGACGGTGAGCTAGCTTGCGATTCCCGACGCCCTGGCCGTCTCCTCCTGCGGCGGTTAGGGTCGTGAGGGCGCGAAATTTGCCTCTCCCTCACGCGTTCCGCCTCCTCCATCGCGAGCATTACCGCTTCGCAGAAGGAGGTGACGGCCTCCCATTTTCTCTCGCTCCGTACCATGGCCTGAACCAGAGCCGGACGCGAGAGATCACCGCCGCCGATCGCCTCCACGAGGACACGGCAATGCTCCGCCCAAGCTGGGCAGACCTCCACCGTATGCTCCACCGTGTCCTCCGGGCGATCCACACAATGGTGACACCCGGGCGTTTCCTCCCGCCTTATCCTGTGCAGGAACTTTCCGAAACAGCCGTGTTCGGTGAGGACCTGCGTTAGGCGGAAGGTGAGGACGCCGTGGCGCCTCTCTAGCCACTCCTCAAAGAGGGGTCTTATCGCTGCAGTTGTGGCGTGCCCAGTTTGTGACAATACCTAACAAACAGAAAATGATAATAAAGTGCAATTAAAAGTAATTGACGTCACATTCATACTAATAAGAATTATGAATGCAACACAACTTTCTAAATAAACAATAAACATGTTATTAACATTCATAATCAAACAACATGTTTGTATAAGTTTAAAAGATTCCCAGTCAATAACATTACCCTCCTCCAGAGGCAGTTGGCTAAACTGCGCACACGCAACACTTGTGAAAACAACCTCTATTGACATTGTAGTTTTACACATTGATTTTTCAGGACGCACTGCTTTGTAAGAAATGCGTAGTTTTGATGGCATAATCATTCCATTTCATTTTTTTTTTAAACCGTTTTTGTTTTTTTTTTTAAATTTACACATTGATTTTTCAGGACGCACTGCATTGTAAGAAATGCGTAGTTTTGATGCCATAATTATTTCATTTCAATTTCATTTTTCATATATTTTTTTAAAACCTTGCCCCACACTAGGAATTTCTCCTGTATTGTGGGTGCGTTTACAAGCATTTAAACTCACATACACAAACAACCAGACCCGGAACAACTACTTGTAGATCATACGGATATTTGTTCCGTGCGGGAATCGAACCCGCGAGACGCAGCGTAGCAGTCAATCGCTTAACCACTGCGCCAACCGTGCCGTCAAACGACAAACGAGGTATAATTTTATTATTATGTGATCAACTGCTCATTCGGGTGCATCTCGACATATGTAGTACAAACGAGAGAGAGTGTAAACGAGATTCATGCAGAAATTGTTTGTTGAAATCTCTGATGCATTTGTTTTGCAATTTAACCTTAAAGAAAATCAGACTCATCCTTTTCTAATTGTTTCTTCCAAGTTGCATTTCATTCCAAGTTGTAGGTCGTCCTTGTACGTCGCATTTCGAAGAAACTTATGCTTCAAGACTAAAATAATTCTCATTGAGTCGCGGTTTTAATGCTACGTCATGAGCTCATTCATGCAATTGAGCAGTAGTTGGGAAAACCCGTTATACCTTGTTGGGAATTCCCATTGAGTATCCATAAAATCTCAAAATAAGCCCAGGAGTAAACGTTTAAAAAATATACCTTTTGAGACCTAGTTTTCACGGTAAGATGTTTACAAAATTGCTCCACAGGTCAATATTTGATAGAAAGTGAAATGTCCGAGCAGTGTCTTGCAGGAGAAGAACGTTCTCCATAGAGATCTACGTGGAATGGGCAACTAGCTTCAACTTTCTGACTAACTCACCCACTCCTTGATAATTCGCCTGTAAATGGTTTAGTTGAAAAAGAAATCTTTGAGTTTGAATGTCAAGCGATTTTGAATACTCGACCTTATAATTGCGTACCTAATCGTTTTGGACAAAAATTCTCAATAAATTGAATATTCAATACGTTGTAACTATCTCACTGTCACATTGGTCTTGAAAGCAAAATAGACCTTCTCGTTTTGTAACCTGCGAGTGACATTCATCCAACGTTCATGGTTAGTAGGCAAAGGAATTACCAGATAGACTACACCCAAAGACTATTATTACACCATACAGTGCAACTACCAACACTGCCACCTTGACTTACCCTGTACCTAATTGTCTTTGGCCCTAACATACAAGCAATGGACAAAATTTGTCTATTGGTTTTAGAATAGTGAATACGAGGCTTTTGGCTAATTTGTGAATGTGCATTGCATGTAATATTATTTTGTAATGTGCATTTAGTTTGTGCAGAATAAACATTTTTTCTTTTTTTTTTTCTAAAAATAAAAGACCACTACGCAAAAAAAAGGAAAGAGAAAAAAATAACAAATAAAAAAAGAGTATAAGAAAATAAAGAAAAGAAATGAGGGAAAGAGTATTCTATTCTATTCTAGTGTTATGATTATGACGCAGCAAATTACGACATGTTCAAGTGTTTTGTTTATATTCTTTTTATCTTTTCACTCCATTCATGAATGACTATACTTTCATTAATGGTCAGTAGTCGAATTATCTTCAGTTAGTAACAAGCACTATCTGGTGACGTGTTGTCTGCACTTGACTGGTAGCTGCTCTAACACGCGTGTTTACGGCAGACTTCACGTGCTTTCATATATTGTTTACCTGATTTACATATTATTATTACATGAGTGTGTTTTTCTGAGCATTATTTTTATTACTTTAGCAATCGTGACAATGAGTGCAGTCCTGTACCCTAATTGCATAATACAACCCAATCTGTTTCGATTTGAAACAGATTGCTAATCCATTGCTTCATAAGTTGGAAAAAAATCTGCTCAACAACGTAAATAACGCAATGAATGTTGTTGAACTGTCAAAATTAAACAAATTAGGCATAATTAATTGTTTACGAAAATAAGTTAGGCAATTAGAGTACTCGTTGTCACGATGATGGACGATGATTTTGGAGACATATTATCGTCTCCTATTCTGAGATGACGCATGATAGAGTTGTATGTGGAAGACGTAGACATGCTGCATTGACCTCAAATATATAGGAATATGGGTAACGGCTGGAGATTGATAAAGCTGGGTTAGTGTCCCTAAATATTAGACTAAGTAAAGTGCGTTTTAAAGTATCTAGTAAGAACCACTGACGCAAAAGTTTAAAGGAAATCGTTTGCCTTGGCATGGACATGATTGATTGATGAAGAGAGATGAAAATGAAAAGCATGTGAACAAGAGAGTGATACATATAAATGTTGATGAATGGCGGAGGATATGACTAGAAAGAAACTGAACATTGAGATGATCAGCCTGAGAGAGACATATAAAAGAAAAAGAAGAGCGTACTGCGCCCTAAAAAACTTGGTGGGAGCAGGAGGATGAAGTCATACATACAATATAGTAATGATAATGAAAATAAACTTTTATATATTTCTATGACTATACAGGGTAGCAGGGACATCGATGCGAAAACTGTTACCATGGATTCAGTACATGATTCTGAACGTCCCTGTATTGAAATTTTTCGTCGGATATTTTTTTTTTTAAATCAGCTCTTTCATAGAAAAGTGCAATACCTACCTACGCGGTCAAAATGTATGGAACAACAGATTTTTTTTAAAAATAACTGACGAAAAGTTTCAACGATGTTCAGAATGTCCTATAAGGACCAGGCCCGGGTCGACGGCGCGTTGTGTTCCACGCGCGCCTCAAAGAGATGTCAGCAGAATTGACGGGGTTCGCTAGGGCCGATGCCTGCCGGGGTTGCGAAGAAAACTGAAAGGGAGATCGTGGCCCCCGGCAACAGGGCAACCGAAGGAACACGGGTGGGTTTTAGTCAGTAAGAGTCTGACACGCCCTCCCGCTCCGCCCAGAGCGGGAGAAGTTAATTGATGATTTCCCACCCAAAAAAAAAATGCGTGTTCAGAATCATGTACTGAATCCATGGTATAACTTTTCGCGTCGATGTCCCTGCTACCCTGTATAACAGCAAGTCATTTTATCATCTTACCTTTATAACTTACCAGCAAAAGTTAACAATCTGATAGTACCAAAAAAAAAACATATGACTAATAATGAAGTAGCTAAAAATAATACTCTAAACCAGTTTGTGGAGAGATAACTGACAAAAATAAACCCTTATCTATATTATTAGAGGCGATGTTATCAGCTACTTTGGTTATCAATTATCTAACCTATTTGCGTGCCTTCTAAGTGTTGCATACATCCGCAGCATGGGCTGATGAGCAATATATATCATTATACAATCGAACAACTTGCCTGGCTGATATATGCCTGTATCTCATAGATTTGGCTTCTTCTAAGTCATGCCACAACACCATGCCTGCCGTCAGCATCCCGTCTTTCTCAGCCGCCTTTTTAGTCGTCGGTCCATCTAGCTAGGCAGTGTTGCGAAGCTCAAGTCAGTTGTGGTCGTTGCTGATATCTAATTGTTCAAATGTGTAACTTGTAGAGCCCTAATTGTAGTAAAGGGGCTGCTCCACGGTGGCCCATGGCTCAGTATTGTGTATTCAGCTTCGCATTGCATGGAAATGTAGACGGGAGCATCCTCTATGGCTCGATCTCAAAATACCGTTGCAGATTCTCAAAATACCATATTTTCACTATAATAGATTATTTTCGCAATATTCTGTACTTCTACAGTTAAATACGAAATTCATAACATAACATCACGCCTTGTTTCCCCGAAGGGTTGGGCAGAGGTGTCCCTGTAGCACAGGCACACCCACATTTCGCCAGTTATGAAACGAAATTCGTTTCAGGAAAATAAGTACATAGGCACAAGGCACATCACAAACTAAAAATAAAGAAGAAAAATGACGGACGCGCTACGCACGAATGTGTGACTGGTAAATAAATGACTCGTGGCAAATCTCTGCCTGCACATCTTACCTTATTCCTCTTCTTCTTTTCCTATGGTAAGTGACTAACCTGGTGTCAGAGTTTTAAAACAGCCAGTGGGCCTCTGACTTGGCTTCACATGCCGTCGAGAAATATCTCTCAGCACATCTTAAATAGCGTAGACGGTCGTTATCAATCATAGTCAGTTTCTAATTAAAGTGTTTTAACTATGCAACAAATCCTATTAACCGAGCAATATTTGCATAATATTTAATTTTTTAATCACGTTCTCGAAAACGGATCTAACGATTTCGATGAAAGTTGCAATGTGGCGAAAAATCGATCTAGCTAGAACTCATATCTGGGAAAAATCATTTTCTCCGTATTTTCACCCGAGCAGAGCTCGTTCGCCCAAAGTTTAGAACAAGCTATGGAATAATGACACGAGAATAATGACATGGCAGCATGGAATGAGTAGGTACTATGCATGGGATTAGTGCGAACTGTTCTATACTATTAAATGAGCATTCTCAATTTTTACCAAAGCACGCTCGGTCGCCCAGGTACTTTTTATGATAAGAGACATTACTTATATTTAAATATTACCAGCTGCTTACGTCCAAGCTCAAGTGAGTGATTCATGTGTGTTTGTTGAGGATTCGCAGAAAACTGTGAATGTTTGAATCATTTTCTAGCTGCATTATAAATGTCATGAATAAAATAAAATAAAACATTTTCAAAAAGGTATGCTGTAAATTGCCGCCACTTCAATCGGCATAGTATATCGTCGCTCGGCATCCAATACAGCGAATGTGAAATTTTCGACGAAAATCAGATTTTTGTTTTATTTCATTCTACACGTTCAAATACGTGACCCTGCATTAAAAAATTGTCCGAAAGTTATCCAGCCATTTTGTTTTAATTTAGTATAAAATATATTGTTTTAAAATAATAGTACATATGTAGTACATTTTGTAAAGATTTTTTTGTGTCCTGTAAAATTTGATGAATGTCGCATTCGCGGTATTGGATGCCGACTCCTTTCCATAGGAAACGACCAATTGGAACCGTGCACCTAGCTTCTGACGATTCATAAGTGCCCATATAGGTTTATCTGAAATTATGGTTGGTGAGTTGGCGACAGGAACAGGTGTAGTGGTAGTGCAATGTGTAGTGAGAAAAAATGGATCCTCACATCGCACAATAAATGGTGAGAAATTCAGGCAACGCCTTATAATAGTAGTTTTAGTGGATGCTGTTGCTTAAGAGAAATGTAAAAAAACCGGACAAGTGCGGTCGGAATACGCACAATAAAGGGTTCCGTAGTTGGGATGAATTTATCCCAAATACAAACTCAACATTGTAGTTGAATACATGTTCTCCCATACATTCCAACTGTAAATATAAGTTTGTACGCACAATAATGAGAGATTTACCATGTTTTTTACGACCATAGACTTTTTATAGGTTTGTCTGTAATCTATGGGTAAAGAGCCATACTATGTATTTTTTTCAAAATTTTATGTCGAGTGGTTTCGGGGATAATGGTCAATTTTCATGGAATTTCTTAAATATTTTAAAAAGTATTTATTTAAAATGATATAAAAAATATGTTTAAAATCCTCGCAATAAGCCCTTTCATTTAATCTATCACACGGTACTGTTAGCAAAACTTTTTTTATTTGGTGTGATGAGTTTATTTATTTATTAAAGCTTTATGCACAAGTAAAAATACCGTACAAAGGCGGACTTAATGCCCGAGGCATTTTCTACCAGTCAACTTTAGGGTGATGCAGAGACAAATCATGGCGGCAGGTGCAACATAAGGGATTGATAACACAAAAATAACTATAAAATATAAGAATAAATACACAGATACATACATAAGAACAGAATAAACTTTGTCAGGAGAAATAAGGATCAGTAGAGGAGAAAACGAATCCAGCAAATCAGCGCCGTGATGTTTCTGCCAACTTCTTACGTATATGCTCACGTGCCTTCACTTTAAAAGACAACCGACTGGTTGCCGTCCTGATTTTCAGAGGTAGAGCATTCCAAAGAAAGTTTTATTGAGTTGAGTTCTTTTTACTTTTAGGAAGGTATTTCATGGTTCTGTAACTCTATTTTTTTCTTATATGCCTATCCCAAGAACTAATTAGTGTTTCTTAATACGGTAGGCCAGAATTAACATCGCATATGATTACGCAAACATAAATATGAATAAGATAACATTAAATGATAATATCAGACGATAGAACGACGTTGAATGACGAGTTAAAACGTATTTTAACAGATAGCGGCGCCTGCGCCGATGTGGACGTTATTTGCTATCGCGTGACCGCTACGTGATAACGTGGTGGTGTGATGGTTTTACCACAAAAAAATGGGAGACAGAAAGTCCACTTATGCCCAGTTTTTGAGGTATTCTGGTTGTACCATCAAAATGTGAAGCAGAAAGTCCAGTTGTACTTCTTCACTTGTCCAGTTGTACTTCTTCACTTGTCCAATTGTACTCCTTCAATTGTCCAGTTGTACTTCTTCACTTATCCAGTTGTACTTCTTCACTTGTCCAGTTGTACTTCTTCACTTGTCCAATTGTACTGCTTCAATTGTCCAATTGTACTTCTTCACTTGTCCAATTGTACTTCTTCATTTGTCCAGTTGTACTTCTTCACTTGTCCAATTGTACTGCTTCAATTGTCCAATTGTACTTCTTCACTTGTCCAATTGTACTTCTTCATTTGTCTAGTTGTACTTCTTCACTTATTCAAGTTGTACTTTCTTCGTTATTCTTAACGAAGTTTTTCTATTCGACAGTACTCTTGGTTTCGTGTCACCCAGTAACTGGGCTGTGGAGATGAGATAAGCAGTCACGCCATGTAAAATACTGGTATTCAGCTGCATACGGTTAGACTCCAGTTCACAGTCCAATGAGACCAGTATTCAGTTCAGTAGCCGACCAGGAAAAGACTATAATAGGCAGATAATAATGAGTGCTATGAGGCTCATATCTTGACAAACAGCGTTTCTGAACAGTCGGTTGAGGAAGAACATCGTATAGAAAACTTTGTCGAATCAGTTGCTATTGAAAGATCATTTCAGAGATCGCTGCAGTGCTTTGGGAACTAAACTAAAGACGAAATAAAGGTTCTTCCAGCTGCGAACGTGAAGATGCAAAGACTCACTTAGGTCTTTGACGTTGGAAAAATGGAGATGGAAGAAAGTTGGGCAGGACTTTGAACCAGAGCCAGACCAGGGGCCTAAGTCTACTAATTTAGAAACGTTACAATTGTCTCTCCATTGTAAGTTTTTACAGATTTACCATACAATTTTTTTTGGTAATTACAGTCCGACCGGCGAAAAAATGCGTTCCTGACACGGACAATTTCTAGTAGTATATGGATTAAATTCGCAAAACACATTATCGTTAGTATGAAACTGACAGGTGTCAAGAACGCCTTCTCTCGCCGGTCAGACTGTAGTAGTACACTTGGTCCCAAGTCCCAAGGTGTGGTGAAGACAGATGGAGTAAGGCTGCGACTGACCGGCATCTAAGAATTAGACGTAAAAGTGTCGGTCGGCGGCGGATGACATTGTTGCTATTTCAGGTAGAACCTTGATAAATCTGGCAAAGAAAAGACATTGGCACGAGCAGAGAGAAGCCTATGTTAATCAGTGGGTTTGATTTTGATTAGATTGCGGATAATGATTTATTTATTTATTTTATTATTTCTGTACACACAGTAAAAGACGTAGGGAAATTACATAATTATAATTTGAGTACATATCTACCTTATTTTTTATACTAAATATCTATCTTATTTTTTTTTTATACTAAACCGACACATATCTTTTGGGTACTGCTTCTTGTGTTGAATTTGACCTTTAGCATGTATATAGCGACCAGGAGGCTAATTGCGTAACAATGGCTATCATTTTGACAGTTCATCAACATTCACTGCGTTATTAACGTTGTTGAGCAGACAGATTTTCGAATGTATGAAGCAATGGATTAGCAATATCCTTCACAATCATCAAAATTGTGATTGAAGGTGTGTCACGCAATTAGTGGGCTGGACAGCTCTGTCGTTTGCCCATTCCTGTTTGCTTGACGCTTAGTATATTTTTTATTTAATAATTCAAACATAAATGTACAGAGGCGGACTTCTTTTCGTGTGGCTAAAATCGGAACTAATGCTGCTATCTTGATTGGTATACAGTTTCTGTGATCATTTCACAAATTTTTACCAACAACCCTGTCAATGTCATTTAGGCGCCAAAATGTCCTTGTACAGCTAAGTTTACATTCTTCTTCTTTTCGTATGGTTAGTGACTAACCTGGTGTCAGAGTTTTAAAGCCACCCATGGGCCTCTGACTTGGCTTCATATGCCATCGAGAAATATCGCTCAGGCATGCCGGTTTCCTCACGATGTTTTCCTTCACCGTTTTTGAAGCAAGTGATAATTAATTATACAATACGCACATGAATCCAAAAAATCAGGTATGCCTTGGGTTCGAACTCGAGACCTATAACTTGGCAGTCTGATGGTCACACCACTAGGCTATCACTCCTATAGGCCGACTTTTAACGCCATACTTGCACTTCTGTTATTTTTGTTTGTGGTCTAACCAACGGAATAGTCCCACTGATAAGCAGGACTGTTACGTATTTAAATATGTTAGCAGGTCTTATTAAAATTTGTGTGTTTTTATGGAAAAGTTTTTCGGAAAGAGCGTGCACTTAGCTGTTTATTTCTGTCACTTACCGTTTAGCCATTAATACATATTATAATAATAATAAGTTTATTTATTTTCTCCCACAATGGTTTTGTAGCACTTAACAGTTTTGAACTATATAGGATGGTGACTGGTAATTAGTTACCGATAATTATACATGTGTCTTTACTCATCATTATGAACAACTTTTTTTTTTTCTATTTTTTTTTAAATTTGTTTTTTTTATTTTTTATAATGTTTTAATGAGTGTGTTTTAGTTTAATTTGTAATGTCCTGTGCGAGTCCCAATAAATACTTTTTCTTTCTTTCTTTCTTTACTATTTGAACAAAACAGAAATCGCGAAAAAACAGCTGTTTCCTAAATTTTGACGAGTTATGTGAACTTAAATGTAGGGAACAGCAGATAATTTTCTCGTGTTTTCCGGTTTTTCCCATATTAAAAGTTGTTCATTATGACGAGTAAAGTCACGTGTTTAAAGTATCGGTCACTAATTACCAGTCACCCTACACAAATTCGGGAGAGCTGGCACCTGATGAAGGTTTAGGAAAAATTTGGTACAGGTCACCAGTGCAACAGTACAGTACCTACATACATAAACTTACGCCTTCTTCCCATGGGTACGGCTACGATCCTTACATACTCCTTTTGCTCACACATAACCATGATTTTTGAAGTGAGAACTTCTTTAGGCGCGTTGGGCATTTTTGAGATGGGAAAAAACAATTGAACTCGCGACACTGTTACCGACACCGACACCTCATTAAAAGTATTTCCTGCACAATAAAATTGTTCAAGTTTTCTCTTCTGTTACAGTCTTAAAGTCAAAGTCAAATCATTTATTTCAAATAGGCCCATGTATGGCACTTTTGAACGTCAAAATTTACAAAATAATATAATTGATTCTAGTCGCCCCTTCCAATAGGTAGTTTTCGTATGGAGAAGAATGGGCAAGAAACTCCACCGTTACTCTTTTAAAATGTTTTACAATAGTTTGTATAAGTACGTACATAATGTTAAATAATTATATGTGAAGACGATGCACCTAGAATAAAATTACTATATCACAATAGGTAAAAAGAATTAAAAATGAGGATTAGTTTTAGCAATCTTAGGTGCCTGTACTTCCTACTTTGTTCCCTACGTAGGTGTACAAGGCTGCTGCTATTTACAAATAGGTAGCTTTCAAACCAATGTCAGTTCGTTACTAATTAACTTTTTATTTACGAAGAAATAGGTACCTACATGGGGATTGAATAGGTGGGTCTTTGCTTCAGTTGGACAAGCTTTCTCGGTTTTTTTATCTACCTATTGTGGCGACATCTATATCGCCACATGCGAATCAAGCATCACACTGATGTCACGCGAAATCCTGCATCGCGCAAGCAGAGTTTACCGCGCGATCAGCATATTATAGAACTCCCCGACATCAATCGTTGGGCAGTTGCCCATCAGAACACCCGTCTGGTCGGAGAATCTTCCCTTTTCTATAGAGGATGAGTGAACTTTACACCCTTTTCCTCATACCTCTATACTATATAGTCCCACTGCTGGTCAAAGGCTAGCATAGCTTTCAATAGTACGTTCCCTTCTCCCACCAATCTCCCAAAAACGCATCTGGGTCGTTACGCCAGCGTTTCCTAGGGCTCCCTCGGCGAGGACGCCCGTCTTCTGGCACCCACTGCATGACGACTCTGGCCCACCTCTCACAGTACATCCTTTTTAATCCTGAATCAAGATACCATCTGCATCACTAAGAAGCAATTTTTTTTAAAGATTTCCTCTGCTTCTCTCTAATACTTACGTTTTATAACATAACATGGTGCCTTTAATCCCAGATGACAGTCACGTACTTACGTTTAATAAAAAACATAACATCACGCTTGTAATCCCTGACGGGTTAGGCAGAGGAGTACCTATAGTACACCTACATTTCGCCAGTTATGTTTAATTCCCATGTAATAGGGGGCGAGCTTATTGCCATCAACCGCGCACAAATCCAGACTCCGAACTGCTACTGAGAAATTCCAGATGGAAAAATCCAATAACACTTTGCCCGACCCGGGAATCGAACCCTGGACATCATATTCAGCGGTAGCGCTTTGCGACCACTAGACCAACGAGGCAGTCAGAGACCAACGAGGTTTAATAAGAAACCGTAAAACAAAAAGAAATGGGCTGTAAAAACAAATTACACCACTTTTGGAAGACCACACAGACAAACAGACAGCTTTTTGTTAACAACAATAGCTCCGTAATAATGTTTATTTACGCCATTGCTTAGTAGGAAAACTACCGGTGACATGCTTCTGGGAACTTAACTTGTTTCAATAAAGGGTTGTAACAAATTGTTAGGTACGCTATTCAATTCAATTCAAATTCAAAATATTTTATTTCACATAAACCTACATGGGCACTTATGAAACGTCAGAAGCTAGGTGCACGGTTCCAATTGGTAGTTTCCTATGGAGAAGAGCCTAGATTATAATATAATTTCGCGCTTAAACGGCTGAACGGATTTGAATGAAATTTGGCACATGGGTAGACTATGACCTGGATTAAGACATATGATAGTTTTTATCCCGATATTCTTACGGGATCGAGACTTATACAGGTGAAAACGCGGGGCACAGCTAGTTTTAATAATAAATTACATACTGACGGAGACGACTATTGCAGAAAGGCTTTCCAAAATATCCATCGCATAAAGCATATCAAGCCTATAATGTTCCCGATGCTGGGACACAGGCGTCCTCTCTGTGAGAGGGAGTGGAGTGTAATCCACCACGCGGGCCCAGTGCGGGTTGATGGTTGCTACAGCCGTCGAATTTTCGGTTCTAAGACAGCATGTCTCTCACGACGTTTTCCTCAACCGTTACACTGAGCCACCACTACTCTTCCAATAAAATATGGTCTCGCTTCTAATAAATAACTAAAATAGGACACAAAATAAGATGAGCAAACCCAGAATTTAAAGAAAAAGTCAAAGGATCGAGAGAAAATGTCACACGGTTAAAAAATTCAAAGAGCATTGCCAAGGATGTATGGTTAAAGGTCTTTGCCTCTTCATTGGTAAATATTTAAACAACAGCAATAACTTGTTTTTTATTATTAAAATTATGTTATGTACCTACCTACCTATACTCCATCGGTTTTATTATAATTTATTTATAGGTAAAAATCACCTCAGAATGTTCCCACTGCTGGGACACAGGCCTCCTTTCTGTAAGAGGGCGTGAAATCCACCACGCGGGCCCAGTGCGGGATGGCGGATATCACAATTAATTGAAGGTAAACAAATTGTAAAACAGGTTACTTACAGATGACATTTTCTTGTTTAAAAAGCACGTTATACCCAAAAATATTAAATATATTTTCGATTTTTACGATGGTTTCCTCTTTCATTAATGTACGAAACTTTATCATTTATTCTTAAACTAAAAATAATAATTGAATATTTTGTAATATGTATAATGTAAAGAGCCCAAAAAGACAGGTTCTCTAAATATCAACGAATTATAACGTTGCTAGATAAAAGAAAGAAATAGAATTAATCAGATCCGACAGTAAACAATTAACCGCCTCAATCCCGCAAGGAAGCGTAATAGGGTGTTTCTTATTTCTTGTTTACGTAAACGACCTTCCTAATAATATAAATGAGTCATGTGTCCTGTTTGCGGATGACATATCTATACTTACCTCATGCGAGAATAACATCAATCTAAATGATAAACTAAATTCCATACTAGATTCTACAACAAATTGGATGACTAAACACAACCTCGAAATTAACTTCAACAAAACTAAAATTATTTCATTCCACCCTTGCCAAAAAATACCAATAAATATAAACTTTAGCTTTAAAAATAATAAATTAGAAGTCGTTGATAAATTCACATTACTAGGCCTAAACATTGATACACATATAAATTGGAAGTCACACATTCAGAAAGTAAGAGCAAAAATATCTAAATTTTCATACGCCCTCCGCGAGATCAAAAAAACCACAGACCTTAAAACTGCACTAGTAACGTACTATGCGTACGCCTACGCATGGCTCAAATACGGTGTCATTTTATGGGGCAACAGCACTGACGCGCCAACGCTATTTACCCTACAAAAAAAACTAATTAGAATCTTAGTAAATAGTGAGGTCACCGATAGCTGTAAACCCCATTTTCAGGAACTAAACATTTTATCCCTACCCTGTCTCTATATTTTTGAAGTTTGTAAGTTCGTGCGTAAGTACCCAGAATTCTTTACAAAAAGAGAGGACATACAAACGAAAATTATTTTAAGACATAAAAATAGACTAAACTTACCAAAATCGCGACTAAAAATGCACTCCAACAGTACCTTTGTCATGTCCATAAAAATTTATAATAAGTTACCCGAGATAATAAAGAATTTAAATAAATATAATATCTTTATCAATAAATTGAAACTTTTTCTTATAAGCAAATCCTACTATAGTATAAGCGAATACTTAAATGATAAATTATAGGTAACTTCAATACTAGATATCCATTTGTATCTACAAATATTCATAATACGCAAAATATACAATAATAAAAATAAAAAATATGAAGCATTCAATAAATTACTTACCTTAGGAATAATAAATATTAATTGCGCAATAAATAAAAAATAATAATAACTAAATAAAACAATAATTATTAATTAAAAGGAATATTTTTTTAAAATAAATGGCTATTCTAATGTTACTAAATAAATAAACATGTATAATTTATAATACAATACTTATAATTCTTAAATTGAATTCTGTATTAATAAATATATAACCTACTAACTGCTTAACTAATAATACAATTTGTCATATTAAACGACCAGTGCTCTTCCTCCTCTCTCCTACTTGACCTATGCTGTGCCCGACAGGGTCCATAATTGTGACTAATATAATTACTTCCCTACCAACTATATACATTATGGTACGCAATAAAGAATTTGAGATTTGAGATTTGAGAGATTTGAGATAGAAGAGTACAATTGTGACGTAGTATGACAACTAAAGCGCAGGTATTTCGTTTTGTCGGTTAACCAGACGCCTTTGTCAGCTCTCTCGTCACGTGTTTACCTTTCGATTACTACCTAAACCAACAGAGTACAACACAACACAATACTTAAAAATAGAAAAGTAGCACAAAACGAGATTTATCTATTAGATACTCCGACTGTCTCGTTGGTCTAGTGGTCGTAAGCGCTACTGCTGAGCATGTAGTCCTGGGTTCAATGCTCAGGTCGGGCAGTGTTATTGGATTTTACCGTAAGGGATTTCTCAGTAGCAGCCCGGAGTCCGAATTTTCGCCCGGTTCATGGCAATAGGCTCGTCCCCTATTACATGGGACTTAAACATAACTGGCGAAATGTGGGTGTACTACAGGTACACCTCTGCCTAACCCTTCGGGAATTGCAGGCGTGATGTTGTGTATTCTCAATAATTATTTATTTGTAGAACATATTTTAAAAATTATAGTTCATTACTAGTCTCCAAATGATGTCAATGCATAGATTTTGTTAAGATACCTCGTGATTTCGGATCCATCATGATTTAATACTTTTTCCTTTGTAATACTTAGAAGGTCAGACAGATCTGTCATCATCTACTGCATTGGAGGTCGAATTCTAATCTAACCTGATAACTGAATCCCATCAAAAACATAATATGTAAAAAGATACAAGTCTCGCAAGTTTTCTACCGCAAAAAGATGTAAGATCTAATCTAAAACCAAGTTGTTAATTAATTCAGTATCTGTCTATTTGTCATCTTTATTTCTTTAATAAATAGAATGACTTGGCCATCGTACGGCAACATAATCACATAAGAATAATCTACTATTTTAAATAGTCCTAGCTAAATAAAGCGCAGTGCTAATATTCGGTAGATTTTGTCCATGTAGAATGTAAATTATATTTCAGTGTGCGATTACCAAGTCATTCTATTTATTTATAACTTTGACCTGCAATAGTTCTTAAAGTACTGATTCAAAATTAATGTAATTTGAGAATATACCTAATTATACTATGCCCTCTTGCTCACTGAAAATTAAAAGCGTCTAGCTTTATCCACAAGGAAGTTACAGGGGTTGAAAACGTACTGAATGGCTTCCAGAAAAGATGGTACAGCCGTGCCTTTGTGTTTGTTTTACGGGGGCACTACCGTGCCCAACAATAGCAGTATTTTACATAGAGAAACTGCCTATCATTTGACGTGTAGTCAGAAGCCCGAAATCCTGACAGCCAGCCTTAACTAGGGTAGATAGACAGTCGCTCAATAAAATACCGGTATTTAGCTGCATCCGGTTAGGTAGATGATGACGTGTCTGTAAGTACATCAGCATCCTTCAAACTGGAACCTGGGCCGTGTATAATGTTGAGTACAATTAATCAATGTTACAATAACGCACATGTGATTTTAAGTAGATCGCTATTAGATGTTATCCACCACCAACTACTCATTAGTGATGTCTACAGCCCTTAAATTTGATGAGAACCTTGCTTGTGCCGAAGTAATAGTTACTATTATTTGCTAGTACACAATCCATGCAACTTCAGTGTGCAAATATTTACGTATACTTACTTATCCGAATCACGGAGTTCCCTCGTGAAAGCTGCTGCCTATCACTTATTCCTCTAGTCACCATCCACGAGTACTTGGGGCTTAGATAACATAGTGTAAACTCGATACGTATCGGCTTTATCTGCGAATATGCGGTAGTGAAGTATAATGAAATTGTTAAGTGTTTACTAGGCAATTGTAAATAAACTACTTTTTTGTTGGCATTTGACCGCTACAGTTCGGCCGTCGAGAAAGTTCGTTCTTGACAGTTGTCAGTTTCATAGTACCGAATATGTGTTATACGAATTTAACCCTTATTACTATTAGAACTTGTCCAACTGTCAGGTGTCGGGAAAGCATTCTCTAATCGGCCGGACTGTACCTCACCTAATGGTAAGCGATGATGCAGTCGTCGATGGTGCACGCTTGCCTAGAAGACTTCGATCGTAGATTCGACCTGCCGCGTCAAAAAATGGTCGCGTTTCTGTTTCAATTTGACACCTCTGACACACACATTGTCGAAGAGACTTGACTTAATTGTCATGGAAACGCCATTATTATTGTGTGAGCTCACTCTTATCAATATGAGAGACAATTTTTCTCGCTAGGTACTTAGTACGGTGAGGGCAAATCTAACGATTTAAATCTTTGCTTAGAAGTAATTGACTTAGTCGAGACTTGAAGACTCCCAGGTTGTAGTTATCGGGAGTTCGGCAAAGATTTCCCTCCTTAATCCAATATACAGTAGAGGCCGCGCCACCACTCGAGTCTGATAGACGCGGCGCTAGTGTCAATGTCATTGCAACTAAATTAAAAAAAAAAAAAAAAATTTGTTCCACAATTTTCTGCCAGACTTCAGTGGTGACGCGGTCTCTATATATTTGGGATTAATTAATAACAGCACAGTCAGTGTACTGGGTTACTTTACTATAATTTTTATAATTTATATCGTTGAACTTTTCACGATTTACTTCAAACTAGACCTTCGTCTAGTTACGTACGTGTGTGAGCTATTGGACTATTTACTGAACCGACTATCAACACAACCTTCGTTAAGTCCGCATGAACCTTACGTGTCCTTATGTGCATATGCCTTATTATATATGTATTGTAGTTATTATTTATTTACTTTAGAAGGTCAAGAACATAATATCCTTGCGTCGTTAATTCCATAGAAATCTGTTTACATGTCACGTTATTTACAGAAATAAAACGATTCATCTTTCTGCTATCGAAATACCTATGTATGGGTACAGCTGTGTAAATAATATAAAACCATGGACAGGTTTTTATATTGGACATCACAGTAAAGTTAAAAAAATGGATCCAATGTTTAAAATTAATCTTTGGCAAGTATTTTGTTTACTTACAGTCCGACCGACGAGAGAATGCGTTCCTGACATCCGTCATAAAACGTAGCATTTAAAGCAAACGCTTCGGTCGCTCGGCACGCGCGCGGTTGGTCATAGTTCTAACCTAACCTAACCTATTTCACCCAGTTCAAAATGACGAATCAAATAATCTTCGCCGGCCGAGTTACGAGGCGGCCAGCCTCAGTTCGCTGGCCGCTTCGTAGGGCAGACAAGACTACGTGGAGTCGGTTTTGCAGCGATTCGTTTCTGTCACTAACTTTTGTAGCACAACATATTGACTTTTTAAGACAATATTTTTATTTTTATTTAAGGTTAAAAATGCTACTTTATAGGATTCCCTCTATTTAGCAGAATCTTGATAGTCCTAAACTTATTTTGGCATAACACACTTGGCATAATCTTCTTTAGAAGAATATTTTGATGGCATAAAAATAATTTAGTATAATTGTTTGGGCGAATGTTTATATGTCCGAACTTACAATGGTATTCTTTTCAGATGGCAGATTTTTTTTTTTGAATATTTTTATTAGGCATATTGCCATTTCTATAAAATTAGTCTACCTTTTATGGTAGAACTTTTTATGTCATAATATTATTTTACATAACAATGTATAGCATAATCTTCATTTCGCAGATTTTTTGGCATACACTCATTTAGCATACAAAAATATTCGTGTAAAGAAAATTATTCCAAATGTGCCATGCCAAATAAGCTTCGGAGTATCAAGATTTTGCCAAATAGAGCAAACCCGTATTTTGATTTTTTTTTGTAGAAGCAACCGTTAAGATTCTAGAAGATTAAAACTACGGATTTTTTCAGAGCAGTTTACGTTTTTGACGCATATAATGTATTGTATATAGTGCGTTCATTAATTATAACTTGACCAATGTCGCGATTGGTAGTACTGCATTTTGCAGTCATGTGATTGGAATTAGTACTGTTCTGTCAGTCGCCATTGTGAATTCTATTAGTATTGAAACTAAGACTGCAAAATTCAATCACTCTGCGCCCGGCACCGGTGGCGGACGGTCGTGTTGCGCTGCGCTGCTGTGTACAAGAGTTCCCGATTTTCCGGCTCAAGCGTTCCTTGGTGGTTCCCGAGTCGTCTCCGTAGTCACCCGACTACCATCACGTCTATTAATTGGGGTCTTTTTCAAGACACAATTAATATCGACTTTCTTTAAGATTGTCGTTCAAAACGTTCGTCGAGGCAATTTTGGCCCCTTCCGGGCAAAACCACAGTTTCGTGGTCCTCGGTGGATACCTTACGGTGCCAACGAAACCGAGGGGGTGTTGACCCAATCACACCCGCCGATCCCCTTCAGGGTTAGGCAGTCAATTGGCCGGGTCCCAGTGTTCGGCCTTGGGGGGTCTCCTAGTCGGCACTGGTGACAGTTTTGCCTCCACAGCGACTCACCTAGCGTGGTCGGGTATATCGATACCCTTCACACTAGACTGGATAGGACCCCGTTGCACAATAAGATAGGCAACGGGCCAAAGCAAGCTTAGGGCTCACCCATAGGCACACATCCTCCCTGTCTACACCCGACAGGGAGGGATTACACATCCCCGGCATACCCACCGGGGAGTTAGGATTGTAGGAAGTTAGGAAATATTCACGCGTAGTCTCTCTTTTCCCCCGTCAATATGAAGGACCCGGTAAAGTGCCTAGCGCTCTTTATTAAGTTCTTCCAGGGTGTACTCGAAGAAGAGCCCGCCCTGAAGACTAAGTATGGAGCTCGGTTCGCCAGGCTCCAAGCTGAGTCTGAATCTCAGTCCTGTCCCTCTGACAATAGCATCGCTAACTTTAGCGATGCACTAGAAACCCCCCCGGCTACAGAGCCATCTAGACCCCCCAGTCCGTCAGAGTCTATGGACACTGACGCTCCCATCAGCGCCGCTTCCTCAAAGCGGCCCACTACCCCGTACCCCTATGGTTCGGACGACGACGAAGCGGAGTCCGCTGCTTCTTCTTCTTCCTCATCCTCCTCCCAATCCGACGACGGTTTCACAACCGTCCAAGGAAAGGGCAAGAAGAGGAAAAACAAGAAGCAGAGCTCGTCCCAGGCCAGCAAGGTCGTTGCGCTTGAGGACTTAGACTTTGCTCCCTCGTCGCCCGCACCATTAGTACCGTCCTGCAAAATCTCTCCCGCTACCCCCGCGACTTGCGCTATAGTAGCTTCCCCCACCACCTCCCGTCCGATTACGTCATCCGTAAGCTGCGCTACAGTAGCTTCCCCCTCCACTACCCGCCCGATTGCGTCATCCTCCGCGAAGGATACCCCCGCGCCTAACGCTAAAAAGATCCCTCTCCCGCCACCCTTGTTCATTCAGGACAAGGGAAAGTGGACGGACATCTCGAAATGGTGTGCCGAACACAAAATCAATTTCTCTAGCGCCCGAAATACCCAGCAGGGTATCAAAGTCTCCGTCCCTACGTCGCGCGACTTTAGGGACCTAACCCGTCTTCTGAGAATGAGAGGTGTGTCATACCACACCTACTCACTCCCAGAGGAAAAGCAAATCCGCGTCGTGATTAAGCGAATCCCACGCGAAATCCTCCCCGCCGAGATCCTCAGCGACCTTCAGTCGCAAAAAGTCCCCGTTGACGAGGTCCATCGTATGCACCGCTCTAGAGGCGGTGAATCTTACGATATGATACTCGTAATCTGCCCGCCCGTCGAGGGCCACCACCCGATATTCCAAATTCGTTCCCTGTGCAATCTCACAGGGTTCGAAATTGAGAAACCCCACAAGAGTGGCATTGTCGGTCAATGCCACCGCTGCCAACTATACGGTCACTCTCAGAGGAACTGCCATGCCACACCCAGATGCGTCAAGTGCCTGGGTGAGCATGGCACTTCAGACTGTCCCCGTCCAAAGGATCGTACCCTTTGCACTGACCTTCCCAGCTGCGTTCTATGCGGCAAACAAGGCCACCCGGCCAACTACCGTGGTTGCCCCAAAGCCCCTAAGGCCTCTTCTCCCAAACTGGCCAAGCGTTTCGACGCCCGCCAGCAAAGGGAAGCTCCCTCCTCTTATAGGATTCCCTCATCCCATTTGCCCCAACGTCTAAGCCCTCAGAGGCCTAGTCCGTGGAGTTACCTCCACCACCAGCAGTCTTTTCCTGCCATGGTGCCCTCTCAATTTTCAAATTTCCCTCCCCCTCCCCCCCGCTCCCCTCCCCCGCCTTATGGATCCCCGTATTCGCGCCGCCGCGCCACCCGCGCCCCCTGCGCCCTCTGCGCCCCCTGCGCCCTCTGCGCCTCCAGCGCCCGCCGCGCCCCCCGCGAAACCCACGTCCGCTCTTAAAGCTACGCGTCCTTCTCAATCCACTCCCGTGGCTACCCCCAACGTCTCCGTTGACTCGTTCAACGTAATTACATCAACCTTCTTGGCCTTCGTCTCCCCTCGCGCAAAGACAATGGCCAACGAAATCCTTGCGGCCCATGGCAATCTCCTCCAGATCCAGGCCATCTACAACGCGTATCCGGACATTACGCAAGCCCTAACCTCCCTCGCTACTAAACCCCATTATGGATAACACGGTCTTAGCTAGGTTCAAACCGCGATCCCTAATAATAGGTTATTTCAATGCAAACGGCATTAAAAATCAACGCGAAGAGATTGCGGCTTTCCTCCGCGATCATCAAATAGACGTCCTCTTAGTCCAAGAGACTTTCCTAAAACCTTGCAACCGTAACCCATCAATAGCTAACTACCGGATAGTTCGCAACGATAGGTCACGTTGCCATAGAGGAGGTACCCTGATTTACTACAAAAAGCAGCTTCACTGCATCCCAATTGACCCTCCTCCCCTCTCACGATTAGAAGTTTCGGCCTGCCGCCTCGGCATGTCAGGCCACCAGCCGATCACTCTCGTGTCGGTCTATCTCCCCCCCGCTAATACTTCGGAGAATTTCCAACTCCTCTCTGACGACCTCTCGATTCTACTCACTATGAGTAACTCGCTCATTTTAGCGGGCGATTTCAATGCCAAACATCCCTCCTGGAATAGTTCGGTAACTACTACAAGAGGCCGACACTTGTTCGACCTCTCCCACTCTCTGACCTTTGACGTCATCGCTCCAATGACTCCCACCCACTTTCCGGTTAACGTAAATCATGCCCCTGATATCTTAGATGTGGCGCTCCTTAAGAACGTCAACCTAAGACTAGACTCCATAGAAACTATTAACGAGCTCGACTCTGATCACCGTCCGGTAGTCATGAGATTAGACCCCCGCATAGGTCTCCGCGACCCAAACTCTCCCCCAATCACTAAGAGGATCACGGACTGGAAGAAAGTAAGCACTCAGCTGAAATCCAACACGTCCCCTCAGTTAGACTCTATTCCCGACGTGTTCAACTCTATCGCAGACACGACGTCCGCGATCGACTCACTCACTAATCACGTACAAACCGTCCTGAACGAATGTTCAAGGGAGGTTACAGTGACGGACGACCGTCACTGGAGCTTGCCGGACGATGTGCGTGCATTACTGACTGAGAAGAACGCGGCCGTCCGTGCCTACAGTAGCTTCCCCTGCCCCGCAAACAAAGCCCATATGCGCTATTTACAGAGATCTGTAAAGACACGCATACAGGAGCTGCGTGACGCGGGCTGGGACAAGATGCTTGGCGAACTAGAGCCCAACCATCTGGCATTTTGGGAACTTCAGAGGAAACTCAAATCCCCTCAAACTTCCTCCATGCCCCCCCTGACCCGTCCCGATAAGACCATAGCCTTCGAGGACGTTGAAAAGGCAGAATGCCTGGCCGACACCCTCGAGGCCCAATGCTCACCCAGCTCCCTGCCAGTAGACCAAGCTCACCTCCTAAAGGTCGACGCTGAAGTCGAACGTAGAGCCTCTCTCCCTCCTGTCGACGACCCTGATTGTCCACTGCCTCCCGTCGCTCCAGACGAAGTGCACGACATTATCAAAGGTCTTAAAGCTCGTAAAGCTCCCGGTTCAGATGGACTCACCAATAGGGTGATCCAATTATTCCCTGCCCACCTGATAATGCTTTTGACTACCATCTTCAATGGTGCCTTAAGCAACAACTTCTTTCCCCAGTCGTGGAAAGAAGCCACCGTCATAGGTATCAGAAAGCCCGGTAAACCCAGTACCGACCCCTCTAGCTACCGTCCCATCAGTTTGCTCAAGGTTCTCGGAAAAATCTATGAGAGGCTTATTTACAAGCGTCTCAGAGACTTCGCCGAGACCAAGGGCCTCATCCCCAACGAACAGTTCGGCTTTCGAACTGAGCACTCTAGCGTGCATCAGGCCCACCGCATCATTGAGTTCATAAGCGATGGTTTCCAACGCGGCTCTTTGACGGGTGCAGTTTTCTTCGACATTGCGAAAGCATTCGATAAAGTCTGGCACAACGGCTTATTATACAAGCTGTACCAACTCGGCGTGCCGGATCGTCTCGTACTCATCTTACGGGACTATCTATCGAATCGCGTATTCCGCTATCGCATTGAAGGAGCACTTTCCTCTCCCCGCCCCATTCGTGCAGGAGTCCCTCAGGGCTCCGTGCTAGCTCCCCTCATGTTCACGCTATTCACTAGCGATATTCCAAACCCAGGTAGAAGGACGCATTTCGCTCTGTTCGCAGACGATACGGCCATCTACTTTAGGTCTAGATACCCCGACAATATCGCCCACACTCTCCAAGGCGCAGTCAATCGACTCGCTGCCTGGTTTCGAAAGTGGCGCATAGAAGTCAATCCCGAAAAAAGCCAAGCGGTTCTCTTCTCGAAACCGCGCACAAGGCTTAGAGACCCCCTCCCCCGACCTCTCACTATGTTCGGTAAGCAGATCCCTTGGGAGAAGCGAGCCAAATACCTAGGTGTTTTCCTCGACCACCATCTCACTTTCGCTGAGCACATAAAGAAGGTTCGTTCGCGAGCCGCTTTCGCTCTCGGTAGGCTCCATTCCGTCCTAAACGCACGCAGCAAGATGTCACTTAAGTGCAAATTGCGAATCTACACAGCGTGTATTCGTCCCATCATGACCTATGCGGGTGCCGTCTTTGCTCATGCAAAACCCCATCATATCCATAGGTTGCAAACGCTCCAAAACCGATTCCTCCGTAGGGCCACAGGCTCCCCCTGGTATGTTAGGAACGAGAGTCTCCATCTCGACCTTAGAATTCCCACGATCCACCAATTTCTAAAACGCCTTGCAAAGCGTTACTTCGATTCCGCGGTCAAACATCGCAACCCTCTGGTTGTCGAGGCCGCCAGCTATGTCCCAAGTAGGATTAGCCGTACCCGCCGACCTAGGCACATTCTCACCGACCCTGATGACCCCATAACCCTCCTTCAGGAGAGCAATAGGGCTACTAGTACTCTACACAGATACAGACGCCTCCCGTCATTCCGACCTCGCCGTCGAGGTCCTTTGCGATCGCGTCCGCGCCCCCGAGTAAATGATACTCCTCCCCGACCCTTGCTCGATAACGAGGTGCCAGCAGTGGTTTCAGCTGTGCACGTAGCTTTAAATTCCCCGATTAATAATAATGATCAAAACTTTGATCCAGCCCGTCCCATCTTTGATGTCCTCCCTCCGGTGACGCCCTAAGCCGAGGCTCGTACCCCACAGGGGGTGCCCTTAGCGAGCGTTCACCTAGCTTTTTAGCTTAGTTTTGTATGCCCCTGGCTGGAGGCTTTGAGTGTAGCAGCTTAAGGCAACCACAGGATTGACCGGTTAAGTAGTCATGACCTCAGAGGTCAGCTACGAGATGCCCTACAGAAAAAAAAAAAAAAGCAAAATTCAATGCTACCAACTGCGTCACGGGTCAAGTTATAATGAATGCACTGTAGGTAATCCATGAATTCAGCATCTTCATTGAATGCTTTTGTCATCCAAATGTCAAACACTTAAGGGGTCGTACAGACAACGCGATATCGCGGGCGCTACAGGCAGCGCGACCCTTGTAGCGTCTGCGATATCGCGCTGGCCTGCACGAGCCTTAACTTTGAACCGCTTTGAACGTTCCTTTTCTAAACCTATTTAATTGTTTTTTTGAATTCGGAACACGTCTTTTGTGTTCGTCATTGAAGTCATCGCACGTCATCACTCTCATTGAAAATCGTTGAAAGTTTCATACTTCACCCATAACAAATGTCGATGTTGTATTAATTAATGTTTTGACGTAAAACAACAACACATGTAAACTAGATGCGAATCGGTTACACCTCGTATGTACTGAAAAAACTTATTCATTCCTTCATTGCATTTCTGTGTTTTGAATACTAAGTAAACGGGGTGTATAATCGAACATTCAAGAAGACCAAACTCTATAAAAATGCACACGCCATTTTCAGCTTTACACATAAGATATTTCAGTTAATAATTGCGTGTATGTTTTTGCTGAAATAATTCAATGTGGGATTGTGTACACAATTAAGTAAAACAGACTTTCGGTGCTCACGTCAATGGCAGCTGATAAATTAATCGTTATGGAATGACTATAGTGTTTGTTTGTGACTTTGCTCGTGGTATTTATTTGTATAACAGACAAAGCTGTTATTTATCTACCATTGTTGAAGATTGGGCTTTTTTTTTTGGGGTGGGTAATTATCAAATAACTTCTCCCGCTCTGGGCGGAGCAGGAGGGCGTGTCAGCTCTTACTGACTAAAACCCACCCGTGTTCCTTCGGTTGCTTTGTTGCCGGGGGCCACGATCTTCCTTTCGGTTTTCTTCGCAACCCCGGCCGGCAGGTTGAAGATTGGGCTAGCTTTTGCTTCCGCAATTGGAAGTATTTTTGTTCATTATCTGTTTCTGTTGTGTATTTTTTTAAACACTTTTGTTTGGTACATATGTCTGGTTAAACAACTAAACCAATTTTGATAAAATTTAACACAGAATTAGCTTGGTACCTAAAAATAGGACCGAGAAAAAAAACTTACAGAAAAACAAAATTTTGACATAAGCAGAGCCTGCTATAGTTTTACTAGCAGGCTCTGTTTCCTAATTGCGTAACACGACCAGGCACTCCAAAGACAATTTCCACGCAAACTCCGCCCCAATGCACCACTCCACTATGTCCTAAACGCTAACACATCAGTAATAAAGTTGAATATAGCATGCGCTCTTTGGTCGTGTTTAAGCACGGAACTAAATGTCGTAAGTCTCAATTCTTATTTAGTTTATAACAAAAGTTATAATTGATCTAGAGAAAAAAATATCTTATATTTGGATAATAAAACTAAATTTCTTTACTGTCAATAATTAGATTAGAAATTAAATTTTAGAAATAAAAGCCGAGTAATCTTGTTTTTGTTTCAAATAATCTTTAAAAAAGACATGATTTTCGAATAAAAAATGGAACGAGCGACCATGTTCCAATTACGTAACTGTCATACACTAAAGTTCCATTTTGATTGTATGCGTGACTTTTTCAGAATATTAATGCAAATTAACATACAATTTAGGGAGCCTCTTCTTAAGTCACAATTTGAGGGTTTTGATAGATTTTCCTAATCCATTGGCTCCATAGGTTTGAATAATTCGTCTGCTCCACAACGTATATAACGCAATGTATGTGGCTGAACTATCAAAATGAAAGAAAACTCAATTACCCCACGGTTCGCGTGGAAAGATTTTGGCATGCTCAGTAGCCTTGAGCTGGTTTCACAGCTGTCCGGGAGACCCGTATGGCCGACCGTACGCCCCTCCCGGAACGGAGACACACGTGAGGTGCTAGAACATTGTTTCACAGTGACGCGGAATGGTCCGTACGCGACCCGCTCCGGGTAGAGCTCGTACAACGCCACTCATAGACGTTCTTTTACTCTCTCTTTTCAGAGCATTGCGGGCACTAACCGTATGGGTCTCCCGGACAGCTGTGAAGTCCAGCAGTCCAGCCTTAAAGAACTAAGCCTAAAACAAATGAAATTAAAACAGTCGACACACAAAATCTTCATTATATTTATACAATACTTTAGATAAAACAACACATGCGTCAATGTATGTAATCTGATGATGAATGGATGTCTACCGGCCAGTCGGATTCAGATAAATGTGACGAAATAAACATTCAATTAAGTATCATTATCAAGATGATTACAGTTACGACACGTATTATCTTTTGATTAAACACACAATTAATATGTATTACAACGTTAAACAACAAAAATCATGATTTTATTAAATTTTTAAAGATAAATATGTTTTGAATTCGTGTTTCTGTCTGATTACATGAAGATTTGATCAGCACGCGTAGCATGACACTTTCTATTTCTACGAGGAATAGATATTGCTCTTTCTATACAAAGTGACATTTCGTTTCTCCATTTTTGACATCGCACCGTAGAAATCATTCTACAATTTGTCATTTTGTCTTTCGTTTCTAACGATCTTTGTCTAGGTCCTTTAACATGTAGACTATTTTAGAAGAAAGTTGTCTATCCCAAACTGTCAAAATCACACTGACAACTGACAGTTGTCTAAGGTAGGGAAGACAATTTGATTTTGTAATCGCCATGCTAAAGACAGTAGAAAACTTTTTACTCGACGGCCACAAAGTAGGTATATACGGTTACCTATAAAATTATAATTATCATAATATTATAAATTATAATTACTCGAAAATGCTTGACGTTGGCATAGAGGTCATCAGGTGTAATTTGGTTGCAAATGACCTCTCCTACATGTCCGTTACAGATTGCCAACGTCAAGCAACCCTGTATATTATGTATGGGTAAGTAAATAAGTAAAGAACATAAGTATTAAGTATGGAAGTATAGAGTTTCACCTTCTTTTCGTGTGGTTAGTGACTAACCTGGTGTCAGAGTTTTATAGATGCCCATGGGCTTCAAATTTGGCTTCACATGCCGTCGAGAAATATGAATTATCCATGTAGGAAACACGTGATGTTATAATGATGGTACATAATTGTAATGAGTGCAAACCAAGGAACTTTTATCCCAAAACAAAATTAGGTACAATGCATGGGAAGCGTCTAGATCAGTCGGTAAAGAGACCGGAATGAAAACAAACAGTTAGATCTAATGCGTCAGAGATGGCCGAGTTATTAAAAGTACTTTCTATTATAACACTTTGATTATGTGTTGGATGGAGGATCGGATGTTAATCGCTTTCCTAATTACGTATGTTATTTAATAGTAGGTACCACTACAACGAAAGTGTTGTATTTTGATGGTTATTCTCCTTGATTCAAGCAATGCAGTTGCTATTGGTGTTGTGTTGTTGTTTGCACAGGTACATTGACAGAGTAACTGAACAGACGGCTGTGCTGCTAGAGAGTTTGTTGCGCCACTTTTTCCCAGCTAAAGCACTAGGAAGTGGTGGAGGGTGGGCGTTTTTTTTTTGGGGACTGTCTTATGTAATTTTGACGTTCAAAAAGTGCTGATTCCTAGCGTTATTTGAATAAATGACTTTTGATTGCTGCTAACTTAATTGAGTTCCACTTGAAAGATGCAAGCCAGAAATAGGGCACTATTCCAAATTCATTAAAAAATTATAATCTCAATAATACTTTGGTAGTTGATGATTTCTATGACCAAAGACTGAAAACCTTTATAAATTACGGTACAGTTATCGGTGAATTTTGGCTACTTCTACGATTAAGGTTACCGCTACTTGGGTAACCAAGAAGAAGAAACATGTTACCTCTATCTAGTTACCGTTTTAAAACCGGTTACACACACACAGGCGATGCGCGCCCTTTGACTAATGTCAACGGCATATGTAAGATATAGGGAATTTTTATTACGGTTACCGGTATTATTACCGGCAGTATTCAATTTAAGGTGACCTTTAAAAAATATGAATATTGTAATCGAAAAAATACCCGTATTAATCGTAGCGGTTTCGGTCCTTGTCTATGACAGCTAGAGCATCGTAGCACTGAAGCTAGTACATTTTTCGCTCTAAAATTATTTTTAGTCTTCCAAAGGTCCAACTAAAATAGTTGGACCTTTGGAAGACTAAAAAGAATTAGGTAGGTACGGGTGGGTTTCTAAAACTATTTAAAATGGTCTAAGAGAGATATTTGCTCATTTCCTTGATGGTTGTTCCTTTAAAAAGAAAAACTGGCCAAGTGCGTGTCTGAACACGCACAATAGAGCGTTCCGTAGTGGGGATGAATTTATCCCAAAAACAAACTTAAAATTGTAATTGATAAATATATTCTCCTATACATCGATAAACGTCACGGTCAAATTCTCCAATTGCAAATGTAAGTTTGTAATCGCAAAAAATAAAAAATTGTGTGTAAAATCTACAAATGAACTATTTTCGGACTTTTACCTTTACTTGTGCTGTGAGACCTTGCTTCCTGCCAAATTTCATGATTCTCGGCCAACGGGAAGTACCCTGTAGGTTTTGATTTATTTGCGAATATTAAGATATGGCGCATGAATGGCCGTATTTTATTATTGCGTTGACTTAGAAGCTGATTTTTTGGAGCTTCAAGGGATGGGCCCTTGGTATTCTTAAAACTTCGTATTTGATTTTAATTTCAGCTTGATACCTCTATGCGTTCCTGAGAAAAAGGGTCTTGACAGACTGACGGACGGATAACGAAGGGATCCTATAAGGGTTCAGTTTTTTCCTTTTGAGGTACGGTACCCTAAAAATAGTTTTGTTTGCCTGACTGAGTTGTATTGTGTGTTGTTTTTGGTTTAGTAAAGTTAAGCGTTAGTACATACGAGACTTTCCAACAGGAATTTCTCAGTAGCAGCCTTATCTGTAATTGGGCCTGGTTGTTGACAAAGAACTTGAATATGACTGGCGAAGGGGTACTACAATAGGTACACCTCTGTCTAATCCTTTGAGCATTAGATTTGTGATGATATGAATAACGTTTACCTTTATTAAAAACCTACCCAGTTAAAAGACGCAAAAATAAAAATAACAAATCTATTTTAATTCAATCCAATGACCTCAAGTGCGCCTTCTCGACTCCTCATCCTTTCAATGGGTACGCAAAAACTACGCAAATACTCAACGAGTCGTAACTAGTGATGGTATCAAATTATACAGAACCGAATCGATTGATACAACACAACTCGACTCGATCAATCGTGATAACGCGCACCCACCATTTTTACAAATGACGTATTTTCAACGAAAGTGCGTCATTTTGCCACATTCTGTTATCGTCTTTCAATTGTTTATTTAAATGTACGTGTTGTATAATTGAATTAGAAGTTTAAGTACGTGTTTGACAGGTTATCTGTGAGTGACGGTTATGAAATTACTTCGTGAGATGATTATTATTGAACAGCTTAATGTATGTTTCTCTTGTAGTTTGAGGCTCTGTCGTTGTGAATTTTCATGGTAACGGATATTATGAAGCCTGATGGCCCAGTGGTAACGGCCGCAATTTGCTAGTTGAAGTTTGTAGGTTCGAACCCTGACAGGCGTTTTACTTTGTGTAGATTATTTCATCGCCACTGATCTCAAAGCGGTGAAGGAAAACATCGTAAGGAAAACATCGTGTGGAAAATGGTATGTTCTAGAACCAAAAATTCGAAGATATGTGACATCTACCAACCCGCACTGTGCGTGGTGGATTACGGCCCACTCCCTCTCTTCAAGAAGAGGCCTGCGTCCCAGCAATGGGTACATTACAGCCTGATTATGCGTTATTATGCTAAAGTACCGGACGTGCATGAAAATGATTTAAATTCGTATTGTAAGGAACAAGTAATGCAGAGTTAGTAAGTAGGTACTTAAATAAATGCTTTGAGATAACATAATGCATATTAAGGTATCTACCTATACACTATCATTTTTTGTGGTACTTATAAAAATGTAAAAAAGGCCAAAATGTAAAATGTCACTTTCACTCTACTACGAATTCGTAGCAACCAGCTACGAATGCTACGAGAAAATCACTGTTGTGAACATTTGCGCGACATATGACGTAACAGTTTCGCAAAGAGTAAGAGATCTCGCACACTAGACGACCACGACTTCGGCCAGTCGTGGTCCGTGGCCCGGTCTGCGGCTAGTTGGCCGTTGAGACCAAGTGAGCGATTCGTATGAAATTCTATAGTTTACCAGGTCGCTGCGACTACTGGTCGTGGTCGTGGCCGTCTGGTGCGTAAGATCCCTGGCTTAGTAGCAACCCGGTGTCTGGATTTGTGCCCGATTGATGGCAATAGGCTCGCCGCCTATTACATGGGACTTAAACATAACTGGCGAAATGTGGGTGTACTATTATGTACACTTCTTTCTAACCATTTGAGAATTACAAGCGTCATGTTACGTCATGTTTTTACCTACCAGTCTAGTTCGTGGAAATGAACGCAAATGTATTTAATTTACGAAACAATACAGACAACAACTGAATATGCATCGTTTATTTTGTTTACAAAGCGACACCCCAGACGGTTGTTTTGTTAGCATATATTAACTTTACCTACGCACGTTGTTACACACGCAGTCGGTTCATGACCGATTGAGTAAATGAAATGTATAAGCATGTATGTGAAGGCACCACCAGTCAAGTAATGGCGCCGACTTTCATTGCATTAGTAAAACATTAACATAACATCAGGCCTTGTTTCCCCGAAGGTTTCGGCAGCGGTGTGCATATACAATGTCGCCCATGGGCATGTGCCCGCCCGCATTTTTCTGAATACTTCTGAAAAAAAAAATTATAAAAGGTTTTCGATATTTTTTTTGTTGAAAATTTGAAAAAAAAAAAATCATTGCAATATAGACCCCCCCTTTAAAGTTATTTTTCTATAATGTTTCATGAATATTCAGAAAAATACGGGCGGGCACATGCCGATGGGCGACATTGTATATAGCACACCCACATTTCACCATTTATGTTTTTAAGTCCCATGTAATAGGTGGCGAGCCTATTGCCACCAACCGGGCACAAATCCGGGCTGCTATTGAGAAATTTCAGATAGAAAAACGCAATAACACTTGCCCGACATGTAGGAACCAAAGAGATCATGCCAGTAGTAGCGCTTGCGATCATTAGAAAAACGAGACAGCTTATATTAGAAAAGTATGTTTGTATGTCTTGTCTTCTCACAGTAGTTTACATTAAGTTAAAGCTAGATTTAGAGATCGAGAGAGAGGTTTGTAATTGCGATATTGTAAACGATTGGGTTCAAAATAAAAGAGTTAGTATAGACCTTGACAAAACATCGAGATTTCGGTGTTATATCTAGGTTCAATATCAATGTTTTCCATCTGTCGTGTCTATGGATTCGGATACGATAAACTTGAGTTCAAAATAAAAACGTTACTTGGTACATAAATGTTCCTTACACTATTCATCTTCACAAAGAACGGCTTATAGTAATGCCACAGATGGATACAGAGGCTTCGCTTCGCATTTTAGGTATGAAGGTACAAGTAGGTACGCGGAGAGCTCGACTCGTCGAATTCAGTGGGCGTAACGTAGTCAGAACATATAAGAGTTAAGGCTCCTACAAACAGGCGCGACACGCGACGCGACACAAAGACACCGCCCGTCGCGCGACGCGACGTACCTTTGTGTCGCGTCGCGTGTCGCGCCTGTTTGTAGGAGCCTTTACGTGATAGGAAGTGAGGCAACTTCTAAGTGAATATAACTGTCGGTAATTAGCGCTGTGCGACCTGAATTGCACTTTATTGTGTCGCCGCAAGAGTCGCTTTTTATTTAAATGGTTTGGCAGAGTGGACCATCTGTACTAATCTGTGATAATGCACACATTTTACCACGTGCGTTTTGATGACGATGTTAATGATATGTTTGTTATAAAAAATAATTATCTTCGGTAAACCATTATAATTGTAGGTAGGTATTCCTACAGGTGTTATCGATATAGGATAACACCTGTAGGAAAATTACGATAAGTATTGAATTACTTCAAGATTTTTATTGAATGAAGGTATTGGTCGAAATCATTGGCATATCTATGTGGGGCTTATTTAGTAAGCCTTTCAGGATTAAACACTTGAATACGTAAGTGCTAAAGTGCTTTAGGTATAAGATGGCTTATCGTACTGAATGAACGAATGAGGAAAATGATCACAATGTCCTCCGCTTTCCGCATCTAGTCTAACCCAGGCACTTTTTTTAGGTCTTGGGTTCATCTATGTCACGAGCCGCACGTATTATTCATGTTATTACAGTATCGGAGGATATATTAGGGAAAAACCTGCCGCAATTCATTCAAATGGCACAAATAATAATTGAAAAGGTTGTATAGAATAAAAGCTGTTATGTTTAGAAATAATTGTTATATTATTAATATTATATAATTCTTTGTAATTCTGCTTACAGGTTATTTTTATTTTTTTTGTAAATTTGTGTAGACTTTGTGACTTATAACATCGATGAGTCTGTAAACGTGTTATAATTGTGATTAAAAAAATAAAATAATCATAATGTAGCTGGGGGGCGTCCCACACTACGCTTGCTGATACGCGGTCTCCACTCAAGGACTTGTCTGCTTCACCGGCCATCGGTCCTTAGACAAACATGGCCAGCCCATTGCCACTTCAGTCTGCTTATTCTGCAAGCTATGTCGGTAACTGCGGTTCTTTTCCGGATAATTTCATTTCTGATGGGCGTGCGATTCGGAGGCATGAGGAAAATGTGAGGAATGTCTTGAGTATGAATGGGGATGGCTATAAGAGTAGGGGAAGACTTAAGAAACGATGGATGAACTGTGTCAATGATGGCTAAAAAGGGTGACTACAGAGATAACGAAACTTATGAATTATCACTTATGAAACGTTTGAAGCTAGGTGCACAGCTCCAATTGGTCGTTTCCTATGGAGAAGAGCCGGCAAGAAACTCCACGTTGACTCTTTTAAAAATAACAGGCTTTTACAATATTTTCAAATAACAGTGTGAATAGGTATGGGAGGACAGTGACAGCCTTTCAACAGGTACCAGGTACGTAACAAAATAGAAAATGATCAATAAATCTACAGTCCACTAAGCCTACAACGTTCTCACATTCACAAAATAGAAAATAATCTAATTATTTGTCTAAAAGATAGATAAATTAATAATAAAAATAAAAATCTAATTTTATTTAAAAAAAGTATTTTATAATATGTTAAAGAAGTATAGAAGAGGAAGACATGTGACGCCAACCCCAAATAAATTCAGATAAGGGCAGGAGATAATATCCAATGCTGGACATGGCTCCCATGAATCCTCCTGTCAAAACTATTGATCTTTCACTACATCCTGATTGTATTTATAACAGGGTTATTGGTTGTAATTATGTCGGCAATCCATTAAGGGATGAAGGAGAGGTCATTTATAACCAAATAACCCCTTTTTGACTCCTATGCAAAGGTCACAAAAAAATTAAGTTTGAATTTCGAATCATTTGACATTTTGTGTTTTTATTTCATTCATAAAAAATATAAAATGTCAAATTACTCGAAAATAGTTGACATTGGCATAATGGTCTTGCGACAGTGAGTTTGTTTGTTTGTTACGCTTTCACGCTAAACCGGCTGAACGGATTTGGATGAAATTTGGCAGATGAGTAGACCATGACCTCGGTTAGTACATAGGATACTTTTTATCCTGATATTCTCACGGGATCGAGACTTATGAGGGTGAAACCGCGGGGCGCAGCTAGTATACGACATATATTTGCGTTTTTATAACTTTAGTCTGAAAATCAGTTTGGAGATTTTCTTGCCTACTTTCTAATTGCGTAACACATTTTCGTAAACGATTAGGACTAATCTGTTTCATTTGGCAGTTCAACAACATTCATTGCGTTATTTACGTTGCTGAGCGTTGTTTCTTTTCGAACTAATGAAGCAATGGTTTAACATTCTCTTTCAAAATGATTCAGATTGTGATTTATCGTATGTTACGCAATTAGGGTCAAGCTGGTGCGGGAAACTTTTAAATTCAGAGACAGACTTCGTTTGCAACTAATAAAAAACATAACCTTGTGAAAATAAAAGTCTGAACAGGGCTGTGGTGACTGAAAACTGCTGAAAACACCTGTAAGTAACCCGTTTAAACCGTAACGAAATTAATTTTGAATAATAATTATAATTAGTACACATTATTGAAAAAATTTATGTAAAGTTAAATGAATATGTAAGTACGTAAGTATTTGTTTTTTTTTTGTCTAATCATTCAAGTTAATTAATATTAATGAACGGAAGTCGGCAAAATGACTTGCAAATGACAAACTTGCAAAATGACTTTTAAAAATGGAAAATAATCAACATTTACTTAATATAAATTATTCAGGAAATACTTATCAAATAATTATAACAAAGAACTCTAGAACATCTGATCAAATGAAGAGTAATTGCGATTTTATTTCGTTGAAGTTTTTTTAAGTACTATCGAAGAAACGCATTCTAAGCAGTTTGAAAACAAAATCCTGTGCACATGACCCTTTTTTTCGTAGGTAAGCATTACTATATCGGCCGAGTGCTGCAAGCAGAAATAGTCCTTACGGTGTTTAGATATGCGTTTCTTCGATGGTATCTAACCGTGAATGTCAAACGTCGGGAGAACACCGTGAAAGTGAGTTTAATTGTTTGTCACGCTTTCACGGTAAAACAGCTAAACGGTTTTGGATGAAAATAAGCACATGGGTAGACTATGACCTGGGTAAAGGACATCTGATACTTTTTATCCTGGTAGTACGTTCCCGTGGGATGATTTCCGACCCCCGCGCGGACGAAGCCGCGAGAAAAAGCGTCGTCATGAAAATGAGACAATATGTCATTTTTTGACAAATATGTCGCATTATCAGTTATATTGAATCTGAAGACCAATTCCCGAAATTAAAAACCTTAATAATCTAGTCGCAACCTCACCTCAGCGAAAGTCAATATCAAACTTGTCAAGATGCATAATCAGCCTAAATGTTCCCACTGCTGGGATACAGGCCTCCTTTTCGAGTGCGGGCCCAGTGCGGGTTGGTAAAAGTCACATGTCTTCGAATTTTCGGTTCTAGGACATGTCGGTTTCCTCACGATGTTTTCCTTCACCGTTTTGAGAGCAGTGGTGATGAAATTATTTACACGAAGTAAAGCGCCTGCCTGGGTCCGAACCCCCGACCTACAGCTCGTAAGTCGGGGCCGTTACCTCTGGGCCACCACTGCTCTAGTAAACGTTAACATTACCATGGCTGTGTGATATTGAGGAAGCAAATAAAGCTAAGATCTTAGGTTTAATGATGACAACAAATTCCAACGGAACTCAACATGAGGTTTCCATGAGAGTTCCAGAGCATAGACTCTGGCAAACGAAAGTAGACACAGAAAAAGCGCGGCTAATTTAAAAAAATATCAGCATAGCAACCCTAAAATTAGTATGACATACCTGGAATAACCAAATTTGATACTTTAGATTTTTTTTTTAATCATGCTACCTATTATAATCCAAATCAAAGATACATTTTTTGACATTTAGAAAAATCAGTGTACTTGGTCTGAATAAAAATACGTCTTTAGGTATTATGCAGCAATTCAAATAAAAAAAAAAACAACAATATTCTATAATAATTTTGGTTAATATTCACTACCACAATCAAAATCGGAATCTAAAAACTTAAACACTTCCATGTGAAAAACATTGATTAGCATCACTGTTTTGTCATTTTCGATTTAGTAAATGCTGTATCAAGATCACAACAAATCACCAACAACACTCCATCTTGTTTTGGCAAATTGACGTTGACATTAGTATAACATTACCCTATAAAAAGTTTGCAAATAATTTGAGTGTGTGTTTCATTTGCCAGACTCTATATGCGGACTTACTTAGTTTCTTATATAGCTATACAGGAAAAAATTGTAACCAGTGCGCAAACTTAAACACGTGACTTTACTCATCATTATGAACAACTTTTACTATGGGACCAAATCTGAAATCACGAAAAAAACAGCTGTTCCCTACATTTTGACGAGTTATGCCAACATAAATAAATGTAGGGAACTACTGATTTTTTTGTCTACTTAACCCTATTTTAGTTTGACAGCACTATGATGGCACTGAGATATTAATTTAATGTAAATGCCAAATTTGGTATTCTGAATTTGACGTTTATCACCTAAAATTTTGATTGTCCAACTAAATCTGACTATTTCTAATCGCGATTTAAAAATTATTGTGCAGTTCCTTAAAATTGGAATGACACAGCTGTTTTATCATCCTCGAATTTTAAAGAAAAAAGGCGTTATTAAAAAAAGGGTTCGAAGCTTCTTGACAGTCAAAGTATACTAGCGTAAGAGAATTCTTAAGTGTTTTTGTTTTTTGGTAACTTTCACTGTTTGTAATGTTTATAAATAACAAGTATGTTTGGTTTTTGTTCTGTTTGTTAAAATTAAGTAGATTAATTAGTGGATTTAGTTTATAATTTGTAACTTTGCAGCATGCGTACTGGTAAAATATGGCTGAACCTACTCTCTATATCACGATGTATTGTACCCATATTTGCAATACAAAATATTTTATCTTTTTTATTAGACCTGTACAGACCGATACAGACTTATACACACTGTATAATTGTATATTCTGTCTAATTCCAATGTCAGTGATGACTTGCAGATTGTACATCATAATTATGTTAGTTAATCTTTGGCCCCAATCAATCACAGTCATTGAATACTGCTCGGAAAAATATTGGATGCCATTAAAAACTAGCACGTTTTAACGTTCTTTTATTTCTAAGAATAGTTTTAAAAATAACAAGTACATTTTTACCAGTTAAAATTTTAATAACCCCTGACACAATCTCTTTCCTACTCCATCACCAGACCCTGTTTACCATCTATCTATAACCTATTCATTAAGACCATTCCAATGAGCCCAAACACGATACCTGTACTGTAAGTTCGTAAGGAAGTTGGGTATCCTGTAAATTCCAGGTGAGGTTGCAGCATCAGTTCATGGTTACTATGTTCTTCTCATATCATTGAAGTAACAAAATACCAAATTTAAAATCAATCAGACCTGTGGAAGATACTCACATCCATTCATCAACTAGAAAAGAGCTGATCATCTTCAAACGGCTGAACCGATTATGAAACATGTCTAAGAACCATCGCTAGAAAACCTGCTTTCAAATATAAAAAAACCGCATTCAAATCGGTTCACCCGTTTAAGAGCTACGGTGCTACAGACACAGACACAGCGGTCAAACTTATAACACTCCTCTTTTTGCATCAATTCATATGTATTTTCTAAGTTAATCTTCGATATTACTGACATCGGTAAAGTTAAACATCGTGAGGAACCCTGGACTTATAATCGATATAAGTGTGAAATCCAGCCCGTCTTGAGCAAGCGTTGTGATCAATGCTCGTGCCTTCTCTGTATGAGAAGAGGCCTTTGCCCAGCAGTGGAACAATAATAGGCTGGTACTATTAATGATCTCGTTTAAAGGAAGTCTTGAACCATCATAATAGGTATCTATGTTCTTCACACACTAAGAATTTGCGATTTTCTAACAATCTTCTCCTACTTTGTCCTTTTCATACTTCTGACTTTGTTCATTCTTCCTTTCATATTCAGTCCATTCTTCTATGGAATGCGCTTCTATTTAAGCGGAAATTGCAGAGTTTTGTTTTTTCAAAATAAATAGAGTAGAGTCATCTCAACATCTCTCTCCCTTGAATTTGTATATATGGTTGTATATATAATAAACTAGCTGTCCGGCCCGGCTTCGCACGGGTAGCATTAAGATTCATTTACGGCGCACCTAACTACCTATCCTACCTACCTACCCTACCTACCTACCCTACCTACCCTACCTACCCTACTTACCCTACCTACCCTACCTATCCTACCTACCTACCCTACCTACCTACCCTACTTACCCTACCTACCCTACCCTACCTTTCCAACGAATGCAAAACCGTGGAAATCGGTTCGTGCGTTCTGGAGTTAGAGCGTCAGGAAGGAAAACCCGACTTATTTTTATATAGTAGATATATGTATATTACATTATCTATGTATGTGTATTATAAGTTATAACCTATTTATGTACTGTTGTTCCTACCTATATTTTTTTTCTAATGATATATTTTTTTCTTTCAAACAAAGCACGTGCCATCCAATCTGTTCACCACCCTTGGTTGATTGGTAGAGAAGTCCGCCTTTGTATCTTTTTGAATGTGAAAAGTTTAAATAAATAAATAGGTGACGGAAAAATTGTTTACAAAAATATGACTTTTCCCAGAATCGATGACTGTAATAATTATCACTTATCACCAGAACGTATTATTGTTTTATGGCTTATCAGAGCCTAGTTACGGTGATAAGGGAAAAACCAGTTGATTAGAGTTGACAGATGTTTGCGATTAACGCCATTTAATATCTATTTAAGTTGTTTAACAAATAATAATGAATTACGCATAATTTTAATCGTGATTTCGACTGTATTTTCTACATTGTTTATTATTACATGGCACATGAGTATTCCTTAACTTTTGTTTAAAGTTTTTTAGATTACCTATAAGCATTGACAAAGGGAAATATTAATATTGCTTGGCTAAAGTAACGATTGATTATAATGTTATAGGAACCAGGCAACTGTATGAAAGGGAAGAGAATTCTAGTGCTCGATGAATCATGGCCGGCCTGAATTGTGCGCAATACAATTTTTTGACATAAAATGGTGACATGTATGAGGCGAGTGTGAGTGAGTGAATATGCGCGAAAGTTCGGAGAGCCTATGTTTAGACCGGCCAAGATTCATCGGCCGTATTGTATGTTACACTAGCTGCGCCCCGCGGTTTTACCCGCATAAGTCTCGATCTCGTAGGAATATCGGGATGAAAAGTATCACATGTCCTAACCTAGATCCTGGTCTACCCATGTGCTTAATTTCAGTCAAATCCGTTCAGCCGGTCACGCGTGATGCCGGGACCAAGCGAAATAGAGATTCATTTTTATATTTAAAAATTACGTAAATATGTATTTAGTAGGCAAGTACAACAAAATATTATGATTTATTTGTGGTTCTTCGAATAACTTCGTAGCACTTTATTATTGTGAACATTTTTCCTTTATTTACTACGCTCATTCTTGCGGTTGTTGTTATTTTTCGTGAAACTAGGTATCTATAGCAAGTAAATAAACAAGTTGTGTCAATAATATGTTTTTATTGCGTTTGTATGTCAATAGAACTACCCACATTAAAACAAAGGCAACAATTTCAAAAGCGAAATCAATAAAGCCCCGATATTATTGAATATAATGTTAACAGCAAACAAAAAATATTGGTATTCGTTTTTTTTATTAGTGTAAAGTAAAATACAATAGGCGTGGATATATTTAGTAACCTATTCCGCTTAGCTATTTATAAAGAGCTATAAAAAAAACCCTGAAAGAAATCGACACGTGTTTCACCTCTCAACGAGGCATCCTCAGGATAACGATTGACAGTCGCGAACTCGAACAAGGCGAGTTGCCACACCGAGAGCCATATAGTGCTCGGTATGGCAACACGCCTTTTGTATTTTATAATGGATTTCCGCAAGGTCACGCCTGAATCCATTAACTAGTGTAGTCTGTATTGCTGATTACGACCTGAAGAGACGACCCTTATTAAATAGAGTTTTCATAGTTACCAGAAACAGAAAACTTTCTGGGAAATACCTACACAGTATTTATTAGTACTTAAGTCCTTTTAGGTTTTTAGAAGTCTTATGACTTAGTTCTGCCTAGCATAAGCAGCCAATAATGTTCCCACTGCTGGGACACAGGCCGCCTCTCGGTGAGAGGGAGTGGGTTGTAATCCCCAACGCGGGCCCAGTGCGGATTGGTAGTTGTCAGATGTCTTCGAATATTTGGTTCTAGGACATGCTGGTTTCGCCACGATGATGTTTTCCTTCATCGTATTGAGAGCAGTGGTGATAAAATAATTTACACAAAGTATAGCGCCTGTCATGGTTCGAACCTACGAACGACTCGTAAGTCGCGGCCGATACCACTGGGACACCACTGTTCACCCATATCCAGTGATCGGAGTAGGTAGAACTGGCACGTATATATTAGTATGGAAATGCCACCGGGATTCCGGTATTTTGAAATTATTAAGATTTTAAGGAATTTCAAATGTTGTAATGTGTAGAATAAAGAATACATCAATATGAATAAGAAATGTTTAACACTTTTGCTGTTGCATTGAATGCGAAAAAAGATTAAGAAGTATAAAAATATATTTTTATTTATTTATTCAATAATAGTAACAATTACAAGCAGCAGATAATATACTGACAAGAAATAACGACTAAATTAGTCATATTATGTAAGTTTCGAATGGACGCACAAGAATAAGATTCACTTTATTACTTGATAAATAAGATAAAAACAATTTTAAATGTTTATTCATTCTATAAATTTCTAATGTAGTAGTTTAAAAATCCTTACTTTTACATCAATCCCGTAAGTACCAAAATGAAATCCCGGAAAAAAGGCTTATCAATCTTGTGATTTCTATGAGTATTCCTGATGCGAGTACGTAAAATCAATCTACCTACTCCGATCACTACCCATATGTGTCTAGTGTCATCAATATTTCTGAACGAGAGAGCTTTTTTTTTTTTTTTTTTGGGTGGGAAATCATCAAATAACTTCTCCCGCTCTGGGCGGAGCGGGAGGGCGTGTCAGACTCTTACTGACTAAAACCCACCCGTGTTCCTTCGGTTGCCCTGTTGCCGGGGGCCACGATCTCCCTTTCGGTTTTCTTCGCAACCCCGGCAGGGAACGAGAAAGCCTTCTTAATCGTTACTAAAGTTATTTACTTTAGGTAGGTACATTTTTAATGGAAGAATTAGGTAGTCCCAACCGCCGCAGGAGACGCCCTGGGCGTCGGGAGTCGCAGGCCGATTTCCGGCCACCGTAGGCGCGGGCTTGCGAACGGTGAGCAATGGGTAGCTCGCCGTCTGATATGAACTAGGCCCGAGTCGATGGCGCGTTGTGTTCCACGCGCGCCTCAAAGAGATGTCAGCTGAACTGACGGAGTCCGATAGGGCCGAATGGGCCGATGCCTGCCGGGGTTGCGGTTTTGTCCGAAAGGGTTACCGTTGCCTCTGGCAATATAGGCAAATGAAGGAACACGGGCGGGTTTTGGTCTTTAAGAGTCTGACACGCCCTCCCGATCCACCCAGAGTGGGAGAAGTTATTTGATAATTTCCCACCCAAAAAAGGTAGTCCCAACCAAATAGAAGACGGATGGATGGTGTGTGTGAAGGATGATAAATAAAAGAAAAGGGAGTGAATGACGGTTGACATTGAAGAATGAAAGAGAACATCATAATGCACCAACCCCAAGTACCTAATACAAAGTAATATAGGACAAGGGCAAAAGGAGAAAGCTACAAATAATAATTTAATTGTGGAAGAATACACGCAACAATCTTCACAACAAATCTACATAAAACAGCTGTAATGACGACAAACAAACACGCCTACGTAGATAATAACATAATACTAAGCTTCTGATGTAACGTCGCGACATTGCTAGACAGACCCTATTATTTACGTAGCCCTAGATAGCTAGGTATCTTAATTTCAGACCACAAGCTTTGTTTTTCGTACTGTTTACCGTCTACCGGTAGTTTGCTCTGTTTAGCTTGAACAAGCTTTTATTCCGCTGATAATTTAATTTGTAAGTCGTAAGGCATCAGTGTTGTTATCGTAAAAATCTGAGCTGCCGTATGTTACAGTCTGGTTTGCCGTATATTATAAGGGAAAAAATACTAAATTGCCGTATTTATTTTAAAAAAAATCTATTCCTTATTGGTTTCTTCTCCTTATAGGTGTCTTATCGTTTCTATTATTTTAGTATCATGTTTACCTAGCGTACTTATCCTTGCTTGCTTGCTAGCGTGCTTATTCTCGCACATGTCGCGCAACTCCTTTTGACTTGGTACAGTATCCTTGATTTTTGCCTTGATTTTGAATCAGTTATCATCCATTTTTTAAGGTCATTTTCAGTTTAACAATTCGTGGTAGTTTCTGGGTTAGTGGTAACATTGACCAAATTTTTTCCCTAATATTGTGGCACACAACCGCTTCAGGTGACAGATATTTGAGGTTCATTTTCGTTTTATTCACTAAGCTAGTGAAGAAACGTTTCGTATAATCTCTAGTCAATTGCCGTATTTTGTGATACGGCAATGAGAGGTCTGCCGTATGCCATATTTTCTGAAGAAAAGAAAAAAAAAAAAAAACTCTGTAAGACCATGATTCCGAACCCCGCTGCACGCAGCAGTGCTCCCGCGTCTACTGGTCCCCATACATTTTCTTTAGGTTTATATGAGATTATATTCGGAGGCCGGCAGCAATGTGACGCAGCAATGTCGCACAGCAGTGTGTCGCAGGAGTCGTGCCTATAGCCCGCTTTCGCTAAAAACCAGCGCTGGAGCTTTATCTCGCATAGGGTCGCAGCATTATGCTGAGCGATGGCCGTTTTGAGAGGATTCTTCTTCTTTCAAATCCAAACTGCAGGATGCTAAATAAGAATTTCTTTAGAGAACATAAAACACTGTCTGAGACAGGGATTAAGCCCATGGAGATACTGTGCTCATCAGTTTGCAACCACGTTTTAGACCCAAGAAGCATGAATTATAATCATGATAAAGTGAATAATTCCATCACCATGGACCTAATTACTATTGAATATATTTATATATATAACGATCCAAGCTAAGGTAATTCCCAATGGTACAATATGCACTTATGGTATAACTTGCCATAACTGTCTGTAACTGTAAAGGTATATTTTATTATTATCTTCTGCCAGCTTCGCCTGCGTGAGTGACATCTTTATAAATTATAGCCTATGTTCCTCAGTGATGATAATATAGCATTCTACGGGTGAACGAATTTTTAAAAGTAGTTTTTGAGTTTATTAATTACAAACAAACATAAAAATATTTTCTCTTTATAATATTAGTGTAGATAAATATTATCGTCTGTATAGTAAACTGAGAAAATCTGATTTACAAAATCAATGTTTAGAATGCTGTTAATTTCTTCGATTTTTAACATCATCATTCTTCTTTGCTGCATTCTGCTAACACAGCTGAATACCGTATGTTACATGGATCGACTACCTATCTGACCTCTAAAACCCAGTTACTGGGTAACACGATACTCATTGGTAAGACTGGTTCTCAGACTTTCGGGCTTTTGACGATCAGTTACGATTGATAAAAATCCAAGAATGACAGCCGAATTTCTGAAAATCTGACGACTAGTCTTACCAACGTGAGACAGGTCGTTAGACTTTCAGAATTCTTAACATAAAATAATTATCAACACCAAATTCAAATTATATTTTTAAGTGTCTACATGTTCACTGGTACCTATCTCGTGCAACAAAACGTGGTTTTACTGCAACTTATTTAACAACCTTGAAATAACTAGAACTATAAAAGTTTAGTTTTGTTATAAAAGTAATGTGAACACTTGTATTATATTATTTTTTCTTTTATTTGTAATTGTTATTATTATTGTTCTCAAATCGTAACCGACTATAATGTCCTCTGCTATAATGGTTTGTTTTGTTTGATTTTTGTCTGCCGAGTTTAATTTTATGAGTATTTGGGTAGCTGTCATTTATGTTATAGAAAATGAGGTTATATTGCCTCATTGGTTATAGATAAAGGTGGGACACCCCGTTAGAACGCAGTTCCTTTCGTTTGAGAGTAACTAAATGAATTTAGCTAAAGTGTCGTGACGGTCAAAATGCTACACTTTTTTCGGTTTAGCTGTCACCATAATTTTGGTAGCAAAAAAAGAAATCATACAGATTCCACAGCATCTTTTACAAGTTTTCTTCTTCAATCATCGGAAGACATGACAGAATTGACCATCGTCTGCCAAAGTCAAATAATTTATTTCAAACAGGCACATACGCTAGTTTTAATTAATATATCTATGGGCACCAAAAGTTTTCCTACTGATTCTACTGAAAACACAAAAAAAAAAAAATAGAATTGATTCTAGTCGCCTCTTCCAAAAGGTAGTTTGGAGAAGAATGGGCAAAAAACTCCACCGTCAATCTTTTAAAATGTTTAACAATATTTTCTATACATGAATTATATAATAATATGTCTTGACGATGCACCTAGAATAAAATTACTACCAAAATTGATGTCTGTTTACTCGTGGTCTACTGTCTATAGTCTTTCCCTAACATTGTAGTAACAAATCAGTCAGTGCACCTGAACTCACAGCACGTTTTCTCACACACTAAGTTTTATGCGGCACATCTGGAGAAACTCCGCACCTCAGACGGTCGATCAATGACGTTTGATTACTTACCTATATTTTTTTTTTCGTCTGGGTAAGATGATAATTTTATTGGTTTTGGCTCGATCGTTGCCACACTGTTGATTCTAGTTTGACCTTAAAACTTTCGCGTGCGGCGACACGTGGTGCTAAATAAATTAATGAGGATGACATAAATTTTAGACTAAATCTTTTGGAACTGCGTTATTGTCGTGCAAATGGACACACAATTTGTAATTTTCTTTCCATTTGCCACAACCGTTTTTGGAAAGGTTTCGTCCAGTTTTGTCTGTATCTTGGGTAGAAATATGAGGACGCTATTTAGGCAGGATAAGGTTACGTATGAAGAAAGTGTTTGCCATCCTGATCCCCTTTATAAGTGGTCCCGTCACATAATGGCATAGTATCAATCTGTCTCAGGTTCCGTCACTTTCAAAGAAAGAAAATATATCGTGATAGTTAGAAGATTTTCCATGTATAATGTATGAAGTATGAGACATCATACATCGTTCTAAGAGCTCTTTCCTTATAGATCTATACCGCTCGTTCCAACAAGATACATAATGTGGCCATTATCATGATCATAAACACAGAAAGACCTTTCCCAACTACGTTGGGGTCGGCTTTCAGTCTAATCGGATGCAGTTGAATACCAGTATTTTACATGGAGCGACTGTCTATCTGACATCCACAACCCAGTTATTGGATAATACGATACCCCTTGGTAAAACTGGTTGTCAGAATTTCGGGCTTCTGACGACGTAACGACTATCAAAGATCTACAAATGACAACCGCGACCAATGGCTTAACGTGCTTTCCAAGGCACGGAATAGTCTTGATATATAATGGATGGTCACCCATCCACGGACCGATCTCAGCAAGCGTAGCTTAAACTTCGATCGACCCATGCGGTTATTATATTTAGCCACGACCCACGAGTCTTTAGATTTCTTTAAATTATCATAAGATTGAAATAAGACACAGGTGTTAATGTAGACACGTTATCCGTCACGGTATAGGCTACTGCGTATAATTCAGACACATTCGCGCGTCTCGACATAACACATGAGGTTGTCGACTTGTGAGATGTGAATTTAGCGGTCATAGCGTCACTAGACGTATATAACGGCCAATGGTTTTATAGTCGTTGAGCAACAATTAAAGAGGCTCTCGTTAGGTTTAGATGGCAAAAAACGAAAATCGAGTCCTAGGATGTTGCGCTTCCGGGGGTGCGAAGAAAACCGAAAGGGAGATCGTGGCCCCCGGCAACAGGGCAACCGAAGGAACACGGGTGGGTTTTAGTCAGTAAGAGTCTGACACGCCCTCCCGCTCCGCCCAGGGTTTCAAAAAAATGCGCTTATTGTCAGGAGATTTGTCTCTTTGAAACCCTGACCTTTGAGTTCATGTCGTGAACGGGCGCCGTCAGTAGGGACTGGTCATCTCTTAGCTACCACAATTAATTTAAATTTTAATTTGTGTTGTTTTTTTTATATTTTTATTACGGACGCTTTTAACGTGCACGTCTTTGTACATTGTTCTCAAATGTATAATTTCAACATGAATGATGTAACCAATATTTTGTAACAATATTTTGAAATCAATATTTAAAAGAGTGTCCGTGGATTTTCTTGCCCGTTCTTCTCCATAGGAACCTACTACGCTTTGGAATGGGCAACTAGCTTCACCTTGCTGACTGAACGACCCCTTGACAATTAAAAAATACCTGTAATTTGTTTATTTCAAATAAATGCTTTGATTTTGAAATTGAGTTTGTGTATTTTTATTTGATCGTAACATAATATGCTTTTGTCCAGAATTGTAGACATTTCAGCTGCAACAATCGATTTAAAGTCTCTTCTCGTCTCTTCTTCTCCTTCTTAGCGTGTCGTAGTAATCTCTCTCTGTGAGAGGAAGTGTGTCGTACTCCACCACGCACGCCCAGTGCACGATGGTGGATTGACATACAGTAATATAAAAAATGAAAAACTGAACTGAAAAAAATAAGTTCTCAATTCAAGACATATTCTCCAATGTTATTGCGTATCTCAGACTAATTATTCCCATCTTGCATTATTAGGCATGCTCAATGCGCCTAAATGACGTACATTGCGTGAAATTTGCGTTACAATACACTGTCATGTAAATCTTCGCAAGTTGTTTATTGTAATTAGTTTACTTCATTAGCATAATCTGCGTTGTTCGACGCTTTGGAATATTCAATAAGTGCTTACGGTAGTTGGCCGTGACCGGTCAAGTTTTGAAGAAACTCTATGTATATTGCTACTAATGCTTTTGGTGCTTGCTGTTTCGTTTTCGATGAATTCATGGTTAAGTGGACTACCTCGTTGGTCTAGTGTTCATAAATGTTACTGTTGAGCATGAGGTCCAGAGTTCGATTGCCATGTCGGACAAAGTGTTATTGGTTTTTTCCATCAGGAATTCCTCAGTTGCAGCCCGTAGACTGAAGTTGTGCCCGGTTGATGGCAACAGGCTCACCCCCTATTAAATGGGACTTAAACATAACTGGCGAAATATGGGTGTACTTTAGGTACACCTCTGCCTTACCCTTCGGGGATAACAGGCGTGATGTTATGTTATTTTATAGTAAAGTTGGTGAGTAGGTACTTATAGTTAATTGATTCAGGCGTGACCTTGCGGAAATATATTAAAAAATACAATAGGCGTTGATATATTTAGTAACCTGTTCCGGTTAACTATTCCTAAAGATCCATCAAAAAACCCTGAAATCGACAGAATGACGATTGACTTGTTGTGAACCCAAACACGGCGTGTTGCCGCACCGAGCGCTCGTCAATCGTCATCCTGAGGATTCTCATTTCAATTTTACTTTGTTTTTTTATTTATGTTTTATAAATATGTTTTAGTTTAATTTGTGATTTCCTGTGTGAGTCTCAATAAATATTTTTTATTTTGTCAATGGAAGTCTTTCTGTTAACCACAAAGTTCTTTTTCCAAATGTATGTCGAAAAATTTAAAAATAAGCTTACTCATTGCAACTGTAACTTCTTCTTTTACAGATTAATTTGTTCCTCGGCGGTTAATAAAACTTTACACAGATGCTACGTACCTAAATATTTTGATTTGAAAATATTAAGTACCTAATAACATAGTGTGAAATCATTGTTTTATGTAATTGTATTCACTGGAGTACTGGCTCATTGCCAGTTTTATTTATAGGTGATTACAACCAGGAACTGTGAGAATTGATTGTTATGAATCTGTTTTTATTAATATACCCTGACTGTAAAAAAGATTTTGTCAAAATACGATAATATTTTTAAAGAAAAATTGTGTAAATCTGTTAACAACATTTGAATATAATTTGAAGCGCAATTGATTAGATTACTAGTTACTGTCCGCGTGAAATGTATTTTTTTAATATAAAATATATCTTAGGGCACTCGGCAATACTGTAGCTTCCCATTAGTGAAAGAATTTTTGCTATCGGATCAGTAGTTATGAAGATTACCCCTACCATACATACAAACACACAAATTTTACCTCTTTATAATAAGTATATAACACAAATTAATAAAGAAGTATAGATTCGTAGGTACTTATTGCAATTATGTACCTAAGTATGAACATTTCTACAAAATTCTACCTAATAATTATGTAAATACGATAATGTTATTTCAACAAAATTATTTATTTTAGCACGGGGAATAAAGGCTCGTGTAGACTAGCGCGATTTGTCGCGCGACGCGACAGCGCTAATTGTTCTACCGTGAAGTTTTCTTGGAAATTGTTTTTTTAGAGTCGCGTCGCGCTGTCGCGTAGCCCTGTCATGTCGCGCTGTCGCGTCCCCCTATCGCGTCGCCCTGTCGCGTCGCGCCAGTCTGAACGAGCCTTTACTAAGACAAGAAGTAGGTATATACTTAATGGCTTTTTCAGTTGAATAATACTCATAAATCAAGATTTCAAGTAATTACCATAGCATTAAATATAATAAATGTATAAGTATAGGTATGATAAATAATTTTATTTCTGTAAGCACGTTTGTACAAACACTTCTACACGTCAATTATATTTTAAAAACTAGATGAGCCTCTTTAAGTCCAGGCAATCTTGGTCAGATCATGTGAGGACCGTTTAGATTGGTGTCTGAAATAGATTTTAGTGTTCGTGCACGCATTTGTCATTAATCGTGTAGCTAAACTCATGTGCCGTGCAAACTAAACTGTACCTATGTCGTCACCAAGAAAGTTAGCAAACGTCAGCCGTAAAAAGATGTTAATTTCCTAAAGGTTTAAGGCTCGTGCAGACCAGCCCGATATTGCGGGCGCTACAGGCAGCGCGACCTTTGTAGCCTTACAGGCTCGTGCAGACCAGCGCGATATCGCGGGCGCTACAAGGGTCACGCTGCCTGCAGCGCCCGCGATATCACGCCAGTTTGCACGAGCCTTTATGGTATCGATGTTTTTTTTACGAAAGGTAAAGAAAAATATTAAATGCCTATTACCTACATTCGATTTCTCGGAGTCGGTCTTATTTGACAGCTATTTAAATCATCACCTAATTACCTACATTTTCTTTCCCAAAAGTACAAGCTTCCGAGAAAACCCTTAAACTGTAGCGTAAAGACCATTATCCTCCGTAGTTGGTAGCCTGCCAAAAAATTTACCACAAAGTAGATAAGTATGTCATGATTTCCAAATATTAATACGATTTAGTGATTTTAAATACTAAATATAAAATTAAAAGTATGTGATTTGCCTCAAATGATTTATGTATCAATGTAATCATGAAGTTTAAGGCATCTCGCGCATTAGACGGCCATGACCACGATCAGTGGTCGTACCGACCAGGTAAACTATATACACCGACACGAATCGCGTACTTGGTCCCAACGGCCAACGATCGTTTACCTGATCGGTGCGACCACTGGTCGTGGCCGTGATCGTCTAGTGCGCGAGATCCCTAAAAGTATGTCATTTGAGATTTACCGTAAAGTACTGGTTTTTTATCGGAACGGAATTGGAAACATGATGTTTGGAGCGACGCTTAACTTCTAAGTCAGTTCGGTTTGAGCCTCGAAACCTAAAGGAGTCTTCAAGAAGTCTAAAGTCTATAACGTTATTATATTAAGTAACGAATTAAATATGTTGTTAAATAATGCTAAAAGTATACCAAGTTCGTATGTATGCAAGAATATAAATGCAGAATATTAGTACTGAAATGGTGTATCAATACAGGTAGATACAGAAGTTGGGCTCTATACATCGAGTGGAAACAGACCAGCGCGATATCGCGGGCGCGACAAGCAGCGCGACCCGTGTCGCGCCCGAGATATCGCGCTGGTCTGTACGAGCCTTCACGTACAGCGAGTGCAAGTCAGTTTGAGATCGCCGTACGTACGCGTCTATGGTCTGTACCAGAAGTATCTGATTATGTAAACAATTGCATCAGAAGAGTACCTTGTAGCTTCCAATTTGTAGTGTCACTAACAAATCGACTGCTTTAATTTGATTATTTGACAATTTTGAACAGGGTTTGTTTACACTTTCATCAGATACTTTTTGGACAGACTATAACTATGTGCATGTTCAGTGCGCTAGCTTTCGCCCATTGTATGGAACTGGCCTTCTGTAGCTATCTATTTTGTGATTTTACTCACGGCCAAGTACTTCCGTGAAACACTGAGTTTCTCAATAATTGCGGCTATGACGCTTGCTTCACCGTATAATCTGACAGATAAATAAATAATATAATGGTTTATCTTATTTCTAAAGAACCGCATATATTGGTAGAATATTTTATATTATTTGGTACAGCTAGTTTGAAAATGTTAACGTGTCATTCGAAATGTACTCTGTGATATGCGGTTATTTATGTTATTATGTTATTTAATTTCAGCATGTAAATATTAAATTGATAAATATTACATTACATTATGTAAATATTTCTTAAGTGCTTCGGTGAAAAAATATTTAAAAAAATATACCACCATGAAATAAATGAAAATATTTTCGGTATTTTAAAATAAAACAGTCATGCTTTCAGCTATACCTATTTATAACTATTTACTTTTCATAATATGTTCATGACTGCCAAGTTGGTCTAATAATCGCAAGCACGACTGTTGAGCTAGGGCTCCTGGAATCGATTCCAAGGTCGGGCAAAGTCGCGGGTCGACGGCGCGTGGTGTTCCACGCGCGCCTCAAAGAGATGTCAGCAGAATTGATGGGGTCCGCTAGGGCCGATGCCTGCCAGGGGTGAGAAGAAAACCGAAAGGGAGATCGTGGCCCCCGGCAATAGGGCACCTGAAGGAACATGGGTGGGTTTTAGTCAGTACGAGTCTGACACGCTCTCCCGCTCCGCCCAGAAGCGGGAGAAGTTATTTGATAATTACCCATCCAACAAAAAAAAAAAACTTGTCGGGCAAAGTGTTATTGAGTTTTCTATTCGTAATTTGTGGGTGTCTGGATTTTTTATCTAAACATAACTGACTGACAAAATGTGGGTGGTACACTGGTACACTTCAGCGTTACGGGGATTACAGGCGGCATGTTATGTTATGTAATATTTTAATTGCCAATTAAAACTAGCATACATGTTTAGTATCCAGTGAAGTTCAAGCCAAGTTACATTAGCGCAGTTTCTCTAGTCTAATTCTGTTCGCACAATGTGAACAGGTCTGAACGTCTTGTTCTTCGTAATATAGTGTTGATTGTCGGCACTGAATTAAATGTTTAGAACAATTGGAGGTCGACTCTCGGGTAGTGCGGATCCATTCGTTACGGAAATCTATGGGAGAGGTCATGAGGTCAGGTGGAACAAGTGGTGGTTGTTTTTTTTTAAACCAGAAGTCCTAAAAGGCTGGTAATTACAGCTCGCGTATACCTAATCCGTGGAAGAGCTCGTGGCTAAATAATAACATCCGCATGGGTCGATTCATCAGTTTAAGCTACACTTGCCGGGTTTGGTCCGTGTATGGGTAAGCATCTTTACATACCGAGACTCTTCCGTGCCTCGGAAAGCACGTTAAACCGTTGATCCCGGCTGTCATTCGTGGATCTTTGACAGTCATTACGGGTCGTCAGAAGCCCGAAAAGTCTGACAACCAGTCTTACCAAGGGGTATAGTATTATCCAGTTACTAGGTTGTGGAGGTCAGATAGGCAGTCGCTCCATGTAAAATACTGGTGTTCAGTTGCATCCAGTTAGACTGAAAGCCGACCCTAACATAGTTGAGAAAAGGCTAGTCAGATTGTATACCTAATCCGTCATAGACCGAACTATGCTCGTACGTCGTCGGCCGAACTCGGCCGGTTGAAAAAACATATCCAGAAGAAAGTGAGTGTGCACACTCCTTCAACCGACATCGTCCGATGCCTATAGGTACTATAATAGATAGCCTGTAATATTATCATCGCAGGGCAATTGTTCTTCATAACCGGCGACAAATTGACTCTAATATTTGGTCAGTGTATAGCTCATCTGTACATAGTACATACACAAAATACTTCAAATCTGTGTGGTTCTTTCTCAAAAGACCATTTCAGACTACTACTTTACATGGTCCTCATATGGCCTGACCAAAATTATGTCTGGACTTTAAAAGAGACTGTGACCTCTGAGTTTGTTTCGGCCTTTCTTCTCAGAGTAGTCGGATAGGAAACGCCGAACTCAACTAGCTTATTTTTAATATTTTTTTAATATGACGTGTAAAAGTGATTCTGATATCCTATTTACAGAATAAACAATTTCATTGCATTTCGTTACAAAGCAATCACTAATTGTTAGTAATTACTTTTTACTTATAAACGTTAGTGACTAATGTATAGTTGAGAAATGTTTAGGATATATAATTTCTGGTTACTTTGAGGATCCCAAACATTACTTTTACTGTTTGCATGTATCATCTCACTGCTGGGCAACGGCCTCGCCTCATGACTTCCAAAAGAATAATAAAATTAAAACTTTCTTTATTAGTTACTAGCTTTTGCCACACAGCTTCACCTGCGTGGAAGTCGGAAATTATCCCACGGCAACGTACCGATATAAAAAGTATCATATGTCCTAATCCAGATCATGGTCTACCCAAGTGCCAAATTTCATTCAAATCCGTTCAGCCGTTTTAGCGTGAAAGCGTAACAAACAAAGTCACTTTCGCATTTCAAATAAGAGTTAGTATTATTTATTCAAATCTATGCAGTAGCATGGCTGCAGTCTGTGACCTTAGTAACAACCTTTGTCTCAATTAAATACAATTAATAATCAACTTAAACTTGAGCATACTACTGCTAACCTCCACAATCTTGGCGTGTTGTCGGTCATTGTCAGGGTCTGAATCATCAGGTTTTGTGTTTTAAGTTGTATGATTGCATTGCTATGGCTAATTTCCGGTTTTTTCGTTATCTTTTCAATTATTATTTATTACTTGCTTACTGAAAATACAAAATATATACTTTGATGAAAAAGTTTGTGTCCCACTGCCTGGTGTTCTTTAAAGCAAAGTCAGGTATACCTACCTACAGGGCAACAGAAGGAACACGGGTGGGTTGTAGTCAGTAAGAGTCTGACACGCCCTCCCGCTCCGCCCAGAGCGGGAGAAGTTATTAGATAATTTCCCAAGCAAAAAAAAAAAAAATGGTATACCTACCTAAGCTGTTAGTTTAACCTCTTCTTCTTATCGTGTCGATGGCTCTGATGTCTTAAAGGTCGACACACACTTTGAAGATAATATATATTTTATACATATCGCTCACCGTCCAATTTAATGGCCCACCACACACAGTGAAGATAATATACGCTATAATATATGTTAAGTAAGTGTTATTGGGTTTTCCATCTGGAATTTCTCAGTAACAGCCCGGAGTCTGGATTTGTGCCCGGTTGATGGCAATAGGCTCGCCCCCTATTACATGGGACTTAAACATAACTGGCGAAATTTGGGTGTACTATAGGTACACCTCTGCCTAACCCTCCGGGGATTACAGGCGTGATGTTATGTTATGTTATATGTTACCTTCAATGTGTGTGATGAGCTTAAATGTGAACTAAATGGAGTCAGCTACGAGTATGGTGCCATAATTTCCTGTAACGGGCATACGAAAGGACACGCAGTCCCATAATTTGTGGAACAATACCTCATTTACACTCCACAGAATTTATGGGGTCCGCTAGGGCCGATGCCTGCCGGGGTTGCGAAGAAAACCGAAAGGGAGATCGTGGCCCCCGGCAACAGAGCAACTGAAGGAACACGGGTGGGTTTTAGTCAGTAAGAGTCTGACACACCCTCTCGCTCCGCCCAGAGCGGGAGAAGTTATTTGATAATTTTTAAAAAGGGCGAAGTCGTCTACAATCTCCACCTGAACAGATTTTCTTCGCATCGGCCAACCTGGACCCGAAGTTTGTTTAATCTGGTTTGTTTTTTTTGTCTACTTAGTTTAACCTGATACAGGTTAAATTGCCATCCAAACTCACATGGTTTTTATATGTAAGCAATGGGTTAATATTAATATTCTCAGCTGGAAAAAACCCTGTCTGTTTGATTGCAATCTTCGTTTAACTAACCTATATTTGACTACATCATTATTTTATAACAATATTTTTATTGTTTTATTACAGTCATTATGTACATGAAATGCGCAGTTCCATTAAATCGGTGATTTTCCACATGGATCGTCCAGTTGAATTGCGCAACGATGTTGATAACGACAATGATAACTGCTGTTATTTTTTTATTATTTTTTTACATAAACAACAATGTTGATTACTATCTGTAATTATTCATAATGTACACTTATTATTATTACTTGGTTACAGGAAATGTAAATCCATGTTTTTATTTCTGAGAAACCTTGAAAGATTCACACTCAAATATTATAATGTGAACCTGAATCTGACTGTTTCTTTGCAAAAGATGACTTTTGACAGGAAATTACTTTTTCATATGTGTGGTCACAATAGATGATGTGTTTTACCTCTCAACGAGGCATCCTCAGGATGACGATTGACTTGTCGCGAACCTGAACTTGGCGTATTGCCACGCCGAGTGCTCTCATTCTGTGTCTGGCGCTCGGCGTATTGTTTTATTATGGGTTTCCGTAAGATTACGCCGAAATCAATTAGGTAACTATGTGTGGTCGCATTTAAGTGTGTAGTACAAACCATAAAACCTAACAACTTTCTCCATTGTAATCGCGAAAAAATAATCAGCCGTTCCATACAAAACTTCAATCCCTCCTTGACCCAAGTATATCGGACGGCTGATAATTAATGTATAAACTACGTTTCATCCCTAAAAAAGTTGTAGCAATGATAGCTTAGTGGTGTGACCGTCGCTCTGCTAAGTCATAGGTCTCGAGTTCGAACCCAAGGATGTCTGTCTGACTTTCGGATTCATGTGCATATTGTACAATTATCACTTGTTTAAAAAACGGTGAAGAAAAACATCGTGAGGAAACCGGATGCTTGAGAGATATTTAGACACCTAAAAAGATCCGCAAAATATATAAATTCTCGGCCTGGTGGGGTTGCGAAAAGTGCCATGGGCGCTTTCCTGAATGTGAATATTTGGTACACAACATATATAAGAATTAAGTATCTGGGCGAACGAGCTCTGCTCTGGTGAAAATAGAGAATGCTCATTTAATTAATAGGAAAGTTCATACTAATTCATGTATAGTACCTACTCATTCCATGCTGCTATGATAGTAGGTACTTACTAATTCTATGCTACCATGATGATTATTCTAATGTCATTATTCTCATGTCATTATTCAATATCTTGTTCTAGAGATTGGGCGACCGAGCTCGGCTCGGGTAAAAATACGAAAAAAACGGTTTTTCTCCCAGATCTAGCTAGATCGAATTTTCGCCCCCGTAAACTATTACAACTTTCATCTAAATGGTTAGAGCCGATTTCGAAAACGTGAGTACGAATATATATATATATACAAATATTGCTCGTTTAATAATATAGGATACTAAAAATTAGTGATGTTTTAATAAACATTTTTTCTAATCGATAATATGTGAGAATCGTGAATCTATAGAATGAGAAATAATACATGAATATCTGGATGATCGTTTTATTTTTGGACGAAGTTTTCTAAAAATGAAACCTAGCTAGATCGATTTATCGCCCCCGAAACCCCCTGCATACTAAATTTCATGAAAATCGTTGGAGCCGTTTCCGAGATTCAGATTATATTATATACATACATATAAACAAGAATTGCTCGTTTAAAGGTATTATTATAGATTTGCCATTATTCATTCGTTCATAGAACAATAATTTTTCTTATAAACATGAAATTAGATAATTTATACATTGCAAAGTAAGTAAGTACCTACGGGGAAATATAGTTAAGTAGGTACATGACATATATGTATAAAACTCAAGAAGTAAAAATACCTACTCTATAACTGCTTTATTTAATAAAAAAATATGATACTAGATAAAAACGGTCAGACGATTTTCGATTTCGATTGTAAAGGCAAAAAAAGGTATTACTGAAACCCTAACTGTAAACTTTTATAGTAATCCATCCTTGAGTCAACCATACTGTTTTTTATATAGCAGATTTTCCTCTTAGTATTTTTGAAAATTGTCCTCAAAACCATAAACATCAAAGGACATTACCATTACACACATTTTCATTACATTTATACCTTACATTAATTATCGAGTACCTTAGTAACAGAACCTACAAGATTCCCTTCCCATATTCTCACAGGACCATAAGACGGAAAAAAAAAATTGTATCAACCATAAATATGGATCCCCTTATATCTTAAACAATCAATTATAACTATAACCGATTTGCATCAATACATCGGTCAAACATTTTGTACATTCTCATAAAACATATCTTTTTCTTAGTGTTTTTGCAATTTTGCCACAAAAAATCTAATATATAAAATACACGTCAAAATATTATCCCTTACATCACCTGTAACCAAAGTTACAGCACCCATAATGGATCGCGCACATTTGGGCGGGCCAAACCGCATCGCAACGCACTGGCGGATTGCTAGCCGTAGTTTGGCGGCTACTTTTTTGCGTTACGATGCTGCCCGCTAACAGTGCGATTGTCAAAGAAAATGTATGAAAGTGATCTAGTAAGGATTTTTTAACGCGGGCCGCCCAAATGTGCACGAGCCTTATTACACTAGAGTGGAAACAGTTCAAATTCAAATTCGAAATATGTCCTAAACAATTGTTGCGTTGCGGTATGGCCCGCAGCGGCTCCTAATGTGCTTAATGGCGCATTTTTGCAATGCGGCGTGCTGCGGCCCGTCCGCTTACCGTTAGATTCCCTTCCCATATTCTCACGGGGACCACATACAAAATATGACAGACGAAAAAAAGGACAGTTACATTAATATGGATCCCCTCTCAGAATAACATCGCCCCTTCGATTCCCATGGGTATTGTGTGAGCTATGGGATGCTTAGGGGGATGTGATCATCCACCTGTGGTGTGGAATATCGTAATGCATATCCTGGTTAAGATTTTGTTTTTGTTTATGAATAGAAAGTGTAGATTTGAAAAAAAGAGTATAAACCTTTTACATAAAGTAGTATGCACTTACATCGCAAAAATTGTTAGGAATCCCTTATCAAAATGTAGCAAGGAAGCGTGGTTAGTGATCAAAGCTTTGAGCTTTACAGTGAGGCATTCTTAGGCCTTCCCTAGACTTCCCCTTTACTAGAGCAGTGATAGCCTATCGGTGTGACCGTCGGATAAAGATGCACCTCAAGGCACGCACCCTTGACTTTTCGGATTCATATGCGTATTGTAGAATTATTACTTGCTTAAAAAAGGGTAAAGGAAGACATTGCCTGAGAGGTATTTCTCGACGGCATATGAAGCCAAGTCAGAAGCCCATAGGCGGCTTTAAAACTCTGACACCAGGTTAGTCAATAACCATACAAAAGTAAGAAGATCTTCTGCCTATCCCAGTCAAATGTCCAAAATAGCTTTTTCGTAGTGAACATTTTTGTATCGTAACAAGGTTGGAAGCAAGCATGACTACTGGGGGTTTTATTATGCATAAGTTTCACCTCGTGGAGGCTCTTTATAACCCTAAAAATTGTGCAAAATATTTAGTTATAATTCCGAAAAATCTAATCCCAGGATTCGATTCAGATCATCATGGATTTCCGCAAAGTAACGCTTGATTCCATTACTCACATGATATCTTTGTAATCCTCTAACAGGATGAAATTATTATGACGTACTGTTATAACCCTTATTACAAGGCAATAAAGCCTAAGTCAGCTTTTAACATATAGCTGTGTACTTTTCCTTTACTAAAGTACTGATGTTGCATTTTTACCCAATGCATGGAAATAAAATGTATAATTCAGTTAGTTAGATTTTGGACGTCGTCGCGGAATCTAGTGTACCCAAATTAAGGGATCAATTAAGAGGGACATTGCCAAATATAAGTATCCATAAACTTGTGTATCTGTGTTTTTGTACTGTGGTTAATTAAAGTGGTTCCACTAGAATTATTGTTTTCTTTTTAAAAAGACAAACGGGGTCGGCTTAGTAACAGTACACAACATATTTACATACACGTATTTCAAAATCAACCCTAATAAAAACGTGATAAAACAAAATAAGTACCCTACGTGTTTCCTTAAACGAAGGGTGGCTAGTGACGTACTCCCTCCCCCCTTCCCCATGGATCTGCGCACTGGTTTGCGAAACAGACGTACTTACTGCCATTGTTGTGACGTCATAGTGTTGTGACCTACTTCTACTAACGCCTTGGAATTAGGAATGATGGCGTCGATTGGAGATTGATTAGGTTAGGATAATATTTTGATTAAGAATTGGAGCTTTTGTTTTCCATCTAATTATAGACAAATGAAAGCTGTGATAATTCGGCCATGGTTTATTTTGATGGAGGTCTAATGCAAGACCTCAAAACGAGTAGATACTGCTATAATCAGACTATCGATAGCAGCTTCCTCAGGAGGTCTCGTAATGCATTTTGTTTCAACATAAAACATATTGTATGACACTAGGCAACGCTGTAGCTTCCCATTAGTAAAAGAATATCAGAAGCGGATCAGTAGTTCCGAAGATTAGCCCCTGCGTGTAAACTCACAAATTTTATTTAAAGATAAATTAAATAAAATAAAACTTTATTTCAGACTAAGGTCCATAATTTTGTTAGTATAATGGTGTTAGAAACAATAGTGCTTAAATAAGTAGGTTAGTACTGTTATTTCTTTTTTTACAAATTATTTATTTGCGCAGACCTATGACTGTCCCCACCCAGTGTCCCTGAAAGGGACAGTCCGGTCTGGCAGCGATCATTTTTAGAATGCTGTTGTCACTACCATGCAGGCGCTGTAGTAAGGAGGCCGCTTTCCTTCGCATGATGGCATGGAAACCATCTGTGCGAGCCTCCATGAACATACCTGAAGCGCTACAACGCCATGGCAGCCAAAAAAATAAAAATAAAGATATTTATATATTTTTTGCTTCTTTATAATACACTAGCTTTTGCCCGCGGCTTAAATCCACGTGGATATCGGAAAATATCACACGGGAACGTACCGATACCGGGATTACATATCTAAATGTCGAGGAAAAGGTCATTGACGCTTACCGCTGCGCCCGCGTTACGGTCAACCATAATTATTTTGTCACACGTAATTTTAAATCTGTGATATCTTTAAACTATTAATTTAAATGAAATGATGTCAAGGGATATTTTAATCTAAATTATATGCTCAATTTAAGTAAAATAGTTTATTGGATAAGGATTCATATAATACCGGTCAAAATAGCTTCGGAAATAATAAAATTTTTATCAAATTCTGAATGATAAAAATGGTCTTTGTGGGTCATCCTTAGAAGATAGACATATGCCATTGCGCACTTTTTCGTTGAACTTTTAAAGATGAACAATACTGTAAAACATAAATTTTATGCAACTTTTACGATTTCCGCGGCGCAAGTCAATAAAGTTCCCAGTCGGCATGATTTTTCCGACATCTTTAACAATAATCGTCAAATTTCAGCCAATTTACACAAAACCTTAATGAATTATACACTAAAACCTTCCGCATAAATCACCTCTTGCTTTGGTGAAAACTCTTTGAAAATCCGTTCAGTAGTTTTTGAGTTTATCGCGTTCAAACAGACCGACAGACGCGGCGGGGGACTTTGTTTTATAATATGTAAGGATACATACACTCACGCCTTCTTCCCATGGGGGTAGGCAGAAACTACAGACCGCCACCTGCTACGATATGTCCTCCTAGGACTTCTCTTTAGAATATTAGTATAAGATAAAATGGCTATCACCATTCCGGAAATCAGTGACGCCATGGTTTTCCTCCTATCCTGCTTATACCAGTGAATGTTAACGGGCTTATATCATAATAAAAATATTAATGAACAATCCCAGTTTAGATACTGTCACCTGAATAACATAAATGCTTTTTCAGAAAATATCACAAAATCCAAAGAAAAGTAAAAAATAAAATTACCCTTATGAAAAAGCTTTGTTAACAACAAGAAATTGAAATTTCACGATTTTTACAACGAAATACTTTTGTTTTCCATTTTCTTAATCTGCGTTTGAATGACGTTTAATTAAGGCAAGCAAAACGTCAATAACCCCGAGCTACGTCGCAGACTGCCGAGAGAGGTCGCGGGATCGATTTCAACCCTGGATGAACCTTGTGTGAACCCTTAATTAGCTTTGTAGTTGTTATAGTATCACGTAGCATTGTAAGGGTTAGCTATGGTTATGATTTGTGAGAAAAATTTAGGATGAAATAGTTTTGTCATAGAATTTTAGATTTCAATTTAAAATCATCATTCTCTTACCTTTAAATCTCGGTAGTCGTCCCTTTTTTAGCCATATCACCTTTTACACAGACCAAATTAAAATTATTGTTTAAATATTTCCTGTTTTTAATTGCTATCTTTATTTTAAGTTATAAAATGAAAACTTTGTAACTCATTTTTCTACATAATGACTGAAATATTTTTTTGCTTTTCAAAGTCAAAGTCAGTCTGCTAAATAGAGAATATATAGAAAATAGAGAATGCTCATTTAATAGTATAAGATAGTACCTACTAATTCCATACTGCCATGGTAGTAGGTACTTACTAATTCCATACTGCCATGATAGTAGGTACTTACTAATTCCATACTGCCATGATAGTAGATACCTACTAATTCCATACTACCATTATAGTAGGTACTTACTAATTCCATGCTACCATGATCATTATTCTAATGTCAATAATGTCATGTCATTATTCATTATCTTGTTCTAAACTTTGGGCGACCGGTTCTGCTCGGGTGATAATACGGAGGAAATTAATTTTCCCAGATATGAGACCTAGCCAGATCGATTTTTCGCCCCCGTAAACCCCTAAATGGCAACTTTCATCGAAATCGTTAGAGCCGATTTCGAGAACGTGAGTCGATACAAATATTGCTCAGTTAATAGTACAGAGTGGATGTTAGCATGTGGTACAGACACTTATATGGCGTAGTTGTAAATTTATAACCAATAATTAGAACATTTGGGCGACTCAATTTAGATTACTACGACACGCTAAGAAGGAAAAGAATTGACGAGAAGAGACTTTAAATCGATTGTTGCAGCTGAAATGTCTACAATTCTGGACAAAAGCATATTATATTACGATCAAATAAAAATACACGATTACCTTGACTTAGAAATATAGGCAATATTTCAGTTATTTTAAAACGAAACTATGATCACAATGATTTATAGCTTTATTATGAACGAGTTGGAAACCCTAAAGCCTCGCCCCACAGGCGCGTTTATATCGCGCGATAATAACGTTAGCGTTATTGGGATATCTGTTTTCAGTACATTTTGTATGAGGACGGCCACGGAGTTATACACTGCTAAGACAATAATGACGCAATAGAAGTAGGACGCTTGCGTTCTTCTGCCCTGTGACATGTGTTCTTAGAACATTTTGTATTAGAACGCATGCGATCTTACACACACCTTTAACAGTAATGTTATTATCGGACGATAAAAACGCAGCTGTGTGCAAGGAATTGTTCCACGGTGAAGTTTTGTTAGGAATTGTTTTATCAAAGTCGCGTCGTACCTGTTTGCAGAAACTTTAACGGTAATGTTATTATCGCGCGATAAAAACGCGCCTGTGGGAGAGACTTTATCGCTTTCAGGGTCAATTACAAATGCATTAAAAATGTTTCAAGAGTTATGTTTGTAAAAATAAATTGCAATACACACAGCTACACAAATAGTGTTTTTTTTTATTGACTACTTACTTTTATGTCGCAAACCCGGCTGCTGAGCGTGCGGTCCCGACTTCGATCCCTAGTTTGGAAGGTGGAAAATTCTCAGAACGGTGGTGGCCCAGTTGTAATAGCCCCGACTTACGGGTCGTGGTTTCCAACCCAAGTAGACATTTTACGCTGTGAGGAAACCGGCAGGTCCTAGAATCAGAAGAAACGGGACATCCCCAACCCGCACTGGGCCCGCGTGGTGCATTATGGCATCCTCTGTCACAGAGAAGAGGCCTGTGTCCCAGCAGTGAGAACATTAAATTGTTAATTATTTTGTAGTGGCATCACGGAGTCGGGCTTTGTGTCCGGATAGTAGTAGCAATAGGCTGGCTCTCTATTAATGGTCCCCAAAACGATCACTTGTAATTGCCAATTTGTACGTGATTGATACACATTGATCGTCTACCAAATGCAATTGAAGCGATTGACAATATTAATACAATGATATCGCGTATAAATTTACCGCTAGAGGCGCTAGTGTAGCTTGAGGTCTCCGACATGTCAAATGTCAAGTTGAACGTTCACTGTTTGCGGGATTTTCTATCGGGAATAATTACTTGTTATGTATAATTATTGAAAACATTATGCTATTCCTGGTTAATTATGGCTTAAGATTTTAACTAACAACTCGGGATCTATTCGGTAGCACTGGGAGCAAGAATAATATTTGTCTGCTTCATGCTTGCCAATTCTAGGAACATGATAATGTAAATATTCATTTGTTTTAAAATGTATTAATAAACATTATATAAAGTAATGGATACTTAAACATAACAAATAAAAGTACTGGCAGGACTTTACTCGTCTGTGGCGCCAAGTGGTGAGCACAGAAACGTTAGCCCCATTGCAATAGATCGTTTCGGGGACTCTTAACATAGGTTTTGTAACGTAACGGGTGAATATGAGTGTGTAATGTACGCCACTGCTTACCCCTTTGGAGGGAAACGGGAGTGATGTTATGTTATCGGGATGATGAAATATTTTAATTATACAACTGGTAGGAATAGAGCAAGATCGATTAGTTTATCTTAAGATCGTGGATTGTGAAGGGTATTTGAAAGATATTATTATTTATTTTAATTAAGTATAAATAGCCGCATGGTTTCCACTTATAAATAGAATATTTTCATAACTGCAAGTCTTAAGGAAATGAATGAATAATATAATTTATATATTATTATATTATTCAGTCATTATGTTATTTCTTCATTTATTTTTAATTTATTCTGAAGGATTATGTAATTCAATAAAAACTATTATAATAATTAATACCTAACAATTATTGATAGAAAACTACTCCGATGAAAAATCTTCTTGCGTAAATAGATTCTCTTCCTTATTAGATACGGTACGTTTCTGAAAAGTTGAAATCCATAACATTATCGCCGCAGTCAGATAAAAATAGGAAGATGCCTTTATTATTAAAGAATTAAAAGAAACCTATCTTGGTACGAGAAAAATTGAATTGGGTTGATTCAAGCGTCCACTGAAAAAAAAAAAAACTTTTTCATAATTTTATGGAAACTGTACAGTAAAAAAAAAACTTACGTACCTAATGACAAAATAACAAGTCAAGACAAAACAAACACAAGAGAGAGAGTTCGAACCCAAGGCACGCACCTCTGACTTTTTGGATTCATGTACGTATTGTATAATTATCATTTGCTTCAAAAACGGTGAAGAAAAACATCGTGAGGAACGCTATCCATTTCTCACCGTTCGCAAGCCTGCGCCTACGGTGGCCGGGAATCGGCCTGCGATTCCCGACGCCCAGGGGGTCTCCTGCGATGGTTAGGGGCGTGAAGGCGCAAAATTCGCCTCACCCTCACATGTTCCGCCTCCTCCTTCGCGAGCATTATTGCTTCGCAGAAGGAGGTGACGGCCTCCCATGCCCTCTCGCTCCATACCATGGCCTGAACCGGGGCCGGACGCGAGAGATCGCCGCCACCAATCGCCTCCACGAGGACACAGCGATGCTCAGCCCAAGCCGGGCAGACCTCCACCGTATGCTCCACCGTGTCCTCCGGGCGATCCACGCAGGAACCTCTCGAAGCAATCGTGTCCGGTGAGAACCTGTGTCAGGTGTAAGGTGAGGACGCCATGGCGCCTCTCTAGCGACTCCTCAGAGAGGGGACTTATCGCCACAATTTTGGCATGCCCAGCACTGGCTTGCGACCCCAGGACCGATCCCTGTGGGACACCGCACAACATCTCTTGCCGGTTCCATTAACTATGCTTGAGACATATTTCTTGACGGCATGTGAAGCTAAGTCAGAGGCAAAATAGGCGGAATTAAAACTCTTACATCAGGTTAGTCACTAACCACAGGAAAAGAAGATGACAAAATGAATGCCAATATCTTTTGGAATCCTGTAACAAAGCAATATCAATAAATAAGTCCTACTTTCATCCCACACCACGTCTGTGTCACACACCGACATATTTTTCCCATAAAGTAGGCTACGAGTCTGGCTCCATCATGGCTAGACGAAATCCCACAACTTTTGTTAACGTCAAAGTTCGAATGTTTATTGTTACAAAATGATTTCTCTGAATTTATATGGGCGGTATGAGGTTTATTGGCTAAAATCTGGGTCTGTATTGGCTCTGGATCTGATGTTACATTTACCTAGTCTTTGGTCAAATTTTTTACAAAAGTATATTGTATTTGGTAATATAAAATTGTTCAATTCGTTGTAGTAGCACAAAATACGCCAGTAATCTAAACATAACTTCGTAATTCGGACGGTATCGAGGTGAGAATGAGAAGTAATTAAGGTAATTAAAGACAAATTTATTTTGGTTAAAAATTCTGAGCAACTGAGGTTCGAGAACTTTTACATTTTAACTATTAGGGAATGTTACTAGATAAACAGACACTTCATAGCTTCACTTTCAAAGAAAACTATATGAAGAAAACTTCAGATTTTGGCTACAATAAAAAACTACGCCCACTCAACATGGCTTGAACTATAACCGTCGGCGTCGGTAGCTTATAAAAACCCATTAACCTCACACAAATCATGTTTCATAAGTAAATCAACATCCTGACTCCTAAGATTGTAGACTATTCTAATAACTAGGTCCGGGGGCGTTGGTTCAAGGACCTATCCCGTCTGGCAGAAATTTTCTACGCCAATTTGACGGTCAAAGGTGAATTAAATGAATAGAGGTAGACCTTGAAGGTCGGTAGACTGTACCGTTGTTTGAACTCGGTTTGATGAAAATTGAATTTCGAACCGAGATGAAAATAATAAAGAAATCATATTCTATTCTAATGATGTATTCAAAAATGAGAATACAATAAAACATGGCAGGTATTTTTTCTTTTATTTCGTTTGAAAGAAATTGAAGCTTTTTTAATCTTTATTGAACGAAAATTGAGCTGAAAAGTAGACTGAAAATAATGAAGTTGTAAAATATTAAATCCAAATGATCCGAATGGGATACTTTAATAAAAAGTTCCCAGAGGTCAGATTGTTTTTCCACGGAACAATTACAGTAAGTTAATATAGTTTTTATAGGAATTATAAAACGCAAAATGGCAGTAATTAAGAATACTTTTAGAATACTTCTCTCTTAATAAATGTCTCAACAAATTAATCTGTTAAAAAGTCTTAGCATCACTGCCCTATCAGAATACCAGCGCTGTGACACTTATTTTTAAATGTCACAGCAACATGCTGAGATAGGAGCCTTTTGGCCTCGTACAGGACTTTCTGCTTTTATTTTAATTTTACTTTGGTTTTATTAATTAATGTTTTTATGAGTGTGTTTTAGTTTAATTTGTAATTTCCTGTGGCAGTGTCAATAAATACGTTTTGTTTCTTTTTTTTCTTTAGCGACTATCTTTTTTATTTAAGCATTAATTCATGAATGCTGCAGTCCATAGCTGTTCTTAACGATAAAGTGACGGATGAGCTATATGTTAGAACGAGAAAAACGCCAAATGTTAAGTAGGTAATTGACTTTTAACTAAAACTAATGTTCACGCGTCAAACGAATATCTTTATCAAGATGCGTTGACTTCAAAATGAGGAAAACTAAGTGCTTAGTATGCTAAACACGAGGAAAACTGGTGTTTATATCCTTTTGAGGGCATCTCTATCGTGACAACGAGGGTCACCAGTGTTTTGGTAATATTCACTTTATATGGGATGGAATTTTGAATTTGGAGTTCTGGGAACGGGATGAGTAATCGTATTTTATAGTAGGTATGGGTTGTTTATTTTTGTTGTAGATTGACGTACAAGTACATATATGTTCTTAATGTCTCTCGGCAAACCTCGTGTTTCATCAGTCGGATTTCTATCAGTTGCCCTTTGCACTTGGTGCAGACCGGACGCTGTCAATTGACTTGGAAGTATATAGAGTTGTAATACTCCTTTAACTTAATGTAAAATATTTAAAAAAAAAATGGGAGGAAAGCCGCTAAAGTTGCAGGCACGACAGATGATAGGAAAATAGTTTTACAGCTCTATATAGTTCACGCGGAAATCAAAACAAAACAACAATAAAGCACTTAGTTCTGAATTCAAATTATTGTACACGATAAATCTTATAATTGATGGACATGGAAATTAGCGTTTGTTTGTATTCGGAAATCCGATGATATTCGGGAGATTAATTAAGACAATAGAATGATACGGGTCATATTACCCGTAGAAATGATGACCGTTGGGTGTGATGATCTCAGGCTAGTAGGCGCAATGATCTTCGTAGGATAGCAGCTGAATAACACCGTGGATTATTTAAATTCCTTGTGTTGGAAAGACTTATGTTCCAGCTGTGGACTGTAACAGGCAAGTTTTTTTTTTGTGGCAGTGTGCGATTCCAAAATCATTATATTTATTAAAGAAATAAAGATGTCTAATATTGATACGGTCACTATAAAATGTTGTTAATTAACAAATTAAGTAACAATTTGTGACAAAGATTTTGGATAGATGCTGCCATATAGGTATAGAATAAATTAACCGACTTGGTTTTACATTAGATCTCACAACTTTTACCGTAAAAGAGTTCTTATGTTTTTGATGGGTCTATACGTTTTCTTGCTGTTTTTGCGAGGCTGTCAGATATCTTTAGAAAACTGAATAAATAGATTGACTATTGCCAATAAACATTTTAAAATAACAACCAACTCCAAGATGTTTGTCGATCTTCTCAAAACTGTTCAACACAACGAATTAATGCGTCCATCCATCTGTCAGTGCAATTATCTCGAAAACAATAGAAGTCTCTTCATTGTGATAGCCGATTGTCTGAACGTCGGTCTGTTTCGATAAGTTGGAATAAATAATATAATTGAAAATAATTATAATTGCAATAAAAATAATTACAATAATAATAATTATAATTGTATATAATTGAAATCTGTCTCCTGCTTGCGAGCCTGTCTGTCTGTAGGATTGTCTGTTACGCCTGTGTTTTGTCCTAATTTAATTACATCTATTAGTAGTGGTGTTTGTTAGCCACGAAGATACAAAGGTCGCTTTGCTTGATTTTTATTTAAATATAAAATGGTTTCTATTATTGATTGACTCATTTCATCTCATCTGTAGGATTGTCTGTCACGACTGTGTTTTGTCCTAATTTAATTATATCTATAAATATTGGTGTTTCTTAGTCACAAAGATACAAAGGTCGTTTTGCTTGATTTTTATTTATAAAATGGTTTCTATTATTGATTGACTCATTTATATGACCGCGAGTAGTGAAACGCACCTACGTACGTTCGCCACACCCTGGCAGTCAGCCTCGCTTTTTCCTTGCTGACTGGCAAATATTTTCTTTACGAAATAACCTGTAATGTTTGTGCAAATAAAAGAGATGAAGGAATTACTGATTTGCCCACATTCAAACGGATTGTATTGGACCCTCCGAAAGATATGAGGACATTTATAAGAACCAAAGCAATCCTGACAGTATCCATCTCGTATATTCGTCTGATTCATATATACTGTAGTATTTTCCTCTTGGTTGATTGAGGCTGTAAAAACAACGAATAGAAAAAGGTTATCTAGAGCAAAGGCCTCCGAGACAGGGGTTAAATCGTTCAACCTGAATTCTTTGTAAGGATGAAAAAACATATCTTTTGAGGGCAAAAAGGTACCTTAACCGGAGATTTTGTATTCAGAAGTTGGATTTAATAAAAGCGATAGACCAAAGGAAGAAAAGATGAATAGATTGTGTCAAAGGTAAAAAAAAACAGAATCAAAATCGTTTATTTGCATAATAAAATAAAATGTGGTATGGGTACAAAATCCTATTCTACTAAATATAATATTATAAATATAATAAACGCGACAGTTTTTGAGGATGGGTGGATAGATGTTTGTTACTCTTTCACGCAAAATGACAGAACAGATTTGGATGACTGCCTCGTTGGTCTAGTGGACGCAAGCGCTACTGCTGAGCATGAGGCCCTGGGTTCGATTCCCGGGTCGGGCAAAGTGTTATTGGGTTTTTCTATCTGAGATTTCTCAGTAGCAGCTCGGAGTCTGGATTTGTGCCCGGTTGCTGACAATAGGCTCGACCCCTATTACATGGGACCTAAACATAACTGACGAAATGTGGGTGAACCTGCTACAGGAACACCTCTGCCCAACCCTTCGAGGAAACAAGGCGTGATGTTATGTTATGTTTTTATGAGGATTTGGATGAAATTTAGAACATATATAGTTTATAGCCTGGATTTACACTAAGAATACTTTTTATCCCGATATTTCCCTATTCGAGTTTTATGCGGGTGAAACCGTGAGGCGCTGCTAGTATGATATGCAATGCAAAGACACATTCCGCCATAAAGTTAAGCAAAAGCATAATCAACCTATCATGTTCCCATTGCTGGGACACAGGCTTCTGTAAGAGGGAGCGGGCCGTAATCCACCACGCGGGCTCAGTGCGCATAGGGGACTTTTGTGTATTTAATTTAATGACAAACCTTCATAAGAAGCAACAAAAAAATAAGCCTATAAATCCCCCACTTTTAGTTTCCCTTCTCAATGAGAGGGAAATAACCTCTACGGTGAAAATAGGAAACACATTACAATAACATAATTAATAGGTAAGTATATTATTCAGGGGGATAATTAATTTATTTCCTTTTGATGTCATCATGATGTCACATTAGGACTTTGTTGAACTTTGGACATATGAAACGTCAGTCTCCTCATATTAATTGGGAAATTTCATCGCACGTCATTTAGGAGACATTAGCTACGTGTCTGAATACATGTGTATTTTTATTATTTTATTCAATAGGAACAACAAACAGCTACATTATGCAATATTACACATAGAAAAATATAAATAACTTAAGTAATAATGTAGCCCACAGCGCTGTTCACAGATTACCATTAATAAATAAAACCTTAAAGTCACTAGGAGAACTGTTCATGCATGACAGTTACACTAATGTTATAAAAACAGAACAAACAAGTATAATAAAAATACAACATCAAACAATTAGTCTGAGAGTTCAAGTGTCTCATGAAAAAGGCTACGAAACCTATTCAAAGAGCATGTAAATATGTCGATGTGATCGAATGCTTCATTATAGGTTGCTGCCATTCGCCGAACTGGTGAACGTAGACCAGTGTTAGATCGGCAAGTACCTACTGCAAAGAGTTTGCCAGCACGCACTTGCCGTCTCTGAACAGTTCTGGGGACTGCATAGCATATATGTGTATAACATAAATGATGTGAATGTCTGAATTTATGTATAATGGCGCAGGATAACTTTTACCTGAAGTGGTCATCGTATTAGTGGTTCAGCAGCTTCAATATCATCAGGATTGTGCTGGAATATAGCAGTTCGTCATGGACGTGGTACGACAGCAGCTGTGACATCATCTCCGTCATCAGAAGACACTTCGTAACCATCGATATGACGGTCTGCTAGAGTGAATGTCACCAGCCAGTGTCACTCTAATCCGACCTCTTCGGTTATTCCAGTCTAAACTCAAAAACTCAAAGCATTTATTTTAAATAAACCAATTACAGGTACTTTTGAATTGTCAAGGGGTCGGTCAGTCAGAAAGATGAAGCTAGTTGCCCATTCCAAAGCGTAGTAGGTTCCTATGGAGAAGAAGGGGCAAGAAACTCCACGGACACTCTTTTAAATCAAAATATTGTTACAAAATATTGGTTACATCATTCATGTTTAAATTATACATTTGAGAACAATGTAGAAAGACGTGCACGATAAAAGCGTCCGTAAACAAAATATTAAAAAAAAAATAAAAACAATTTAAAAAATTAAATAAATCGTACCAGCTAAGAGATGACCATGCAATCCCTACTGACGGCGCCCGTTTACGAATATGACGCATGGATCAGCACCATTTAGCTCAAAGCTCTGCATCCCATAGACGCTTTTAACGTGCACGACGTTAAAAATATAAAAACAAAAGCACCAACAGTAACTTCGTAATAAAAAGAGGCGGCGCCACTTACTCAATACTTTTTTTTTCTTTGTTTTGTCATATTTATTGCTTCCACATGTGAAGTTTGGTGTTAGTTTTAACAAAATATAACAATCTAAACAAAAAAAAATTATAGTGACAAATATGAAAATGTGACTGCTGCGCCGTCACATACATATCCTGCGGTTTTTAGAAATTGCTTATAATATTTGTATACATTTACGTCAGTCCTGTCCATACCATATTTGGTGGGGACAGGACTGATTATGTGTTAAGTTTTCAGTTCAATGAGTCAACGTCACTAGTATTTTTAGTCTAATACGAATTTTTAGAATAATTTTATTCCATTCTCCTAAATGCATATGCAATTATTTTTTTTGTAATATCTTCCAAATTCTGCATACCTATGTCAGTTTTTTAAATCTTTTCTTTTTTTAATAATCTTTCACTGAAGGACGTCGATATTTTATCAAAATTAAAAAAATTGCCACTTATATTATATAAAAAACTTCCTAGGTACTCTTTACATATACTTCACCTTCAATATCCACTCCACACAAGCTACCATCATTTTCTTAAGATTCTTGCCCCATAACGCACAAAAACTAGATCCAGGTCAATACAGTAATTTTCAGTCCAGTTGCACTTCTATCTACCCCGTTACGCCTCGTGAGTCATTTATTTGCACCATAGCCATTAAAGGATTTCACCGTTTTACACGAATACTGTGACTCAGTAGTAACCGTTTTGTCCTACTTTTAGTAAAACAAACAGGCCTATTTGAGTTTTGTTTTCGTATTCTATGTAGGGCATGAGACAATGTATGCTTTGATGTAATCTAATCTGTGAGATGGCTTGTGGAAAGTAATTTGAAGATTTTTTAAAAGAACATTCTAGTTGGTGCATTTTCTTTTTCTAAAAATATATTTTGATTTTGAACATAACAGCTTGTGTATTCTCCAAGGGATAGTCAATATACAACGTGCCGCTACAATGGCGACATTAATTTAACACACGGGTAGGGCTAGTGGCCAGTAATCGTAAAAATATAATAAGAAAAAAATATTCGTTAGTTGAAAAATTCAAATTTTCAAACGCTCGCCGACATAGGACTCTCCCTTTCCTTCAATTCGACTTCTTTTTGCACGTCATTCGTTTTATTTTCATTGATGTGCTATTATGATCCGTGATCCCGGTAAATGACCACTACAGTTGTTAAGTATAAGTTGCACCAAGAAAAATATCTTCATAAAAATAAAACGCTAATTCGTATACGAATGTTAAATTAATGTCACCATTAAAGCGCCACAAAAATAAATGAATTAAAAAAAATATATATACGGATATATATTTTTTTAATTCATTTATTTTTATTTTTTATTATGCGTTTAGTATTCACATTTCGCCAGTTCTATCCAAGTCCTAGAACGCTAATGGCTAATGGCGACTTTTTTCCATTCATCATCATTCCTTGCCGCAACATATCTTTTCCTTCCATACTTATCTTTTAGTCGTCATCTCGGTAGTCACTCCCTTTCTAAATTCATTATCCAATATTGTCAACAAAAAAAAAACTTTTACGGTATTAAAGAAACATGTTCAGATAGAAAAAAAAAATCTGATTTAGACTCCGCGCAATTCGAAACACGGTGAAAAAAGATTTGAAGATTTTTTTGTGTTCTTTTACAGCAAAGTTAAATAAAAGACTATAGAATGCTCTACAAAAAGGTTGAACACAACACTGTGTACTAGATTTTTTATTGGGGCTTATACAGCATTCTTACCCGAGTTCTTTTAACTGTATTTTTAACCGTTCTATTCGTACTTACTCTAGAAAAAACGATCGAATGGACGTAACACATTTAAATATTTTTTTACGGTGTTATTTGAGTTTATAATACAACTGTATTTTCCTGTAAACGCAGGAAAACTGATACATACCTACTGTTTTAGGTAAGCCCATTTTTCCCTCCATATTTTTTCTTATTTAGTTTCACTAAACATTGCAAATAATTGAAAGTTGGATATGGTTTTTTTTACCCTGCTGCAGCGAAACCTAAACGGAGGCTAATTAAGTATTTGATAGGCTTGGCCCACTATCTCACATCTGAGTCAACGCACGATGGTACACGCCTGCCTAGAAGTAACCAATGAATTCAGATTCGAATGTCGAGGTTGACTCCGGTTTCTGCTATGAACAAAACGGTTTTTTTTTATCTGCTGTTTATGGGTTGTTCCCGTTCGTCCACACCCCGTCGTCCATACTGCGGACGACTGGGAATGTTGCGTTCTGTTCGTCTACACTGTGGACGAACACAACGCATTATTCCCAGTCGTCCACACCCCGTTATCTCACGTCTAGTCTAAGAGTTAATAAAGAAAATATGATGATAGTATTTCCTTATATAATAGACCTACTTTTAAAATATTATGCATTTAGCTTTATTACTTTAGTAAGGCAAATACTTTAAAAGTTTTAATACGCAAAAAGCTTTAGATTTACTAGGTACCTAGTAAATCTAAAGCTTTTTTGCGTATTAAAACTTTTTATACTAAATGTAGATAAGAAAAAGTACATAAGAATGTTTCACATTTTAATTTTACATATTGGGTATTGTATCAATATCAGTTTAAATGCAATTAATATGTAAAAAGTAAAAAAAAAAAAATTAAACCGTTAAATCATTTATTTAATTTAAAATTTCTTTACACTGACTCTTAAACTAGACATGAAACGAGGTGCGGACAGCTGGGAATGTTGCGTTCTGTTCGTCCACAGTGTAGACGAACAGAACGCAACATTCCCAGTCGTCCGCAGTGTGGACGACGGGGTGTGGACAAACAGGAACAACCCCTGTTTATGACTCAAGTTGACTATGATTCATCCTTCGACCTTGACGTTCTGGTTGAATGTCACAGTCCCGTCAGCGTCTGGGTACTGTCCCTGGTAGTAACGTCAGCTGGTAACTTATTTGATGTCAAAAAGTTTATCGGAAGTCTTACCATATAAAATGTTATGTACAGTCATATCTCGTTCAACCAACTTAATTGGGAAAAACTCGAATAAAAATGCATGATTTTTCACGATTTTAATTAATTGAGTCGGTACAGAACTTGGCTACGGTTTTGGCACCCATATCGTGTCTAACTAATTGATTTTCAACTTCCTATATTTATTTACTTAATTAATACTTCAAGAACACAAATGTTTAGAGGCGGACTTAACGCCATAAGAATTTTCTACCAGTCAACCTTTGGGTAATGCAGAGACAAACAGTGGCAGGTGCATATATTCTATTTAGTTAAATGAAAGTCTATTTGGGAAAACCTCGAAGAAAATGCATGATTTTAATACCGCCAGATCTTCTCAACTGGTTTCGTAGTTGACTAAATCAGTCGAGCTCGGCTCGACCTGGGGAAAACCATGCTTGGAAAACCACACTCTGATTACAATTGACTGTAATTATCAGATACATACTAATTAATACTTGTTTTGTTTCTTTGGATTATTGCACCTGTTAATTATGAATTCTTTAAAAAAACGATGTAGGTAGTAGGCATGTGCTTACCGCCTATGAGTTTCCTTATAGTCAATGTAACCTCGGTGGGCATGGTATAGGGCATGGTCTTATTGTTCCTTTACTATTAGACTATTTCCTTATTTGTAGGTTCGGTACATTTATTACGTGGGCCGTTGGAAGCTGTATACGATGTGGAAACAACAATACGACAGTAAATGAAAACGAAAATGAGTAATAATGCATTTAAAAATTCTTGCATCGAAAGAGTCGGACTCGCTCACGAAGGGTTCCGTACCACCACCGTACAATATTTAGAAAAAAACACGTTTCTTCTATGGGGACTGAATTTCTTTAATTTTTAACTTTATTTTTATTATTTGTGTTGTTAAAGCGGCAATCTAAATACACTATCTGTGAATATTTCAAATCAACATCTGACTAGCCTTTTCCCAACTATGTTGTGGTAGGCTTCCAGTCTAACCGGATGCAGCTGAATACCAGCATTTTATATGGAGCGACTGCCTATCTGACCTCCACAACCTAGTTACTAGGTAACACGATACCCCTTGGTAAGACAGATTATCACACTTTTGGGCTTCTAACTACCGTGGCTTAACGTGCTTTTCAAGGCACGGAGGGGCTTGATATGTAAAGATGGTCACCCATCCATGGACTAACCGCGGCAAGCGTAGAATAACCAGATCGATCGAACCGTGCGGCTGTTATTACTTAGCCACAAGCCCCTCTTCAATCTGTGAACATTTCAAGTGTCTCCTATGAGATACAGCCCGCTGACAAACAGAGGCACAGCAGAGGTTTCCGTTTGGCACCTTTCGGGTACGGAACCCTAAAGAGGGATTTTTTCAAACAAACGAATTAGTAGTGATGGGCTGATGTAGTGATGATGGAATTAGTAGTGATGGATTTTTTCGATCTTTGACTAGCCTATAGTGACTAAACTTTTGAAGATATTCGGTTGAATTTTTGAATGCAGACTGAGTACCTCATTGAATATGCGAAGGTTTATTTACTGTCGTCCCTACCTTGCATAGGTATGTCTATGCATCTAATCTGTTAAAAACCACAGCTTTATCTCCAAATCAATATGACGATCGCAGCTAGAACGATTGGTGAGCAATCGGTAGTTGTGAGCAATGGGTAGCTCGCCGTCCGATAAGGACCAGGCCCGGGTCGACGGCGCGTTGTGTTCCACGCGCGTCTCAAAGAGATGTCAGCAGAATTGACGGGGTCCGTTAGGGCCGATGCCTGTCGGGAGTGCGAAGAAAACCGAAAGAGAGATTGTGGCCCACGGCAACAGGGCAACCGAAGGAACACGGGTGGGTTTTAGTCAGTAAGAGTCTGACACGCCCTCCCGCTCCGCCCAGAGCGGGAGAAGTTATTTGATAATATCCCACCCAAAAAAAAAAAAAATTGCTAGAACGATTGACGATAAATTTATGTTACACATGACACTTAATTCATTCAAGATGAGAAAAGTGTTTGTTCTGTTTAGCGAATATGTTGATGAAGGAAACATTTTTCGGTCAATATTGAAAGAAAACGTCTATCTGAAATGTTTGGCAGCCTTCTGAAATAATTGAAAATACTAACTTATCATGAAATATTTTGGAAACCACGCTTTTTTATATGGCTCGTCAGCATATTAGGTAAGATTATCGGCTTAACTTTTCTACTGAGACATTGATTAATTCGAAAATTAATAAATGGCTTTAATAATCATTTGTTCTACACTATAAATGAATTCTTCCACACGTGCGTATTGTGAAAATGGTGAAGGAAAACATCGCGAGGAAACCAGTATGCCTTAGAGATATTTCTCGACGGCATGTGAAGCTAAGTCAGAGGCTCATGAGCGGCATAAAAACTCTGACACCAGGTTAGTAACTAACCACACGAAAAAGAAAAGAAATAAGTGAATTCTTAAATTATAAGTAACGTTCCAGATAATTAATTAAAGTATTTTTACAATAGTAATATAATGATATAATTTAATATACATATTTTTTATCACTCGATCTCAATAATAATAATAAAAGTGTTTTTGTATGAAAATATTTATATTTAAGGATCGGAATCGAAATTGGGAATCATAACGTTGTTTGTTTTCACCGAAAATCAGTGTCGTTATAAATAAATGATAGTAAAAAAATATAAAGTAAATGGCTGTAAATCTTTCACCATTGCATGGTTCGTACATGTAAGTACTAATTTAATAGATAAATGCTCAACAGTGGAAGATTTCCCTCGCACGACCTTATAATTTAAACACCTAGGAATCTTCTCGTCGCCGCCTTGTAGAGTAAACATGTGTCTATTACACTAGGTGAGTTAGCAAAAAGGGGGAAAACAATATACCTGTCTCTGTACCTGTACTTGAAGTTATCTCGTACGCTTGAGGAGATAATTTGTTTCCTGTATCTAGGTACTGTCTAATGAAAATGTATGGAGGTATTTGTTTTGTGACATCATTTACGACTATGCAATAAATAAGAAATTCAGTTTCATGATCTTATTGGAAAGTCACTCATCGAGGTGTATTTTGCCCACTTACATGTAAAAACTCACACCTCCTTTCCATGGGTGCAGGCAGAGACTACAGAACGCCAACGGCACCACATTCATCAACATCATTCGTCATTCTTATATTAACCACTCCACCCACCCATCTACAACAGGATCCTAATTAATTATAATAGCGAAAGTGAGTTTGTTTGTTTGTTTGTTACGCTTTAACGCTAAAACGGCTGAACGGATTTGGATGAAATTTGGCATATGAACCATAGACCTTGATCTGAAGACGGAGATAGGCTACTTTTCATTCTGGATCGCAGATGAAGTCGCGGGCAACAGCTAGTTTCTAATAAATTATTACCTATATTAAGTACCTGAGCGAGCGAGATCTGCTCGGAAGAAAAAGCCCCCACAAACCCCCTGTTACAACTTTCATCGAAATCGATAAAGCCGTTTTCGAGAACGTAATTACAAATAATATACCTAATTATATACAAATATTGCTGATTTAATAGGATATTCAGGATTATTTAGTTATCGAGGATCTCCAACAACAATGAGTTCATTTTCATTGATAACTTTTCACAGAAACATACCAACATGATTTAAGCATGTAAAAGGAACTCGTTATCTTATTCTCGTAAAGAATGACCACTTTCATGGGTGACACAGTGTCAGTCCGTATTATAAAGAAACACGATATTTTTTGCTTCATTCAACCCGACATCCCTTTTCTTCTCAAACAAAATAAACATTCGCACATCGACCTACCTTCCTGCCATCGTAAATTTTTGCACCCCTCACATCAACCGAGCTTAGGGGTGGCTTCAGGTACTTTGTGACACTCTGGGGTGCGCGATACCCCAGCATTTTATTGGGCCTATTTTCCCCTAATGGTATTGGGATGGTAACACACGAAGGGATCAATAAGAGATGTGTTTCGTGCCTCGGTCGGTCGTTAAACTGTCTGGAGTTAAGATATAGGAATGGATGTAGATATTCTTATCTTAATTTCTTTACGGTCTGGATAATTTTGTGGAGAAGTAGTCGTTTGCCGACCCGGGAACTCGTTTGTAAGTTATGCCAAACTTACTCCTCAAAAATTATAAGCAGGTATGGTTAATCTGAAGATGTTATAGGGGTTAAGACTTTAGTCCGCCGTCATTAATAAGGGGGTTAAGATTTAAATTAGGTAGGTATATTTTACTTTGGTATTCACTTTTTCCTGCTTTGAAACGTGATTTCGACATGTAAGGAAATGTAAAGAAAGGGAAGGAAAATTGAAAAAATGATCATTAGCGGAAAAGAAACTTATTCATTTATTACTTACTTGTTTTTTCAAATCAATATCCTTTCGTTTTTTGGCCAAATAATTAGCATTGCCATTTAACTTGGCAATGCTGCCAGTCTTCTGGGCACGTTTCCGGATAACAATGATGCGGACGAGTACTTTGGCGCCTAGTGTCCTTTTATATCTGTATTTATTCGTATAGTTACTAATTTATTTTTGTACCTAGGTTATTAGCTTATATATTACGTAAATATTATCTTGTCAATAAGCTAATTCTGACGCCTTAAAAAAAATCCTTATTAGAAATTTTTTTCATTTTTTTTTTATCCTCGATGTCGAAACGACTTTAGACAACTATAGACAATATTCAATACCTATGCATTTAAATAAAAACTGCTATCACCAAGAATCTCGCCAATTACGGCGATTATATTTATCATAGTCGCTCACTGGCTATAGATGAAAGAAAAATAAGCCAATGATTTCCACTGTGTACAAAATAATAGCTATCATTTCAACAAACATGGAATGATACAGATCACCCCACAATGTATAATATTATCATAAAAGCTAGCGCTCTTTCACTAAACACAATTCACACGGAATTGTACACTAGTAATTGATCTACCTACGTGTGTAGTATTTTGTTCTGAGAATAACGTTATAACATGCATTACTGGGTCACTGGAAAATCTATTGAATCCTGGGACTGGCAGCATAATACTCTAAATTAGATTCTAGAAACAGATCAGAAACTATTTTTGTATTAAATAAACGATTATCTGAAGTTATCTGGAGATAAGAGTGATTCGCTGCATTAAAATGAGTTCAGGGTTTATCAATCAATTTGGCTCATAGTTATTGGCCTAGTCCGATTCCCAGGTGTGCCTAAAAACCTTCAATTACTTATCAGCAGTTTTTTTTTTAAATCTTCTATACTTACATAATTATTATACTTAAGTTACCTGCTGGTCGACCGTCCTCTGCGCGGGTGAAAATAGAGAATGCTCATTTAGTAGTATAGGATAGTACATACAAATTCTTTGCTGCCTTGATGGTAGGTACTTACTAATTCCATGCTGCCATGTCATTATTCCAAGGTAGCCATCTTGTTCTAAATTTTAGCTGACCGAGCTCTGCTCGGGTGAAAACACGGAGAAAACGAATTTTTCCTGATATGAGACCTACCTAGATCGATTTTTGCCCCCGTAAACCCCTATATTGCAACTTACATCGAAATCGTTAAAGCCGTTTTCGAAAACGTGATTATAAATATATAAATATTGCTCATTTTATAGTAGGTATAGGATTAAAGTCGCTTTTCCTGTATGTCTGTGTGACCGCGTTGTTCTTCTAAAATACGCAACGGATTTTGATGCGGTTTTCACCATAATTTAGAGAACTTTTTCCAAAAGGTTTATGTATATATATACATTAATATTAAACTTAAATAGGTATAATAAAGAAATCTCGATGTTTTGTCGTGTCGTAAAAACTGTACGAAACAGGGGCGGGTCGAAAGTACATAATAACCCTGAAATCAACATTTTCAAAATAAGGGTAAGTAATACCAAGGTTTTTAAAAACAAAATTTGGCAAAACCTGTGTCTGAACTTTATAAAACGATGTCCGAATTTTCCGTGAAAAAATGTTTTCTCAGCTGACTAAACTGTAATCGTAAAATCTACTGAAATCGCAGTGAAATTCACGTGGTAACAGAAAAACTTGAATAAATAAGCAAAAAACACGCAAGAACACTCATTTTCTGAAAAGAAAATTAAACTAATCAATAAAATATACGTTTTCGAGGAAACATCTACACTAAGAAATGCACAAAAGTAACAATATGCGGTAATGTAGCATCGCAATGATTGCATGTCATTATACTATTTGCACTCGAAGGTCAAAAAGCCAATGCAGTGCTGTTTGCAAGTATCCTTACTTGAGGAGCTTCAATCCGATTAACCGGGTCAAGCTCAAACACACGATACCTGTCCGTCTCTATAATGTACTTAGGATATGTGCATAAGTGTGGAAATATTGACGCAGACGGAAATTTGTAGGGACATCCATTTTGTTTTGCGTGATTAATGTGGTAAGCTTACAATAAGTATGATAAGGTTTGTTTTGATGGTTAAACCAGGTGAGAGGTGGAGGAGATTTCCAGATATAAATGTTCGCTGCCCGAAATCGATACAAAAATTGGAAATCCCAACTACGCTTATTGCATTCCCAAAACCATTAGAAATACGTTCCAAGAACTTCACCACAGCAAAAAGTCAATCAAAACTCCACGTGTTTACGCAAAAAGATGTAAAATCTTTACAAAGGTGTGTTTCTTCTGCGTACTATGAGCAAAACGGTTTTTACACGCCCCAAGTGAACGCGAACCTTAACGTAAATACATACAAGCCTAGTGACGCCAGACGAGCTGCACACAAACCAATTTATCACGGCCCGAGAGAGTATAAATAGGCGCGCCGACCCGCCGCCCCGCATTCTGCAACGAGCACTCACAGAGAGCACGTCGCGTTCTATAAACCTTACTCAATTCTCAAACAATAAAGTTAAAGTATCCAACATGGTTGTGAAACTAGAAACTGTTGCTGCGCTGTACGCCGATGTTTACCCATCGCTGCCCAAGCACCGCGATATGGACACCGTTGTGACTGACTGCCCGAGAAGGCAGAAGCTGAGGGGAACCGCGCTGCCTGCGCTGGTGGAAGACGACTCCGAGGAGGTGTTCGAGCCAGAGCAGAGGTCCTATGTAATGCGCACTGAGGGCCTCCGCCGCCAGAAGTCCATCTCACCCCAACGGCAGAAGCTCCGCCGCACTTTGGCGCTGCCTTCTCTCTCCGAGGACGAGGAGCCTTGATCCACTCGCTCCCACCTCCCGGATGAAGTTATGAAGCTGTGGCCGGCTGTTCGGCTTCAACCCTCGGGTCCTGAACGATTCTGAAGGTGTACTGTGAAGTTAGAACCGCCTGGAGAAGTGAACCTTTGGAAACCACGGTGGAAAAGTGTTGGGACATTTTGTGAAGTGAAACCAAAAAGTTGTTTAGCCAAAGTATATGCCAATGTAGGTGATAGGTCTAGATTAAGTTTTATATCGGGAATAAAATGTGTTTTTACTGAATTTTACGTCTTTATTTTTAATTTTACGTAAGTACACCTTGACATAATTCACAACATTGAATAAAATCAAGGGCAGTTTCCTTTTGCGTTCAGTTGTTTAAAAGAAAACTTTAAATGCATGACACAGAATGCTTTATCAACAAACTGAATAATATGCAGGAAACACTTGATCTTTTTCTTTATAATAACATGGAAGACAATACAGAAAACATTATAGAAATCCTTGAATTGAGTGATCAAGTATCATGTATGAGTCTGATTTACACAAAAACAATTAATGCTGTTGAATGTCACAATGACATTACATTATTTTACAAACACTTAACACAAACTTACACACACTTAAAAGCCTTTATGTACTTAGGCAGAACTACAGAGTCAAAGCCCTTTGACCTGTACGGAGTTTAAAACACACTAGGTCAAATCTGGCGAAATTATACTACGCAACGAGAAACTTCAAGTCATCTCTACAAGGGTATATGCAGCTGCAGAAGAACTAAAAAAGGTGGTCCTTTTTTATTATTTTTTGTAATTTGTAAAATCAAAATATTTTATTTCACATAAACCTACACGGGCACTTATGAAACATCAGAAGTTAGGTGCACGGTTCGAATTGATCGTTTCTATGGAGAAGAGCCGGCAAGAAACTCCATGGTCAGCAAAGATAAGCCAATTTGAAAACAAACCAAAATGCATTTGGTTTGTTTTCAAATCAAGATTGCTTAAAAGATTCAACCTCTTTTTATTATGCAGACAACCAACCAAAACAAACAAATCTATGATGTAAACATTGTAGAATGTTTCGTAAACATTCTACACTCATAGTATGGCTATTACTTGGCACTGAACAGTGAACATTACATAAAAAGAAATGGCATTGATGACGAGAATTTGTTTCGAACTTAACCTATTAAAGGTAAAGTAAATAGTTTTAAATCTAAAGTAAACCTTTACATTGTTAGTTAATGTTTGAGATAATAATGTTAAATAGTCGATAACTTACGCAATTTGATAAAGATGACAATTAGGTCGGTAAAGGTCGAAATGAGAAATGATGAAAAAATCCGAAAATTGATATTAGGCCACTGCAGACTGGCGAGTCGTAATACATTATGGGAATTAAACAAAACTGGGGCATTGTAGGTAAACTATGTATTTGCCAAACCCTTTGGGGAATACTGGCGTTTTGTAATGCTATTCAATTTTATAGAATCATCAGGCTGTGTGGCAAAAATTTTCAAAACCAATTTTCCTGGGTAATGGAAAATTATTTGAAAGGCTCTGCATTGAAATATTGGTTCGCCCCGATTACAAGGGACTTAAACATAACTGGCGAAATGTGGGTGTATTATTAGGTCCTCTGTCTTACACTTTGTGGATTACAGGCGTGATGTTAAGTTATATAAAACAAAGACAAATTATGATTGAATTTTAAATTCAATGCATAAATGTAGTATTTCTGACTCCATTTAAGTACTTAAGTATTTATGAACAATTTTTCCCGTCAACAAGGAGAATTTGTTAAGGAAAATAAATAGCTTGTTTTGAAAACAACATGCTATTCTAAAAAAAATATACAAGGACAGGGCTTCGTTGTCATTTTTAACCGAGTTCAACAAAAGGAGGAGGTTCTCGATTCGGTTTTTTTAAATGTTTGTTTCCTCAGAACTACATCGTTTATAAATCGTATGGAAAATTATTTTTTTATTTGCAATGATATACTTCCAGAGTGGTACCATTTCTATCAAAATCCAATTCTGATGATGGGATCCATTAGGAATTGAGGGGACTCCTCAAATAAAACAGGCACACATATAGCGATTTTTGTATTTTCATTAATAACCAAGCATTTCCATTCAGAAAGTATTATTTGGTGAAGTAGAACTGATGAAGAAAACCACGAATGGCCACTGAAACACCACAATGATAAGTTTTTCACGGATTGCGATAAGATATCTTGATTAAGATATTTATGCGACTATGACGAGGCATATTTAAATAAATGGTTCTGATCAAAATGGTACCATCAAATTATTTATATATTAAATCGACCTTCGATATAACTCCGCTTCAAAATAATTGGAACCGAAATCGAAGTCGGAGGTGTGAAATTAATCGAAAGTTCCGACCTTTTGAAGTCTGAACCGAAGCTCCATAATATCTCTGGTTCTTTCACTCTCTACCAACCAATTTACCAATGCTAAAATATAAGACGATGTTAACATAATATAATTTTGTTTACAATCTAACACGAATGTACTCCTAAGTGTCATCTGACAACATTGGCTATTGTCTACCGATCGGTTGGCAACCACTTGCGACTCGTATACGTATAAGAACAATTGTTATCAGTAAGTGCTACTACGCGTTGATCAAACCCGTATCGAACACGTTGCTTCGAGTGTGGCTTAAAGAAGTATCGTCATAAATGATTCGTCAATAATTGTCATAATTATATTATCAGATTGTTAACGTCTGAATATTGGATATGGATACAGATATAACTCGTCTAGAGCGCTTAAAATGGGGTTAGACTGGACATATGCTACGCTGTAAAATAAACAAATGGAGCAAACAAGTAACCTTATGGTATCCAAGAGAGGACACCAGAAGTAAGGGGCGCCCGAAAACAAGGTGGAGAGACAATATCCGCCTAACCTTGGGGCCTTACTGGACCAGAGTTGCAGAAGACAGAGCTCAGTGGAGAGAGTTGGAGGAAGCCTATAAAAATAAGGACTGAAAAAAAAAAATTGCCTTGATTTTTGCGAATTCGGAATAAATTATTATATCGGAATATATTAATAAATTATTATATTATTATTTTTGGATATGGATGTTTTAATATCACTGTAATCGATTGAGAAAAAACATCGATGCAATCAAGACGCTACACAGACATAATTTATAATCAGTGATCAAATTATGGTTGTCAATTACGTGCACTAGAGGAAAGATGGAGTATACTTACTACTATATTTATAGATGTTAGTAGATATAGCAAGGATATTATTTTCATCTTAAATAGATAAACACATGGATCAAAAACAATAAGCAAATTTTTTCAGGTTTCGGTTCACAGTACAGTGTACATTTTTCAAGGTTGGTAAGGATTAACAATAAATTTTCGGGCCTGATATTTTATAATCCATAGACAACTACTATAATGGAAAAATTGAAGGAAGAGAAATGATGGATGGGTTGTGTGATAGATAACATGGCTAGAAATGGGTAGTAAATACTGAGATGGCAGCTGATAGCGACATACGGAAGCAGAAGACATACTTCGTTGTCCCCAAATAAATTGAATGATGTAGATATTATAACATTACATTTATAAGACACACACATACGTAATACGCATGTAGTATAAGTAACTGGTGCACAATTATTAAATACTAGCAGCGCCCCGCGGTTTCAACCGCATAAGTTTCGATTCCGTGGGAGTGTCAGGATAAAAAGTATCCAACATATGTAATCCAGATCATGATCTATTTATGTGGAAAATTTCATCAAAATCTGTTCAGCCGTTTTAGCGTGAAAGCGTAACAAACTCACTTTCGCATTTATAGTATTTTTTAGGATTAAATATACAGAAACACAAGGTACTGTAGAAGGTACATCGTTTATATGGGCAAAAACCATACTTGATTCGCAAAATGATGTCAATAAGTCGCTCAGCATTTACCAACATGTATGATCAACTTGGAACAAATTATCCAGACACTTTAAAATTCTTCTGGACACTGAAAACAGGTTTTCCGTTAACGTGTTTTCATTCAGTGTTTTTTTTTCTGTGCCTTTATTGTGTGTATAATGGTTTGTTTAGTAGGGCATCGCTCTCAAGGCTACTACTGAGCCATTATTTGTGTAGCCGTTTGTCCATTGTTGAGCCAATCTCTCGGAGCCCTGTGTTTCTTGATAAAAGCGCATCATTAATTTGTTTTATTACGACGTACTTAGGGATAGCGCTTTTCTTTTGTCTTGCATTTGTATTAGCGTTTGCTAACGTTCTTTTTAAGTCTTCTGGTAATATATTTTCTACTATGGTCTTTATTAGATTTATTCATCGTAGCGTTATTCTTTGGTAAACATTGGGTTTCTTATATGGGTTTCTTGAATCCTCTTACAACCGCAATATTTTTCCGATTTTCGAAATCTGGGGTTTTCGTTATTTGTCTATTTTACATCGTATTGTTTTTTGCAAAGCGATTTTCAAGCATGTTCTCACTGCCTGTAGAAGCATTTTATAATATCATTATAATCAACCTAGTTCCTTGGTAACCTACATATTTCCAATCTTCTCCGAGGATTTAGTTTATCCACTCCTCGAGTATTTAGTTTTATTTCGTCAATTTTGGAGAAGTCTACACATCAAGTCCACCTACAGTAAAGAACCTTGTCCTCGTCTGCTTTACTTGAAATTACATTTGGTTGTACATAAAGTTTGACATTAGCATATCCAAACACCGGCTTGTTATCGCCCACTGCCGAACATGGGCTTCCCCCACAGACCACGATATACGACGTTCTGTCATTGCGCCCACGCTGACCGCTTAGTTATTACGCCTATATTTTATTAGTCTCCAATTGAACAGTTTGGCAATATTCCCAGAAAATAGTCGTTCTACGCTACTGCATGCAAAAATAATGTATAATGCTACTTCAAATAGAAGCAAAACTCTCTCTTTAATGTATGTAGGTATGTAGGAACCTATCTTTGTTTTTTTTTTGTTCGTTTTGGCTACTGCCAATGACATAATCATAAATGGAATGGAAGTAAGACAAGAGGGTCTGCAGCTCTGTCCTTCTACACGTAAATTCAACAAATTGCGAACATCCATCAGTCTGGTTCTGATGGTATCTCTAGTGTTTTGAATTTGTACAAATGAGTTTTTATCAGGGTCGAGGCATGTTGACGTTCCGAAACGTTTTCTTTTGTCATTGGAGGGATGAGGAAAAACAAATGAAAAACGTTTCCATTTGTTTTATTTTGGTTTCTATGCTAAATACTTCACGGCTGTATTACCCTAAGAGCTAGGCAGAACTACCCACATACAGTATTTCTATTTTCTTAATGTCTCTCGGCAAACTTTGTGTTTCGTTAGTCGTCGAATTTCTATCAGTTGCCCTTTGCACTTGGTGCAGACCGGACACGCCCAATCGACTTGGAAGTATATAGAGTTATTAACACTCCTTTAACTTAATGTAATTTATTTAAAAAATGGGAGGAAAGGTGCTAAAGTCGCAGGCACAACAGATAGAAAAATAGTTTTACAGCTCTATATTGTTCACACGGAAATCAAAACAAAACAACAATAAAGTACCTACTTAGTTCTAAATTCAAATTATTATACACGATAAATCTAATAATTGATGGACATGGAAATTAGCATTCGTTTGTATTCGGAAATGCGATGATTCCCGAGGGACTTAAGAAAATAGAAATACAGTAATTATATAGTAAATCCACATTTCGCCAGGTTAAAACGACTCCGGGCTGCTTCTGAGAAAAACTTTAAAACTCTTTACCCAACCTGGGAATTGAACCCATTAATTACGTCATAAATAGCGTAAAGAAATACCTACTTACTTCCAGAGTGTATATGCGATCATTTCGATTCGCTAAGTTACCTACCTATAGGTCGAACGGTCATTGACCCCTTTAGTTTCTTGGTTCGCTCTGCGATAACTACACCTAACGATATATTGTGTCAGCACGAGCGAAGCATCACTTGATGACAAATGATATCATTATGATAACTATGTTGCGAATTATCACAATATTATAGTATAAATAAAGTATTCGATATGTACGTCGTCGTTAATTCCACGTCATATTTCCGTGGAGATGGTTTGCGAAACTTTTGGAACAGATTCTTGTTTTCCAGAAGAACAATTTTTATTTTATTTAAAAGAACTAGTTTCTTAATAGTTAATTACTATCCAGCCTATGAGATTAATAAGTAATTTTAATCTATCTGAATTTTTTAGTGAGGGACAAGATCTAAACACAGACATAACAAGTTAACAGTACACCTGGTTCTCACCAAGGGTTTGGCAGTAGTGTAGGAATTGTAACACCCACATTTCGCCAGTTATGTTTAAGAACTGTGTTACTTAAAAAGATTTTGCTTTTTAAAAAGTTTTTTGATCAGGCTTTTCAACTGTGTTTAATGTGTGTATATGTAACAATGGAAAGCTGTATGGCCTTTGTCCAGCAGTGGGATAATACAGGTTGATAAAAAAACAGCCAAGTGCGAGTTGGACTCGCACACGAAGGATTCCGTACCACCACTACCACCGTACATTATTTACCAAAAAAAACTCCGAAAAAAGTACGTTTCTTGTAGGTATGGACTCCATTTAATTTTTAACTTTATTTTATTTTTATTATTGGTTGATATAGTGGCAATAGAAATACACATTCTGTGAAAATTTCAACTGTCTATCTATTACGGTTCATGAGATAAGGTTCACTTTGGCACCCTTCGGGTACAGAAACGTAAAAAAATGCGTTTTGAGACTTGGAGGCTCCAGAATCTTCAGTATCAAAACGATTGCTCAAGCCAATCAAGAAGTACAGATAAAAATTTCGTGAGAAGCCCGAACAGTGAATTGCGATAGCTAAGAGGTCCATTGTTTTTACTCATTACATGAATTAAATATCCTCACACATAAATAAATAACAAGTTTCGAAACTGAACCCCTCTATACCAACAATACCAGTTTTAGTTTAACAAATAAACATGAGCGATTTCGCACGGTAACTTACGTTTTTCATTAACTCTATTTGTATGAACAACGTGAGAAAATAATATATAAATATCATCGTTATTTAATGTTAATTTAGCACTAACAAAAACATACGTATTTATAGAAGACAGAATTTGTTTTTAGACAACTCGTACATAGTAAACACGGCTACACATCAAGCTATACATCTCCAGTTTATGCTGGTCTCGTATTGTATAGGATTTCCGTACAAAGCGAGGTCAGCTTATACTGGAGATGTATAGCTTGATGTGTTGCCGTGTGTACAACACATCAAGCAAAGATTTTATTTAAGCTTACAACAACTACTTACAACAGCAACTTATACTGGAACTGTGTAGCTTGATATTTTGTCGTGTGTACCGAACAACTACGAACACCGGTTTATTTCTAATTTATTAACAGAAATATCGTGGTTCCCACAATAGTGTGTTGTTGAAAATAGTTTTAGCTTTATTCTAGTTTTCCTGACCTGATTTAAGAGTTCATGTCTGTTTATAAGCGAGGTTTACGCGAAAACTGCTTTTCGACGTCAATATTCTTCGGGGTTACAATACTTTTACCTTTGGTACTGGCACAGGTGAATACAGATGGGACACTCCGCAGTTTAGATATGAAGCTATAAGTACGCGACGGGCCCGTCTTGTTGGGCCAATTCAGTGAGTGTAACGTAGTCATAAGTCACTCGATAGAAAGAGACACAATTTCTAGGTGAATATAACTGTAGATGATTAGCGCTGTGCGACCTGAATTGCACTTTATTTTGTCGTAGCAAGAGTTGCTATTTATTTGAACGATTTTGCGGCGTGTCCCATCTGTATTAATCTGTTGTACTGGCAGCAGGTCAGTCTGCTCTTAACAGGCGCCTACTATTAAGCCTTTTGAAACTAAATTCTTGTGGTAGGATTTGAGTGGTACAAATCGTCACGTAACGAAAAAGCGTTATGCCCGAAAAAGTCAAGGTCTCGAGTTTCAAATGTCAAAAGGTTTTGTTTTTAATAGAGATACTAGATGGCTCTGTATTCAAATATTATATAAACGTAGTACATACTAGTTCCATGCTTCAAAGAGATTTACGTGTACGGAACTTCGGTTTTTTAAAGCTGCACTAAGCAGGTTTATCTGAAATTATTTGAGGAGACGACTTAGGTACAGCGTTTTGTTTATCTCGAAGGACCAAAACGTTTTGTATAAACTTGAACGAAGGAAAAGGACTCTGTAGAGATCGGTTCTGCCCACCCCCATGGCAATAGGTATGAGTTTATGTGTAACGTGACAAATCATAATAAAGAATAAAGTTATCATAATATCACGACTGTAATTCCCGAAGGGTTAATATATAATAGACAGTGAAAGGAACTTCATTTCACCCGGATGTCTCGCGAAACCTCCCAACTTTTTTGCCACGCCCTTTGCCTGAGGGAGGAAAAGGCTTATGTCGGCCTCTCAACGTCTCAAATCACAGTTTCTTCTGGCTGTCTATGGCCACAATGGCTAGGGGTGTGGGATTTTCTACAGTATTCACCACTTCTCGCACATTTACATTATGTAGTGAAAAAAGAACTTGAACCCAGTGGCTAGTTCAAATTAAATGACTGGGCTAGCGTGAGTTAGTTCACTTCGATCTTATCAAATTGTTAAATGGCGATTGTGGTGTTATTTCCGTTACCACCGTTAATTTTATCGACGTTTTTAGCTTCGTTTCAATGACGTACACTGCCAATTTAGATATTTCCCTTAACCAGTTATCAACCAACACCACAACCACATGGTAAGTCAACTAATTATTCAACCGTTATACAATCCATAAAATGTTGATAACTTTGCCAATTAATACACATTAAAATTACTAATTAACACTAATTAAAGACAACCTATAATATAAGACACTGCGCGTGCTAAGTGCAGTGACTTTTTGAACTCATAAACATTAATTATTATACCTGAGTACACATAACATCACACCTTGTTTCCCCGAAGGGTTGGGCAGAGGTGTCCCTGTAGCAGGTTACCAGGGTATACCTTTTTTTGGGTGGGAAATGATCAAATAACTTCTCCGGAGCGAGAGGGTGTATCAGACTCTTATTGACTAAAACCCACCCGTGTTCCTTCAGTTGCCCTGTTGCCGGGAGCCACGATCTCCCTTTCGGTTTTCTTCGCAACCCCGGGTACACCTGAGAAGTAAACAATAAATATTTATTAGCTATTATAAGTTATTTATTATGGAAAATTACGAAAGTATAGGAAATTATGTAAACGTGCCGTGTTTTATGAGTATTTTTACCGTTGTGATGGTTGTGTAACGTGGTATTGCACACATGGTTAATAATTTTAATGATAACTCGATTTCTCAAAATAGTAGGTCGAGCTACTAGGGTATCAGTGAATTTAGAGGCACATGAGAGATTCCAAGTGGTAAAGCGATAAGGCTCCAGACACGCGTGACGAGACTCTAGCTGGACAATGTCTATAAAAAATTCATAGAAATTGTTCTACTAGAGTCGCGTAAAATTATTATCATCATGTGGATTATGATTCATTAGTAGATAATCAGACTGACAGCTAACCTAAAAGTAGTTTTTCATATACATAGACAAAGCTCTCAAGGCTCTCGCGGAAAGGTGCGACGCGCCAGCCCGACTCGAGTCTAGCAGAACCATTTCTATGAAATTTTATAGAAATTGTTTATCAAGAGTCGCGAAACTAGTTTTACATTAGCCGTCCGTCAGTCTGGTTATCTACTAATGAATCACATAATATAATAATATGCAAAATTTTTGTTCACAATCTACATAATTGTGAATGAAGATTAGGGTAATAATTTTATTCTTGTCACATGCAAATTGATGTGGGCTTCCTAAGTTCGAGTCTCCCCAAATGAAGCTAAATTAACATAATTACTATGAATGAACGTGCCAATTAACATGATAGTAATTATTATGTTAATTCTCATGCTTTTAAGCTCTCAAAATAGTGAAGGAAATCACCGTAAAGAAACCGAAATGTCTCTAGAGTCAAAACTTCGAAGATAATATATGTGACATCCCCCATTAGGACTGCGTGATTGGTTACGGCCCATTCTCACAGAGGAGGCTTGAAACCCAGCTGTGGGAACATTTTAGGCTGATTATTTTATTAAGATACGGTGGTGTTTTTGTATTTATGGTATAAAGGAGCAAGAATTTATGTTGTGTTTATTAAGAATCAGCGAAATAAGAATCGTAAACTGTATGAAAAATCACGGATTATGGATGATCAATCCTTGTAAGACAATGTTTGGCTGGCGAAGTACCCAATTTATCTCGTCGAAATTGCAAATTATCCAGAGAATTTGCAGTCAGCTAAAAATAATTTATTAAACATGCACATGTATAAAAATGATCTGTGGCATCTATTTGAGTTCGGTCCAATAATGTTTGTCTTACGAAGTGTATAAAAAGATTAAGATTGCTTATATCGAGCATGTGATTCCTATATTTAGCATCGTTCATTAGTACTTTGTGAGTCTACGACAGTCAAGCAGGCCCCCAGCTAAGGACTGGCAATCTATCCATTTGTTCTCTTGTTTTTCGTAATGATCTCTTATGTAAGAGATAAAAAACGATGGGCATTTTGTTTTCTTAATTCTAATTATTGAGCAAAATGTTTAAATAAAATTGGGACAGAAGTGACAGTAAAGATAATTAACTCTAGGCAATACTGAAACACAATGTCTTGAATAATTTTGTGTCAATTTTATTTTTTTAACTAGATGTTTTAAAGTAGCAGTGTTAAGCCTCATGCAGATTGGTGCGACGAGATACTGGTAATTGTTCTACAGTGAAGTTTTCTTAGGAATTTTTTTGTTAGAGTCGCGTCGCGCCAGTCATAAACCGGGCACAAATCCAGACTCCGGACTCCTACTGAGAAATTCCAGATAGAAAAATTCAATGACACTGCCTGACCCGGGAATCGAACCCAGGACAGGACAGTAGCGCTTGCGACCATTAGATACAACTGCCCTGCTGAACTGAGCCTATTTGGCGCACCCGGCAGGCGCACAATACTATTTTGAAGTTTTTTCTGTTCTTTGTTTTTGTGTGAATATTGTGTCAATTTGTTTTTCTTTCTTTCTTTGACCAGACCAACAAGGTAGTCCTTATGTACAGTCGAAATATTTTCTATGTCCCTCGGATATCATCCGATTTCTAAATACAAACGAATGTTAATTTCCATGTCCGTCAATTAAACAACAACACAAAAAACAAAACAACATTAAAACAAAACTCTAATTTTTATTATACACGTTATATCTAATAATTATTAGATTTATCGTGTATAATAATTTGAATTCAGAACCAAGTACTTTATTGTTGTTTTGTTTTGATTTCCTTGTGAACTATATAGAGCTGTAAAACTATTTTCCTATCTGCGATGCCTGCGACTTTAACGGCTTTCCTCCGATTTTTTTAATAGAGTATTAATTAATAACTCTAAATACTTCCAAGTCTATTGAGAGCGTCCGGTCTGCACCAAGTGGAAAGGGCAACTGATAGAAATCCGACGACTGACAAAACACGAGGTTGCCGAGGGACATTAAAAACATATTTGTACTGTAAGTAGGTACCTATATCCTAAACATCGTTCTATATTCCTACCATTCACATAGACCACTAGACCATGTAATGACCGATTATGCCTCGCAAGGCAGATAGTATAACCTAGGTAATTACTGATCAACGGAGGTCGAGCAAAAAGCGGTTAGTATATGAATGTCAGGCACATAATATGTACCTACTTCTTTATCTATATCTTCTATTATACTCCTCCTCTCTTTCCTTTCCTCCTTCCTTCTTGACGGCATGTTAAGCCAAGTCAGAGGCCCATGGGCGGCTTTAAAACTCTGACACCGGGTTAGTCACTAACCACACGACTCGTGCATGTGGAGAATAATCTTCTCCAGATTATTCTCCACATGCACGAGGTACAGTAAGCGTTCAAAAGTGGATAGGCACGTTAAGAGTCGTTTTGCTGTGAACACGCGGTATAGTCCGTATATCTGTATGTGTAAATAACACGGCACAAACACCACAGAGAACGCTTTACACACTGTCGTCACGTACTCGCGAAACAAAAATATATCTCCGTCGCTTTTGTTAGACACGATAACACACACGCATCATGCGCGTGACATTGGCCAGTTTATGTCATTGCTAAAATTCAAATTAATCTTATGTGTGCAGATAGCAGAAGGCTTTAAAGAATTGGTCTGAGATTCGAGCTGGCTTAGGTTCTGATCTCGTAAAGAACAGCGCGGTTTTTTTCTTTTCGAAATTTATTATTTTTGTTTTCAAAAATAATATTTTTTTAATATTGCTGCCTTTTTTATTAATTTTGATATTGCAATAAAGGGTTTAGAATAAAAGATATGTGATAACAAAATTAAACAATATTTATTAGATATAGATCTCAAGAAACTTAGAAGCAATTTGTATTATTTTGACATATTTAAATTATGAAATGTTTTAAATTTTAAATGGATTTTTTCGCCATAAATATTAAGCTTTGATCATGGTCGAAGTAATTAAGCAATAAATAAGAATATTAGACTACTCAAAATGTAAAAAAAAAAACTACTTACAAAATAGGTGATTTTAAGGTTAAATATGGGCAGTTTGTTTACATTAATTATTTTACATTTTATTTGGCTTTAATAAATATTGGTTGGTATTGAGGTTATAGCTTAAGTATTCATTTTCTTTACGAAAAGAAGTAAACTAAACCACAGATTTTAATTCTAAAATAATAATATTATTAAAATAATCTTAAACCTATTCGGTCAATTTGCAAGAAATACGACAAAACACCATATTTCAATATGGTTTTTGTCGTATTTCTTACATACTTAAAAAAATCGTTACCACAAATTCATGCAATAACGAATGTGTTGTTTATTAAGTTAGAACGGTAAATATTTTAAGGTTAAAATATAGCAGTGTCCCTCTTGAAGTCTTAATATTATCGTGCGAAACTTAAACGTTCTTGTTTATGCCTTTCTGTCAAAAATGGTTTCCTAGCTGGTCTTCAGTGATGCAAGCCTTCAGAGTGCACGGAGAACGGTTCATAATACCGTGTTTAATAATTCAGCAAAATATCTCGTTGATATGCAACCATTTATTTCATATTTATTCACCATTTGACGTCGCTGCTTCTCGATAACAAGCCTCTTCCTAATATCTCTTAACCTTCACAGTATTTCTCTAGAACAAAGAATAACATCGTATTTATTACACATACTAATTATTTATCATTCACTAATCGAATTAAACCTCATAATAAATTTAAAAACTTTAAAGGCATCTTCTGTCTCAACAATACCTCTGTTCGATCAACAATACCTTTGATTAAGATTTATGTTTAGTCAAATATGAAATATATAAATGATAACACTCACACTTAGTCTGGTTTCATACGATATTTGTGTAAATTACATTCACTTTTACGCAGCGCAATAATATTTGATCTCCGTTCAATATTTATATTTGACTGCATTTTGAAAATAATAACCACAACGCCGCTTTTACTTGTCACCAACAATAACCACGAACCAACAAAGTTCTATTAAATTAATACTCGTAACGAACGGCATCTGTCTACCCTACAGAAATCGAAATAATTTACTTAGTTTTCTGAGGTCTACCTGCTAAACTTTAATATTTATGTGAACAAGACGAATGAACCAAAAAAGAAATGATTATTGAACTAGTCTTTATTTAAAAAATAACAAAAACTACGAATAGTAATTATAAAAAAATGACGAGCTAACCGCACGTGAGATTCGAACCCTCTCGGCTCGCCATAATCGCATATACCAAAGCAGGTTATCCACTGCGCTAGCATGCTATATACAGTATTGCTCGAAATTATGAACTAGTATGAGTTGCAGACAAAGTAAGTATGTGTGTGTGTAACAACTTATAGAAGAAGGTCGTAAGTCAAACCGCAGCGTCAGTCTATTGGTTTGTGAGTTTGCCTATGGACTTTTGGTTGATACTGTACATACCTCTGACTTTTCGGATTAATGGGCGTATTGTATGATATCATCACTTGCTGCTAAAAATGCCTGAGAGATATTTCACGAACGGCATGTGAAGCCAAGTCAGAGGCCTATGGACGGCATAAAAACTCTGACACCAGGTCACTAACCACACAAAAAAGACAGATATATAAGTACTTTTTACTTTTTAACCGCCTTCAAAAAGGAGGAGGTTATTATAAAATAAAGTCACTTTTCGTGTCAGTCTGTGTGAACGCATTGTACTTTTAAACTAGGCAACGGATTTTAGTGCGGTTTTTCACAAAAATTTAGAGAATTTATTCCGAAAAGTTTGTGTGCATAAATTACATATAATATTAATAACTCGATGTTTTGTCAAGTCATAAAAACCTTTCGCAGCAGGGACGAGTAAAGGCTCTTTCAAACAGGCGCGATACGCGACGCGACACAAAGACACCGCTCGTCGCGCGACGAGCGGTGTCTTTGTGTCGCGTCGCGTGTCGCGCCTGTTTGAAAGAGTCTTCACTAATGTACTTATAAAGTAAAGAGGTTATATATATATAGCTAATAATGTTGGTAGGTAATTGAAAGTTAACGGAAAACATAACAATACATGTAGTTAGACAAAATGACAGTTAGTAGAAGTTTTAATTGGGTTTAAATAATTATTCATTTATGTAGGTATTTCATTGTACGCTAATCATTTGATTATAAATGTACACTTCATTTCGACATTAAAAAGGGCAAGTATGCAACAAGACATAGATATAAATATTAATTCATAGTTCCAATGTTTCATTTCATTATACATTGATGGCTTATCAATTGAAAGTGAAAATATATAGTAAGCAGACAAATAGACGCAAATTGAAATAATGTATATTGTTACTCACCTCATAACATAACATCACACTTGCAATCCGCGAAGGGTTAGTCAGAAGTGTACTTACAGTACATCGAAATTTCGCCAGTTATGTTTAAGTCCCATGTAATAGGGGAGTCTATTACCATTAAGGGATCTCGCGTACTAGACGGCCACGACCACGGCCAGTGGTCGCAGCGACCAGGTAAACTATAGAAACCGATACGAATCGCGCACTTGGCCGCAGACCATACAATACCCAGCCCCGATTCTAAGGGAGGCAAACCGGGGCACGTGCCCAACTTCATGGGGCGAAAAAATCAAGCGTTGCAAACAAGTGCACCACCCAGCACATCGAAACTTTGCAATAAATGAGACGCGCAGCACTTATAATCTTTCTATTTTTTCTTTTTTTACAACAGTTATGACGCTCCTGTTGGATTGGCGCATTATCGATCGATAAAATTTGATTAATATGTTTCTGCCAAAATTATCATTTTGATTAGAATTTCGCAGGCTAACAACTTAGCGCATCCCCATAAAAGATTGGCAGAGGGCAGTATTTGACCCAACTCAAAAAAAAATCTAGATCCGGGGTTGACAATACGACTGGCCGGAATCGTGGCCGTCTAGTGCGCGAGATCCCTAACCGGGCACAAATCCAGATTACGGGCTGCTACTGAGAAATTCCTTATGAAAAAAACCAATAACTCTGGAAACCCGACCTGGGAATCGAATCCAGGACCACATGCCACCGCCACTTCTCATAATATTTTATAAATTATAGACCTGACGACACAATGCAGTTAAACTTGCAATTCAACCCATTGCGAATATGCTCATGAGCTATAAAATGTAAATGGTAACAATAACTACTCACCACTATGTATTTAAATTATATTGCAACACTATTCATAGTTGTCATACCATTTTTGATACATCGCATGTGTCATCCTTAGTAACAATAATAATATGTATTCATAATAGTATTTGTTAACGCTTCCATTATCAATTTCAAATCGTCGAATTGAAATTGAATAATCATAATTCAAATTATATTTTATTTTTATTACAGGCACTAGTAATATAACTTTACATTTTTTAACATAACTAACTATTTACACTAGGTATAAAATTAAAAGACTAACTAACTGTCTGTATAAATAAAAATAAAATGACACTTAGGCGTCAAAGTATTCGTTCGCATCGCTGTCATCCAGAAACGTGCCCAGAAGACTGGCCGAATTGCCAAGTTGAATGGCAATACTAAATCTTTGGCCAAAGAACGAGCCAGCCCTCTGGTCACGTGAAGTGTCGACCAGTCGACGAGAAATTTCCTCAAAAAGGTGACGCGCACTCGGGCCCCATGATTCGACCCCAAAACAGCTAAAACCTGCAACAGTATTTGCGCCGCTTGAGGGTCTCAGCAGCCGCAGCAGCGGCGCCAGCACATAATAATTTTTGGGATTTATAAATTGTCCTGTTAAGTCCTGTAACTAGGCAAACGTTGTTACAAATGTTACAACGGATTCGTTTATACTGTGTGTGATTGCGTTTATTTAGCTAGAGCTGTGGTCGGCAAACTCAGTAGTCAATAGAGCCGAATATCATTGATATAACGACTAAGATTTCTTATGAGAGCTAATCCTTTCTGTGTGTACAAACGGCTACACATCAAGCTATACATTTCCAGTTCATGCTGATCTCGCATTGTGTAGGAATTCTGTACAATGCGAAGTCAGCTTATACTGGAAATGTATAGCTTGATGTGTAGCCGTGTGTACTAACTGTCTCAATAAACTTTTCTTAATCCTTAAAACTCCCATCCTCTTTCACTACACAACGCTTCCTAAAATTAACTTGCTAAGCAGTAGGATGCCTTCATCATCATCATCATATCGGCTGATAATAATATGATAAAGGCATCTTATTTATCAAAGCGAAAAAAAAAAAATACCAAACTAACCAACCAACTGTGTCCAAATAAATGTTTTTCTTTATTTCTTTTTTTTTTTCTTTCTTTATTAACGAATTAACCTTGGAAAACTTTGAAAAGTAAGTACCTACAGTAAATTATTAATTTTCGATGTCGTGTTAATTTCTGGAGAAAATACTTCCGAAATAAATCTTTGAAATATAGTTTGAATTTTGAATAAAATTTGAAAACTTGTTTTATGACCGAAACTCCGACCCCTGCGCGTATCTACGCACTCATCGACATTTGTATAGACCGACCCGTACTCTATAGGCCAAAGAGCCTCATGCAGCTCGCGAGCCGCGGTTTGCCGACCACTGAGCTAGACCTACGTAATTATGTATAAAAACCCACAAAGACGGTATATATCCTTGATATTTACATAAATTTATTGAATTTTACTGCTGAGCATGAGGTGCTTGGGTTTGATTCCCAAGTTAGGCAAATGGTTATTGGGTTTTCAACAAGAATTTCTCTGTAGCAGTCCGGAGCCTGGAATTGTGCTTGGTTGATGGCAATAGGCTCGCCCCCTATTACATGGGACTTAAACATAACTGGCGAAATGTGGGTGTACTATAGGTACCTAAATCACCTCCGCCAAACCCTTCGGGTAAAACAAGCGTATTGTTAAGTTATGTGCATTCTATTTTACGTGAATATACACCAAAAAAATCATTCAGCTGATCTTTGCACAATTTATCCCTTTGTCCCCAGCGAACAATAATACAATCAAAATCGGTCCAGCAGTTTCGACCCTACAACCGGTAAAAAAAGTGACAATGATTGACAAAAAATCTGCGATACTTTGCCCAGGTGTTAGGAACCGTGGGACGATCGTTGAATGAATAAAAGATGCTAACTGTTCACGGCAAACGTGCGCGTGATGCGATTGTCAACGATTCACTCGACTTATTCATACGCTTAAACATAATATTGAAAATGTTCTAATTTCAAATGTATTTTATGTTTAATTTTAATGTTCTATTCTCGTTGTTTTTTCCGGTCTAGTCGATTTTTAAAACGATTATGTGGAGTTTGGATAATTTGGATAATTCAATATGGAGATTTTGTTTTTTTCTCTTACCCAGACAACATGAAAAGGATTTTTTATTGAAAGTATCTTGAATTAGGGATGATGTAGGTAGTTCATGTAACATGTAACCAAGTCCGTTTAAATTATGTAAACTTTTAATATTTCATGTTTTTTAAACTAGGTACTCGTATATCACTTAATAATATTTTATACCATAAATATAAAATAGGTAATCCTTTTTGTCGGATTAGAGAAACTAACTTGTTACTGTGTTACTGTTACATTGCAGCAGCGATCCATATCAGCACTATTATCTAGCTTCCTGAATCATCTCTCTTTTATCAGCCATTTTAATATAAGTCTATATCTACCTATATATCATTTTGCAGCTATAAAAGATCTTAACCCTGTATCCTTACATTATTATAAACAACAGACTGGTAGTTATTATTTATTATTCCTATACCCATGTAAGGTTATATAAACACTTCAGTACTCCGCAGTAAGCTGACCTTACCTTATAAGCAGAGCCCGCGCCTGCGCACTTTTACTTTGATTGATCTCGATTTTGAATATAACATGCCTATTTATGGTATAGCAATGTATATGTTATCGTTAGCTTTTTATAAGTGTTTTGGTTCTAGAAATACGCGTATAGTTCACGCGTTTCTCTCGTGGGGGTAACCAGAACTTACAGAACGTCAGTTACTACGTTTCATAGGGCGAACTACCAATCAAACTGAACGCGATCAGCACATATAACCGCGTTCAAGAGCTGTCAGTGTCAACATGACACAACAATGTTGACATTGGCAGCATTTGGATATAATAAGACAAGCTGTGCGCCCAATGGGTTTTCTTGTCGCCATTTTTCATTCCCCCTATTTAAAACCCATTTGTGGGGTGAATCTTCAAAATATTTCCATAATTCTCACCTTTTTTGTATGAAGAACTATTATGCAAAATTTTAGAACTAGCGGTTAAGGCTGTGCGTTGTCCGTTAGTGAATAAAAGAAAGAAAGAAAATACGTTTATCTGCGGTAAACATGACGCAAAGAAAGAAAAAAAAAAACGTAAATAACAATTTGGGCAAAATATACGTCACATCAACGCAAAACGGCCATCATTCAGCGTAATGCTGGGACCCCATGCGAGACAGAGCCCCAGCGCTGGTTTTCAGCGACAGCCGGCAATTATGAATAAATAATAAATAACAATAATTATTATTATTATAATGATTTTTTATTAAGTAGATCAATGGTCCAGAAATAATGTGTATTTGCCTCAGACCTAATAAAAAACCATGATAGAGCGCTGTGAACAGTGACGTGAGGCCGGTTTTGTAAACATGTGTGCACTTAGTGAGGTATAGTTTGATTGTAAATGCTTGTAAATGTGTGCGTGTGAGCGTGTAAGCTCAGAGCGGAGGTGTAGTTTTGGCATACTTTACTATATTGTTCGCAGAGCTATGTCTTGGTTTTTTATTTGGGATGTTTGCATACTACGTTTCATCATACAGAGAGCAAGATCATTCCGATTTTTACTCAAAGTCGTTAGGGTTAAGGTCGGAATTGTCTTATCATGTTTTTTCCACGAAATAAATAATTATGAATGGATTATTTAAAAGATGAATGGTTAGGAAGTAAGTGAACAGTGAGATGACGACTGATAGAGATGAATGGAGGAAAAAGACATAAGATTATAGTCTCATGTACTATAATACCAAGTGTAGGTAATTGAAATAGTTGAAAACCTAAAAAGGGGTCAAGAACAACTTTCATTAAGGGACCAACAGTGAAAAGGCGAAAAAAATCAGCTGTTCCCTATAATTTGTCGAATTCATAATTTATTATTTCATAGTTCGAATATCACCAGGTCATCGGTACACCTTCTGGGAGTCTTCCGACGCTACGTCTTGCGGTACGCGTCCAGAACCTTTCGGCCCCATCAGCCATCTGTTCTGCTAGAAATCTGCCCTGCCCACTGTCGAATTATGTGAGGACAATGTATGGAGCAGCTTTTTTTATTATCTTTACTTTCTTTTATTTTTTTCGCGATGTCGGTTTGAGTCCCATAGTCAAAGTTGTTCCTAATGATGAGTACAATGACCCCTGCAGAAGTTTACAGTTATTACAGTTACATTACATCCTGTATATTCCGTAAGACCCTATTCAGAGTTGCATTTTGCTTTGATATATCTACACCAGTGAATGCAGTTTTATTTGCGTTCACTGAGCTACGCCTTAAACGGAGCAAAGTTTACCATCTTCCTCTTAGTCATACGTTTTTTTAGATAATGCTTATTTGTACGCAGCTGTTTTATTATTTCCACTAAATACGAAAAACAAATACATTGTAAAAATCTCGCGACACACAGCTCAGTAGTAGCTTAGTCAGTCGCCTAAAAATAAGACTCGGTATTTGATAAAGTTAATTTCATTTAAATGAATAATTTAAACGCAAATATTAAATGTCTGATAATAGTGTTTGATTTGATATAATTATATTTTTGAAGTCTGTTGTCTGTGATATTATGACGTCAGTAATATGATTACATAGAGCTTTCGACGACAGTTTTTCACGTGCTTACACATAGTGGAAAAATATTTGAATGGACTGATGACCTTCGGAGAGGCTGTTGTTAAGCATACAGCTCAAAAACTTGAGGCTTTAGTCTTTTTCTTTTTGTGTGGTTAGTGACTAACCTGGATTCAGAGTTTTAAAGCCACCCATGAGTATATATTTGGCTTCAAATGTCGTCGAGAAAATATTTCTCATCATCATTATCTCTCTCTGGCTTAAGTAGTATCCCAAGTTTAGCTTTATCGTATTAAAGATTTCTTTTTGTTATTAATTTTCAGCAAAATACAATACCTCTAGACTACAGAAGACACAGGTACCGATTATAGATTTTTACCACAATTTCAGGCTTGGCATCCTTGGGGATATTGCTAAAAAGAAAGTTACTTGGCTATTTGAGACGACCAAAGCAACCGTTAACTTTCAGTTTTTTTTGCATCTCAGGCCAGCTTACAAATTATTATGTATGAACATCACATTGAGCATAGTGAACAATTCATTCATAAAAACATTCCAAAACTTGGGGTGCCTCAACTGCCAGACATCAACGGTTTTATAATACCGGCCATTCCTTTAAGACCACCACACAAAAAAAGATCAACGTAGTAAGAAATAAATAAAGGTATTTTGCACAAAAGATTAGCAACGGTCACTGGGAGAGATCCTTTTGTGCCAGGTGGACCATAGCAGTGGGTAGGACACGTGGCATTATATGTCAGCCGGTCTATTCTGTAAAAATCTGATCGTGAAGTGACCTTAAGGATCCACTAGGCGACGGCTCGAACTCGTTGGTGGTGTGACTAATATGCATGCTATTTAGTACAGTTATTTATTTATTTAGTTTTATTTATTTAGTATTTCTTTATTCAGTTTTATTTATTTAGTACTAGCTGCGCCCCGCGGTTTCACCCGCATAAGTCTCGATCCCGTAAAAATATCGGGATAAAAAGTATCCTATGTCCTTCTCCGGGTCAAGGTCTATCCATATTCCAAATTTCATCCAAATCTGTTCAGCCGTTTTAGCGTGATGTCGTGACCAAGGGAAATAGGGATTCATTTTTATATATATAGATTTATGTATCTAGTTTTTATTTATTTATTTATTTATTTATTTAGTGAAATAGACGATGATTTATAACGAAAACGAGCGCGTAAAATTTCATGAATAGACCTTTGGGCGTATAGATATTATGGAAAAACTACTGAATGTATCTACTCAAATAAAATTATTTGAATTTTTAAGTAAATTATATATTCCTATACGGTATCTATATTGCCATTTTCGTACTACATAAGTTATTTATTTACGCCCAAAGATGAGTTACAATCAGTGTTGAAATATGGAAGTTTCGACGCTCATAACTTCGAAACCAGTTATTTTTTTCCAATTCTGCGTCGATACAGGGCTAGATAATGACAGGACAAACTGATATAATTTTTAGTTTTGAACGTACACCGTCAAACAGACGAGTAATCACCATACTACTTTTATATGAAAGAATGACCGACTAGTGTACCGTTTTATTCCATCTAATTCTAGGGATTGACTTTATTGATAGCTTCATGCTTTCATCTAAGTTTTCGCGGTAAGTTTTTACAGAGTAGCACTACAGTACCATATATAGTAGGAAATAAGCATGTGAAATAGGTAATGTGGCGTAATTATGCCAATTAAGTATGCTAAGTTATTTACGCGAATGTTGCAATTAACAGTCCCTCCCTAGAAACACAAATTGTCTGTTTACCATATTTTGTGTGAATAATTAAAGCAAGTACTGAATAAAGCGTTGAAACGCGTAACTAATTCGTGAAAATTCGCGGTAATATCGGGAACTCCGATTTTTACGCAATTTTTCTTACGTTTATTTTAAGATATTTCACCGAAATACGAAGTGAAAAAAAAAAGAACAGCCTAGTTTTTAAAGTTCATAAGAGAAAAGATAATCCCAGTCTCAAGACTGGATTTTGTTGATTCAAAACGTGCAAAGAAAATAAAGAAAATCTCACTTTTGAAAGAATTTCTTCAAACAGATTTCTGTTTGCACAATTAAAATATTTTGGACCATATAAAAATAATTGTCACCAAAACAACTATGCCTCACTAGGACATTGTTGACCATTATCCAACGGATATCCCACGGAACAGGATCCGTAAATAAGTATCCAACCAAAACTGCCATAGTAACTATACATATTGGTACCACACGACGACACATTTTAAAGCTATACTTTTCTAGTATAAGCTAACCTGACATTATATTCAGACTTCTTCGGTGCAGTAGCAAATATTGCTCGAAAATAGGTAATTTTTTCTGTGTAGCCCCGACTCAGTAACGCAAAACCATTTGTTGACACAGACTATACTCGCGTGTATAGGCGACTGCGCATGCGGCGCCAGATAAAAGGAGGGCCATGGTTTACGGGGAAACGCCACATATACACTCGATTGGGACCAGTCGAGATACTCTACCTGTTGAGATTGTCTATTACTGCGGCCAACCTGAGTACGGAGCCAGGTTAAAGTTTTTCAAGTCGGCTACGATAGCGGGTGCCCAGGATAAAGCTATTAAGCTTTCCGTACAGTGAGAGGTAAGCTTATTAAATACTGAAAATGTATAGATTGAGGGGCTTGTGGCTAAGTAATAACAGACGCACAGGTCGATCGCTTAGGTTAAGCTACGCTTGCCACGATTGGTTCGTGGATGGGTGACCACCTTTACATACCAAGACACCTACGTGCCTCGGAAAGCACGTTAAGTCGTTGATCCCGTCTGTCATTTGTAGATCTTTGACAGTCGTTACGGGTAGTTAGAAGCCCAAAAGTCTGACAACCAGTCTTACCAAGAGATATCGTGTTACCTAGTTACTAGGTTGTGGAGGTCAGATAGGCAGTATGTAAAATACTGGTATTCATCTATATCCGGTTAGACTGGAAGCCGACCCCAACATAGTTAGGAAACGGCTAGGCATATGAAATGTATACATTTATATTTCGTCGTGCGTACCAGCGCAAAAAATCAATCATCACGATATCTATTCACTATAGTTTCCGGCAAATGTAATATAGATCTGCGTCAATAGTTTTTTTTGGATAATGCCGTCATAGTTAATTAGTTTATACAGTAACTTACGTCACGTCTGTGACGGTTCTCGGGTTCTATTTGGATAGGGTTAGGGTACCGTGGAACTGTAAGAAAAACCTTTGGTTTAGGAGCTCCTCCTGGTGGTATTTCCGTTTGACCTGTTATGAATCCGGTTTCATTAAAATTGTGAGGAATTATTTTTTGCTTGAAATACTTAGTTTACTTCAGCAGTGTTGCACAAAATGATCTTCCAGTTAAAATGAAAAATGTTTTTGCCTAAGCAATTCTTGTAGATCAATTATCCCCTCAAAAACATAAATATGAAAAAAAAAATACTAAAAGTACAACCGACTTCCAAATTACGAATTGATAAATAACTTTAATTTCGGATGTCGGTGGCAAAAAACTTAAATTATGATTGATCCAAAGACACCACTCGGTTGTATTTTTGGTAATTTTCTTTTTCTCTTTTTAGTTTGTTGGTTTGTAATTCAACGGTTCCACTTTACCAAAAGGTGCTTTTCGAGAGCTATAGGTGTGCCTGTAATATTGGAAGATTTCCCTCGATTTCTCCAAGATTCCATCATCAGATCATGACTAATGACAATGGGACCAACTTGAAAATATACCCTTTCAAACAAAAAAAGATTTTTTCAAATCGGTTCAGCCGTTTTCGAGTAATCGGGGAACATACATTAAAAAAAACCCGACGAACTGAGAACCACCTTATTTTTTTTTTAATCGGTTAAAAATGGAAGTTCAATATGCGTGGTTGTCGATTTGGCACAGTCGACAAAAGAATGGAGAGCCAAATTTCAACTTTCTAGGAAGCATGTTAGGTTGTTCATGACGGTATCTATCTATGTCAGTCAGTGATAATAATGCCGATTTTTAGACGTTGATGTCTCAATAACCGTTTGTTCTGTATTTATGAAATTTGGGGTTCTAGTTACTCGAAGGGGTTTTAAAAATTTATGTTGAATAGATTTTGTGTCATTAAGGGGTCAAAAGTGGCTAGAAATGCTTCATGTAATATAAACACACGGCTGCTTCGTAGCCAGTTCTTGGCTTGAACTTGGCTTGACACGCTCCCGCGTTTCTGGAGTCAAGATCATTTCATATTTATAATCTCCGTCCGTCATTTGGCTAACACGCATCATTTGACGCTACAACTCACCTTGTATTGCTTGCCCAAATTAATCAAATCAGTCTCTTGCAATCTCAATTTTAGACCAAAAGACAGCAGTGATAGCCTAGTGGTGTGAATGTCGGACTGCCAAGTCATAAGTCTCGAGTTCGAACCCAAGGCACGTAACACTGACTTTTTGGATTCATGTGCGTATTTTATAATCACTTGCTTCAAAAACGGTGAAGGAAAACATCGTGAGGAAACTGGCATGCCTGAGAGATATTTCTTAACGTCATGTGAAGCCAAGTCATGGGCGGCTTTAAAACTCTGACACCAGTTTAGTCACTAACCGCACTCCGGGAGTGCCGATATAACTGAAAACTTGAAAAAAAAATCGGTACCGCGGAAATCAATGCGTTGATGTCTTTTACTCCACGCACCAAGTAATCAACGCGTTGATGTCTTTTTAATGGTCAAAAGCTGGTGTCATCACGGTGTCGCGAAATCAATGGTTTAGTCCCATTTCAAAAATGCCCAACGCACCTAAAAAGTTTTCACTTCGAAAAAAACCTAAGGCGTTGACGCCAGAGCAAATTATCAAGAAAAAATAGACCATGCAAATCAGCGATGACATTTAATCAGCGTCTCTAAGTAGGTAATTACAAATAGGTACCTATCTTATTGATATTCATCTTAAAAACTAGTAGGTACCTATTGCCATCCACGTCTGTTACAACGTGCAGCATCAACGTGCTTCTATGTAACTAGTTATATGTACTTAAGAATAAATATGTAAATATAATGCGCATGAGTAGCAATACGATCATATTTTATAAGCTTACCTACGTGCCTACAATCGCTAAATGCATAATTTTATTAGCATACTTATATGTACTAAATTGTATCTAGAAGTACGTAATAAGAATAATAATTCATCTGGAATTGTGTACCCCTGGTCAAATTAAAATACCTAGCGAAACTCAGTCGAATTTGACCGGCATGTATGTATGTTCATCGGTTTCCTCATAACTTCTAAAATACTCATCATAATTTGACAAATGAGGTATCACTGGAAGCGTCTTGATCGTCCGCTGGTTATAGGCTATGTGACGTCACATTAAATATGGTGCCCTGTAGAGGACATAAAGACATGTTTTTTTTTAATGTTGCCATGTTGGGTGGCAAATGAATTAGCACATTTCAAAAATATATAGTATAATATATTATAATCCCAAACCAATTTAAATAAAATGAAAGTTATAATGTTGTAATCCGGAATCACACGTAATCTGTTCGATTTATTGTACCATAATACGTGTGACTCCGTATTTTTAATTTGTCTGTCTGTGATGTCTTGTTTATACCTTTTTAGATGACTTTTTGTCATAGTTGGATTTTACTTTTACAACTTTTCTTTTCATGTTTAGATATCAATACACATCAAGTCTGCAGAATCTTGCTAGCTAATTTAATTTGACCCTATATAGAGCAAATTATACCTCTTCTCATACAGAGAAGCAACCAGCAATGATCGTCACTTTTGGATTCACTGCACGTTGGCGATAACAGACCATTCAGCCTGGTCAAACTTTCGTCATTGTGATTTTCTTTATGGTATTTGATCTTTACAACTCTCATGTGATAACTTAGAGCAGATTTACTAATAAAACTGAACGCGATCAGCACTTCTAAGCCGCGTTCAAAAGCTGTCAGTGTCGATATTCTACAACAATTTTGACACTGACAGCTCTTGAAAGCGATTTAGAAGTGCTGAACGCGTTCAGGTTTACGTATTGTTGAAATTTGTCCATAGTCTTTAAGAGTAAATCTGAAAAACTCATCTGTATTCCAATGATATACATACATACTACATAAACTCATGACTTCTTCCCCAGAAACTACAGAACGCCACCTGCTAAGATCCTTAAATACTTCTTTTGCTTAATTTACAGTGACGCAAGTTTGTTGCAAGTACTACACACCTAATCTTTCTGAAAATGAAATAAAAATAAGATTAGTTTATACAAGTCTGCATGAAGAACAAAACACAGTCCAAATATTGATATGCGGAACCCGCGTCCAATCACGAATAATAAAAGAACCTCTACCCACATTTTTTGTCCCAACCACCGGCGCCATTTATAATCTATATCAAACACGTTGGAGATCATGTTATAGACCGTGTGTACGTACCCGCACTCCTCAAATAAACGAGTGACGTCACTCCATAGTAACTACTCTCCTAATAGCACATGCTGCTAATTTAGTAAGATCGTGACGTTACGTGGAGGTTCAAATTCGTCCGCGTAAAGGTTATTGCAAACTAGAGCATTGGAACAAGACGGTTGATATTTTGTTTAACTTGATTGGAAAATAGAGCAAGTCCATGGTAGCTGCTAAACGCCTGCATTCTCAGAAGGTAAAATTGGCAGAGGACCAGATACCTGATTTTTTGGCCAAAAAATAGGCCAGTCCTCTGGTCACGTGAAGAGTCGATCAACTGCTTAGCGATGTCTTGAAAAACCAAATGGGCACACGGATCACATGGCCCTAGTGTTTAACCCAAACGGCGCGAACAAATAAGTATATACGAAGAAGTAAAAGTGAAGAAAAGTGTATGAGTGGTTGTGAGTGTGTGTGTGTGTGTGTGTGTGTGTGTGTGTGTGTGTATGTATGTAGTATGTGTGTGTGTGCTCTTATTTTACCATTTCACGCGACTACCTTATATACCATTGAAATTCTCAAGTTTGTACGCCCCGTTTAAAGATTTATAGGTAACTGACATTAATGTCATAATTACAGATTTATAATTTATGTCCCCTGATATGATTGAGGCAGCAGCACGTTTGGTAACAGGCTGCACGTTTTACAGAACGAGGCTGTAAACGAGACCGAAGTTGCGTTCACTCGCAATGAGGACACGACTCGAACACGTTTGAGGAAAATTGTTTTGAAAACATGGGGATTAGTAACGAAGGCAAAAAGTGTTAGTTACAAAGTAAAATGCTGGGTGTGCTTTAGAATTAAGCAACAAGGATTGATTTTTGTGAAATTGTTTTTTTTTTTTCTTTTAATGACTTGGGGGTGTTTTGGCCTGCATTGCATTGAAGGCCGAAGGTGGAAGCGAGCTTCACCCGGAATCCTTAAACACAGAGGAACTGGCTATCTTACCTCTAACTCCCGAAACACAACAATGCTGTTAACATTGTTGTTATGGCGATAGACTTAGATAAGATGGTGGTAGCTAACTAGCCGGACTTGGAACAAGTCCTGCCACCAAACAAACTGAGCAGAAAATTTTGCCCCCACTGAGAATCGAACCCTCACCTCTGGGTCTGAGACAGGTGGTCTAACCAATAGACCACAGAGGCGGTTAAAAAAATCTTGACATTTTGGTTTAAATTGCATGATTTCCTTACTAGTCATAGGAGTTCATTAGAATGAAGATCGGTTCTAAGTCCGCCTGTATTCCATCGTATTAAGTTTCAATAAAAAATCACGGTTGACTGGTTTCATATTACGCAAAACTGACTGGCTATGCCCTTTCTTAGGTAAGTTTCATACATGATATAAGTAGGTACATGAAAGTCCAATTTCGCATCTTTCTGTTCACAAACATACTCTCACTCAAATTTTGACAAAACGATTATCCTTAAGAATTCTCGTAACTAATATGTATTTATCAATATATCTGACTTACCTGCATCCATTCACAAAACTGCGCTCACGCAACAGGATACGCCATCTTTTTTTGACGTCAAACGAACCGCCTAAATCTTATTGTTAACACAGGAAGGAGATGTGACGGTCCAAGAATAAAAGAATAATCATTCAATTGTTACTAAAATAGTATGTGCTAAATATAAACCTAGATTGTTCTTGGATAGGGCTGTGATGAAGAGCGATGTCGTGTGGATGAAAAGTGGTCTTTATCTGGTCGTTGCAGCGTACAAGAGTTATTTATTACCTTCCTGCATCATCTGGTCCTTATCTGGTCAACTATTTAGGAGATGTCTTCCTGGGTTATTAACTTTTATTTTGCTATAACATAATTATATCAAACTAAAATATGGCGTCGAAAAATTCCTCCATATCGCTGTCGACTGCATTGCCTCGTTGTATGGCAATGATAAGCCTCTGGCCAAGGTAAAAGTCATCTCTTGGATCACGGGAAATATCAACCAGTCGTTTGGAGATTGTCTTAAACTTCCTGCATGATCTGAAATTTTTATGGACAGAAGTCCTAGACAAGGTGACATTCTGTCAGCGATGACAATGATGGAACTGTCAAAAATATGGGACTGACACTAGCTACCGAAAAGCTTATGTCAATCCTGTTGAAAGTCTTTGAAAAAAGTCTACGAAATGCTTTAAAAGCGATCGTCACTTGTCTACGTTATCTGGTGTCTGTTTTATCTGCAGACAAATATTACAAACGGCGTTGTAACTTGCCAATGAGAAAAAGGGACCATAAGCTAGCTTTAAAGGTCAGTGAAAGGAGACAAATCTTGTAAGTTACTCTCATCTTATCATCACTGATTAAGCTGTTCTGTAGTTGACACGAGAAAATATAAGTTACAAACATAAATATTGTTTATTATTTTCGGTAAGCAGTCAGCAATCCTTTTCGAATATCCCTGCTTAATCAGATCTACCACCATCCAATAGGTTGGTGTCAGTCAGGATCCGCTTCACCAGTAATAATTATTAGCCGGACGCATTAACAGAGTGGTCGAGGCCAAAGAGAATTATTGTAACTAATTAAAATTCAATTAACGTTATCAACACTACTTCCTTGAACGTATAATTAAACTTTCAAATGCATATAATTTCATCGTGTGCTATTTATAAATTTATACAAGTTATATTTTAACCACGCAATGTACCGTACAAGATCCTGGACCAATCCACCTTCACTCGTGGAAGCTGTGATCCTCTACTAAAAACTGTTAATAAGAAGTGTATTGATAAATACAATATCCTTTAGGCACTAAAACATAGCACCTAAAGCGCAGCACAGCTAAGTACAGCTAAGTGCGGCTGTTAGTACTTAGCTCGTGGCACGGGTCGATCCACAAGGTTAAGCTACGCTTGCCGGGTTGGTCCGTAGATGGGTGACCATTTCTACATACCGAGACTCCTCCGTGCCTCAGAAAGCACGTTAAGCCGTTGGTCCCGGCTGTCATTCGTGGATCTTTGACAGTCGGTTTCCGGTTTCCTCCGGTGCTAACACTTATTAAACCGTAAATACACCTGTGTAATATGCCTGTAACTTCCACCAAAGTAAATTCTGATTGGTAAATGTCTCAATGGAATGCCAGCTGATCCACGCTTGGCAAACCAGTTTATGTTGCAGACGATCTCCTGACAATATTTGAGCAGATATGGATAGCGACTTCCTGTCTGCTAACAAGCAATCACCAAACCGTCTTCCTAACCCGACCTATGGGGTAATTGCGAACACACTTACTATGGCTATGCATAGCATTTTGACAATTCAACAGCAATTCATTGCGCTATCTACGTTGTTAAGCAGACGAACTTTTCATACTATGACGCAATGGTTTAGGAATTTCTTTCAAAATCTTTCAGATTGCGACTGTGTTTCGCAATTGGGATGCTGGTTACCAGGGTTTTCCCGCTGTTGTCCTTCATACGGATCATATGGGGCCCCATTATCACCAGTCCTTGCCCTCGCTGATCTGAACAATCGCAGCGGGAACAAACCCCATTGTTTGAGGAAAAACTTATCAAAAATTGATACACAGCGGTTACGTATTTCCTGTTTCCGATGCTGTTGCTGTGGTGCAGATATCGGTTATGGTAATCGGGCATGGGTATTGTTGGGTATTACGCGAGGTTTCCTTGTTATAAATTGTTTTAATTTTATCCTGCTTAGTGCAACTTAACGCTATAATATGTACCTTACCTGTCTGATAAAATTGATAACGGCGGGTATTTTTAAAAGATCATTGGAACTAGGTGCGTATAATACTCGATCGAAGTGTTCAGGTCTCATTTAGAGTCTCCAAAATTAATTATTAAATTTTAACAAATAATGTTTTTATTAAATCTAATAGATTATATTCTCTTGTACGTCTGCGATTGCTGCTAATTGCTGCTGCGCAGATTCTTAAACAATCCAGACTAAAATAATCGAATCTGTAATGGAAGGAATAAATGCTGGAATTCAACAACGAAACAGTTGGTAATAGCATAAAGATTGATAGACGAAAGATTGAAGGTTGATTAAAACCTCCATGGATTAATAACATCAGAATATGAGAATGATATAAGTTATACCAGTCTTTCTTGTGGGTTAAAGCGTATTCAAAATATGCTTACGGTTTGCTTATTAAAGGTAGGGCAGAGCACACCCTTTAAGGAATTTTAAAACTTATTTTATACTAGCTTCTGCCCACGACTTATTCGCATGGAAGTCGTAAGACACCACAATATACTACAATAACAGCCGCATTTTTATAAAACTTCCCTGTATACTACGTTTGTACTTTTATTCTCAGCAGCCAAAATATACAGAGAGTCAGGAATGGTGACTCGGGAGCAAGAGATGTACAGTTGTCCGTATGAGTAGCAGCTTATCCTGAGGTCGACACCCGCAGCCTTCAGCCCTCGGTGTCCACTCCTGTGACTTGTTGATCGCAAAGCATACGCTCCCAGAGAACTGCACGCGCTTAAACTGGTGATTGTGGGGAATTAGTGGTATACGCGCTATAAATACTGTCTCGCCATCGCCAAAACCGAACAAGAATTTCCGCCTCGATGACGTTTATCTGCAAAGACATGACTTTGAGCCGGGTTCCGTTACACAACTTCGGCGGAGTTAAGTTCCGAAGGAGCATTTAGATAGTGCCATCCACGAAGACGCGCCCAACTCTTCTTCCTAAACACGATTACTGTACTGTAAGCGATTAGCAAGAAGTGTGGGGCGCATCTATATATAACTGTAGTGCATACTTCGGCCGATATTTCTTGATCCTTATCTAATAGATACTATCAAAAGTATGTCATCTAAGTATATCGCCTCCCAAAACAGAACAATAGGCAGGCCATTGACTTGAATGGCAAAACTATTTGTCTCATTGCCTCGTTATGTCTCGTGACTTCAGAATTGTCCTAAATTCGACCTTCAAGATGTTTCTATAGAGCTATGACCCATTTTATTTGTTTTTCTAGCATATTCATTCAGGGACATGTATTGACATGATCTATAAAGGCTCCCGATTTTTATGAAAACTTCATGGAAATTTTTCTACCAGGATCGCGTCGCACCGTAGCTTCGCGCCTGTTTGCGGGACCTTAAGCCTGGATTTGGTTTCTAATGTTTTTGTCTGGTTTATTTGAGATCAATCCAATAAGTTGTCTTATTGATGGTTTTTCTTCTAAAAATAAATATTTTTTCGAAAATAATCAATTTAGGAGTAAATCTTTGGACTTCATGACGGACTCTAGACCTCACACTTTATTTCATAATAAACACAAACGTGGTAAATAGTTTCCTGTTTTCTAAAAAGACTAATGTCATGAATTTCAATAATGATTCAATGACAATAATTTAAATAATTATATATTTAACATAAGTAACATGTATGGAAAACGATAAACATCTAATCAATACAATATTAATTGTCAGATACAATATCGATGTTCCATACAAATTCAACGTTTTGAAAATAGAACATGATCCTTTTATGTCACATGAACAGACATAGCCTACACTACACTATCTTTTGATGTAATGTACAATAGCCGGCCGAAAATATAAAACACTAGCCATGCCCCGAGCCTTCACCCGCCTCCTAAGAGTCGTAGCGTAATGATAAATAGCCTAAACCTTCCACAAGAATTGGGTTATCAAATGCAAGAATAATTTTTCCATTCCGATTGGTAGGTCCAGAAATTAGCGTGTTTAAACAAAAAACTCTTCAGCTTTATTATATTATAAATATATATTATGTCGCAGATGGATTATCGAATCCGCTGTTTAACATAACAACTAGCTGTTTTACAAAACAGCTTCATTATGTAAAACAGCTGAACGACGTTCAAAATAGAAATAGAATCTAACAGAAAGAGACTGTCAATAGGTATGGGTAACAGAAATGACGTATTCGAAGCCGAACTTTTTCTAAAACTGGATGTGCCATGTTTATGACCCAAGTAGTTGTGCCACGACCTTTCAAAAAACAAATACATACAATATTAGGTAAAACATATACGGCGTTGTATGTGATCCGTTTATATAACGACTTGGTAGTAAAATAAAATAACAATAAAACAAGCATAATATTTGAAACCGTTTCTACATTTTGCAACGCAATTTAATGACTTGGTAACAGAAAAACGTGAAATTAATCAGCTGCATAGATGAACGATAGAAGTTAGTATTTGAGATCGAGGCAAACGTGGATTACTTGGCTCTCAATATGGTAGCTACTGGTCTTTATGTAAAATCCAATAGATATATCCTACTATAAGCATCAAGCTATATTTATGCAGCTCTAGGAAATAATGACTTAGGTACTGTGAGTAGCTAAATATTTCCAAAAACCTAGTTGTTGTTTTTTGGATTTTGAATACTGATAAATTACTTGAAATGATGATGTGGATATATTTAGTAACCTTTTCCGCTTAGCTATTTCTAAAGAGTCTTGAAAAGACCCTGGAAGAAATCGACACGTGTTTCACCTCTCAACGAGGCATCCTCAGGATGACGATTAGCTTGTCGTGAACTCGTACACGGCGTGTTGCCACACCAAGCGCTCGGTGCTTGGTGTGGCGTTAAATTACTTGAAGTAACAGATGAATTGGTTAAGGACTTGCTTGGGGGAAAGATTCAGGTAGGTTTGACTCATGTTTGACCCACTTCCTCTTACAGAAGAGGAGACTGTGCCCCGTTATTAATGTGTCCAAACCCTTTGAGGTGAAAAGATAATAATCATTGTGGTGTGGTGCTAATCATTGGCTAATCAAGACGTGTTTGTTACAATTGATTTAAGAGTAAAGAAAAATTAAAAACTAGCAATATTATATTCAAAAAAAAAAAAAAAAACCAAAATGATCATTGGCTTAGGTCGCTGACTGTACCTAAGTAATCACCTAAGATGAAAAAAATCGGCGGATTTATTATGCACATTCTTTCCGAAAAAAAAAAACAAAATTCTGACGCAATGTTTTCATCTTTATTTGATACATTTTCAAATTCATGTATCTAGAGCTTTACGGGAGTGTTTTCATGAATTATTACTTAAGTGTCCGTTATTCACACCCGCTAACTAGGGTACAGACCCGTTTTTTATTAGCATTAACATTAACGGTGACTAAATGACTGAATAATAACCGAAAATATTTGCTGAAAACGTTTAGGAATAACCCTATGTTCTATTTTTGGAGTGACATTGAAAAACCTGACAGTTTACAGTTTGTGATAAGATACATTTTTAAATTACATATTGTAATGCAAATGTAAGTTATTCGATTTCGTCCTCATCCGCTGCGTTTTACTAAATAAATACTATCAAGTAGTGGACTTAACGTCTGTGACCTTTATGTATAAGGTTATTTAGAATGGCTGTGGAACGCTGCATCTCAGAAGAACGAGCCAAATATCCTGTAGATTTAGTTAAAGTCTGTTGAAAATTAATTTAAGTGTTTCTCAGAATCATAAGCAGTATTTTCAGCAAAATATCATTTTTAGGGTTTTGGTTTTGACAATCGTGCCAATCAAAACCCTCTGTCCGTCCGTCTGTCTGTCAGCGGGCTATATCTCATGAAGCGTAATAGGTAGACAGTTGAAATTTTCACAGATTGTGTATTTCTACTACCGCTTATAACAACAAAAAAAAAAAATTAAAGGTCCCCATTCAAGAAATGACGTTTTTTTGCTTGATTTTAATACCGTACGCAACCCTCCGAGTACGAGTCCGACTCGCACTTGGCCGTTTTTTTTTATCAGTCTTCCGTTGATATTTTCTCAAATAAACCTAGTAATTCAGCATCTGGCAGCCCTACCCAGCTATCAGGGTCTATCCACATCCTGCTTCTATTCCAGCGTGACTTTGACCCACCGGTCTCGAGGTCTGAGGGTGTGTCACGCTGACTTATGACGAGAGGATATAACCCAGGATGTTGGGACACTTAAGACGTAGAAGATATATTTTTAGATTAAATGTTTATGTGTGAAGAGGTTTGTATTTGTAAGACGCAAAAGCATTTCCAAAGTCAAAGTGGTATAAAAATAACTTGTTTTTACTTTTGAATTTATAGTTTTTTTTCTTTTATTTTACTTCAATCGAATAAAAGCTGGTTTGCGAATTTCGTGACACGACTGACTGCTGGTGGTGCGTCGTACCGAGCGTTCGTTTCATTTTCACAGTTCACCCACCCACGTTCATTGCGTTATTTACGTTGTTAAGCAGACGAATTTTTCAAACCTATGAAGTAATAGATTAGCAATATCCTTCAAAAATAAAGAAATAGCGCCCTAGTTGCGTAAACTAGGGTGCTATTTCTTTACTTTTTAGTAAGTAAAATTACCTATGTAGGTACCATTGTGTTCATCTCAAACATAGTTACGGTTAATAAAAAAAATAAAAAACCTTAAACAAAATTACTATCTAAGTACCTTCCTAATTACCGAACAAAAACCTAAGACTAATTTGAGACCACGGATTACCGCTATTAATATTCTTTCAAACAAAACTGTCGACTTAAACATTTAATCCGACCTCTGAATGTCATTTTATAATGTCGACAGATGACATTCAACTGGTGTCACCATTCTATTGTTTTAAATTCTATTCATTTAATTAATATAGGTACTTGTATAGTAACTAAATAACTTATTCTGAGGTTGAATTACCTCATATTGTGTGGGAATGAGAATCTTGGTTTTTCCAGAACAAAAAGTGTAATTACTCAAAATAGGTAGGTAGCTACATTATTAAAGTGTCTAAAAAGAGTCAATGTAAAATACATAAGTTAGAAAAAGCAAAAATAATAAAATAACCTAGGATCATAACTTCGTGTCGTTTTATAGTTTCTGCCACCTTGGGAAATATGTCAAGTGACATAATGTATGTTGTTAGAAAATCGATACTAATTATTATAAAGAGGTAATATTTGTGAGTTTGTATGTAGGGGGAAACCTTCAGAACGACTGATCAGATTCCGAAAATTCTTTCACTAATGTGTAGTGTTGCCGAGTGTCATAGGATATATTTTTTTCATGTTAAAACCTCAGACTTTCACACACACACACCATGACATGCCAAAACTACACCTCCGCTCTGATTTACAATCAAACTACACCTCACTAAGTGCACACATGTTTACGAAACCGGCTTCACGTCACTGTTGACAGCGTTATGTCATGGTTTTTTATTTGGTCTGACGTTAATACAAGAAATTTCACTCTGTCGAAGTCGCGAACAGAATCAAATATTTTCTCGAGATTTATGTTTTTTTTTTTTTTTCGGAAAGCATTTTCCTTATGTCATTACATGTGTAATAAAAAGCACAAAGGGGTTAATTGGTGTTTATTTATTTATTTAACCATTTATGCACACACATATAAACAGACAAGAAGAAAGGAATAGAAAAATACGTACGGAGGCAATGCTTATTTCTAAAGAAATCTTTTCCAGCATACCTGCGACAGGAAAGTAAATAAAATGTGATGTAGACAAAGAAGAAAAAAAAAATACAATTTACTATTGCAATATAAACATACAATATAAGAATATACTTACATACATACTTCTAAAATAAGTATCACTACAATATATATAATTATGGATAGTACGGCTATTTAGAGCGCGCGGTGAGCATTTCGCATATTTTATCAAGCACATAATTGCCGACAAAATGCTTGAAATTCTTGTAAAAGAAAATGTCAACAACACAACGCCATTTTTTTTTTCGAATAAACGAAAAGAAACAAATAATAATAATAACAATCTGTGCGAGGCCAAAAAGGCTCCTATCTCAGCATATGCTGCGATATTAAAAAAAAAAAAATACTGCAGCGCTGGAATTCTGATAGGGCCCGATAGTAATTGACCCACATTATCAGGAATCTCTGGAAATTATACTTATATTTGGTATATGAGGTTTCTTAGAACACTAAGTACGCGTAACATGACCACCGTAGAAACAGATTTTGTCGACGGAAGAATAGACAAAATAATAGACTGTGATTTTTTTATCTGTCATTTTGTCTCTTCACAGTCATATTCAGACAAAACCCGTCTGTCTACGGTGGTCATGTGTGTTGGTAGCATAGTAAAAGAAATATTTATAAACATAACATAACATAACATCACGCCTGTATTCCCCGAAGGGTTAGGCAGAGGTGTACCTATAGTACACCCACATTTCGCCAGTTATGTTTATGTCCCATGTAATAGGGGGCGAGCCTATTGCCATCAACCGGGCCAAATCCAGACTCCGGGCTGGTACTGAGAAATTCCAGATGGGAAAACCAAAAAATATTCATAACCAAAGAAATATTTATGGTCAAATTAAATTAGAAATTCGACGTATGAGTTACAAAATGCTGTTTTTGTTATATCGTGAAAATCGTGCGTGCACATAACGTTTGTAGAGTTTATCTAGATTTCTTAATATAACCGTAATCTGTTGTGCATCCTCTTGATGCAATCCTAAGTTGTAAGTTACGATTGACAATCGAATGTCAAGAAATGATTTACCTGCAAATCAAACGCTTTGTGCACAATAGAACAATACATCAAACAAAAGAATTAAGTAGTACATGAAGTAATAATAATTTTGAATGATTGATTGAGTAGCTTTGTTCCTTTACATAACTGTAAAGGCAAATCTTTTGTTCAACATCTGCCTAGCCTTTTTCCAACTATGTTGGCGTCGGCTTCCAACCAAATTTGGATGCAGCTGAATACCAGTATTTTACATGGAGCGACTGCCTATCTGGCCTCCACAACCCACGAGTTACTGGGTAATACGATACCACTTGGTAAGATTGGTTGTCAGACTTTTGAACTTCTGACTACCTGTAACGACAGCCGAAGATCTACGAATAACAGCCGGGAGCAACGCTTTCCAAGGCACGATCGCGTAGCTTTACATAACTGTAAAAGCAATTCTTCCTTTATTTGTTATTTACTCTATAACAACAGACGACCATCTTGTTTGATAGTTAACACGTTTTTTTTTTTTACCTTCCTTCCTTTGTGCGGGGTTATCAAGCCAGACCTATTGTGTAGCAGCAGCTGCCCAAATAATGGGTGACGTATATCGGTAGTCAGATGTTTTCATAACATATCACCTTTAATCCTCCAAGAGGTGAGTAGAAGTGTACCTATAGTAGAATAAAATTTTGGCCACCTATATTGTAAATCACGTGTTGTGGGGAACCTTTTGACATTAACGGGTTGGTACCAGACTCCGGGCTGATACAGAGAATTTAGAAAACAGAATTCCAATAACTCTTCCGAGCTTGTACCCGTCCCAGTCGTCCCTATCTCATGGGACTTTTAACATAACCGGCGAAATGTGGGTGTACCATACAACATGTAAAAAAATCCTGTCCGTTCCGAGAGGGTGTTGTTAAGTATCGTACTGAGAGTCTATTTATGTGGTAATTTTCAGGAAATGGAGAAAAAAATCGCCACATTTTTTTTCAATGTGGAATTTTACATGGTACGCGGGTGGGCGTCATTAAACCGTTATCTACAAGTACTTGTGACCCCTGCTGAAAATGTTCTATTTTTTTTATGGATTTGGGGTAGTTTTGGTACAAAAAATGTGAATTTTAAATAGCAGTAACTTTTTTATTATCAATAATAATAAAAAAATTAAAACTTTTAGGTAATGATATGATACTTCACCTATGTGCCCATTTCGGATCGGACAGGGTTTTTTTTACATATTGTAGTTACACCTCTGCTAACCCTTCGAGGATTATAGCCGTGATGAATAAGGGCAGGAAGATGATGAATCCGAATAATACTTCGTCCGACTCAAATATTAACATATATCTTTTGTATAGATTCTTTTCTATTTTGTGAATGTGGGAACACTGTAGGCTTAGTGGACTGTAGATTTGTTGACCATTTTCTATTTTCTTAAGTACCTGGTACTTATTGAAATACCTACTCTGTCCTCCCATACCTAGTCATACTGTTATTTGAAAGAATTGTAAAAGCCAATTATTTTTAATAGAGTAACCGTTGAGTTTCTCGCCGGCTCTTCTCCATAGGAAACGACCAATTGGAACCGTGCACCTAGCTTCTGACGTTTCATAAGTGCCCATGTAGGTCTATGTGAAATAAAAATATTTTGAATTTGAATTTGAGATAGGCAGTCGCTCGATGTAAAATACAGCTGTATCCAGTTAGACTGGAAGCCGACCCCAACTTAGTCGGGAAAAGGCTAGGCAGATTGATTGATGTCTAATTCAGGTACAAATTAATGTGCAGCAGAAATCGCGCTTGCTTGAACTAGACCAACGAGGATCAACGAGACATATTGTGTATTAACGTGTGACTAAGCAGAGATTATGGTCGTATTGTACTAGTCTAGACGTCTAGACATAGGGTTTTTTTAATTAGATTCAAGCTGTGATTTTTAATTAAAATGTTAGCTTGGTATGTATGTAGTAAAAAGGTCAGATAAAAATAACTAAAGTTGTCTGTTGCAATAATAATTATTTCCTGTTTAATCATATTAAGGAATTAAGATAAAACAATACAAATTGTTACTTCTCAATGTATTGAAAAAAAAAATTAAAAGAGTTGCATAAATATGAATATTGTCTATTTTTATTTCTTTTCTGACTAAAGAAACTGGAAGTGTGATTTTTTTAAATCTGGCTCGGGTCGGGCAGTCGATGCAGCGTACCATCGATATAGTGTACTATCGATACAACGTATTATCGATATGGTATACTGTCGATACAGCGTACTATCAATTTGGTGTACTGTCGATGTAGCGAACTATCGATTTGGGGTACTATCGATATATTTATTAAGCCGTCGATGAAACGTTTTCGATACATCAACCGTCGATGTAGTGACTGTCGATATTATGAACCAGACCCGTGCTTGACCGACATCGAACATTTTAAAACTTGAAAAATTTTTTAGATTTATAATTACAATTTCTGAGAAACTTCAGGCCAAGGCTCCGAGATGAGCTGAATGTTTTGACAGAAAATTGGCAGCATTTCCTGAACAAACTTCAATTTACCGCTGACTAACAATAACATACTACTTAAAGTTATATTAATAAGGGCGATTATTGCACTCTAATTGGTTTTGAAATGTATTTTTGAGTTCAGCTTTGCACTTCGAAAGGCGCCTCGTGACTGTCTGAAATTATTTTGTTGACGGAGTGGCCATTTTAACTTAGTTGGTGGCAAAATAAGGAACTAAAGTGTAAAATGTACTGATTTTTACATATTGCCGTTACAACTAGCGCCACCCTGAAGTGTCGAGATATTTTGGTCACGGGATAAATATTTTTGCAATGATTCGTATTTTGTTTACTGTTTATAAGTGACAGTTGATTAAAAATATCTGTTACATTTTTTGGTATCATGGAATTTTATTTCTAAATATACAGTGTAGGTACCTTACTTTTAGACTGTTGTTTTTTAATTGACGACTTTAAATTTCATACTATTTTTGATCGAAGTTTGGCAATGATATAAGAACCAGAACCAAATGTGTTTAAAATTTGCAATGCTAACTAGTAATTTTTGGGCCTAGTTTTAATTTGCTTACCTACTTAAATTGTGAAACCTTGAAGGGGTAGTCCAATGTATAACCAACAGTTTGCCGATGACCGTATTACGTTCAATTTCGTACCAGTTTCGACTCTCTTACATAGGTACACGCTACTTACACATAACTGGCGAAATGTGGGTGTACTATTGGTACACGTCTGCCTAACCCTTCGGGGAATAGAGGCGTGATGTTATGTTATAATTATATATGGGCAACGATTATGTAATAACAGCTTTTTATAAAACACAATCTTACAATGTAGAAACAGTATTGAACGATTAATGAAAATTACTGTTTATAATCCTAACTATTAATCCTATCCTATATCCTATACTATTAAATGAGCAATATTGCATATATATATATTTGCAATCACGATCTCGAAAACAGCTCTAACGATTTTGATGAAAGTTGCAATATAGTTCACGGGGGCGAAAAATCGATCTAGCTAGGTCTCATATCTGGGTAAAATCGACTTCTCCGTATTTTCACCCGAGCAGATCTCGATCGCCCAAAGTTTAGAACAAGATGGCTACCTTAGAATAATGACATGGCAGCATGGAACATAGATAATACACTATAAATACGGGAGCACGGAATTAGTAAGTACCTACTATCATGACAGCATGGAATTAGTATATACTATACATGGAATTAGTATGAACTTTCCTATACTATTAAATGAGAATTCTCATTTAATAGTTTAGGAAAGTTCATACTAATTTCACTAGAGCAGAGCTTGGTCGCCCAGGTACTAACTCCTAAATTGCATTGTTTCGAACAATAACAACAACAATGGACAATATTTAAAACATCCACTGTTTTGGCGCTATTGTTTGATTTGTAGGATAATGTCCATTAGGTACAATACAAAACCAAGTTATTCTTGGGAAAAGCCGCACAGCTATTTGACCTATTCGAATTGTTTAGCTATAAATAGGCCCCAATCTGCGATGGGGCCTATTCATAGCCAAAGAATATAATACAATACAATTATAACATTAAATGGCAAAAATAAATGAGTTCCAAAAAAATCGCAAGAAGTAGGCAGCTTGCCTACCTTCTGTGATCAACAATAGAACCTACTGCTATCACTAATTAGGATTAATTTTAAGCATGGTGATTATGTCATGTAGCACTGGGTACCCACGGTCATGAGAGGACTCTTCAGCAAAAGGATAAGCTAGATACAAAATGCATTTAGGCATCGAAGTTTACCTCCACATCAAAAACCGGCAACTTTTAAGTAACTTTAAAAATTTTAGTTGATTTACAATACTTATACCTTCCTGCCCATCCCTTTGGAAAATACTGGCGTGATGTTATGTTATTTAATACAGTCATTGATAGTATCCGTTTCATTAAAAAAAAAAACACGTTTGACAAGGTTTCATCACGTGCACGAGACTTCAGGAAAACCGTAATGAAAAGTAATCGCGTGACTTTAACAAACAAAGGAATAACTTCTGAAAGAAATCTCGGGGTTTTTCGCCTTTTTTCCTACAAACGATGGTTTTTATTTCGATTATATATGAATGATTTTTATGTCATTACAATACATTAAAAGAAAGGTTTTTTAAACTGACGTCAATTGTTTATCAAAGGCACACGAATCATGAAAATCTACGACGATTAACACAATAATTAACCGAGTTAATCTTTAGATTGTAACTGATACTAAAGTTATCTTGGTGCGGAACGTTTTTGCGTGGTAATTTTTTGCAACTGGAGCATTTAATTGGCTCTAAGTAAACGTTGGGATGTCCCGAGACGGTTATTGACTAAATGCGTTTTTGAGATAAGGTATTCTGCAGCGCGAAAACTATTTATTTCAGTAATATAGATTTGACAAAAGGTCCATGTCTGAAGGTGAGCAATAAATTTCATGCGTCATTTATCCATTGATGAATGATCAGTCGGTACTAACTACTACCAAGTACCAAGGCCCACTGTGTTTCAGACATAAAAAGGAAAAACTTGAATTATGACAACCGCCCTCATCCACATAAAAAGGTTGAGTTGCTGAGTTTAGATTAAGTTCCACTGCTTATCGGATTGGTCTGGAAACTGATCCTATCATACTTCAGGAATCAGGAGGCACTATTTATAGACGGCGAAATGGTAACAAAGACTCGACTTCAACTCGCAACTTCAACAGTCTTCATAGTTCTTTTTTTTTGGTAACGGGGTGTAAATCCTCTTGGATGTCCTCCGTCCTGGGGCTGACAGAGGGTTCTGTCAGACTTCTGCTAACCAAAACCACCCCGTGTTATCGCATACTTGCACCGGGGGCTACGAGGGAACTTAAGCACTCTTCAACGCAGCCCTCAACTGGTGCCAGCCGGCCGCTCCGGGCTCCATCTGGTTAAGCGGGAGGAGTGAGGTGTTTGGCTCCCCCCTCAACGTCTTAGAACATTACACGCCGCCACCTCGGATCTTCCCCGGTGACGTCCCCGAGTCCACCGTCCCTGGACCCATTTAGGGGACCGGAAGAGGGCATAATCTACTCTCTGCCGACGCCCTGTGCACCTGCTGCGGCAGGAAGAGCACTAGATATCTCCCTCTCCCTTTCCGCTGTCTCCTTCTGTGACATGACATTTTTGCAGAAGGAGATCACCGCGTCCCACGACGCTGCGCCGCTGACCAGACTATCTTAACTCAAGCTAAGTATAGCCGTATAGACTGCCTTAAAAAGCAAAACAATCACAATCCACCGACACATGTACCGTCCATCACGTGAATACTTAACTATCGCCATGACGCATCCAACGTGGGACTAATCTAATCGAATAAAAACGGCTATTGTGCAACATCATGATGTAACTGTTAGCTGAAGGTTGTTAGTATAGAAACTTGGAATTTATACTGCTTGTTTGTTGAAGTATTTCCCAGATTCATCATTGATGTAAATCTTCTGTTTTATGAATATCCCATATACATCAATGTTTTAGCCCAGAATTTAGTCTATAGCGTCACATACTGAGTCATAGACACAGAGACACTGGTATCATTATCATCAAGCTCTTGAAAAAGACATGTTGCGAAGACCTCAAATAAATAAGGATAAGGAAACCATTTTTTTATTTGAGGTCTGCGCAACATATTAGTCTTCCATACTTATCTATAAGCCGACGTTCGCACGGACGTAATAAAATCACGGCGGGATTTTATCGCGCACTGGATTTTTAACTCTCGGTGTTGAGCCGAGAGTTGAAAATCCAGTGCACAACAAAAAAATCGCCGAGATTTTATTACGTCCGTGTGAACGTCGGCTTAGTCGTCATCTCAGTAGTCACCCCTTTTCTAGCCCTATCTTTCACACAGTCCATCCATCGTTTCTTTAGTCTTTCCCTACTCTTATATCCATCCACATTCACACAGAGACACTGGTAGAGCCACAAACAGCCCTCTACAAGTGGCAATATTTAAACATATGTCTGACTCACCCTGGACAGTCTACCCCTGGATAGTCTGCCACGTCACCACTTTAATACTTGCCTAATATTTATACCATGACTGCATGAACCATTCCCAGTTTCCCATAGGGCTAGTGTCGATATGAGATAAGATGATGAGTAGAAATAAAAATCTTCAGACCGTGGTCTTTTGGTATGTTACTAAATTGACTAAGCCCGGAAAATTGTTAAGTTACCTTAATTGTCAGTTGCCTGCTGAAGGCCTTCTGGCAACCTACGTAATACCAGACGGTCTTTTGTGACGTAGTTACGAGCAAGAACTCTGGAGAACGTTTATATGTTTTATTGTCTGCTCAGGAACGAGTTTGAAAGAGTTGATGATAAACATTTGGCTAGATTGGATTTGCAGGGAATTTTGAGATAGAATAAAGGGTCTAGGCTTTTAGGGTTAAAGAATGTTCAAAGGATACATTATTTATCTGTTAATTACTGGTTCTGTAATGTGGAGTTGTCAAGGAAAGAGCAGTTATAAATTGTAGTTACCGAGTAACAAAAACCCTTGGCTTGTTTATAGTTTTGTGCAAAATACCTAAAAAATACCTACCGCAAAATACAAAGCGCGATAATAACTAACTATGTTTTGTAGTTTCCACAATATGTGCTAAAAACTCAACAATTTTAAACATTATTGTGGTCGCTGTTTCTTATCACGCTGTTGGAAATCCCTGCGTAATACGAAACGGTGACGTTGTTTATAAATATCAACTGTTATCAGAATACCTACTTTGATAACTTATTAAACTTTTGCTGATTAAAATTATTATTTCTATGATTACTTCGGAATGAATGAAAAACATTGTATCATTCCAGTTATGTTGTTTCTAGCTGTAAGAATTTGCTGTGGGTCTGTTCGATTTGATTGATTGCAAGTATAAGGCAATTTAATCACTACAGTGAGTGTGTTCTCGGCTTTATTAGTTTCGTGCCCTCTGTATAAACGCAGCATTGATGGCAAGGCTTGTCTTAGAACAAGGTTTCTTAGTAAGGATAATCACTTTAATCAGTGTTGGTAGAGGTGGCAGCCTATCAAAGTTTCTTGTGACATCCACGTGACAAAAGGGTCATCAATACAACTTACCAATACAGTGATGTATTTTACTAAGCAGTGATAAATGAGCTAATGATTTATCTTAAGTAGTACATTATAGATGTATCTTCCAAGACAATTAAGTATTTGTCTTCTTTTCGTGCGGTTAGTGAATAACCTAGAGTTTTAAAGCCGCCTATGGGCCTCCGACTTGACTTCACATGCCGTCGAGAAATATGTCACAGGCAGAGTGTTTCCGCGCGACGTTTTCCGGGTTTTCCTTCACCGTTTTTGAAGCAAGTGATAATCTTTAATATTTCTCGGGACCCTAGGGTCGCAGAGGCCCCTTAGACAATTTTAAATTGAATGTGGCACGATTTTAAAGCAAGTGATAATTATTATTATAATATTATTATTAATTATTTATTCATAGAGTAGTCACAGGCACAAGGAGTATTTCAAGGATCGTAGCGGTTCTGTAGTTTCTGCCTACCCCCATTGGAAGAAGGCGTGAGTTTATTTATGTATGTGTAGTAATTAATACTAATCTTATTTACTGGACTGTCATCTTTTTTAAAACCAATGAGATAAGATGGCGGCCACTTTTTGGCGGGACTTACATACCTATTGCAAGCTTCAAAATTAGATATAACTTTAGACAGCTGCAAAATGTTGCACAAGGATATAAATCAAGGGTTTCCCGAAATTCCGACTCAAAAAGTGGTTTTGACACCCACTGAAAACAATATGGCCGACAAACATTTTGGAGGGAAACCGTCATTTGCAACAAAACTCATAATTACGTTAGATATCTGTAAAAATTGATTATTCAAGCGTTATGTATAGTTTGTAAAAGTGTCGTTAAAACGTATTAGTCAATCAGAAACGTAATGTTACTATACACGAGGCACGAGATGTGAATCTAACCGTGAATGGCTACACGTGGGAGATTTATTGGAAAACTAGTACGTACAACTAAGGTAGGGCGAATCGTTGATTATAACAACGGTGAATAAGTTGTTTAATTCTCCTACACGTGGTATAAGAGAAAGCATGTTTACAAAAGGGAGATTGTTTTGATTTCAGAGCCATAACTAAAGTAAATCGAAGAAAGGACAAAGGAATAAAATCAAAAGATCTTCTAACTTAACTGACAGCTGTGCTGCTGGAGAGTTAGTTGCGCCACATTTTCTTCCCAGTTAAAGCAATGGTGAAGGGCGAGCGTTTTGGGAGACTTTCTTATGTAATTTTGACGTTCAAAAAGTGGTGATTCCCAGCTTAGTCTGAATAAATCTAATCAAACAGGTTGCTAATTTAATTGTTAAATTTATAATTTTGTATTATATGACATTGATTTTACATTCTGTAATTACTTCCTCACACACTGACTTATTAATTTTAAAAACATTAGGAAAATCGTCTACTTTTACAATGTTTGTAAATATGTGAGCACCATGTATCTATCATATAATTAAATTATCTGTCGTTGCTTCATTTTTAATTCTTTTTACCTATTGTGGTATAGTAATTTTATTCTAGGTGCATCGTCTTCACATATAATTATTTAACTAATGTACGTACTAATACAAACTATTGTAAAACATTTTAAAAGAGTAACGGTGGAGTTTCTTGCCCATTCTTCTCCATACGAAAACTACCTTTTGGAAGGGGCGACTAGAATCAATTATATTATTCTGTAAATTTTGACGTTCAAAAGTGCCATACATGGGCCTATTTGAAATAAATGTTTTGACTTTGACTTTGAAATAACTTTTGATTTTGAAAAGGACTATGAAGACCAGTTAGAATTTTTTTAAGTAATCGTAGCATTTGCATTTTCCAATTCAACTCTAAATAGAACAACATTCTGCATTTAGCATTCTGACAGTTGGCAAAAATTGCAATTGTTCTTTCGTCGTTTGAAAATTGACAATAAAAAATTCATTATTTATTTATTGATTGACACTGTTTTATTGAGGATTTTGTCACACCAAGGGGTATCGTGTAACACAGGTTGTAGACTGACCTCCACAACCTGTGTTACCATAGGTAGTCGCTCAATGTAAAATACTGGTATTCAGCTTAATCCGGTTAGAATGGAAGCCGACCCCAATATAGTTGGGAAAAGGCTAGATGTACCATCGGGATAACGCATATCTAACCACATTGAAAACAAAATCCCGTACACACAACCCTTTCTTTTCGTAGGTAACCGTTAAGAATAGTCTTTACAGTGTACAGATATGCGTTTCTTAATAGTACTTAATTAGAGGCCCCACAGTAGCGGTCCTTATGGTGGTCTATGACCATCAGTCTACATTTTGACATCTAGAATTTTAGACAGATTCCGATCTCTAAACCAAACACATTGCGTCGTGACATCAGTGTATCAATTCAATTCACACCTCTCCATTTACAGTTCTATATATACACATCACCACACGAATTTTAATCGAGATTTCGGTGCTAGAATCGACCGGTTTCTAGTCCTTGACAATAACTAGAGGTCACTTAGTTCACGTCCCAAATCTTCATGATCAACATGATTGACATACCTACTTACCTTGTAGTAGGTATGTTTCCTTCCTGCTTAGCTATTCCGCTGTCGTTATCATCATCAACTTTCTGTTGCCCTTATCCCAAATCAATTGGGGTTGGAGTAACATGTCTTTTTCTACCATACTTCTCTCTCTCAGTAGTCACGGTCACGGTATTGGCAGCCATTACTTTGTTTTTTTTTTTAATAAGTTTTCTAGGTATATCTTAGCAACAAAACAATCTTCTTATTTTTACTTATTATTCTACTATTCGTGTATCCAACACCAACTTCTCCAAAAATATTTAGTTTTTTTCCCCAATAGATAATCCTCATTCCATTCAGTGAAAACCAACCGACTTTTGCACAAAAGTATTTCCGTTCACTGGACCCTCAACTGAGATTAATAGCTTCTCTATTCATCGAGATAGGAAAGAACCAGATAAAGTTAGTATAGTTTGGCAAAACTTCTTCTTTACGTTTCGACGTTAGGTATCTACATCTGCATTATAGGTACTTACTGTTTGGGACAATGGAGCTCAGTAGGAGGCCACGTTTATATCGGTGTCAGAGGTATAGTTCAGATCGTCAAGGGTGTAGGTGAGCGGACATTTGGGACACTCCAGCAAATTTGATTTAGCCTACTTGAAGGATTTAATAATATCTTGATTTAAAAGACTGTCCTTGAAGTCACCTGCCCGTTCTTCTCCATACAGATCTACGTTTTGGAATGGGGAATCTTTGACTACTCAAAAGTGCCTATAAATGGTTTAATTAAAATAAATGCACTGGGTTTTTTTAGTTGGGTCGAGTAGGCGATTCTGTTACATACTTATTTGGTACTAAGAAGGAAATACAATACCAAACCATTTGTATTGGCTCGAGGAATCCAATAAAATCGAACTTAAAGAAAAAGTAAATTTTTGTGCAAATGACGAAGTATGCCGAATGACCTTTGAATTCTTGTTTTGATAGAATCGTTCGTGATTTAATTTAAAATCACACCTTTCAACCTCAAAGATTACTAAAGCCCATGACTCATAGTACAGTCAGCAAAACAAACGGAGTGTTATTAATAATTATGACACGTGCGACGAAACTGCGCGCACGCTGCTTGGGTGTCGAATCGCACATAATCACAAGAACTTGTCGCTGACGCATAATATTTTGTAATAGTTTAAACTACTACGTATACATTATGTCTACTAGTGATTATAAAATTGATTTAGCCGATAAAGTAATTTTTATTGGGATGATTTGAGTCTCTTGTCGAGTATTTTTCTTAACAGTTAAAGCAGAAGTTTCAGAAGGTCTTTGGCCATCTGGTTTTCGGTTTTGAATTATGAAATAATATACCACACCATTTTTAATCCCGGGAAACCAAAAAATTATAACTTAAATTTCTTACAACTTCTCTTTTCTTCATAATCGGATCCAATAAAAAAATTCGAAACCTAGAACTACAAAATCTCTTCCAAAACATTTTATTTTTTGTCCATATTTAGCCGTGAACCCTATGAAATGACCATGGCAACAAACAATGTCGAGCAGTCATTTATAAACATCGACTCACTGCCGTAACCTGATTCGGGCGCCAGACAGCGACGGCGCGGCTGCACGCTGTCAAGTATCGGATTATGTCATTTTATGCACTTGTGGTGCTGACCTTATTGTACTACAGGTGAAATGTAATGATGTAAGGTAAAAACTGTAACATGAGTATTTAAATCAGTTTAACACCATGACAGTTTTTTACAAGCTAGCTAGTGTTGAAATATCCTATTTAGGAGATTTTCCGAAATAAACTTAGAGGCTAAGGTCTGTTTTTTTTTTAAGAAACTCTCAAAAAATTTAGCTTATTTAGACTTTTTGGAAGAAATAAAATAATTGATTACTCAGAAAATTTAATCTTGTAATCTTCACGCAACTATTTACGAATCCATTTTTGACAAAATCAGGACATAGGTACTATGACATTATTAAGTATGTACTATTTATTATGCATTTACTATGATAGATACACCCTAATTCAAAGGATTAGGGTGTATCGTTACGTGTTACGGTTATTCGACTCTCATGCAGTTCTTTTGTCGATACACATGTCAACTGCATCATGCTGCCGGTGATAGGCTGCACTTACATCATACGTCGTCGTTGATTTTATGACATCGTTAATTTTCTAGTGTTCAAAAACAAGGCTAGTAGTAAAAACCAGCTGATTTGGAGTTCTAAATAAGAAAATCTGGGTCAAATAACAATGTAGACCGTTGTCACAGTGCGCCACTATGCGCGGAGCTCAGAATAATCAAATCTCAAATTGAAAATTCCAAGTATTTTATTTTACATAACCTACATGGGTACTTGTGAAAAATCAGAAGAAAGAAAAGAAAGAAAGAAAGAAAGAAAAAGTATTTATTGGGACTCGCACAGGACATTACAAATTAAACTAAAACACACTCATTAAAACATTACTTATAAAAAATTAAAAAAACAAATTAAAAAAAAAAATAACAGAAAGTCCTGTACGAGGCCAAAAGGCTCCTATCTCAGCATATGTTGCGACATTTGAAGCTAGGTACTCGGTTTCAATTGGTCATTTCCGTTTCCTATGAAGAAGAGGCAAGAAACTCCACGGTTACTTTTTTCAAGCTTGATCATGATCACGCATCGTCTGGACGATCAGTTTTAGAAATTAACACTTAAAAGTAACTGTACAAAAGTCACAGGTACTTTTATTGTGTCATATTCTTTATGGATGCTCTAGATCCTGAAGCAAAATGAGGACTTGTCCTCTCCACGATATGCTTTCTTGCACCATGCAGGTATATATGCCGAGGACTCTGGCAGATTGTGCCGGCGTCCGGAGACCCGAAAAGAAATTTCAACTGCCCGTGATCCTACTGCAACTACCTATTCTATGACTGCAGTGTCAAATTACGTCTACTTCGCACGCACATGTTGCGCTGACGTTGTTGTGTTGCGTTTGCGCATGCTACCTAGTTAAGTAATCTGTTATCTTTTAATTGAAATCCTTGCAGTTTTGATTAATTTAAATGCGGGACACTAAACTTGCACGTGTGACGCTACTAGGCGTACCCTCATTTCCAATCTGTTAACTTGCTTATTTTATTAATAACTTTTAACCAGGTTTTGAGGAGCTTGTGGCTAAGTAATAAACCGCCGGGTCGATCCATCAGGTTAAGCTACGCTTGTCGGGTTGTTCCGTAGATGAGTGACCATCTTTATACACCGAGACTCCTCCGTCCCTCGAAAAGTACGTGAAGCCGTTGGTCCTGGGTCGTCAGAAGCCCGAATGTTTTAGCTGTTGAGTTATATTTTACTAGCTTTTGCCCGCGACTTCGTCTGCATGAAATATCGGCTCACGACCCACCGCGTCGCAATCGCCCATCCGCGCATTTACTTCGTTTTCAATTAACGTCTTTTCTGACTTTTTTCTTTCTGCTCAGCTCCTAAGGGTTGTAGCGCAATGTTACATAGCCTATAACCTTCCTCGAGAATTGGTCTATCCAATGCAAAAATAATTTTTCAAATCAGACTGGTAGTTTCGGAGATTACCCCCTACATACAAACTTAAAAACAAACAAATTTTACCTCTTTATAATACTAGTATAGATAGTAAAGATTTATTTATAAAAAATTAAAAAGTATCTAACAATGAACTCAATATTATGTTAGTAACAATATTTCTTAACAACTAGTAAAGTTAGCCTAATACAGCCCTATAGTTATGAGAATCCCTACTACAAGCTCAACACCGATGTAGAAAGCTTGCAGCAACGATTCACACACAAACAGTCGATTCTGCTCGCGATACACTGCATTATACAATGCCGGTTTTAGCAATACCGACGCCCCGGGCGAGATTTCTGTGGCTCCCTCACTACTCTTGTAGAGTAGAGGGGTGAACATTTTAGCTTTTGTTCTAGTTTGAGGAATAGGAAAATGCAGGACCCGCCACGGAAAACTTAGGATTTCTTTTACGTAGAAAAGTTTGAGAATTCAGACTTCAGAGAACGCAGGTGCTAGAGAGAGCTCAATTTTTTTGCACCCTGCTACGTCTTTTCTTTGGTCGATTCATATAAAAATAGTGCCTTAACTTTGTCGACTTGTACAGAAAAGTTAGAAAAAAACATAGCCCTGTCTTTGCTGTCCCGCAGTCGGGAAAAAAAAGAGTTAAAAAACAGAAAATATAGAGAAATAAAAGGCCAGTGGTTCGCGTTGGGCACCCCTTTATGTCTGACGCCTTGGGCGGGTGCCCATGCGCGCCCTATCCTAACGCCGGTACTGAGTGAGGGGACATAAAGGGGCCCCCATGGCGCCCCTTCATATCCGGCACCCTGAGAGGTCGCCCAACCGCGCCCTACCCTAACGCCGCAACTGGAATTATATTATACCTATTTACATTTTATGTTTTCACTGATATTTAAAATTAATAATCAAATAATAAATAAATTAAAACATGCCAAAAAAAAACCACAAAATTAGGAACCATATAAAAATAATAACACCTTGATCATAATCATCAACACGACGCACTTGACTGACGTATCGTAGTGACGTTTTACGATACTGTGCGCCGGCGCAGTTACACAACGAATACGTAACGATATAGTAATCGAGTTGATCTAATATTTATGTAGGTATGTATTCATGAGTTTTTTGTCGATTATTATTGAAAGTAGATGACCGTGGCAACACTGTTATAGTTTAATGAGACTTCGTTGTGTAATAGATGGATTATACGTCTTCCAGGTCATGGGTTATTCCTCTATGCTAATTTTGGGCACCTCGAAAATTATTTTTGTAATTTTCCAAATAAATATAGCTTAGTAGCTGTTGCCCGTGATTTCGTCTGCGATCCAGGATGAAAAGTAGCCTATGTCCTTCTCCAGGTCCCAGGCTACCTATTTGTAAAATTTCCTCCAATTCCGTTCAGCCGTTTTAACGTGAAAGTCTAATAAACAAACTTACTTTCGCATTTATACTCTTAGTTAGGATTATCTTTCTTGGAACAGTTTGACTTCAATCTGCCTAGCTTTTTCCCAACTTTGTTGGGGTCGACTTTCATTCTAACTGGATGCAGCTGAATACCAGTATTTTACATGGAGCCACTGCCTATCTGATCTCCACAACCCAGTCACTGGGTAATGCGATACCTCTCGGCAAGACTGGTTATCAGACTTTCGAGCTTCTGACGACCCGTAATAACTGTCAAAGATTTACGAATGACAGCCGGGACCAACGGCTTAACGTGCTTTCTGAGGCATGGAGGAGTCTCGTTATTTAAAGATGGTCACCCATCCCGGCAAGCGTAGCATAACCAGATGGATTGAGCCACAAGCTCCAGCTTAACAGTTACAGTTTGAGTTGTAGGCTATTTAATGTGTTGTGTTTTTTCTGTGGGTGCGTTTGTGAAGATCCCACGCACGGTCTACTCACGCGCATGTTTCGGGGTCCCCCGATTAGTTTCAACCTCTAACGGAGCCCTAATACATAAGCTGGTCAAACTGTGGTGCTATTCGTGCAATCCTGAATAACACACGTTATTACAAACGAAAACAATATTAATGATCCATCATACCAAATAAGTACTGTAACTATTAACATCATAATTTCAGGTTTTTCCTTCATTTTGACCAAACGATTTTGCACTACACATTATTATTTAGCATGTTCATAATATGCGGTTAACGCTAAAAAAAGGTTTTGTTTATTTAAGTTTTGGGCTTTAAAAACAGCCACTGGTTTTCCCATAAAGGGGATAAGGACAATAGTAAACAGCAAGTGTGGATGCTGTAGGTAATTAAGTTAATATTATCCTTTATCCTGTTACACACCGGTACGGTCCGGGTACACTACATGATATGGAGTCACAATAAGTCTGCGTAACTACGTAGCGTAGAGGAAGTTTGAATTGCATCTATAATGTACCCACTGTTGGGTCACAGGCTTACTCTCTGTGAGAAAGAGTGGGCTGTAATCTAACGCGCGGGCCGAGTGCGAGTTGGTAGATGTCATATGTCTTCGCATTTTTGGTTCTAGGATATGCCGGTTTCCTCACGAAGTTTTCCTTCACCGTGTTTGAGAGGTGTGGTGGTGAAATAATTTACACATAGTAAAACGCATGTTAGGGTTCGAACCTAAGACTCCAGAGTCGCGGCCGTTACCACTGGGCGACCACTGCTCCAGTAACTATACAAGGTGTAGGTAATCGAAATACCTTAAAAAAAAAAAACCAAGAAATAGCGAAAGAAAATTAAAATTCCCTACATTTTGTCGAGTTATGCAAAAATAAATGTATGGAGCGGCAATTTTTTTTTTATCGTAGTTTCAGGGTTGATCCCATAATAAAAGATGTTCATAATGATGAGTACAATGACCCCTAGAGCACCACCAATGACACTTTGAGGTTTGCAGTTATTCAATTTAGGTACACCTTGTAGATTACACTCCGGCCGATGAGAGAATGCGTTCCTAACACCTGTCAGCTGAGCACAAAAGAATACGTGTTTAACGAAATTAAACTCTATTCGTTCCTAATCTTCTCCAACTGACAGGTGTCAGAAACGCATTATCACGGTGGCCGGAATATAAGTAGTAGCATATTTTTGTTTGAAAACGTGTTCCTAACTGCACACAAACAAAGGTATTCAAGTGTAACTGTTTGCCCGTGCACATTACAGTATAAGAACTAGAGCACTATGTTTTATTTATTATTTCACAATATAAAACGTTTCTTGACACTATTGAACGTAATGGAAACTTTTGAACGGTTAGCGGCCGATAAATGAGTAGGTATGTAGATATGTAAACAAACTTGATATTAAAAAACGAAGTAGGTATTACGTATGTTTAATGCTATGATAGCCCGGAGGTTAAGAGCGTTCATCCAAAAAGTTGGCAACGTCGCAAATAGCTGTCAAATATTTACCTGTCTTAATAAATTTGGCAATATTACTGTATGGAAATAAGAAATATGCACTAACTAGTGAAATAATAATGAATTGCAATTATAACCCTGAATTTGATGTTGTCACCGTTTTAGGTGTAAAAAAGGCAGCCTTTGATTTTGACTGACTGACTTTAAATTTTTTGACTTTGACCATCGGCATCACCATCGTCATTGCCATCGCCATCGCCATCACCATCGCCGCCGTGATCATCATCATTATTGTCGTCATCATCATCATCATATAATTTGTAAAAAAAATCTCAAATAATAAAAACTCTGTGTCGGGCTGACGACGGATTTAAAAACTAAAAAAAATAACTGAAAAGTAAAAAGCACTAGTGCGAAAAAGTGGCACTTTCCGTACAGTTTCGCTGCTTGGAAAACGCCCTTCTCGAGCACGTGCATTATTGTAATTGTAGTATTTTCAATAGTTCGTACCAGATAACCAGACGAAGAAAGTAAGAATCAGATTTTTAAATACATACCAAATTCGCTAGAATATAAACCGTGTATTTTCGATTAAATACACCTCATTATCCAATTTAAATTATCTGAATTCTAAAACACCTACTTTATAGCTAATTCAAAGAGAATTATACAGTTTATAAACAAACTTTAGGTACATAACCATCTATCATGTACCTAAATTATGTAGTATATTATTTTAAAATGTGATATTGCCACCATTAGACACGGTTGAGCATCATTATGAAAAATTTTCAAAGTAATTTGATCTAAAAATGAAACAGTGGCAGCCCTGTAAGTATTTTAATCACAACTTCAAACGGTAAACGAGAGTAATTTGGATTTCAAACATAAATAATATGTAGTAATAGATGAGTGTAATGCCCTGAGATAGTGGCGTCATAATGGCGGATGACCATGACCGTCACAGACATTAAGGATTGAGCATGGACAGCTGTCATTATGGGTAATCAATCGAAATATAAGCAAAAAGCACCCAGTATACTAAAGTCTGTTCAAATCTTTGTTTCCAAAAGATGTTATTTCTAAAACAAACAACAACTTTATACGTATGAATTAAGTTGATTTTAGAATAACTAGTGCTATTGAAAAAATCATTAAAAAAAAAATTAAGTTGCAGTGCAAACCATCATATTTATATAAATGTTTGGTAAAGTAAATGCGAACGAAGATAAGGTTTATTACTAGGCCGAGGCACATAACCTTCAGAAATATTTGAAGAATTTGCACTTATTTTTCTACATTTAAAGAACTGATACATGAATACGTCGCATTTTTTTTTCTATGTAATTTAAGTCGGAGTCAGAAACACCAATCAACTACCGTTTATAAGAAGAGAAATAATGATTTCCTTCAGAGCAAATGAAATTAAGTGCAACAGCAAGTTACGTGAAAATGCTGGAATAAAATACTGTACACACGCCGACACATCAAGGTATACATTTCCAGTATAAGCTTTTTTTTTTGGGTGGGAAATTATCAAATAACTTCTCCCACTCTGGGCGGGAGGGTGTGTCAGACTCATACTGACTAAAACCCACCCGTGTTCCTTCGGTTGCCCTGTTGCCGGGGGCCACGATCTCCTTTTTGGTTTTCTTCGCACCCCCGGCAGGCATCGGCCCTAACGGACCCCGCCCAGTATAAGCTGACCTCTCAATGTAAGGAAATCCTATACAATGCGAGATCAGCTTATACTGGAAATGTATAGCTTGATGTGTAGCCGTGTGTACAAGTAATTTTTCAGATTCGTAAAAACAAAGAAAAAAAAAAACAACTCAAAAGTTAAAATGAGTTTTTACCGCGAACCCCATAAATCCTCCATCATTTATATTAAAAAGTCACAAAAATTACTGAAAATATGAATAAATTTTTACAAAACATGATTTTGCTAAAATATATAGCGACGTTAACATACAAAAAGCTGTTTTTCTCGTTAATATTACGTCACAACGTGTCCTCATCACTTTTCCCCGAAATCTCATGAAGCGATGACCTAAAAACGCTGAAATCTTAATTCACGGAACATTTATTTCAGTGATCGACGAAAATAATAAAATTTGGGACAATACGTTATAGTTTTTAAACGATTTCACACGAAATGTCACGATCAATAGCTTTAATATTTAATATTAGCTCGGTATCATGAAAATTCGTGTAAATCGTAAAAATTAAATTTATTAGAAAACGTAGGTGCCACGCTGTCTCTGTGCGGTTAGTTGTATTCATGTTTTTATATTTTCTTGTCTAGCGGTGGAAAATTCTAGATGAGGTTTAGGCAAGAAAAGGCGAATTTTCGCCTTACCCGTGCTCTGGAAACTTAAGTCAACCAAAGCAAGTAAATATAAAAAAAAAAACATAATTATACTAATAATACAAGCACGCTTAGCATGTCCACAATAGAAACGGGTTTTGTCGACGGAAAAATAGACAAAATTACAGATAAACAATCACAATCTGTCATTTTGTCCATTCGTCCGTCGACAAAACCCGTAGAAAACCCGTTTCTATGGTTGTCATGCTTCGCGTGCTGCCTGTTACTGTCACACCGCAGGGCAAAGGCCTCTTCTCATACAGAGATGATCACCACGCTTGCTTAAGGCGGATTGGCGATTTCAAACTTATATTAACAAAAGTCCAGGTTTTCTCACGACGTTTTCCTTTACCGATGCCAGTGATGTCCAAGTTAAACTTGTAAGCAGCTAGATAACCCAGTTTTGTGATAGCACCAATAATAAATAAAACAGTAAAAACCCATTTCTCAGGAATGGAATGGTTTTGTTCCACACATCATCCCAATATATTTACATAACCGCAATTTCATAAATCCTTTACAGGGTGTCCCTGGAAGTATGGATCAAATCAAATGGGGGCGTGGGCAAGGTCATTTCCAATCTTTTTAACCCTGAGAATGTCGGTGCAATTTTTTACGGTTCAAAATTTATGACCGATTTTTGTTTTTTTTTTAAATCACTTCGCATACAGCCCAAAGAAAAAAATCATAAAACATCTATCAGCTTAAAACTTTTTTTGAACTTTAAGTCAGCTTTGTGAAGAGGGAATAAATGATTGTTAAATGGAATTAAATTTAACACACAATAATTGAAGCAATAAATTGCTTGTGTCGTCTAAACATTATTCAGACGATGCAACTTTTATTGTTGTTTCAACTTACGGTATGGCACAAGCAATTCAATCGCACCGCGTAAATCAGGCATAAGCGAAAAAGGTCGAGTATTTATTCAGTAATGACTCCATCAAAAAATACAGGACTCTGAAGATGCTCTGCGGACAAAGTAAAACGTATCTATCTATACAATATTATAAAGTGCCAGCAATTGTTGCAGCTGAGCACGTAGCTTTAAATTTCCCGGCTAATAATCATGATCAAAACTTTGATCCAGCCCGTCCTATCCTTGATGTCCTCCCTCCGGTTGACGCCCTAAGCCAAGGTTCGTACTCCACAGGGGGCGCCCTTAGCGAGCGTTCACCTAATTTTAATTAGCACAGTTGAATAACCCCTGGCTGGAGGTTTTAAGTGTAGTAGCTTAAGGCACCCACAAGAAAGCCCAGTTAAGTAGTCATGATCTCAGAGGTTAACTACGAGATGCACTACATAAAAAAAAAAGATGAGTTTGTATGTTCAACGAAAGAATTTTCGGAATCGTGTTAGTCGTTGACAACGACTAACACGATTCCGAAAATTCTTTCACTAATGGGAAGCTACAGTATTGCTGAGTGCCCTAAGATATATTTTATGTTAAAATAAGAAATATCACTCGGACAAAGTCGCGGACAGAAGCTAGTCCAACGATAGTGCTGAGCTGGTATAGATCTGTAGTTGTAGTCCAACGCTTTCACAGCATATTTCAAAGCTAGCTTACCTTTGAACCCTCACTAACGCTTCATTACATCTTATCCCTTATTTATCGTCTATCCCAAACAAGCATTGCCGAAGCTTTTCCACAAGGATTGATATGACGTCATTCAGGCGAGGATTTTTCCTTTATTTCCCCCGCGTCGGCTTCATCAAGGCGAATACTTATTTACAGATGCGGATTGCGGAGAAATTGTTTATTTTCTTCTGTGTCGTTCGTAAAGTATACGAAATAAATGAGAATGTGGAATAATGATGAATTGTTGTTGTGTGTACTTGACTAAAAGAGTAAACTAAAAGGAAATAAAATTATTTAATTTAACAGCGCAGGATACCCTGTACCAGAAGTGGTCAACGTATTAGTGGTTCAGCAGCATCAATATCATCAGGATTGTTCCGGATGACAGCGGCTTTCCTGAAGACAGCCGCCACGCAACCATCGATACGACGCTCTGCAAGAATTACAGTAATTAGCCAGTGTATTATTTGATCTCTTCGATAATTCCAGTAACTTCGTAACAAAACTAGACGGCGCGACATGCTGCGTCGTCAGATTTGAAAACTCGGGAAAATTGCTTTAAAAAGCGTGTGCCTAATTTTGGAAAGACGATGCCCTTATTCCTTGATCATTCTCAGTATAAACTTATTTTTATTTTTGGTGGGAAATTATCAAATAACTTCTCCCGCCTGGGAGGTGCGGGAGGGTGTGTCAGACTCTTACTGACTAAAACCCACCCGTGTTCCTTCAGTTGCCTGTATTGCTAGGGGCCACGGTAACCCTTTTGGACAATAACCGCAACCCCGGCAGAATTATAAGTATACCTAGAAAACTTTTTCGTAAAAACACTTATACCGGTAATTTAGAAAAATAACATCATCCATAGCTTTAAAAAATCCTTTCACTTTGATTAAAGGCAGTTTGGATTTTTTATATCTTGCCATATATTATGTTCAAAGTTCATAATCCATAATTATGTCTATGAATAATAATAGTTGTACATTGTAAAACTGTGGTTAAACTAAGCTCATTATTATTTATAGCAGCTGTGTTGCCCCTCTTATCTGCTAGCCTAGAAACAACCTATTATTAACTAGTTTAGCTTTAGATAACTTGTAATCAATATGAATATTAAAAGTGAAAACTAGTCAAACTAGTACCTACAAGACAAGGTGAGTGATAGAACATATATAAGGTCCCATTAAAATAGATGGACAAACTTTTAGAAATCATTCAGACCACCAAAAAAAGGACAATGGTAAAAAAAATATAAGAAAAAGGCATTACATTACAAGAAAAAAAAATCAGCTAAGTAACGAAAATACACAAAATATATTCGTTAATAATTTAGGGTAATTATTTTAAGTTAAATTAAATGAAATCGCTTTAATCAGTGTTTTTTTGCGTGGATATCTTTGGTTAGACGTGCTGAACGCTGTATTAAATTTTGTCCATCTATTTTAATGAGACCTTATATACTTAGACACCTACCTGCATCCTATTTTTCCACTAACTTATTCCGGATCTGTAACTGAAGTAAATTACAATAAGGTCTGTATACATATATAAGGTCCCATTAAAATAGATGGGCAAACTTTTAGAAATCATTCAAATCACCAAAAAAGGACAATGGTAAAAAAAATAAGAAAAACGCATTACATTACAAGAAAAAAAAATCAGCTAAGTATCGAAAATACACAAAATATATTCGTTAATAATTTAGGGTAATTATTTTAAGTTAAATTAAATGAAATCGCTTTAATCCGTGTTTTTTTGCTTGGATATCTTTGGTTAGACGTGCTGAACGCTGTATTAAATTTTGTCCATCTATTTTAATGAGACACCTACCTGCATCCTATTTTTCCACTAACTTATTCCGGATCTGTAACTGAAGTAAATTACAATAAGGTCTGAGTATAAAACCGTTTTTTTTTAATAGAAAATTTGAACACACTTTGAGCCGACCCAGATTAACAGAATTATTTTGAGTGGTGAGGTATCCAATTAAGAAAATTCGAAGGAATTCTTCAATTAGGTATCATTTTCATACACGTAGCCACTTCTTAGCCAACCAATGACAATGGTTTAGTTGCTATGTAATATGTGGCGACCCTATCGCCAAAATATTCCATTATTTAAAAACCCTGGCAAAAAAAAAATACTCCCAGACAAACTGGCAATTCTATCAACACTATAATAAATGTATACAACTTTACTAATACCGTATGTTTTTTTTTTACCAAGCCACGCCCACATTGGACAAAAAATAACGTAGTTTGTCCAATCAAATTGGCTATTAATCAGATAGAATGATACATCTGTCTGGTTAGCGGTCTACCAAATATGAGGAAGTTTGGGCAACTGTGGTTGAAAAAAATGCCATATAGTTGGAGTCCTTATGAAAGATTAGCTATAGAATTATACTCGAAATTCAAAAACTGAATTGGGACTTTTTGTGACCTCCACAACCCAGTCTCTGAATAATAATCCCCTTGGTAATACTGGTTGTCAGACTTTTGGGCTCCTGACGAATGACCTGATCCACGAATGACAGTTTATGACTGTCATTCGTGGATCTTTGACAGATCGTTACCGATGGTTTTTTTTTTGTATAATATTTCGATAAGGCTAATAGTGTAGCCTTCTCAAAAATCGGGAACGCTTTATTGTGATATTAAGTTCTTCTCGGTCAGCGACCCAGTTCAGGGCACAACCTCCTTTCGTGAGAATCCTGACTTGGCCCACACCCAACAGTAGATAAATAATATACTTTCAAAAACCATTACCCACCATAAATAAGTCAACAAAATGTATATAAAAATCACCTAAGTGAGTGATAACCTAATTAATCATTGTACATAAATGCTTGATCCCGGACGCGCAGCTTTGTTTTTTAAACATTTATTATAATTCTAAGAAAATAAGTTTACTGAGAAAAAGTAACACGATAACTATGATTCTAAAATATTCCATTGTTTACTTGGAAAGCTGGTGTGAAAGGCAAACTGAGTCTAGATTCCTCATTGACAAACACCATTGGCAAACACCATTGACAACAAACATTGGCAAATTCATATCTAATATCAATGGTACAAGTGCGAAGATGTAACAGATGTAACCCTTACCTCGTAAAGTGGGGCGACCTCAACAGAACTTCAGAAAAGTGCGGATGTGGAGCTTTGTCGCTGACTATGTTCCACCTCCTGCCCTGATCATCATCATCATCTTCCATTTTACCTTCTGTGTCCCAAAACATGCAGTCAAAGTGACCTCAACACTGCCGCCGACAATGCCGTGGAAGTGGCGAAGTTATGGGGTAACAAAATTTGAAATGCTGTTGCAAGAGAAGAGGGCACTGTCTTATTTCATGGGAATCTAACAACAAGAAGAGAATGATATATCTATAGATAAAAAAAAACCATTAAAAGGGGCCCTCGTCAATGCCGTTTCTGACGGCCAACTCTAGCACCGCGCGCGCTCATAGTTCAAATCAAATAACGTTTCCCCGGCTTCCTGTTACACACTTCAGTCCCTTTTCACAAAATCACTCCCACAGATTGCAGGAAAGCGAGAGGAAAGACACATAAAAAAAGTTAATAGTGTCATCAGCAGAGGAGCCATTTGGTTCTAGATAAGTGGCAATAAACCTTATGTCAATCCTGTGGCTTTCCACAGCATTGACATAAGGTTTTCGGGAGCTTGTCAATCTAATATATATATTTTTGTATTTTCCATCATTGTTATCACTTATCACTGATAAAAATGCCACTTTTTCTAGGCTCCCTAAATAAAATCAATGACAAATACAAATACATTTATTAGTCGGATATGGACGTTGGTTAGCATAGTTATGATCAGGATATATCCGCCGCTAAAAGCGGCATGCGAATATTTAAATTTACATGGATGGGCATAAAACCTTACTTATATACCTACTACTTAAACTCTAATAAACAATACAAAACACTTAAGTTATAGACTTAATTATACATTGAGACTCTATTATACAGTAAAAAATAAAATAAAAAACACAACAACAACATTTGTATTAAAAAAACTAAATAAATCTAAAATGCATTACCCTTATAATTAAAAAAATCTTTTAGTGTATAATAATTTTGGAGAAGTGTTTTTAGTTTTTTTTTTTTGTAGAAATGTAATGGTAGTCCTCTTATTACTTTGACGTATTCCATATTGGGCACCCGCTTAAACGGCACCTGAGTGAATGGCACATGAGGTATTCCATATACGGCACCTATAGTTATTTTTCGCAGGTGCAGTCTTTTGGAATTAGTGTAGTCCCACCACTTCACCACCATCCTACCATCACCTCCTTTGCCTATCTTCGTAGAATATAGATGTGATGTGATGTTTCGACACATTTACCATCATTATTTCATGTTTACAAATCACCCGTTAGTTGTTGCCAAGAAATTGATGTTTTTACAAACTCTTCCTGAAGATGATCTTGTGATTTGTAGTAGCGTTGGATTTGTGTCAATTTTTAGATGTTGCGCATGAGTGTTTGGTCTACTTTTGGATCGGTGAATAGACTTGCAGACGCGGTGGATGTTATATGATGTCGTAGTTGTTAAGTGACATTTTAAAGGAAAGTAAAAAGTGTAAAAATAATGAGAATTTCCTTACTATACAGGGTACACTTTGATCGTGTAGGTAGGTAGTATGAAACAACACATACTTTTTAATAACCGTCGAAAAACTTGATTGCTATAGAATAAAGTGCCTGCTAAACAGTCGCCAACCGCGTCCCAGCAGAGGTGACCTTGGTGGTTTACAACCATGTAGTTGGTTGGTTACGACCAAATTTCAAACAGATCTGCCTGTCGCCAACCAAGGTCACCTCTGTCGGGGACGTGGTTGGCAGCCCTGTAGCAGGCCCTTCATGGATCTTTGTAAGCACGTTCATTTTCTGTGACAAATAAAACTATATTTCTTTCTTTTACTGAATTCATGGTAACATTTGGTGCGTCGAAATCCCATTGTATTTAAATGCTATTCTATAAGCGCTAAAGATAATGAACAGACGATGGACAATTTGTCCGCAGATAAAAATGTAACGCGCACGTGGGACAAAATGTCGACAGTGCTTTAAGCTGCTCCTTCCTAAAAAAAAAAAAAAACGACTTTTTTGGAAAAAGTTTTCATTTTTGACTTTTTAGTTGTGGTGCCTACCCCACACAAATTCGAATATCACTACCTGCTATGTAAATAACAGTCACAGAAACTTAATCTCATATCATCCACATACTAAGTGGGAAAAATACGTATTGTTGAAGCTAAAATCAGTCGGTTCAAAATCGGTCCACAATTGACGGAGAAATGGGCGGAAATACATTTAAAAAAAAAAACAAACAAACGCTACAAACATATAACCTCCTCCTTTTTGGAAGTTGGTTAAAAAGCCTCTCGACTCTAGCCAAATATCCGACTAGAATTCACAATTTGAGATGTCTATTTTAGACAAGTTCAAATCACGACAGGATACAAAGAAAAATTATGATCAATTTATTGTTCACACAGTAAATGCGATACCCATCTGCAGAAGCAAGACAAAATAAGAGAAGCTAACTAGAGTGTTGAACCAATGAAGGACGTATTAAATTGGGCCAACGAAGTTAATTTCGAATATTTATGTAATGTGACTTTTCAGTCAGTAAAAGCGTTGACACATAATAATATAATAAACGGGTACCTTGTCAGCTTACAGCGAATTCTTGAGAAAGTTGTTCAAGAAGCGGGAAAATGTTCAGTAAAGTAAGATCAGGTTCAAGGCAAATTAAAGGAAAACCACAATATTTTGACTCAAAACTGTTTGTTTACACAACTGAATTACGTGTTCAGATTCAAAAGACTAGAGCAGTTCGACGTTGACCCCTTTTTAATTTTGACCAACACACTACGTTATTTTCCTGGTTTGAGAAAATTATAGTGACGTAGGTAAGTATCTTGTCTGAGTCAGAATTTTTTAAACAACGTGATTAGAAATATTTTTGGTTTTTGGACATTGGACTTACCTAATTGTGATGATTCGTAATAATCCACAGCGACCACAGCTTTTATGAACACTACCTACTCTAGGCAATGACTTTAATATTCTATGAACACTAACTACTCTAGGCAATGACTTTAATATTTTATGAACACTACCTACTCTAGGCAATGACTTTAATATTTTATGAACACTAACTACTCTAGGTAATGACTTTAATATTTTATAAACACTAACTACTCTAGGCAATGACTTTAATATTCTATGAACACTAACTACTCTAGGCAATGAATTTAATATTTTATGAACACTAACTACTCTAGGCAATGACTTTAATATTTTATGAACACTACCTACTCTAGGCAATGACTTTAATATTTTATGAACACTAACTACTCTAGGCAATAACTTTAATATTTTATGAACACTACCTACTCTAGATAAGCAATGACTTTAATATTTTATGAACACTACCTACTCTAGATAAGCAATGAATATTTAAATTGTTTCGTTGGTCTAGTGGTTGCAAACGCCACAGCTGAGCATGAGATTCAGGGTTCGATTCCGATGTCGGATAAAGTGTTATTGTGTTGCCACAATAACATGGGACTTAAACACAACTGGCGAAATATGGCTGTACTAGGTACACCTCTGCCTAACCATTCATGGATTACAGGTGTGATGTTATGTCATGTTAAAACGTCAAATAAAAAAGATTGTCACAATCATCACTACGCTTTGCAGACCAATTGATTTGGTATCTCAATTTGTAGACAGACAGAAAGATGAGAATGAGATATTGAGATAAATGATGATAATTAATTAATATAATCCTATACTATTAAATGAACAATATTTGTATGTATATATTTATATTTGTTTTTATATAAATATGTACCTACTCACGTTCTCGAAATCGGCTCCAACGATTTCGATGAAAGTTGCAATATAGGGGTTTGCGGGGGCGAAAAATCGATCTAGCGAGGAGTCATATCTGGGAAAATTAGTTTTTTCCGTATTTTCATCCGCATCGCAGAGCTCGGTCGCACAAAGTTTAGTACAAGATGTCATGACATTATTGACATTAGAATAATGATCATGGCAACATGGAATTCATAAGTACCTACTACTATGACAGTATGGAATTAGTAGGTACTATCCTATACTATTAAATGAGCATTGTCTATTTTCACCAGAGCGGAGCTCAGCCGCCCAGGTACCATTATGTAAACTGAATAACTGGAATATTGAGTACGTATTATTTTTTCTTATTTATATATTTATAACCATTTAAATAGCAATGCCTTAAGAGGTAACTAAGTTGTAAGAACCTGCATATTGTTAACATCTTCGAAATTCTGTAAAATTCGCAATAAATAATTTGAATTTGACAGACATACAGAAGAATGCTTCGTGCCTATCTTCTTGACGTCACCCTTTGACATCAACGGGAAGAATTGAGGTCAATTTATTACCGGGACCGACAAGGATTTATCAGAAGCAATGTAAAACAAATATTTTGGTTTCGGTGCACCTTAGTGGGTTTCTGCAAACATTGTAAGTGCTACTGCATCTCATGTTTGCTGATAAGGATCGAGGCCATACGTGCAGGATAAGCAGTATAATGTAAGTTTAGCTCATAAAATATACATTTTATTTCAACAGTATTTATTTGTTGTTTAACCGGTTGAATGCCGTAATTACAGAAACAATTAAAAAGCCATTGTGTCTCGCGTGGATCCACTTTCCGGCCATACGAAGGGTTAAAGGTATTCCACTCAGAGCACTGATTTCAACAGCACTTTTACCTGAGCATCTGAGCACTTCCACTAACCGCACTGAAACAAATGTTGATAAGTGCGGTTTGGTGGAACAGTTTATCCACCAGATTTTTTTGGCAATCTGACACAACAGCAGTTTGCTGGTGCCCACGAGAGACATTAGAACCAGATGAATATAATGTAGTGCATATTATAGTAAAATTTAATATACTAAGACACACACAACCGATCTATTCCGTAAAACTCTCACCGAAATCTTAGGTGAAGAGAGTGACAATGCCTGGCATTAAGTGGTTGAACAGCTTAACAGCTCACTTTACCTCCGTTTTACGGTGAGATTTTTACTGCTCGGTTGATGTCGAAACTCGAGTGAACCAGAAGTGGAAAGACATTAACTGTGTAGAGATTGATAGAGCAGGATAAGATAATATCAGTGTTTGCTCAGTAGCAGTGAAAGCCTAGTGGTCGTAGGTCTCGAGTTCGAACCCAAGGCACGCACCTCTGAATTTTCGGATTCATATGCGTATTGTATAATAACCGCTTAAAGTTATTTCACCCAAAGTAAATAATAATAATGCATGCACCAAGCATGAATCCTCAGTGTTGGTATCATCGCAATTATACATGAGACTAAAGCCCGCATCAGACCTTGAACTTTAAAATTTACAAAACACATTTAGAATTAGCAACAACTCCGCGTAAACTGCCGTAAACAAAGTAATTTAGCAAACAGTCGTTAGACAAAATTTATAGTTTGTACGAGTGCTTAAAAATAAAAACTCTACGTAAAATAGTAAACAGTAGGGAAATGTAAATTTGGCTGGCAACGCAAAACCGAAGACCGGTGAGACGGACGAGTTCTGGAAGTCTCTCCCTAAAGCACGAAACCCGTAGTTTAGGCTGAAGATACGGGCAAGTCCCACTCCGAATCACTTACGGATATAACATTATTTCGTAACCCGAACTAAGAATTAATGACAACATGATTTGACAGTTGTCCCTACCCCCGATGTGTTAATGCCCGTTCAAAATTTGAATTTGATGCTAGTTTTAACGGATCAACTACTTTCGGTAGGGACGTTGACAAACTTAGAGAGTAGACTACCTGGAGAGGAGACCGCGTATCGGAAATGGTAGTGTGGGACGCCCCCTACCTAGATGGGCCGATGACTTCCAGAAGATGGCGGGCACAGACTTGATGCGGCAGACGGAGGATAGGGCGTTGTGGCGTAGAGGCCTGTGTACAGCAGTGTACTGTGATAGGCCGAGTTGATTGATCACAAAATCTGGTGAGATAGAAGAATCATTTAGAATATCAATATTTAAATGATGATACATATTAGGTACTGATGCAGCGTGTTAAAATCCAACCGTTTAATAAACAATGGCCAGACCATACTTAAGTGTTTAGGCAGACTTAAATGGCATATCTATTGCAAAATAAATCCCATCCCAGCTGTTAGAATGCACAGAGCATTCACACACTAACTGGTTTGTAGCTAGACTAACCTAGTAATACCTCTTTACTAGCATTACGCTAAATTGCAGAGACACTCTTATAAAATGAAATTCAGTCTAGTAAGATTATATAATACAATATCCCAGCCGAGCATAGTTGAAAAAATTATCTACAAATTCGAGATTTTTTTATCACACAAGTGACATTTATGAGACAGCCTATACCTACTTTCGTTTGACAAACTCGATGATTGTCATCCACCGTCCTCGTTACGATTTTAGAATAGACAGCTAATATATTATTTCAGGAATAAGTGTTGATTTGCGTCACAGTGTCACTGAAATATCTAAAAAAATATACATCGAAAGGTCACGCGGCCGCCGCGCCGTCTCGCGCGCGGGGTATTTTAAAACCCCGGAGTATAACTGCCTCCTCCACTTATTTGAGATGTCAATCTTGAAGGTGTTACCTCGTAAAATATCGCTACATTTATTAGTTTCACTTTTAGAGAGCCGTTCCTTAAGGTTAAGAGGAAGGTTAGATAAAGGTTACTTTACTTCAGGAATAGCGTCTTGTAGATGAGCTGTACTTATATCTTTTCTACGGTAACTACCTATAACGGCATCTTTTATGCAGTCTATCTTTCCAGAAAAGCCATTGGATTCAGTTGGATTAGATTCAGTTGAGACAATTGATATGATACGATGATTTACACGTATCTGAGCACGGGTTAGATAAACTTAGGATTAATGAACAAGAACTAGACATAAACTGGATGCGTGATATAACAATGGTAGATAAGATCGAGTCAGATAAAACTCTTTCTAATACAAACGCAATGTGTGAAATAAAATGTGTAAGATACTGCTCCTAAAGAGCTAGGAGTAATCTGAATATAACTTGCTAATAATATTATAAATGTGAAAGTTTGTGCGGATGGATGGATGGAAGTTTGTTACTCTTTCACGCAAAAACGACTGATCGGATTTGGAAGAAAATTTGGCACACGGATAGTTTATAACCTGGATTAATACAAAAGGTACATTTTATCCCGATATTCTCATCGGATCGAAACTTATGCGGGTGAAACCAACCGGGGCGCTGCTAGTAATGAAATAAACTAATATTTTACTTAGAACTAGACTTGCAATATTTTTGTCGACTATTTTTGTTAAATGATCTACGTCAGCCAAGTACCATTAATCTTTATCACTGGTCGTTTTCTGGCTTATTGCAACAGCTGAGGCACTAATTAACTGACAAAATTATTATTCACGAACTATAACGTTTACACCTTCGAAGTTGGCAGGTTTTGACTAAAAACCGGATCTTTTCGAAATAGGTGGACCAATAGATCAAATCTATTGAAATATTATAGTAAAAATTAACTGGTCAACCGAGCTCTGCACAGGTGAAAATAGAAAAACATATCATCCAGGTATACCAACGTTTTACCACATTCCCGAGACTGTGCAAATATAGAAGACGAATTTTCCCAGACATGAGACCTAATTAGTTTTATTTTCGTCTCTTTAAACCCCTATATTGCAAGTTCCATCGAAATCGCTACAGCCGCTTTTGAGAACGTGATTACAAATATATATATACACAGGGTTAATGGTTACATGTCGGCAATTCATTAAGAGGATATAGGAGAGGTCATTTATAACCAAATGCCGCCTTTGACTCTTATACAAATGTCAACCATTTTCGAGTCAGTTGACATTTTATATTTTTATTTCATACATTTTAAAATATAAAATGTCAAATTACTCGAAAACGGTTGACATTGGCATAAAAGTCATCAGGGGTAATTTGGTTGCAAATGACTTCACCTACATCCCCTTAATGGTTTGCCGACGCATAACCAATAACCCTGTATATAGGTATATACAAATATTGCTCAAGGAAAAAAGAAAAAAGAAGGAAAGAGAAAAGGAAAGAAGGAAAGATGTAAAGGAAGCTTGCTCTGCAGTTGATGGCAAATGGTTGAAAGGATGATAAGACATCTTAGATGTCAAACATCTCTCTTGAAACTTAGAAAATTAAAAGTGACAGTGCAACCTAATTTTAGCGATGACGCAAAAAACGCGATAATATCGACGCACAGACCAATCTTTCAGTCAGATCCTTAAAAACATCGTTTCTTTAATCTTCACTAAACTTTTAACAGATCAAAGAATTAATGAAGTACACTTAACAACATATATACGAGTATTTAAGTACCTTTACATGTTCAATCAGCACCCTTCAAAGTGCGCAGTGACAGCGGGCACGCAATGATGTCGCCGGCCATTTTCAAAACGCATATTTCCGGAACTGCCAATTTTTTTTGTTTGTAACAAAAAACGAGGACAAACTCCAAGGTGTTTAATTAGGACATTGACTGCAGCTAAGATTTAAGACTGAACGTAAACAAGAACAAAATCTAGATTATTAGCAGTATTTTTTTAGCACACGGAAAATTTGACCGATTTGGTTGACGGAAAAATTCGATAGTTTTTTTTTATAAGCGATACTGACATACAAAAAATTCAAAGTGATTTTTTGCACTTTTCAAAGGACGTATTTTCTAACACATTTATTCAGGAATAGTAAGTGGATAACAAATATGTGCTTCCATAATATGGGGAATATCTGCATTAGACCGTCTGACCTCAAAATCCTTTGGAAAAACCTGATTTTCAGCGTATTATGTTTTCATATTGTAATACAAGGCTTATCTTTTCATCTGATAACCAAACTAGTGGTACAAGGTAATATAACGAGATAAAATAATGTAATGACAAAACCTCAAGTGGGTTTCTTTATTCCAATGTCGAAAACGGTAAATATTATGGTGTGGCCGATCATGTACCAGGTGCATGGGGTGAAAAAATGCCCTCTAATTTTTACCCGACTACGGCGAAGCAAAAAGGAGGGTTTTGATTTTGACCGGTATGTATGCTTTGAGGCAGGCCTATATCCAGCATTGGACGCCTTTCGACTGAAATGATGAAGACGATAATTCATCGTTACGAACGAAAATCATTTCGAAAACAGACAACATAGCCGCTAAAGTGTCAAATCCTCCACAACTAAGCCGAGATAAAGATATAAAAACAACAAGTTACATTTAACTAGAATAACCACAATATGAGACATCTATGCCGTCCTTCGACTCAAAACACTTAGCATAAAAATACTGATATCAACATGATACGTTATCGGATGCCATGGACACTTGAATCGGTGAATATAAAATATTTACTACATTAATCATAGCACTCCTTTTTATAAAGCCGACTAAAAACTGGATTTTTATCATGGTGTGATATTGAACTATTCAAAGAACTGACATTGTTACAATTAAGGAGAAAACTGATAAACTAATAAATGCCAATTTACCAGAAATAAGCCGTGAGTGTCATATTATTATCCTCCTCTATAATTATACCTATTGCATTTCTTTTTCCTCATATAAAAGCGATGATTCAGAAACCAGCTTTACTTTGAATGTTTATGTGGTTTTACCTCATATTTTTAACGGTCCTCTATATATATTTTAACATACAGTTTGTAACTTTGCATACTAAATTATCAAATCTATTTTGGGTGCAGCATTTAGTCATCGATGGGCTGTTTAAAACAGCTTGTAGCTCGTAGTAATAAACTATTTCGACGTTCAATTTGCTTAGTTATTAAAATGATTTGTTATGGTATGTGGTGAGGACAAACGAGGAACATGTCGTGGAGGAAGTTTAAGAGTGTGAATGTGGATGGCTATAAGAGTACAGGAAAATTAAAATTGCTGGATGGACTGATGATGATGGACTGATGAGTAGTTAGAAAAAGGGTGACTAAACTAAAATTACTTCTATTAGAGATACAATATGGTAGAAGGAGACATGCGAAGAGCCCAAACGTTTAGGGCAGGCGAATGCATCATGATTACCATGATTAAGTTTTAACTGCCTCTGTGGTCTAGTGGTTAGACCACCTGTCTTAGACCCGGAGATCCCGGGTTCGATTTCCAGTGGGGCCAAAATTTTCTGCTCGGTTTGGTTGGTGGTAGGGTTTGTTCAAAGTCGGCCTGGCTAGCACTACCATCTTATCTAAGTCTATTGCCATAAAATAATGTTAACAGCATTGTTGTGTTGTTAGAGGTAAGATAGCCAGTTCCTCTGTGGTTGAGGATTCCGGGTGAAGCTCGCTTCCACCTTCGGCCTGATCATCACTTACCATTAGGTGACATGCAGGCCAAGAGCATCCCCGAAGACGTTAAAAAAAGTCCTTAACAGAAAGCAACCACAGAATTTATCCACTCGTGACTTCCAATTTTTAACCAGATCAGATCACACCTATCTCCATAAAAATAAACATATCCCTATTTATACCACCCTTAATTCCTGACATCATCGTGTAGCCGCGATGTCTACAGTACATCCACTCCTGGACCATTGCCAGAAACAGCCCAAAGCCAGCAGGGGCAATAAATCCAGCACTCAAGGGTACCTTTGATCTTTGACGAACTGATATATGTACTGTTAAAAAACTGCGCACGATCACTGAAATGTTTAATCGTTATTTCCTGAGTGATAGTGGGAGTTGCGTGAGGGTCTGTTTGTTAGAGGTTTTGGGATCGATTTTCTAATTGATAGAGATGGCGTTTCATGATATAGCTTGTATGAATAACCATGTGCGGAAATGTGGTTTTTGTAAAATGCGATAAAGAATGTGTTTTTACCCGACTACGGCGAAGCAAAAAGGAGGGTTATGATTTTGACCGGTATGTACGTGTTACCTCATAAACTATCTAAACTTCTGATCATAATTTGACAAATGAGGTATCATTGGAAGCATCTTGATTGTCCGCTGGTTATAGGCTGTGTGACGTTACATTAAATACAAAATGCGCCCTCTAGAGGACATAAAGTCATGAACTAAAAATAAAATATTTAGATTGTGCCATGTAAAGGCTTGAGGAGCACATTACAAATATATATATATATCATATTGTCTAAGCAATAAAAACCAAATAAAAAAATTAAAGCTGCTCCGCAAATACTTTAATACGAAATTATAACCCCAAAATAATTTAAATAAACCGTAACTTACACTTACAAAATTATAATGGCATGCGACGGCTTTACCTTGACCATTTTTGTACCTATTTCTTGATTTCTTTCTGAAATATTCTCTGTTTCATACTTTTTAGAGCGTGATTTTTGAGTGGTCGGGTTTTAGTTTATGGACATACTTTTTTTTTTTAGAAGTTAAGATTGTTGTAGTGCCATAAGTCTGTAATGATATGAAAATGCGATTATTTGATAACTTCAGCAGTTCGTGAGCATTGTGGTATTTCCCTAAAAGAGGGGCAGCAGCCATAGATCGAGTCGATTGACTTTAAGGCATAGATGGAGACCATAGAGATTTATAAGATGGAATACTAAAAGCTTAGCAGCTGGGTGTTGATTGACTAGCTAAATAGTTCCTATCAACCCAGAGCGAAGCTACAGGCAAAACTATGTATCCATTGTCCTCGAAATAAAGTGCATTTCCTTGTATAAATTGACAAATTGTGTTCACCCTTCACCATGACGCAATCAGTCATAGATATTGTTTTGTTCCAAATTATGAAGAGATTAGGATATTGAACATGTCTTTTTGTAGCAATCGAGATTTTCTCGCCTGATATGATTGTTTTGTGACAAATAATCGCATGTGCATGACATGATGCATCGGGTATTATCAAGACAAAAATATGTGCCATCGGAATGTACCTTTTGGATTTTTTGTTTGTTTTTCGCGGAAAGTTTCTTTTTAAAATGGGTTTCAAGTTAAGTTTATCATATTGTTTTTATGTATTTTTTAAATCTTACCTAATGATAGCCGTTATGAAATAGTGTGAGTATTATAAATTAAATTTATTTCAACCGTTTTTTTTTATTTTTTTATTAATGAATTGTATTGTACTGTCAATTTCTTTATTTTTGTAATCTTATATCTTATTTGTGATAATAAGGAATAATCTCAAATTTTTATATTTTATCCAAAAATTAATATATTTTCATTATTTCATTATTTTATTGTATTTTATTTTATTAATCAATAATTTTTATTTTATATATCTGAGTAATGCTAATCTAGTGGCACTTATTACCTTGCCTTAATTTTGTTAACATGCGGATAATGTATTGGGTTGCAATATTGTTAAAACTACTTATGAGCCTATATTAAAATATTTTGTTATCAAGATGCAGTAAAATAGCAATTGAAATCTACTCTGCTAGTGTGAAAATGAGTCTCAATTTGTTTGGTTCAAATCAATAAAGTTAAAATGGAGATGAAGTTGAATACGTAACCAAACACACGCCTTTTCCCCGTGGAGTAGTTGGAAATAGCAGAACGCCACGTGCTATGATCCTTATTTTTAGCCCTATATTGCATGAAAAAGATGAATAATACATAATTATAATGACACAACTTCATGTTGATCCCAATAACAACACAATATCAAATTCATAATACATAGATCCCAGTAATAACAGGATGTTTACGAAAGAATCATAACTCCATAATACAGAAAGAATTCATTTCCTTCTACACAAAATATCCTTATAAATTGTACATGCAAACAAAGCAAACTGAAGTTTTCCTTCCCACGAGAACGGAAACTTACAGCTTCATTAATAAACAACGAAACACGCCTCAAGTTAAACAATTATCAACTAAACGACTCTTAAGGAAGGAAGGTTGGTTTGAGCACAATGCGAATGAAGTATGCCAAGCATTCCACCAACTGAGGGACCAAGTTTTCCCTGTTGACTTGACCTTCCACACAATAGGACATAAAGAAGAAGTAGAAAGAAGGTCTATTGGTAAACTAGATAAATCAGTAAGTGATATTTTGTATAGTTCTGTACCGATACCTACAAGGCTAGATGAAGTTGAACATAGACAGCCAGCGAAGTAACTGTAGTTCGCTGGCTGTCTATGTTCAACTTCATCTAGCTTTGTTGTACTGACAAGAGACAGTAACAATTAGTCATGAGTAACAGAGCGGACACTCTACAAAGGCCCACTGATGACTCACAATCCTTAGTTAAACAGGTGACCTTGGTGAGGTACAGCAAATATTCAAATGCCTAACTGCAACAGTCAGGAAGAGGCCCGCTATAGATAATAATACCTGTCTGGCTAAAGGATCCTCCTTTTCCAAGACAGGAAAGTCATACTCTTACTCCGCCACTCCCAAATTTTATATCGAATCTCACCAAAGTGACCACAAATTCGAATCTATGTATTTCAAAAGGAACATTATGAGCTTGCAACCTTACCACCTTACCTCGTGTGCAAGTAAACCTTCTGATCTACATAGCTCTTATGTATTATTCATTATGTATACCTTACATAACAGGACACAATCAATATTCAACACTTATCTATTTTAGCAGCCAATTGTTTCCAATGAATATGAAGTGTCTGAATCATTGTTTGTGTCCGGATCGACTAGCTATGCTGTTATTGAGTCTAGCGGGAATTACTGTTGCGATAATATTGTATATTTTAAACATTACAAATATAATATTTATATTTATAAGTTATGGAGGTCAAAACTGCATAATATTGACGTGAATCCCCAACTTGCATATGCAGAAGCTAATACCCCAACATTGAGGCTAAGAATAGCAATTTTATTGAGTTGCTAAAGTTTTTTGTAATCACAATATTGAATAACGTCAAACACGAAATAAATAATATAGTTATCTCATCAGCTAATGATGAAGGATACAGATGTTTTGGTCAGAAGACATATTCAAAATGTCTGAAAATAGAAATGTTGACTGTAAAATACTTTTGGTGACATATTACATCGGAAATTTGAGTGGACTCCAAAACCACCCTTTAATTTTATTTCTACCTTCTATAATCCTCCTATTGCCTTGAAAGAGATAATAACCATAGAAAAAGACAATTTCAGGCGACAAACATAAATTACCTAGATATTATGATCCAACTACAGAGTTGAGGAGTCTTACAATTACAAATTATTGCATAAAGGTTCATTCATTCACCATCAACAATGGTTAGTAGACTAAGGTCAATAAATGCATTAATTCGATAACAAATCTATTAGCTAATCTTTAAGTACAATCATGACCCTTTTCCTCAATCGACATTGACGCGTGCAGAATGTTAAGCAGATGATACATTGTTTGCTTTTATACATTTTAGATCTGTACAAATGATCTGTGTTGAAGTTGCACACAATTTGAAGATCATTTGTCATGGGAATTTGGACCAACAAAATCTAATTCAGTGTCGTGCCATCGACACGACGAAGAAAATGGGAGTTGGTGAAGATCACACTAAATCGCGCACTTTTATGAAACAACGTAAAACAGCCTGTAATAGTGAACATGCTATTATCCAGTTATGAAATACTTCCGAAGGTTCCCGGCTCAAGGTCTAATCCCTACGATTAGACCTAGAACCGGGAGTCGAGAACCTTGAACTCCCCAGGGTTGTAGTAGCGCATGAGACTAGTTTCTAATGGTTAAGATGGATGAGAGTGGCACTGTGGAGAGTGGAGTGTCGAGAATGGAGTTGTGTGCAATTGGAGAGGCTTATGTGTAGCAGCGGACTACTATAGATGATTTTGAAGCTACAAGCCTTAAACTTTATAGTTCAGTGGAAATCGATGCAACTGATGAGGAGTATGTAAAAATCATAGCGGATGGCGTTCTGAAGTTTTTACCTACCGAAATGGAAAGAAGATGTGACTATATGTATGTGTATGTGTACTGCTGAACGAATGTCGAAAGATGACAAAGGACAATCGAATTATCAGCCCTGTAACTTTGGTCTACGATGGTGAAAAAGGTAAATTCATAATCTAGAACTTTCATAGTCTAGATCTTTACCATGCCATTGAACTATCACAACAGTAAGAGTAAACAAATTTCTAACAAAAGGGTGACGTAACTAGAAAAACTTACATAAACGCCATTGTAAGGGATCAATGCGAACAAGTAGGAGCAATAATCGACGTAATTCTCGTTGAGAGGGTTCTATTCAACGTAAGAAAGGGTAAATCTTCCGCTATTCAATGGTCATTATTTATTTGATTGCTTTTCCTTTATTGTGTAGGTTTATTGTATTTTATATTTATTGGATTTGCATTTGTAAAGGAACAACTTTCCTTATATAATACTGCCTCAATTTAAAGTGTGCTGTTTTAGCCAATATAGTTAAGTCTTTTTTGGAATAAAATCTGGATTCAATGTGGATGGCTATAAGAATACGGGAGGGCCAAAGAAACGATAAATGGATTGTATGAAAGATGGGTATGGCTAGGAGGTGAGTACAGAGATGATGGTGGTAAATATGTATGGAACAAGAGAACATGCTGCGGTGAGCTCAAATAATTTGGGATTTTGGTGCCAAATTATTTGATATCGTCCTCCTCCCCAGGAGGACGACGTTGTGGTTTCCAAAGTTATCGTACTTTTTAAGGGGCAGTGCACGTAATTGTCTGATTTTGATCAATTTTGTTCATTAGTTGTGAGAAAGGGAAACTGAATTTAAACACAATGATTTGTGATTTGAAAAGTCGAATTCTTTGTTTTGTACATAACGGAAAGGGATTTTTCAAAATTCGCAACAAGTTTTCCAAAAATTGACGCGAGACTGTACTGTGACGTTTGATCGTTTCGTTAGAAGAAACTGCTTAAAATTAAAAAAATATCATCAACATAGGAGAATCACTTTTTTCAACTTACATATAAAATATAGCAGAAAAAACTGTTGAAATAAACATTTTTTTTTTAAACCTATATCAAACATGTCAAACCATATCAAGAAATTAAAAAATCACACATTAGTCTTCAACTATCCTTGTAATAAAATCAAAATTTTATTATATGATTGTACTATATCTTCATTAAGTAAATCAAAGGCGAAATAAACCATATTTTCGAGAGCGCAAAAGTGATGCAACTATTAACAGGTGCTGTGACTGACACGAATGGTTTAGCACCACGAAAACTGTACTTTTATACTTACACAGACTTAATGTTTAAATTATTTCAAGCTTTCTTACAATTAGATAAGTTATTGACGAAAAAGGGATTTTTCGTGCACGGAGCCTTACTCGTAAGCTGTGATGTCATTCTCTCAGTGCCATACCAATATGAAAAATCATGTTACTTATTTTGGCAAAATAACAAATATCTTTCACGTCATCGTCTGCTACTTTATTTACTCCTATCTTTATATAAATGGTTTAAAAACAATAAAATAGTGTTGCTATGTGTTTATCATTGTTTTAAATAACAGGTTTGGCGCCTGTTATTATCTCGTCGAATGTTTTCGTCGTTTTCTTATCACTGTCACTGAGTGATCTGACCTTGATTTGAAGAAATGTTAAGTAAATTGGCGAATACTGTTTGTCTTTGTTCGAACCTACGTAAATGTTTTGAAGGGTCTTGAAAGGAAGTATTTTCAAGATTATTTTTTGTACCCGTGTCATTTCCATCTGTTTATGAACGTCGTTACGGGAATCGAAGAAACTGAATCGACGTAACATTATTCAGTCCAGCGTAACTCAAAAAGGAATCTTACGTAAAAAACTATTATTTATTATACTGTTACAAAATACCTTATTTGTCCACAATTTTTGAGTTATATTTTTTAAATTGAAACATAAGGAATGGCAGCAAATTGATTCCAATCTCAAATGGAAAATATTGAACTAATAATACACACTTTTTTAATAATTGAGCCTTTTTTTAAGTTTCCCCAAATTTTTTTTTGCTTTTCCTCACAATTGGTTGCAGTAACTGAGCTAGGGCACCCAGACCAAATGGGTTAGGTTAGGTTAGATATATGCCATCTCAAATTTTGTTTAAAATCTTACATATACATTTGACAAAATATACATTTGGCTTTTGTATTTAGCTGGAATTAAAAATTGTTAACATTATTCAACAACGACTGAAATCCAACACCAGCATCGCGGAAAATAGTTCCACATGATTTCTGTTAAAATAGCGTAACGTATTCTAGTAACATATCAACAATGTGTAATACATAACAATTTGAGGAACTTCATAACAAATTTGAAAACAAAACAGTCTATTTATAAAACAGAAACATCCATCACACAAGATGGACTGAGAAATGTAAATACAAACAATGATACTATTTACTACAGGAATGTAGACGTACTATGTTTGCAGTAAAAAACCGTAAAATCATAATCAAAAGTCATTTATTCAAACACTTTTTGAACGTCAAAATTACATAAGACAGTCCGCCAAAACGCCCACCCTTCACCGCTTCCTAGTGCTTTAGCTGGGAAGCGCAACAAACTCCCCAGCGGCACAGCTGTCTGTTCAGTTAGAAAAACTTAAGACTACAATAAGTATGCAAAATAATTTACTTCACAAAACGATAAATTAAATTATTTGCTAGTCAGCTAGCATACGCCAATATACTACCAGAAAAACATCGAAAGCTATACTCAAGTAGAAATAAAAATAAAAACGTAGCATAAAGTTGCCCAAAATATCAAATTTGTCCCAGCAATTCTTCTTCTCTTGTTGGTACAATCTACACGACCATCAGCCAAGATACATGAACCAGCCAAGATGCATGAACCAGCCCAGATGCATGAACCAGCAAAAATGCATGAACCAGCCAAGATGCGTGAACCAGCCAAGATGCATGAACCATCCAAGATGCATGAACCAGCCAAGATGCATAAACCAGCCAAGATGTATGAACCAGCCAAGATGTATGAACCAGCCCAGATACATTAACCAGCCAAGATGCATAAACCAGTCAAGATGTATGAACCAGCCAAGATGCATGAACCAGCCAAGATGCATGAACCAGCCCAGATACATGAACTAGCCCAGATGCATGAACCAGCCAGGATGCATGAACCAGCCACGATGCATGAACCAGCCAAGATGCATGATCCAGCCAAGATGCATGAACCAGCCCTGATGCATGAACCAGCCCAGATGCATGAACCAGCCATTCCATTGAATTTAAAAAACATATTTCATCAGACATATCTCGACTTTTGACCCTTGATCTATAATTTTCGTTTGGTGTTTCTATTCAAAACCCTGTATACTAGCTACTTACTGGTTTAGGGAATACCGATTAGAAAACCGAGAGTGGAAACCTATAAGGCCCTTTGTACATGTACACACGTTTTTCTTACCGTGAAAACTAAGGTTTATTGGCCGTGTGTAAGCACGGTCGTCAGTGTTATATGGATCACTATGGAAGCTTGTTGACAGACACGTCTTTTCTACAGTGCGGTTTGTACGCCGTACCATAAGGAAACCGTGCCGTGTATCATAGGCCTAAAGGCAATCAAGGCGTAAAAGCATGGGCATGAGCGTCTATTTATCTTAATTATTACGACAAGTACCAATTCGGCAGCCAAGCAGGTGACAGGCTTATTCCGATTGGCTAGCAAATATTGCGGCAAATATGGCATTATCTATCACACAGGGTATTTTTGATGAATAATTCATGTGAAAATGAGAAATGAATAATAATAATCACCCTGCCATTTTATCCGTACACATATATAAACATTGATCAGGCACGCCATAGTCCTTCCATAGTTCCAGGTAACCAGTCTAGCCACCTAAACCCATAGTCTATATCTTTGTTTCCATGTTCTGCAATAGTCCTACACCAACCGTGGGTTGTCCTTGGGTGCACTTGTATAGTGCATACATTCCATTACATAATTGTCGGTTGGTGCCACATTCCATTTAAAATAGTCTAAGGGGGTTCTGCGAGTTGGCTTTGGCCCCTCTTACGCCTTCCAAAGGTCCGGGACCCCAGGGTACCGAGAAATGTCAAAGACTTAAATAATAATAATCATGAGGCGTATATTCTTCTATAGCTTGTGGCATAAACTTGCTCATGAGACTGTTGTGTTTGTTGGTTGTGATGCGTCGATTAGTTTCCATAGGTTATGAAATAAGACAACCAGACTCTATGTTAGATACGTGTATTCAGCCATGACGGACGGTGGAGTATATTTCAACAGAAACGGGAAGGCAGGAAGACCATAGATAATAAATATTATGATGTTGGATACATACGTAACAGATACATGCACAGTTACGTAATAATTTAAAAATCACGCTATTTGCCACGAGATCAAGCAGAAACTAAAAGCCACGTGCTTGTAGTCATAACCAACGTATTTTTGTTTATTTTCAAAGCGCTTTGATAGCAAATTTTAAATAATTTTCAAGAAGTGTTTAGGCGAAACATCGTTTAAAAGTGAGGGGAGGTCATCAATGTTTTGTAAACAAGGAAAAACTGTGATTTCCTTGAACGATCGTAAAGCCAGCAAAAAATATGCTCAGGCGCACGTGAATCGTAAATAGGTATCTTGTGTAGCAACTAAATTCTGACTATAATTTACTGATCATAGTGACTTTTAATACCTACGTCATTTAAAAAACATCTTACGCATGGTTCCCCATAAAGTTTTTTTTATTTTTTATCTCACAGTAGGTAAGCAAACAGTGTGTTCATAAAATTCCAGGGAAATAATACCTACAGCATCAGGAATTTAACCATACCTTGATTCGTTCTTTCAGAAATCACAACATTCAAAAATAATCTTACAAGCAGCACCGGATTGACAACAACTAGGTACTTCTTTATTTAATAAACAAGCGTCCCAAAACAAGTTATTTCACATGTACGTTACGTTAACTTAAGCAAACTGCATTGTCTATGCAACACAGTGACATCCGACCAATCAGAAAGTACTAAATAACAATGAGATGGAACTAAATGTCACTGTGTCGTGCTAACATGGCGTCAATTCAGAAACATCCTTCCTACGCACACTTACAGACTAATAGTCACGCGTATACGTAGGCCCGACGGCACTAAGGCCCTTCACCAACGTGGTGATGAGACGAGAGGAGAGGAGATCTGTTTTATACAACCAATAGAATTTCGTTTTCTACACATCTCGTATATTTGTATGGCGTGTTCGAAGCGGAAATGTGAGCGGTGCCTCGCCGAGACTGAGCTGGGCGGCGGTACAAAGTGGAAATGTGTGATGTGCCTCGCGAGCAGGCGACAGCGCGCAGCAGAAACGAGAAGAGCTGTGAGGATCGGCGCCCTAAAATCCGTTAACATCCAACGCTCGCCACACACATCTCAGTTTGGCTATGGCTAGCACTCATCTCCGCTCTAACCAGCACACATTTCCGCTCCAGTCTAGTCAGTATGCATCTCCGCACAGCTTGGCTGAACCAATTTTGATAAAACATGTTTAAGAACCTTCACTGGAAAACCTGCTTTCAAATTAAAAAACCGCATTCAAATCGGTTCACCCGTTTAAGAGCTACGGTGCCACAGACAGACACATATAGCGGTCAAAGTTATAATACCCCTCTATTTGCGCCCGGGTTAAAAAGGCCCATCACGGAGCCATCATCTATGCATTCTGAACATGCGGCAATGTAATAAAGCAAAAACAAAAGCTGGGGAACGATATTTATTTTAGTGTGACTCGAAAAACCGCTGTTTACTGCTGAATAACGCGCAATTTAACGCAAAAAAGAATATTCTTACTCAAGAAATACACACAACATCACGCTCGCAATCCCCGAACGGATAGACAGAGGTGTACCACATTTCGCCAGTTATGTTTAAGTCCCATGTAATAGGGGGGGAGCCTATTGCCATCAACCCGGTACAAATTCGGATTCCGGGCTGATAATACTCTGCTAGACCCGGGAATCAAACCCAGACACATGCTTAGCAGTAACACTTGGGAACACTATAGACCAATGAGGTAGTTCAGAAGTAGTACTAAGTAGCTTTAATATATATATTTCATTTATTACGGATCACACATAAAAGGTACATACAATCCATATAGCATTAGTAACAAAGACTTAGAATTATGTTAGTAAAACGTACAAACTAACATATGAACAACTAATAACTACATGGCTCAACGCGCATGTTGGCACGTGCCTCCGCATCCAGAGCCTAAGAAAGGCGTTGTTGACCTTATCCACCAATGTTTTTGGGATGCTGTTGGAGCTTCCGCGCAATCTACCCATTATTGACGCCGCCCGCTTTCACATTTTATTTATTTATTTATTTAATACTTTAAGCACATAAAAGTACAGAGGCTGTTTTACCAGTAAACCTTTGGTTGATGCAGAGATAAGCAGTGGTAGGTGCAATATCAAAAATTGTGGAAAAAATATTTATTTAAATATAAGGATATATATATACCCATTAAAACAATATATATAATATACCTAAATATATATAAATATAAGAACAAATAAATACACGAATATACTTATTAAGGCGTGAAATTCGTCAACACGGGCTTCCGCGAAAATCTGCGAAGCGCAGTGACATCCATCATTATCTTCAGAAGGCAAATAAGACTAAGACATTCTCCAGCATTCTCGAAACTATCGATAAAAAGCACAATCTGGAACTGTCGATACTCCCTCAATTAAAGTCAGTGAGGAAACCCAGTCGCCAAATCTACAACACTACATCGACATCGGTGGACGACACGCCCTCAGTTCCCTACTATTTATAGTGTACATACATATATATGTTTCTATACTACATAGTAACCAATTCAGCCTATCTTCTGCCTCTGTCATTTATGGCGCAGTTGCGGATGAGAGAAAAAGAGGGCAGAAAAAAACTGAAAGAGTTGCTTCAGGGTTGTCGATTGCAGGTTTTGGTTAAAAAGTGTTCCTGTACTTTTTTGGTTGGTTTAGGGAAGGTGAATGCGAAATGTTTTTAAGTGTTCTTGCTTAGGAATTAAAAATGTTTTTGTTAATGTTGGAACTTACTTCTGATTTATTAACAAATTCTGGCAATTATAACTTTAATCATTTGCGTGACTGCCCCATTGTTCTCGTGGTCGGTAGCGCGACTGCTGAGCGTGGGGTCCTCGGTTAGATTTCCGGGTCGAGCAAAGTTTTATTGGGTTTTTCCAGTAGGAATTTCTTAGAAACAGCCCGGATCGGACTATGACAGTGAGAGTGTGAACCTGTGTCTGCGCTGAGATTGGTCACAATGGCCGAAATTTAGTCTGAAGGACTTTTTTTAAAATTATTATTTGCGTAAGGTAGAGCGACGGGCTTCTCGAGATGGAATGTACCAATTTTACTTTTAATTGTTGAAGTGATTAGGGATCGAACTCTCAAGAACATCCTGAAGAAGAGAATTGAACCCGGGACCTCTGGATCTGAGACAGGTGTTCTAACCACTAAACCACAGAGGCGGACAATTTCCCGTGACAACCAACCCTAATCCGATCACTCCGTCATCATATAATTCTGAGAAGCAGTTGGCTGTCTGCCAACCCTCCGAGCTGAAGGTAAACGCCTCCGTATTTACAACTTTCCGGTAAATAAACTACGATGTCTGGTGGTCGCGCCAAATGATGCGACTTGATGAAATGGAGCGTAATTGTGTGAGGGTACTTCCATAAGACGTGTAGCCAAGTGCGTGACACGAAAATGGCATGTATGTAATTAAACTCCAAGTAATTCCCATTCTGCTTTCCTACAAATATGATTGAACACTCTAATATAATGATTGCGCCCATTTTTTTGAACAACAAATAATTTTTATTTTGGGGTCCTAAAATTACTACCTTGGAAAACTAATAAAAAATAAACTTTGAATTTTTGTAGAGAGCTTTAAGTTTCGATTACCATACAAGTAAAATAGAAAAGAATTACATCTTTTTCGTTATGGGCAAACATAGGACGCCAGGCGAAATTAGGGCAGTTGACGGTACCTATATTCAGATGAATCTTTCGCATGTTTGGATAGAATAGGAATCCAAGGATCGATATCTCATCTGAGTGAGAGGTCGGAGGCGATCCCTTCCTGTTGTACTTCTGGCAACAGCTTCAAATTACTATGCAGTATGCATTGTAAGCTAATTCTGAAGAATTCATGAGTATTTTTACCTAATGATGTTAATTATTGAAGATTGTCAAATTACTTTGCGACCAAGTAGGTACATGAGCGCAGATTTTTACTTATCCCGGGTAAATGTAACTTTGATCAGTGCTGTTAAAAGAAAAAAAATCATGTGTACCTAATTTAGTTTTAGGTCAACCTCATCTGCAGCGAAAACCGTCAAAAAGTCGCATTTTATTTCAGTTATGCATCCATAACGTGACCTAACACGCGTGGGAATATCATCACATCACATCTATTACGATATGTAAAATAACAAAAAACGTAACAAAATGTCCACTTCTTTTACATTATTATACAAGCGAATAATTTGAGTCCCGCCAATGACAATAACATCGTTAGATTCCGTAAGAAACTCTTGTGTTTATGTTTATATAAAAAAGTGTTACATATTAAATTGGATGACTTTTATAAAAGACTAGCTTAGCCCGCAGCTTCGCCCGCGTTGATGTCGATGAATATCCCACTAGACTACTGGGATTTTAAAGAATCCGATGTCCTTATCCAGGTTATAAACTATCTGTGTGCTTAATTAATTTTATCCGAATCCGTTCAGCCATTTTTATGTGACTGAGTAAAAAAAAAAACAGTGGCACTCCGGGAGTAACGACAGAAGTGAAAGTTTGAAAAAAAATCGGCACCGCGGTAATTAACGCATTAATGTCTTTTACTCTACGCACCGCGGTAATCAACGCGTTGATGTCTTTTTAATGGTCAAATACTGGTGTCATCACGGTGTCGCGAAATCAATGGTTTAGTCCCATTTCAAAAATGCTCAACGCGCCTAAAGAAGTTTTCACTTAAAAAAAACGAAACAAGCTTTCACGATTTTGTCAATCAATGAACCCTCGGGAACAGTACGTTTTTCTGAATGAATTATACCCTATGTCCTTTTTTGTACCCCTGACAACGTGTATGCAAAATTTCATGATGATCGGTTGAGGAGTTAAGACGTGCAAGCGTAACAAACAAGCAAACAAACAAACAAACTCCCTTTCGCAATTAGGACTAGTAGGATATAAATCTGATTTTGAGAGACAGACTAAACACACCATCGAACTGTTTTAGAAAAGAACTGTTTGTTAGTTCTGACTAGCAAATAGTTTTTTTTTAAACTAAACGTATCTACTTAGCTGTAGTCTGCTACAACTACGTTTTAACGTTATCTTTCGCGATTAATATTAATTCGATTGAATTTATCTGCGTGCTAAATCAACTTACAAAACAAAAGAATTCAGTTTTCCTTTCTCTAGAACGAGTTATACTTACTGGATTATTATAACATAAGGCACAGTTGGTCCTTCCGCCGATGAATTAAGGCTGCCGCAGACATGCGTGACGCAACTCTGGTGAGAATAGCTAGCAACTAAAATGACTTTTCAAATCTTTCTTTCCGCTGATTCGGACGATTACCTACGAACATTTTAAAACAAAAATATGGCAAATCGGTCCAGATGTTCTGAAGTGACGCGCTTACCGACGAACAGCGTATCATTTCATTATCATACTGAGACTCTATTTATGTGGTAATGTTCAGGATAAAAGAATAAAAAAAAAAACAGTGTCACTCCGGGAGTGCCAACAAAAGTAAAAACTTGAATAAAAATCGGCACCGCGGTAATCAACGCGTTGATGTCTTTTTAATGGTCAGAAGCTGGTGTCATCATGGTGTCGCAAAATCAATGGTTTGGTCCCATCTCAAAAATGCCCAACGCGCCTAAAGAAGTTTTCACTTCAATATCGTAACTTTTTTTTTCAATGGGGCATTTTATCGGTTTTATTACATAGGGCGCGGGCGGCCGTCGTAGGAGCCGTTTTCCTATAAGTCATGAAAATTTGCTAATTAATGGATTCGATGTAATTTTGGTACTAAAAATTTGTTTTTTATTTTATTTCAATCATAATAAGATTTTTTATTACTTTTTGATAATGTTATTGCAGTACCTATCTGCCCCCTTCGGATCGGACAGAGTTTTTTTTTACATATTGTGTAAATTAATCCCTCTTTACCTCTTATTGACAACTAGACCAACGCTTTCAATATGAGCGTTCTACGCAACTAGGCAACTGGTCACATTACCAATTGTTCAAGGCCTAAAAAATATGATAAAACTTACAGACATGCCGAATACTAAAATGCACGTGTCCAAACCTAACCTAGGTGCAAATAACAACAACAAACAAAAAACTCATACAATATTAAACTCCATAAATTTCCACATTGGTGCTACGCAACGTAACGCTTTATCGAAGTAGGTCAAGGCAACAAAATAGACATGTCTGCCTTAATATACGCAGTTACAGTGAAAATTATTCATTCACTAATTGATGGGTGCGACAATTCATTCATTAGTTCGTTCTTCACTCAGAAATGAAGGTAATGAATGCTTTGGGACCGAGGTGTATCTAATTCCAGGAATATTTTATTTTTATTTTGAATGACGATGTTTTTTTTTTTTGGAAATTAAAGGCATAGTGTGGTATGTCACTTTCTGAATTTAAAAAGCATAGTACCTACCTCAGACTAAACAAAAAACCAAGACATAGCATTGCGAACAATACAGTGAAGCAAAATTACACCTCCGCTCTGTGCAACCATTTACAATCAAACTACACCTCACCAAGTGCACACATGTTCAAGAAACTGGCCTCACGTCACTGTTGACAGCGCTATGTCTTGGCTTTTTATTTGGTTGAGATAACTAATGTATTTTTTATTCAACATGGTACCTAATAAAAAAAATCTAGGTCAATCTCTAGCGCAGCACTGAACAACATTGTCAACGAAACAGTTCCAAAATGGTTACCAAACAGGTATTAGACAAAAGTGAAGAGTCATGTGAAATTTCAAACGACTTTGTATACCATTTGCGGTGCAAACTGCGACCGTGCAACGACTACCTGTCCCCTGCGCTTAAAAAGCCCTTCAAACGAATCTGAAAACACACACTCTCTCGCACACATACACAAACACATACACCACATCACCACCCACCCCGACCCAGACCTAAACGTTCACCTCTTGTTTTTCTTCTTTAATAATAATATGTACAAGTATATAAAAAAGAAGGGAAAAAGTCATAGAGCATCAAACAATTCGTCCGCATCGCTGTCAACAGGAAAAATGCCGAAAAAGCTGGCAGCATTGCCACGTTATATGGCAATGCTGATTCTTGCGCCAAAGAATAGGCCAGCCGCTTGGCAATGTCTCGAAAAAATAAGTGAGCACTCGGACCTCATGGCCCTAGTGTTTCAACCCCAAATGACTCGAACATATTTACTAATTAATGTTGATGATGTGCCTACCCTTGGCTGCCTCGTTCGTCTATAGTAGTCGTAAGAGCTATTGCTGAGCATGAGGTCCTGGGTTCGATTACCAGATCGGACAAAGTGTTATTGGGTTTTAACATCAGAAATTTGTCAATAGCAGCCTGGAGTTTAGCTTAGTGCCCGGTTGATGGCAATAGGCTCGCCCCCTATTACATGGGTCTTAAACATAAATGGCGTAATATGGGTGTGCTATAGGTGTACCTATAGCACACCCATATTACGCCAGTTAAAGGATTTTTAAAGGATAGCCAGAGATGTATCTCTGGCTATCCTTTCGGGGATTAAAGGCGTGATGTTATGTTATATACCATGGCAGAAATAATAGTCTTGAAAATTAAAGAGATTATTTCAGTGAAAATCGAGGTCAGTGTTCGGAAAAATAATAAAGGGTTTATTCCTGAAGCAAGCAATAAACCATGCTCGCAAACCTTTAATTATCTAAATAAACTGAGCGAAATGAATGCTTCACAAACAACATATTCTTCATTGTTCAGTTTATATAAAAACTGAAACTGCAAAGAGTAGTAATTTTAAAACATAAAAACGCAAAAATTTCAATATGAAAGCAAGAATATTCATTAGAGTTCTTTTAAACTTTATTTCAAATACATAAAAAATGCTTAATAACAATATATAATACAACCAACTATTTACACTAGAAACCTACTAAAATAAATTATTATCTAAACTAACTATATAAAAACAAAAGAACACTGAGAGCGGTATCGCACTAGGGAATTGATAATATTCAACATTCGGACGGACAAAGATCGGATCTTTAGTATGTTTTTCAATCTCGTAGACTAATTTGACATTTCAAGTCATTGTTGTTTGTTTTTTCAATTTGGAGTTTGACATTTGCACCTGTCAAATTAGTCTACGAGATTAAAAAACAGACTTTAGTGCACGGCTACTTCGGACAAACATTTCTCGGCTTCGGATCAGATTCCGATCGAACGTCGTACGAAACCGCTCTTAGGGCTCGAAGTCTCGTCCGCATCGCTGTCATCCGGAAACGTGCCCAGAAGACTGGCAGCATTACCACATTATATGGCAATGATAATTCTTTGGCTAAACAACGAGCCAGCACTCCGATCACGTGGCATGTGATTAAAAAGTTAAATGAAAACAATAAAAAATATTTTAAAATGTAAAACAAGAAGTTGAAAAATAATCATGACATCAAAGCCATGGAAAAATAATAAAAACATTAACATTCCTAAAGAGAAATTCATTTCAAAACAATGCAATCAGAACGGAACTCCAAACTTTTTTACGAATGAAAATGAAAAAAGTTTCATCTCTGGATTTTAAAAAAAATCATGTATGTTTTAAGGGGCTCGTACTCGAGACCCGTGCCTCGGAAAGCACGTCAAGCCGATGGTCCCGGCTGTCATTTGTCTTTGACAGTCGTTACGGGGTAGTCAGAAGCCCGAAAGTCTGACAACCAATGTTACTAAGAAATATCGTGTTACCAGTAATTAGGTTGTGGAGGTGAGATAGGCAGCCGTTTAATTAAAAATACTGGTATACCAACCCAGTTAGGAAAAGGCTAGGCAGATCGACTCGTGTATAAGGTTGCCAGGCATCCAGCTTTATCCGGATATGTAAGGCTTTTTACAATCGTGTCCGGCCCAATATACACAAGTCCGGCCTATCCGGCTTTTGTTAGACTTTTGCTTTTTTAACCCCGCCCCGCCAAAAGATGCCTGATTATTGATTGTTTTAATTACTTTCAATGTGATGAAGTAGGCTAATTATTGATTGTTAAGAAGTTACAAATTACTTTGGTAAAAACAAAAGGTGATTCGAATCAAAATCAAGAGTAAAGTAAGTCTCAAATTAATGACAGTAATAAATACACAATAAAAGTTTGTTTCTTTTTCTTTTAAAAACCAGTGTGTCAGGCTATCAGGGCAAAATCCGGCTATCAGGGCAAAGTCCGGTTAAATCAACCCTCCCATGCATCCCTGATGTCACGTGTTCGGGGCAGCACCAACAGTATTCTCAGTGTGTTCGCAGATCGGTGGGATCCACCGATGTTGCGGAGGTGGATACAGCTCCACGCTGATTTTTTTTTTTTTATAATCTGTGTTGTACCTACTAACACTAGATTTTAAGTAAAATTGTTACCAACCCTATGGACTCCGTCTGAAATAAAAATATTCTATTATATTCTATTCTTAATATGAATCGGTGTCCGACTTTTCTATTTTAGGGCCTGACAGCCCTACTCGTGTATGCCTTTTCAAACAAATGCATTAGTTTATTTTATATCCTTAACATTTTAATGCGAAATCTTTTGTTTATCATTTCATCGACACGTAGCGATAAAATATAGATAACATATATCATTAGTCTTATAAATTCATAATAACAATGTTTCTTATGCTTCCTGTCTGAGGGTTTAAATTAAATTATCTTTTAGTCAGGTGATACTAACAGGATTTTCCGTCCGTTAAGATTAGAGGCATACGTAATATACTCAGCTGAGTTACAAAAATCGCAAACCGCAGTAAATATTGTGAGAAAATAAAGAAAGAAAAAAGAAATAAATATAATAGACGAATTATTAATAATCATAACATCACGACTGTAATCCCAAAAGATTAGGCAGAGGTGTACCAATAGCAAAAGTACAGCCACATTTTCCTGTTATGTCTATAGTTCCTGCTACACGGCTGCCAACCGCGTCCCCGACAGAGTTGACCTTGGTTGGTGACAGGCAGAGCTGTTTGAAATTTGGTCGTAAACCATCTACACGGTTGTAAACCACCAAGGTCACCTCAGTGGGGACGCAGTTGGTGAACGCGTAGCAGGCGAGCCTATTAGCACAAATCCAGACTCCGGGCTGCTACTGAGAAATTTATAATGAAAAACCCAATAACACCGCCCGACCTGTGAATCGAATCCAGAACCTCATGCTCAACAGTAGCACTTACGACCACTAGACCAACGAAGCGAGGAGGATTAATGTTATATTAATAAAGCTACGTTTATTATTATTGTTCAATGGCGTTATTTTTGTCGTAAACACGTAATTTTATTTTACAATGACAGATAAATTAAATTGCATTGCATTTACCCAGATTCTCAGGTAACAATTTATCAAAATTTCTGCGAACATTTTCATTACCACTCTTCTGACTTTTTTCAAAGTTTTTATCTTTAAACCTAGACCTAGAGGCAATTTTTTTTTATTTACTTAGATTGTATTTCTATTTATTACATTGCTTTATTCTGTCTTGAAAAAAAAATATGATTAGATATTTAATTACCTACCACGACAGACTACCTGCAGTATTTTCTCTCCTTCTGCAAATCCATCCAAAGGTTGTCTTTAAAATATTGCTTCTTACTGCTTGACATTGTGTCCCTACGTAACATCTACATTCATATCTTTAAATTGTATTAATTTGTGTAAATTATTGCTTCTCAAAAAATGTTCTAGAGCTTGCCTCAAATGTTCGCCATTTGTATTTCCTCGTAGTAAAACATTACACTATGTTATTGTGATCATCTGTTTTTGACTTGCACGTGCTATCAGCCAATGACATCTATTTTTAAATTGTACTTCATATTTAGAACACTATTGTCATGTCTAAATGCAGAGACGGAGTTGGTTACATTGACGTGACGTATTGGAATTTTGAATTTCTTGGGCCAATCAATCAACTCAGCTTATCGCAGTCCACTGCTAGACATAGGCTACTCCCATGATGCCCCACAACCCTCCACTTTCCGCATCCAGTCTGTCCCAGTCAGCTTTTTGAGGTCGTCAGTCCATCTAGCTGGATGGCGTCCCACACTACGCTTGCCGATTCGCGGTCGCCACTCCAGGATTCGTCTGAAAAATATTGCAAAATATGCAGTATAACTATGCATAAACAAATGACTATAGCTAGTTATGCACTATTCGTAGTATATGAAAAGTAAAAAAAGACATTTTAAATTTAAGCTTGTAGATGAAACTGAACTGACATCCCAAATGGACCGGTTAAGAAAAAAAAAATATCAATCATTCAGGACCTGTGTTGAAAGTAAGGCGATTCTTTTTAAATTTCCAACAAGTAAAAACAAGGAATTTCCGTCTACGACGCAGGGAAATAACTTTGTATTCTTATTTATATTCAACCAGAAATCACTGCTTTTACCAAAAGGGAAGTAGTTAGAGTAGATACTAATTTAATTTTCTAATTAACTAAGTCCGTTCCTGCATATCGCTCTATATAGCGAACAATTGTCATAAGCCGAGGACACACGAAAGATAAACTATTCCGAGCACATTCTGTTGAACATTTGTACAACATTTCCTTAACTAAGGGCTTGGACACAACGTTTATGTTTATTCTTTTTCGACCTTCTTTTATTTTCTTTTTTCCGAAGACGCAAATCAAGGAACAAGCCGGATGTCACCGCACGGTAACATGAAAATCACCTTTAATATTTTCTGACTCTAGATTAAAAATAAACCCTTCCATAAAATTGGTAGTGACACAATCATTTTTGTAAGTATTTTCTGCCTGAGTTTCCAATCATAAGTCAATCACTTCGTTTTAGAATATTTAAATCAGCTTCTGCAGAGCACAGACTTAAGGCTGCGTTTCCAATAGAGATGTGCGAGGACGAGTAGCGAGGGATGTGTTTGTTAAGAACCAATAGAATGGCTTCATTTATCTAGTCTCGCTCAGCGTAGCTCCGATGGAAACGACTTAGCGGTGCGAGGTTTTTGTACGTACAAAACAAGCGAGGGATGTGTGTTAAGGATGGATGCGAGTGAGAAATCGTATCTAAAAAGAGCCCGCTACACATCCTCGCAGCGTTCATCTGAGCACGCATCCTCGCACCGCTCAGCAGCCAAGCACATCTCTACAAACACTCATATCGTTTCACAACTTAATTAAAACAAATTTCAAACTTAAAAATGATGATGTGGATATATTTAGTAACCTTTTCCGCTTAGCTATTTCTAAAGAGTCTTGAAAAGACCCTGGAAGAAATCGACACCAAGAAATCGACACCAAGCACCGAGCGCAGACCTCGCTCGGTCTGCGCTCGGTGCTTGGTGTGGCAACACGCCGTGTTCGAGTTCACGACAAGTTAATCGTCATCCTGAGGATGCCTCGTTGAGAGGTGAAACACGTGTCGATTTCTTCCCGGGTCTTTTCAAGACTCTTTAGAAATAGCTAAGCGGAAAAGGTTACTAAATATATCCACATCATCATTTTATCATGGACTTCCGCAAGGTCACGCCTGAATCAATTAACTAAATTTCAAACTTAATTAAATTAAACAAAAAGTTAGTTTAGCCCAAATCCTTAAGCAAAAGAAATGTTACAATGTCCACTCAATCCACTAATATTAGGATTAGTGTTAGTCAAGCCATGACAAAAGACACATTCATAAGAGCCCAGAAACAAAATAAATTCACAATATGTCCGACTCCTTACAGACTACAACCGGATATCGGGTCGTATTATGACTTAAACATACAAAGTGTTAAGATATTAAACATTCTTCCTATTGTAACTCATATCCTAATGACAAGGATGTACATACATTAGCAATTATGTACAATCGTGCTTCGTTTACTAATCAGAGAGTGAATGACAGATTAGTGACATTCAATAGGTATTTAAATTATCATTGGATGATTTAGGCAGTGCGTACTTTGGACGCGTTTTCGTACGAATTTTATTCGTGGGAACACATACGAATACGCACGAACGATCCCGACCTTCCAAGTACTAAGGGAATGCGCAGACTGAGTACGAGTTAGTCGTACATATACGTACGTAGAGTTCAGACGTCCGAAAATAATTCGAACTTATTCGTGCGTTCAATACGATATCACCGGAACACTACCTATTTGACGGAGAAAACGTACTTAGTGTGCGCACTCAATTCGTACGACCACGAACTTACGTTTACGTACGATACAAATTCGCGTTCAAAGTGCGCGCGGCCGTATGGTAAAATCTTTGTCCAAATATCAATGGTTCTGGTTAAGAACCGAAGCTTTTGATAATGATTTCCGGGTCCCATAATACTCGAAATACTTATTTACATTAGTGACATATAAAGATTGTAGATATAACATAACATCACGCCTGTAATCCTCGAAGGGTTAGACAGAGGTGCACATATAGTACACCCACATTTCGCCAGTTATGTTAAGTCTCATGAAATAAAGGGCGAGCCTATTTAACCGGGCACAAAGTTAATGATTGAATGATTATAGGACTTCAATACTTTCGACTCCACCAACTTTTCATTGAACTTATACGCCATGCCGCCATACATATTGGAAGTGAGCCCTCCGGGAGGGTAACCGACATTACGTTTGCGCTAAAGTTAACCATCGCGGACGGTCAACGGCATTAGGTTTAAAATCGTGTTTATAAAACACTGTAAAACGAAGTAAAATTGTGTTTTCAGGAGTTCTGTCGCTATACATAGTTTCAAACCTTTTTAAGTTTTAGTGAATATTAGTAACCATGAACAAAAATTTTAAAAATGTTTGCATTTTATAACCAACGCATATTAATAAATTTTATTAAAATCCACATCGGATTTTATTTTCACGGTTTATAATACCTGTATTCACTCAAAAAAAAAACTACTTTTAAAATGAGCCCTCCGCGAGGGCTCCCGGCATCCCATTTGCGACTAGTTGAACCCTCCAGGAGGGCTCCCGACACTGAACGTGTTAATAGAACTCAACCAAAGCCGTCAACCATCAAATTATGTCTATCCATTGTGGTAACTGATGACTACGATACAAACAAAAGCAACAATATCAATTTCAGTACTACATTTATATTCTACCATCTGCCATCTGGCACTCAGTATTGAAAGTTCACACAATCCCATTAACGCAAAAATAAAATGTAGAACATGATACAGGAACACATTACAATAAACAAACCACTCACTAATGCGTATATTTTTTCAGATTCCGTTTTTCTTCGCAACAGATTTGTCGTATTTTTACTAAACACCGCGTGTTTGGATCACGTGGATCGTTAGCAAATTACACATATTATGACAGGGTTTGCCAACCAAATGTCTAGAGTGGTGATATGACAGTTCAGGCACAGGGTGGCGCCCTGTTTTTAACCAATCTCCAAAAGGGGGAGGTTCTCAATTCGACTGTATGTTTGTTACGCGATTACTCCGCCAATTATGAATTGATTTTGATGATTCTTTTTTGTTTGGTAGGTCATAGTTACTTCAGAGGTGGTCCCATATAAATTTTATAAAAAATACTAATTAGTATGTGGATAATATGATAAGTTCATGTCATTTTTATTTACATAACAGGTAGTGGTATTCGAATTTGTGAAAAAAAGTTTTTATTTTTCTCTTTTTAGTTGTGGTACCAGGGGTAGGTACCACAACTAAAAACCTAAAAATAAAAACCTTTTACAAAAAAAAAACAATGCTTTCCAAAAAAAACACTACAAACTGAAAAATAACTTTAATTTTGGAAGTCGGTGGCAAAAAACGAAAATTCAAAACCAACGCATTGTTTTTTTTTTTTTGTAAAAAGTATTTATTTTTCTCTTTTTAGTTGTGGTACCTGGGGTAGGTACCACAACTAAAAAGAGAAAAATAAAAACTTTTTACCAAAAATAAAAAACCTACTTCCAGAAAAAACACTACAAACTGAAAAATAATTTTAATTTTGGAAGTCGGTGGCAAAAAACGAAAATTCAAAACCAACGACACCGACTTCTGAAATTAAAGTTTTTTTTCATTTTGTAGTGTTTTTTCAGGAAGTCGGTTTTTTTATTTTTGGTATAATGTTTTCTTGATTAAAACTGTGTCCAGAATTATCATATTATTATATGTAGACGTGTATTTTGTATCAAAGCACAGTATCCAAGCGACAGCGGAAGAATATACCTTTGCAGAAATACAGGATAAGAATCGTGTTAGCTATTCAGATTCAATAACAGCCAGTCTCACTTGTTTCCCCTCGTTAGCCATAGACAACTGCTCTAGACCAAGTAGTGGTGTGAGATCATGTCTAACAGTGAGAACCATAGATAATTAATTTGGGTCGCCATAATAGCTTACATGTTCCTGATGAGAGAGACTGTCAGTGAAATCTTAAAAAAGAAGCGAATTGAGTGATCGTCGGTGTCACAACCACTGACTGTGTAGTAGTTAGAACCAAAGTAAAATCTATCTAAGTAGGTAGTATGTCCTCCCACATCTCACAATAATTATTATGGAACATCCTTTTCCCCATTAGCCTAAATAAGCTCAAATCCCACTTGGAGCTACTGAATAAGATTATATGGAGCACACTTTGCCCCGACCTAAATAAAATTGTTACCAATATTTCGTCAATTTGATAAAACAATGATTATATTGAACGACATGACAAACACCCTGTTACTTTTATCCAATACTGGCTTCAGCTATGATATGTTTATAATTTAATGCCTTTGTTACTCAGTGATAATACAGTATTCTACTGGTGAAAGAGTTTTTAAAATCGGTCTAGTAGTTTTTTAGTTTATTAATTACAAACAAAAATATAAATCTTTTGTCTTTTGTGTAGATTTATTAGGTACTAGCTGCACCCCACGGTTTTACCCGCATAAGTCTCGATCCCGTGGGAATATCGGCATAAAAGTATCCTACGTCCCAACCCAGGCCATGGTTTACTCATGTGCCAAATTTCATCTCAATCCGTTCAGCTGTTTTAGCGTTATAACAAACATAGAAACATACAAACATATATATATTTATTTTTTAACTTTTATGTTATTTTATTTGTTTTTTATCGTGTTTTTTTTTAAATGTATCATATGGTCTGCAATAAAGATTTTTATTTATTATTATTTATAAAAAAAAAAAAATCTTTTCTCTTTATAATATTAGTTTAAAAGTATGGATATCATATGGATCCCAACATTCTTACGATATAAAGTTTACTATCCCTGCCTGTTTTACGTCGTCACCATGTCTTTACTCACAACTGAACGTGGGGGCGGCGGAGATAATACCATTTTTAAGTCGTACAAGCAGATAGTAACGTTGTCTATGAAACAATGAACTTTGGCAAGCTTCCTAGAATGTCAGTCTCGAAGATTTTAGGTAGTCTCTTATCAACTATGAAGCTTAGAAGAATGACACATAAAATACTAATACTTTAGATAATGCTTACATTATACTTGTTCATATGACGCCTCACTTTTGTTACAGGTTCATCTCCGTTGGACCTAACTAGCAATATTTGTATCACGTTCTCGAAAACGGCTCTAACGATTTCGATATAAGTCGCAATATAGAGTTTTACGGGGGCGAAAAATCGATCTAGCTAGGTCTCACATCTGGGAAAATTCGTTTTCTCCGTATTTTCCACCGCGCAGAGCTCGGTCGCCTAAAGTTGAGAACAAGATGGCTACCTTAGAATAATGACATGGCAGCATGGAATTAATAAGTACCTTCTATAATCGCAGCATGAAATTAGTATGTACTATCATGGCAGCATGGAATTTATATGAACTATTACTGGAATTAGTATGAACTATCCTATACTATTAAATAAGCATTCTCTATTTTCACTCCAGCAGAACAGAGCTCGCTGGACCAGGTACTACTATTAAAACCGTGCAACTTTCAGAGCGGCCCTATCAAAGCACGAGAAGCCTAATTGTTGATTAAAGTATAATCATATCATATCTATTTTGATCTACAGATCAAATCCCCCGAACTGCAAAGTTCTAAACACATCCAATTCTTCACGTTTTCGCAACTCGTCGGTGGGTGGCGAGATTTTCATTTCTCTTAATAAGATACGTGCCTGGTCATTGATTAACCTTGCTCAATTTCAAGCTCCCTATCAATGCAGTACACATATCTATATCAATTAACTCGGCCTATCGCAGTCCACTGCTGCACATAAGCCTTTAACAGTCTGCGCCAAAACACGCTATCCTCCGCCTTCCGCATCTGCCCCAGCCACCTTTTTAAGGTCGTCGGTTTATCTAGCTGGAGGGCGTCCCACACTACGCTTGTCGATACGCGGGCTCCACTCCGGGACTCGTCTGTTCCATCGTCCATCGGTCTTTCGACAATCATAGCCAGCCCACCATCACTTCAGTTTGCTTACTCAACAAGCTATGTTGGTGACTCTGGTTCTTTTCCGGATAATTTCATTTGTGATTTTATCCTTCGAAGAAACTCCGAGCATAACTCGCTCCATAACACGCTGAGCGACCTTTTTGTGAACCAGCCCGACTGTCAGTGTCCATGTTCCGGCACCGTTTGTCATAACGATATATATTTATATAGTAGAACAGAATTCTGGATATTCCAAGAAGTAGAACAAGAAACAGAATTACAATTCTGGATTTACCAAGCGGACCCAACACTAATCCAATGCCAATTAAAACAAACAAAATTTACGAATTCAACTGCGTATTTACCGTGACGTGGTTTAGTTCCACGTCGCCGTCAGCGTCGGGTTGACCACAAGGTTATCAATAGATTAATAGCTAATAATATCCTACTGCGTTTTCCTTTCACTTTCAGAGCTGGAAAACAACTCCGTTGACCGCAGTCACGCCTTCTCACGAGTAGCTACGTCAAGTGTAAGTATATGAATAGATACTGTATGATTATTCCTTAAAGAGCTATCACTAATCAGTTGATAATATTGATAGAGAGTTGATTAGAACTTGGAAAGAACATTGGAATCTTTTTATTCCGAAATTGTAAGCTATTCCGTTAACGAAGATGCGTGAGTAGGTACTTTTCATTAGTATTCTTAAGGTAATTATAAGATAGCAATAGACACATAGAAAGGCAATCGATCACAATGCCTTTAATGTTGACAGTTCAGCCACGTTCATTGCTTTTTTAAGTTGGTGAGGAGACGAATTTTTCAAACGTATAAAGCAATGGATTACGAATTTTCTTTAAAATTGTGTTCCGCAATTACGGTGCTGTTCATTTAACTTGTGATTCTCAGAAATAAAAAAGATGATTAATTCTAATGTTTTAAGAATTTGGAAAGAATAAAAAGGCAAGTGTAGAACACAGCAAAGAGAACACAGATGATGACGGTTGAAAAGTCTGTAGAGCCATAGGACTTCTGATATGTATGTAGCGTATTCTATGTCCAATTGTCATTCTGTGTAGGCATAGTCTGTCGTGAGGATTTTGAGTATTAATGTGTATGGCTATAAGAGTAGGGCAAGACAAAGAAACGATGGATGGACTGCGTGGCATGAGAATGATGAAGAGGTCTGTCGAGGCCCTGCAATGTTTCTTGAGCTGGGTTATAGACTCCACGATTCATGTTTCTTTTATGTCGTTTTCACACGTAGGTGAGCTGCATCAGACTGTGAACTGTGTAGTTTCCACACTGGGTGAAAAGCTGATCTCAAAATTGTTCAAGAACAAGACTACATTTATTTCAATCTCCATCAACTACGCTATCCCAACCTCGTTTATATAACCAATCCTCAAGTGGTTCTATCAAATAATTACATACTTTATGATAGTTTATCACCAGTTCCAACCGGTTTCAAGTGGATTTCAACAGAAACGTAAATTAATATCTGGATATCGCTGGACGGCACTGCGCCGTAGACATGATAGTGATAGATACGAATAGTAGAATAGATAAAACTAGTAATTAGTTTGAAATCAAAAGTGGAACAAGTTTTGATAAGGATATTAATAGGTTAGGAGTTTCTGGGTGTTGTAACTTGTAACATATGAGGTTATTGCGAAATTGTTAGAGGAACAACCAATAATAAACATTAAATAAAGTGAATAATTAAAGGAGACCCCCGTACAAGAAACGTTTTTTCGGCGTTTTTTACTCGACCTAAAGGCTCTACATAGATACTTGATTTTACATGGATTTGCTGCCTTCGAAATGCCGAATCGATATTTCGAAACGGAATTCCATATGTATGTGGCCCTTTAATCGTCTACCTATTACGGTTCATGAAATACGCCCGCTGACAGACAGACGAAAAGCGGAGGCTTAGAAATAGGGTTCCGTTTGGCACCCTTCGGGGCCTTTAAACACCTCCTTTTTTAATTCGGTAAAAATAAACATTAACAGCCAGCTTGGCTTTCTTTTCTTCTGTCGTGGGCGATTGCTCCTTAGAAAGTATCCTGTTTCATTTGACTTAGTTTCGGCATAAAGTTCTCACAGCTTCCCTAATCTTTATTATTTATTCCAAATTGTCTATTGGGTAATGTTTGTTATTCTTATGTTGTATATTCTATTCTTTTCTCAATTTCCCAACTCTCACCTGCAGTTGATCAACAATTCTGTAAAGTTGATCAGCACAAATATTTGCACCTGAAAACAAATGATTTTGATTCTGTCTGCACTAATATAAAATCACGCCTGTATTCCCCGAAGGGTTTGGCAGAGGTGCACACCCACATTTCGCCACTACTCGTATAGTACACCCACATTTCGCCACTACACGTATAGTACACACCCATTTCGCCATTTGCACCCATAGTACACCCATATTTCGCCATCTGCACCTATGTACACGCAGATTTCGTCCGTTATGTTTATATAATTCTGCACTTAGTAGTTAATTACCAACACCGATTATATTGACATCTTTAAAGTCAATAAACAAGCCACTAATGACCCCCATGTTTGCTCCTGTTATCGTTTCGGTGCACAACGATAGTAATAGCTGACGCATCTGACGTAGACTTTGATCGATCGACTTTCATTGGCGTCTTGGGATTGGGTCAGGGGGCCAAGTGAAATAGATTAATGGAATCTCTCCAGTATTGATTAATGTGTCGCTATGAAAACATGGCCTTAGTATCGTCTATTATATAGGCTACCAATCTAATCACCTGCATCCATCAAGGGAGTGATTCTGTTAGTCAAACTAAAAAACTAACGCTAAGAAATTAAAAACCGACTGAGACAAAAAGACAAGAATCACCCCTTTAACGGATTCAGAAGACTAAATTGCCAGTTCCAATTTAATAATAAGATGTTTTTTTATCTCTGACTTCTTAAGAAGTGTTGTTTTGAATTTACGGGTGCATAAATGTCGACATACGATAATTAAATTCCAATTGTGTTGCTTCAGATGTTTAGTGTTATCGAAAGTGTTACAAATAAAAGTGGAACACACAAACATTTGGAAATTAAAAGTAGGACAATCTTGGTTTTCAAGGACAGTCTAATAATGGACTTCGTATTTTAGAAGTTATATTTTCTTCCGGGATAGAATAGGCAGTTGGTTAGTGGTTAGTTGGTTAGTGGTTAGTTGGTTGGTTGGTATTTGGCTCATGGTTGTCATGTCTAGTATTATGTGAAGAAAATGGGCCGCCCCATTACAACTGCAATTATCAACCCTTCTGCCAAAGGCAGTCATTTGAATCATGTGTCCCTTTTCGCCCTTCATTTGGCGGAACATTTTCATGAATGCCTACTATGTTCTTGGCTTTAAATTATTTTATTAACAGTTCAAATAAAGTCATTTCGATCGATTAGATATTGTAATAAATCTTTTACCTTTACAAGAAGGTAATAATTTGCTAACTTTCATCATATCCTAAATGCATCCGTCGTGAGGAAACCGACATGCCTAAGAGATATTTCTCAACGGCATGTGAAGCCAAGTCAGAGGCTCATGGGCGGCTTTAAAAATCTCACACCAGATTAGCCACACACACGAAAAGAATAATAATCCGTAATGAACACCTTACCTCTCTTTACCTTCTCCTCAAAACACGTAAACAAGATGAAAATCTCCACATTCCGTATATTACGAAATCCTGAAAGATTACATCAAAAGCTGATGTAACACCACATTGATTTTATTACACGTATAAAAAGGGGGTTACATAAAAACATTTCGCATGAAAATGGGTGAAAACAAAGCTGTAACCCAATTTGGTCGGGTAACCCAGATTTGCGAGCTATATATAAAGCTATGACGTCAGAAGGCAGTGGGGTTAACTGGGCAGTTATATCATTAATGGGATTATGGCTGTGCCCTCGGATTTGCCCGCTTCAAAAGCTTTCAGATTTGTAGGATGAATCTTATGTAATTTTTGGGGTACCGTCATTTTACCTTTTTACTAAAATTCTTCATGTCTATGATAATATATAGCATATTCTATGTTGCGTTACTAGGTAAATCCCGTGTCGTTCGATCTAAACATTCTTATTTTGACGATAAACAATATACGTCAAGCTTCTAATCTACATGGATTTGATTCTTGCATTTCTTCATAATTTTCAGGTACTCACGAAATCACTAACTTGATTATATGAAGTTAGTGATTTCGAACACACACCCAAATTAATTACTAACTTTAATCATTACATTGTATAATTAGCATTTGCTTCAACAACATCGTGAGGAAACCGGCATGTCTAGGAAATATTTCTCGACGTCATGTGAAGCCAATTCAGAGGCCCATGGGCGGCATAAAAACTAGAACACCAGGTTAGTCACTAACCACACGAAATAGAAAGATAACGACATTATTCAACTGCTCCACAGATCTTTACCATTCCTTTTACCAACCGAAAATGGTCGTAATTCACCTTAAAACTTCACATCCTTGCCCCTTTGCTTGAATTCATATCCAAATAGACACGCTATTAGTTCCACCGGATAACCCGGCTTACGATGTAGTTCTAAGTTTAGTGGTATTCTGTAAGCTAGTGACTGACTACCCTGATTTAGAATTTTGTAGTGCCTACTTTGTCCTTGGGTCGCGATTGTATTGTTAGCTTGAACTTCTGAAACGGTAGATAAACAAATTCACATAGATTTTGGCTTGTAAAATGGAGACAGTCCCAGTACTGTTTCGTCAGATACTATTCACCGTATTATATAATTTTAAAAGTCAGCAAACGAAGCTATGGATAGTCCTGTTCAACAATTTTTTTTTTGTCAGATTTACTATTATCATTGCTTCCCCTGTACCTTACTTCCGACTCCAGCCAACATTGACATCGCGTCAGCTGATTTGAAAATAACTAAGGATATATCCAAGTTATTCTAAGGCGCTGAGCAGACGATGGACAATTTTTCCACGGAAAACTTGCAATTGTATGGAAATTTTGTCCTACGTGCGCGTTAGATTTTCATAAGATTCCAAATTGTCCGCGGACAATCCGCTCATTCTTAGGTTCTATCTTTCGGCTAAGTATTCAACTTTTCTCACTCTTAACAGCCTCAATCATCAATCAAATAGTCCATCTAATCTACCTATAACATCATCCAACAAATCACACAAAGCCGGCCTACATTCTAAGTTTAGGTCACTATGTGACGTAAATCCCGTTTTCAGAACCTTAAAATTGTGAGAGCTTATATCGACTACGGTATAAATAAATTTACGGCAAGATAAGTACTAACACGGGTTGTCGAACTTTAAAGACTGATTCTGGGAAGATGCTCTCCTGTATTGAAATCTTAAATGTGTAGCCGTTTAGTTTGTTCGATAGAAATAATATAATAAAGCGGTTTGATGGTTTAAATGGATCGGAAAAGTTTTATTTGTTTAGTTTAAAAGAATATCGATAGATTCTTTTTTATGTTCTAGCATCTATTTATGGGTTTTATTTTTAATAAGTTTATACAAGGATTTAACGTGCACATATCTTTTCGATGAGAGAATTTACGCGTACATCAACACTTAAAGTACAACTCATATAATTTGGAATCATCCATACGACGAAGATACAAAGATGAAGAAAGAGTACAACTTCTGAATATTTCGAAGAAATAAAGGATTGACCTCAATAAGAGAAGACAATGAAAAGTAATATATCCAAAAATCTGTAAGCTGGATGAAACACCAAGAATATAAAAACAAAAGAGGATCACTGACCTAAAATTCTCTGTAAAAGAAAAGACATTAAAAAAAAAAAAACAACAAATGTCCCAATTCCGTGAGTTATCAGAAATGAGGAATTACATACATTACATCAGTGATCTAGTTAGTATTGAGAATAGAGCAGTCGAGGCGAATGAACCAGAAGCTGTTCAAGGATACGCGAGTAAAGGGTATTTTGGTATACGTGTCGTGGACCGTGCCCACTGGTTCGCGGAATAAGGTAAGAACGATGAAGATATTGGATTTGATTGTCAGAATGTTAACAATAGTAGCAGTAGTACAACTTTATGAACAGTTTTTTAAAGTATATAATTTCAAGGACTTAAAAACAGGATTAACAAGCTACTGCACAAAATAAGACCAGTTGAATCTGTAATCCACTCTCGAAGAAGAAGAACAGGTGTTGATGCAGATAAATCCTTAAGTGGAGAAGCAAGATTGCCCCTGATCTTTCCAAAAATGATAACGACCTAAAAAGGCAGGTGAGGTAAATAGATAAGAAACTTGACCTGCTACAATATTTCATTAAGGACATGGCAAATGCTTTAAGTTTTTTTTGACTCGTAGGTTACGAGTCAAAAAAAAACTTAAAGCATTTATTTCAAATAAAGTAATTACGGGCACTTTTGAAATAGTCAAGGGGTCGGTCAGTCAGAAAGATGAAGCTAGATGCCCATTCCAAAGCGTAGGGACCTATGGAAAAGAACGGGTAAGAAATTCCACGGACCCTTTTTTAAATCACAATATGGTTACAAAATATTGGTGACATCATTCATGTTGAAGTTATGAATTTGAGAACGATGCAGAAAGTTTAAAGCATCCGTAATAAAAAATTAAACGAGTAAAACTATTCAAAAATTAAATTAAAATAACCCATGGCAGCTACGAGACCTTCATTATTCGTAGCATGGCAGCTAAGAGATGACCAGTCCCTACTGACAGCGCCCGTTTCCAAACATGACGCATGGATTAGCACCATTCAGCTCAACCATTTTGAAGGGAGCTAAATGATCCAACACACGCGCCACCGTCAGCGAGACATTAGAGTGAGCATGACATACTCTCAAATATAAGGGAACAAAAAACCAAAAAAAGGGAACTATACGACCAAATCAAGTTCGTTCAAGAAAAAACAAATACATTAAACTGTTTTTAAACCAGAAGCAATAAGGAAAAGTCGATAGATAAGGAAGATCTCACTGGAACCATCTACAATTTCTTCGAAATGTACAAGTACTTACAATAAATGGACGTCCATTACCAATTTATTACCAAACAAACTGAATTACGGTAGTAAAACAACATTATTTGCGGCCCCTGAAGACTTTACATTGTTTATTTCACGAAGTTGATGGGTTTGTAATAAATAGTTTGTTGTGGTGAAGGAAACAAATCTATTAGGAGAGTTTCTAAATCATGGGTGGCTCCTATATATAAACGAGGCTTTTGGCTAATTTGTAAATTAGTATTTTACGTAATTTTTTGTAATATGCGTTTTTTTTTTTTGTGCAGAATTAACAGTTTTTCTTTCTTTCTTTCTTTCTTTTCTTTCTATATCAAAAGTTATAAAACACAAAATGCTCTTCCTCTCTCCATAACCGGCTTTTGGTTTTAACTACGTCTGCGTTGCCTTTTCCAAATATGTTGGGGTCGGCTTCCGCTCTAACCGGAAGCTGCTGAATATGAGTATTCTACATGGAGCGACAGCCTATCTGACCTCCACAACCCACTTACTGGGTAATACGATACTCTTTCCTTGGCTTACCAAGTAAGTCGGTCAGAAGTCGGTCAGAAGAACCAGTTAAGACTGGTTGTCAGACTTTCGGGCTTCTGACCGCCCTTAACGATTGTCAAAGATCCACGAATGAGAGCAGCATGATATTCAACAAATAATTCTAATAATGCAACAACAAATCGATGTGAGAAGCATTGACGAATTATGTGAGTGTGCATGTGTTTTCTAAGATGAAACAATAATGCGTCATATACAACGAAAAAAGTCGGGAGGTGTCGTGGGACACCCCAGTTGGAAAGAAATTCCTTTTGCTGTATATTATGTATTAATTCTGTTTACAGAGCCATCTAGTATGGTCTCGAGTTTCAAGTGTCAAATGTTTTAGTTTTAATACAGAGACCTCTAGTGTAAAGAAACAAAAACTTTCGACGCTTGAAACTGACTTTTGCAGATATACATATATTTTTTGTTACGTGACGATTTCTACCAGTTTATTTCTACCACAAGCCGCGTTAATGAAATTCATTCCAAAAATATTTAAATAAATGTAAGGGCTTTCTATCTTTCTAAATCAGCCTGGTGAAATTCAGGGTTATTACCAGGCAAACAATTCGGCTGGCCTTTTAATACTTCGAACAAACAAACAAACAAACAAAGTCCCCAAAATTCGGCAAGTCTACATCCCCCATTACTTCCCGAGAGTAAAGCCCTCTTCCCGATGGCGTCAGCAACTGTATGTGCGCACACGCACGTGATCTAGGTTACCACTCAACTGGTAAGGATCCTCGATGTAATTGAACATCTGTTTATGCTATAATAGATATTAGCAGGGATGGCGACGTTTTATCAAAGATCACAGTTTATTCGATGCAAACTAAAATATACGGTCATAGGTCGTGTTACTAATTCAAGAGATATAGCAGACACAAGGATAGGTCATTAATTCGTTAATGCATTGGTTTTCGACGTAAATTATGAATTAATGATAGATCTTACATACTCAACGATATTGGATTATTTATTTCAGAGAAAACTCCGTAATAGTTTACATACATAATCCCATTGTCATAACAAAAAGATTAAATCATAAAATGTTAGTGTGTTAGTAACAGAATTGTACCTAAAATTATGTTAATATTCTTGTATCTATTCTATACCTAACTGATGCTTATGGCTGTCCTTTATTGGGTTTTGAGAACCAATGAAAGACAGTTATAATTTCTATCAATTATTTATACCTATTCTTTATTTGGTAGGAGAGGTGTGTGTGCGCTCTCGCTTAGTCCAGACGGAACACTAGCATCCATACTATAATAAAATTATGCACAATGTAAATACGTATGAAAGAGAAACACTCTCAAACTACTTAAGTGGGACCGATATATTTTGTTATATTCCAACATCCTTATCCACTGATTAACATCTATCTCTCCTTCTTACGTTCTTTTTATACTGTGGGAAACTTACCCGGTAAACCAAGTACTTAAATAAGAAAATGGTATTTTAATAGTCTCTTTTGACAAGAGCACTAAATTCAATTTTGAGAAAGCACGTGCTTCGTTGCTCCATTGAAAGGAAATAAAACGTTTAAACGAGTAATTTCACGTGAAATACACATTATTGTACTATTATTAGCAACGTCACAGAATAGTACAGAAGGCGCACTCCTCATTTTAAGTATGAAGCTGCAAGTACGCGGCGGGCTCGTCTTGTCGGGCCAATTCAGCGAGTGTAACGTAGTCAGAAGATATAAGAGTTAGGCGATAGAAAGAGAGGTAACTTCTTCTAGGTAAACAGAACTGTAGGTAATAAGCGCTGTGCGACCTATACCCTAATTGCGTAAAGCACGATCAATCACAATTCATTTCGATTTGAAACAGGTTGCTAGTCCATTGCTTTATAAGTTGGAAAAAAATCCGCTCAACAACATAAATAACGCAATGAATGTTGTTAAACTGTCAAAATGAAACAAATTAGTCATAATCGTTTACGAAAATAAATTACGCAATTAGGGTGCTGAACTGCACTTTATTATGTCGTAGCAAGAGTCGCTTTTTTTTTTTCAAATAATTTTGCGGAGTGAACCATCTGTATTAATCTGTGGCAACGCGTATATGCCATAAAACATTATGTGCTAGTTAGTGGTGGTCTCAATAACAACGATATGAGTTTATGATATGTACCCCTCAAGTAAACAAAGGGCTTACTGCGCAGTTGGAGAGTTTCTATCATACAGAATTAAATTAAAATGGGTAGCGAAACTCCGCAGACGTGATAGGCATGGATATCCAAATACGATAAAATAAAAATAAAAAAGATTTAAAGATATTTTTTGGGGTCAACAATCGCTTGTACTTATGTTACTTGAAGTAAATGTTGAGAAAAACAGTTTTTTCTTTCGTGTTTATTACTTCAGATATCTAAACCCATCACGTCTGTGAAATTAACACAAAAAAAAATGATTTTCATAAATGATTTCAATTAACAGCGGTTGATGACCCTAAAAAAATCAGCAAATTAATTATTTTTTTATTTCATTATATTTAGATATCGATACCCTTCACATCTACGTCGTTTTACTAGCTAATTTAATTTGACCCTGTATCGATTAAGATGTTGGTAGGACCTATTTCATTTTTGTAGTCGTGGTGAGCTGCTTGGCCGGAGACTAGTATTATATTATCTGTGGCCGGAGTAAAGGGTTGCCAAACTTCAACCAATCTGGCTAGCCTTTTCCCAACTATGTCGGAGTCCTACTTTTCCTCCTCTACCTACTTTTTCATGTGTTTTTCAACATGTTCCTTGCTCTTGTCTCATGTTACGTGGGGTCAGTGCAACACGTTTTCTCTTTCCATTCTCCCCTGTCTACCGTCACGCTTTCATTCACTCCCTTCTCTCTCATATCATTCCTCACACAATCCACCGATCTTTTCTTTGGCTTTCCCCTCCCTCTCCATCCATCAACGTTTATATTCATCACTATTTTAGTCACATACGTTTTTCAAGTCTTTGTTAATTTCCAACTTATGCGATCACTAGGTTTCCTAAAGAAAGTGGATCTTCTAATATATGATAAATACTAGCTCAGAAGCCTACTCCATAAATTCAATTCGACAGCTTGATTGATTACTTTTCACGTGTTGGGCAACGTCACATCTACGTAGTGCCACAAAATATCATCAATTGACCCATGATGATATTGAACTGGATTTTATCGACACCAATGAACACCATGACTTTCAATTCTATTGTCATATGACTTAAAATATAAGAAGTCACGTTACGGAGTGCTATAAGTTTAATACTATCATCGTTGATCGATCGGAATTGATCTTATTTATATGATTTTGATTTGATACATTGATTGTGCCATCCATGTTGCATGTGATAACATCGTGCGAAAGTCATACGATAGGTATTTATAACAAATTGTTTGGAGACAGATTCGCATGACCTGGCTGACTCGTTCTTTGGAAATAGCAAATTATAAAAAATAAACCCGATTGCAAAAGCACATAATACTGAAAAGAGAAAAACAAGCATTATTACCTATTGTTTTTTATGTTAATAATTTGCTTTATTTCAAGTTTTTTTTTTTCTTTACATGTGCAATTTATTAATTTAATATAGCCTAAATCAGTGTCCACAACTGAGGCGAATCTAACGACACCTCAGATCCATCAGGTCGTTTAGGCATGACAAAGAAATAGACATACATACATACTCTCGAAAAACATTACTCTCCTTCTGGGGCAGTCGGGTAATAAAGAATTAGCGTTAACATTAATTGTGGTAGTGGTCTAGAAATGTTACCAGATTTCATGGAACAGTAGGTAGATTGAGTCTTATGTGCCTGTTGTAGTTTGTTTTCCCTTCGCAAAATTCTATCTAGTCCTGAACTGCTACGAATTTTCAAAAAGACAAACTGCTGTCCTTCTTGCTAACCAATCGGGTAATTTAGTAACACACGGTAGCAATGACTTTCATTTTGACAGTTCAACAATATTTGAAGCTATGACGCAATGGATTAGCAATCTCCTTCAAAATCATTCAGATTGTGATTGAAAGTGTGTTACGCAATCAGGGTCGAGGATACTAAATTAAAGATTGATCGTTCACCTCCATCATCTGTAGTGACGTCACAAGAATATTTGCTCACGTGCCGTGACAAAAAGAGTAGCCAGGCAGCAGATTACAGATTGTAGATACATCATAAAGTGTTCGTGGAGTCTTTTCTCCATAGGAACCTACTATGCTTTGGAATGGGCAACTAGCTTAAGTTTTTGACTGACCGAAAGTGCCTGTAATTGGTTTATTTGAAATAAATTGTTTGAGTTTGACAGCTGCAGACTGCCTAGTAAGCTCCAGACAAACACTTTGTACCGTTACTCGTGGAGGCTCTATCATTGCACTAGTCCAATGAACTTATGTTTAGCATTATCATCATATCAAGTCGTGGGATATGTTTTGCGTCTCACGCAGAGATAAGACGCATAAGATCTTAGATCAGATAACTTGATCTATGGGCCTTTTATCAGATAATGTTGATAATGTCAGAGACAGATCAATCCCACAGCGTTACTGGGTGATACGTGGCCATGTGACGTGGTTTGACACTATCTTATTCAGGGACCGCTGAAGTGGGGGGCAGAGGGGGCAAATGCGCGTAAAATAAAAAGATCAAACGGGGGAGATCGCACCCCCTCTAAATTTAATACCTGGTAAAGAAAGATTCTCTGTTTTTTCTTTAGTAAAAAAGTGCTTGTACTTAGGTAAGAAAAATTGTCTGAGGGAGCAGAGCATATAAATATTTTAACGAGGCTTTCTTTTTTCATGTAGAAAGTTTAGTAGTCTTGCTCCTCAACGTTCCAGCTTCGTCTATGTCATGTAAAAGGTCGTTGAGTGCCCTCCGACGCATCGGAACATTCCTCCGATAAATCAATGAGGCAGAGAAGACTGACCTATCTAACAATACTACACGTGCATAGGATTCAAAGACGCGACTGACCTATCTAGCAATGCTGCACGTGCGTAAGATTCAAAGACGGCTGAGAGGCGCAATGTTTTTGGTATCGTCCAATGAATCTTCGCAATGTAAGAAAAAAAAAATATTTTTATAACTTCACTGATAATTTTATTAACCTAGTTAGCTCTGTTTCGTCTTCAGTAAATTGACCGGAGGAAGCCGGGGCCGGAGATCAAAGGAGGGGTGACCAAAGAAGTTTGCCCCCTCGTCATGAAGTACTTCCGCGGTCCCTGCTCTTATAGATAGTTAAGCTATTTAAGAATAGCAAATCCGATAGTAATTTCGAGCCATTGGCCTTCAGGCCTTCACAGCAGCAAAAATGAATAAGCGGAGCAGATTCTTTTCCACTTATTAATTTTTAAGGTTATTTTTATGGTTTTATAGTGGTATTTTTTATTAAGTATTTATTTTTAATGCATATTTGTACTAAATTATTATGATTAGTTATGATCAAAAAATATTCGGTTTTTTGTGTATGATAATTGTGATTCTAGAATCTAAATACTAGTGAATGTCATTGTATGAGATGACTGTAATTGTGATAAATATTAATAAATAACGAAACTACGCTGAATGACGTTCGAAGCGTTAACTGTTCACACAACAAACTGTTTCGACATTATTATTAATTGCTATAGAGAAATATAGATGCATGGTCAACATTTCACCAGTAAACTAGGTGACCCCTATTACCATACAAAATTGACTAGTCCTTGACAAGTCTTCAAGTAGCTTACCCAACGTGTATTAAACCGTAATAGGAGCTATGTAGGGCAGATCGATAGCTATCAAGGACTCGATGACCCGTGACCAAATGCGTATTTAGAAATTCTACTCCTGCATCCTCATTGGTCGAACGATGAAGCCGGAAAACCTATCTGATATCACCGGAACCGCACCACGATGCGTAATGCGTATCATTTTGTATTCTTCTTTAATCCATGTTTATCCACTTTTTGATTATAGTATAGTATAGGTTTCCTCGTGGGGCTCTTATTAATCTCAGCATTAAGTCTTTCGTTGAATTTATATTGGATGCCCTTAATTAATTATGGTAAAGATATTCATTATTCATTATTCTGAGATATTCATTATTATTGTTATATGCAATATTTAATATACTGAATAATTTAGAGACACTTCGTCAACTATTCCTATTGTAATGATTGTGAATTAATGTAGGTAAATTACATAAGTGATCCGTATCCCAGCGGGCACATTAGGGACTGATTGCGCGTATGCTATATTAAATAAAATTAAACTTTATTTCAGACTAAGATCCATAATTTTCTTATTTTTCTGGTGTTAGGAACAATGGTTGTTTTAATGAGTAGGTTAGCATTGTTACTTTTTTATGCAGACCCTTGACTGTCCCCACCCAGTGTCCCTGAAAGGGACAGTCCGGTCTGGCAGCGATCATTTTCAGAATGCTATTGTCAGTACCATGCAGGCGCTGTAATAAGGAGGCCGCTTTCTTTCGCATGATGTCATGGAAACCATCTATGCGAGCCTCCTCTGTATTATAAAAGAGATTCAGATTCATTAATATTTAATTAAAATGATTTGAAAGTACTTACTCATTATTACTCACTTCAAGTGACCGTAGTCTATTCGAAAGCTAACTTACTAGTTTTCAAAGTAAGTATTTGCGGGTTGACATCTCGACCCACAAGATGTCTAAAGTTATGTTTAAAGAAACACCACAGACGTGCAATTACAGAAAACATTGTCTTAAATATTATATCGTCTTGGAAAGCTACTAAACTAGCATTTCTTAATACGCGTACCAAGCGTTTACAAATGACCTTATGAATGTACATACAATACAATGGCGTGCCTAGCCCTATGAATTGAGGTTGCCAGTTAATTATAAACAGGTTCCGGTGTTATTGTTTCTACTCTAAATCATGCTTGGTTTCCTATACAAGAAAATAGCAACAACTATAAATCTAAGACACTTTTGTGCTTGAAATACGTCCAAAAAGAAAAATCAGAACTTAATGTTCTGGATTATCTGAAACGCAGGGAACAACCTCTAGGATCATTCTCATTTCTTTTCCGTACCCATCATCTGCCTGGCCTTTACCCAACTATGTTTGGGTCTGCTTCCAGTCTAACCGCATGCAGCTGAATATTAGTATTTTACATGGGGAGAGTGCCTATGTGACCTCCACAACCCAGCTAGCCCAAGTCACGCACTGACGATTTTTTCCCGCGATGATGTTTTTCACGCACTGGATTTTCAACACTCAGTTTAGCGCCAAGAGTTGATAATCCAACAGTGTGTTTTTTAACCGCGCTGAGTTGCACTCTGTTGGATTCTCAATGCTCGGCTCAACAACAACGAGAGTTGAAAATCCAGTGCGCGATAAAATCCCGTCATGATATTTTTACGTACGTGAAGACGTGGCCTTACTGGGTAACAGAATACCTCTTCTCTCTCTCTCTCTACGTATGTATACTGCTTGAAAAGACATTCTTGAAGACACTTCTCGCTCGACAGACTTAAAGTTCATAGAGTTTCTTGCCCGTTCTTCTCCAAAAGTCCCTTTTCACTTTGGAATGGGCAACTTAGCTTCATCTCTATGATTGACCGTCTCCTTGACGATTCTAAAATTTCTGTAATTACTTTTTTAAAATTCTTTGAGTTTGAGTTGAGTTCAATTTACAATCCGTCTAGATATAGATTCAGTTTCTGCAGCTCATCACGAAGGGCCCACTACTTCACCTCGCTGCGCAGCCTTTATTGAGTCAAGTATATTCATAAAACAATATTATTATCAGTTAGCTTCGCGTCCACCTGTCAACGTTTCTTAGTCATAACTCATTCAATATGAGATGAATAGCCCTATTCTTAGTCTGGACCACCCAGCAACTCTGCCACGGATACTAAAGACAAACAAAAGGGAGAAGGGTGACGCCCCGGATCTAAGGTTTTAATGCGATTATAAATCAACTAGCTGCGCACCGCGGTTTCACCCGCATAAGTCTTGATCTCGAGGGAATATCAGATTAAAAATATCTTATGTCCTAACCCACGTCATGTTCTACACATGTGCGAATTTTCATGCAAATCCGTTCAGCCGTTTTAGCGAGAAAACGTAACAAACAAACAAAGTCTCTTTCGCATTAATAAGATTAGTTAGGATCATCTCTGTGAATTCGTCATGCTTCATTAGTTTCGATGTTTTTCTGGAGTTGCAGTTGTGAGGGATAGTATAGCGCGCTTGCCCCATAATAAAAGTATTGATAATGAAAGATTCATGGTCCTAATATATCATGTCACTAGTCTGCATTTTCCCCCGATAGTTCCCAAACTATGAACCGTAAAAGTATTTTGTTTTGTTACAATAGTCCTCATATGTACGTCCCACGCAGTTGATATATTTCAATTGAAGAATATAGGTAAGTATTTCACTCGTGCATGATATATTAATGATACTAAAGTGGTATGGTCATTGAATCTATGACCCTTCTGGAGGGCGGGCGTTCGATATTTATCGGTATCATTTAAGACTACACTCTTATCACACACTCTTAATAAGAACTTTTTTAGCTTTGTCACAGATGAATACAGATGGTTTACTACGCAAAATCTTTTAAATAAAAAGCGACTCTTGTTACGGCCCCTTAAGGTGCAATTCAGGTCGCACAGCGCCTACCTTGCCTCTCTTTCTTTATCGCGTAACTCAGATCTTCTGCCACTATTGCCACGCTAAAGCGATTCGGGTATATCTGGAAACACGAATTAGGAGGGTTTATCCTAAAAGTTGGCAACGCCATAAATAGCTACTACGTAGCCCCTACGTAATGTCAATAAAAATATTTAATAAACTACCAGATGCAATAAAAGATGAAACCAGCGATACGACATTTATAAATAAGATCAAGCAAACTACACAATAAACGTATTCGTTTATTATACATGACAAAAAAACTGATTAAACACAAACAGACACCACACACAGTCGTATAGGTACATTCATACTTATATAGATAAATATTATAATATAATATAATGTTAAATTGAACGTATCTAATTATTATTATTATACAACTGATAATTATTTAAAAATTTATTGTTAGGTAGTTAATTTGTTTTTTAATTTAATTTTAAGAATTAATTTTATTTTTTTTGCTGTGCCTTACAGGGTCCGTAATTGTACCTTAGCTTTAAGCCATTGTAACACCTTTATACCTATATTATGGAATGCAAATAAATATGAATATGAATAGCTATCAAATATTGACCTATTTTGATTAATTTTACACTATTATAGAAATTAAGAAATGTGGCTAACTAGGGAACTAAAATATTGATTATGAAATGCAATAATTAATATCGTAACACCGAATATTTAGTTTTAAATGTAAAATAAAGTATTTGGAAACTTTCCAAATGCCTTTTTACACGATTACAACATCAAATTCAGTGTAATAATTGCAATTCATTATTAATATTCTAGGTCCCTAGGTAGTCACATTTCTTATTTCCATACAGTAGTAATGCCAAATTAATCAAAAATTTGACATTATTTGCGATGTTGTCCACTTTCAAAATAAACGCTCTTATGAAACTTCTAAAAAGATAATGTACCTACTACCTTTCTATCATTTATTACCTAGTAAACCAAATAATTTAAAAAGGTATGTTTCAAGTTTATTCAGCAGCACGATGACGATAGGTTGTGACGATAAATTAAATACCTATGCAGAAGATGCATGCACTTAAGGCGACGATAACGGACTTTTAATAGTTTTATACTGAAGATCACGTCTAAACGAGTAGTGTTAATGATTTGGAAAAAATATATTAAATTAGAGCATTTCTTAAATAACTTAATGTAGAAATATTTTAGATTATATTTTTATTACATAGTGAAATTAATTTGTAAAATTATGTCTAACGCGGATAAAATCTGAGAATCACGCAAAATCTATCAAGCGTATTTTTCTGAAACCTTCACTATTTTAAAGATAATTTAATTATTAATCTATTAGTATACGTGTTCTATTAAAATACTTTTTGTTTTATGTATAATTAATTAATAATGCGTCTAATTTGGGACAGCTTTCCTTGATGGGCGAGTCCTATTACTGGCTGGACGTACGATGCATTACGTGAGCTCAGTGCAGAACACGCAAGCTAACCACTCAAGGTCACTGGCATATATCTGCGTCTTAATATGTTTCTCTCTAAACAAACACCATGGGTACATACATATATTTGATGTTAAAATTACCATGAAAGACAGACGGTCGTCTCATGATACTAAAGTAAATATATATGAACGTCATATTTGTACAGTCTAAAAAGAAGCCTTGATGAGATCTTCGTGATCGAACACTTTGAGGCAATTTAAAAAAACGAATTGTTTTGTAGTGTGATAAAAACATTATAACACCGTTATGAATATAACAACGTAAAAACAAACAAAAGTATTACTTAGAAAAAAATAACAAATGTGGGTATACTATAGGTACCCCCTCTACCCAACCCTTTGGGGAAACAAGACGTGATGTTATGTCTTAATTTGTAAAAAAAAGAAAGAGGATTTTTTTTTTTTTTTTCTTTAATTGATACATCAAAACGTTACAACTGCATATGACTGAAAACAGTTTATGAATTATCACAAACTACTTTAGTCATAAATTCACTAGGAAAAACTAGGTTAATATCTATAGTCTGTTCCAAAAGTATCTAATGAAAATGTAAACAAATGGATCTGGTCAGTTATGAAAAATCATTGAGTTACAAATTCAAAAAAAATTCTAAAATTTAAAAACGTAGGTAAGTAATTTATGAGCTGTTTTTGGTAATAATCTTGTATTTTTGCGACGCAGGTGCCTGCAATCTTCAACCAAATAAAACACGAACTCAATCCAGTCTGACCTTTACCTTTAGTCAGCAATCCGGATCATTAACCAGTAACATACGATAATATTATATGTTCACAGTTCATATTATTATTACCAATAAACAGCTTAATCTTGATAAACGTTGTGTAGACATGGCAACAAAGAGATGTGTTTGTTATTTTTTTAAATTTAATATAATTTATTTTGTAAATATGTCTCTTACGTAGTTTTACGCGTCCTATATACAGTGTTTGGAAGCTGAGTGCAAACCCTTAAGGGTAGTTAGGATAGTTGACACCATTTGGAGCATGTTTAAAAAAGTTTTGAACGCTTGAAACTATATTTTTTTATGACATAAACTACGCAATTTTTTCAAATTTTCAATGTATACCATAACTTTCCTTTGAAAAAAAATCACTGTTGGTTGGTTAGAAATGGGTGATCTAAAAAAAAATTGCAGTAAAAAAGCGTACTTCGCCTAAGACATTGTATGACTGTACGTGCTCTAAATAGTATTCACTTTCACCCCCTTAAGGCTTTGCACCCAGCTTTTAAACATTCTGCATAATTAAGATAATAATTGGTAAGCTTCACTCCTATTATAGTCCCCCTTTAAACATGGGGCAAACTATAAGAGCATCCTTCTCTTGCCGATTGAATGGGCAGCATAGTGTCATAGGCAGGTACTACAACACAGGATTGCATATCACCAATCCGTTTCCAGGTGCAAATGTCCCGTACAATGTTCAGTATGTCATAGTCATTTACAGACTGATAAATGCTAAAACACTATCACATGTGTCCTCTAAACAGAAATGGGTGGACTGGGATAGAGTCCGAATGAAAATATTAAAGAATATTTTGATCACCATTCTTTTGAACAGGTTACTAAATATATCCACATCAATTGCATTTTATAATGGATTTCCGCAAGGTCACGCCTGAATCAATTAACTTTCTTGTTTTTATTAATGATTAAATGATTATCATTCTGTAAATACATATTTGTTACGGTCGCAAATCATATTTTGTTTAAGATACAACCTGACACTGACCTGCAAATTGCAAAAAACTTACCTTAACCTAATTTATTCAAATTCAAATGAATTTATTTCGTGAACACAGGGTACATACATACAGAAGATGTTATAATAAAATAGATTAGATCCGAGCTGTGTCCCGCCAAAAGGCATACAAAATATCAAAGGTCCTTTTTTAAAACAGATACATTTCAGCCATTAAAAGTAAAATCCCAATAATTATAAATCATGTAAAAATTAGATAAAATGTCAAATTAAATAGAGTAAAAAAACGAAAAAATAAAAATAACAATGTCACTAATTCAATAATACAACAAGACAAGACAATACAACAATTCAAGATTAACAAAATCATTTCGTATGTCACATAACATTTTATCAGATTGGATTTGGCAAGGAATTAAAATTAAAATTTGTCATTTAAATATTCGTCAACAGAATAATACACCTTGTTATTTAACAATTTGAATAGATTTCTTTTAAATTCATTAATGTTCACACTTGAGATAACTTGTCCTGGTAACTTATTATATAGTTTTTGAGCCATTGCATAAAAGCTTTTGCTATAAAATTGTGTTTTTGTTGCTAACACCTGCAGCTTTTTTGAGCGCCGTTTACTTTCTACAAATCTATATAAATGTATGTTGTGTTTTATAAAAATACAGGCTTCATAAACATAGAGTGACGGTAAAATTAATATTTTTAGCTCATGAAAATGTGGCTTGCAAGATTCTTTTTGCTTTATTTTACAAATAGCTCGGATACATTTTTTCTGTGCTACAAGTACTTCTTGAACCTTAGGGCATTACCCCAGAATATGAGGCCATACCGTAGAGCTGAGGCGACGTAACCATGATAAGCTGCTAGTAGGGCAGTCTTATTGGCAATTTTACCCAGCATATAAAGAGCATATGAAAATCTACTCAGCTTTCCACAAACACTTTCAATTTGAGTCCTCCATGTCATGTCATTGTCAATATGTAGTCCAAGAAATTTCGTAACACTAGATTCAAGTACTTCATTCCCTTTATAGTTTATTTGAAACTGTGGTTGTTCTTTATGTCTAATTTTAAAATTCATTATTTTAGTTTTAGTTAGATTTATTTTAAGGTTATTAGAATTTAACCAGTCGATAATAGGAATAAGGCTATTGTTTACATGCTCTTCTATTTCTTTTGTAGTACCAGAATTATAAATAACAGTGCTGTCGTCGGCAAATAGTGACATATGATGTTTGATTACTTGGGGAAAGTCATTAATATAGCAAATAAAAAGTAACGGTCCTAGCACAGAACCCTGCGGTACACCACATGACAGTAATCTAGAGCTAGAGGTATACTCCTCTAGCTCTAGATTACTACCATCTCAGTTTTGGTCTTTACATTTACTTTACTAATTTGTGTAATTTGACTTCTATTCTCCAAATAAGTTTTTATCAGATTAAGCACGTTACCTCGGATACCAAATCTTTCGAGCTTTGTTAATAGCATTTTATGGTCTACGTAGTCAAACGCCCTGGTCACATCCATAAACATCGCCATCACTGGTTTTCTGTTATCCATGTTATGATGTATTTTTTCTAAAAAGTTATAAATAGCCATATTAATGGTTCTATTTTTTCTAAAGCCCATTTGTTCATTGCAAAAGATATTATTCGCTTCTAAATAACTGTCAATGCTGTTATAAAAAACTTTCTCAAATTTTTTAGAAAAAATTGGTATCAGTGCAACTGGCCTATAATTAGTAACTTTTGTTTTATCGTCTTTTTTGTGTAATGGCTTTATTATTGAAATCTTTAGCTTATCGGGAAAAGTGCCTTTCTGTATACTTTTATTTATAATGTCACTCAATATGGGCGCTATAATAAGAGCGACTTTTTTTACTACACCGGTGCTAATATCATCATAGCCTGTACTATTTGTATTTTTAAGACTATTTATTATTGTAATTATGTCTCTTGGTACGGTCGGTGACATAAACATGGATTTAAGCGATCCTGCTGTGCTAAAAACATTTAAGATAGTTAATTGATTCAGGCGTGACCTTGCGGAAATCCATAATGAAATGATGATGTGGATATATTTAGTAACCTTTTCCGCTTAGCTATTTCTAAAGAGTGCGGCGTGTTGCCACACCAAGCACCGAGCGCTCGGTGCTTGGTGTGGCAACACGCCGTGTACGAGTTCACGACAAGTTAATCGTCATCCTGAGGATGCCTCGTTGAGAGGTGAAACACGTGTCGATTTCTTCCAGGGTCTTTTCAAGACTCTTTAGAAATAGCTAAGCGGAAAAGGTTACTAAATATATCCACATCATCATTTCTAAAAACATTTGACTTTGAATAGTTAGTATTCGGTTGGACTGAGGATACGAAATAATCATTAAATTGTTGCGCTATCTCTTTGGCTTTTGTTATGTAATTGCCATTTATATTAATCGCATTTATGTTATTTTTAGGAATGTTAGGTTTTATAGATTTAATAACTTTCCAAGTTGCCTTCGACTTGTTGGTGCTTGTTCCAATATAATAAGTATTCTGAGCTTTCTGTGTTAGTTTGATAACATTTTGATATCTTTTCGAGAAAGTATTGAATGCCATTTTTGAATCAGTGTCTCGAGTCAGTCTATATTTCCACAATAATGATCGTCTAGTTCTACTACAACGCTTGACTCCGCGTGTGATCCACTTTGGTTTAGTAACTGTAGAAATTTTGCGTCTGACAATTGGGAAACAGAGATCATATATTAATTTAAACAGTTCAAAAAAAGAATTAAAACATTTGTTTACGTCATCAGATTCATAAGCTTCGGAGAAACTGAGACTGGCGATATGTTTTCTAAAAAGGTTAATATTTTCCATGCTGTAATCCCGTTTATATACATAATAATATGGTAAAATACACTTTTGTTTTACCGGGAACTTCATAAGTTGGGCTGTGTGGTCAGACACACCTAGCTCCAAGACCTCACTTTTGCAGCCTGATATGTTGTGGAGAAAATTATCTAGGGGATAATTATTTGGGGATCAGCACAACATGCATTTTTGTCTATTAGTCATCATCTCGGTAGTCATGGCACCTCCTTTCTAGCCATTGATGACGATACACTAAGATACTGAGCTATCTACTGTTATTTTGATATCATCAAAGTTTGACCCATTTTTGTAAACAACATAAATATTTTAAAAACTTTCCTCGGCACAACCAAACACAAGCTGATAATACGTAGGCATGGTAACAATTAGTTTACACTGTTGACATGTCATTATCAATATATTATCACGCTAAGCACCAAGCGTGCCAAATCACATCAACAAACACGGAAGGACTCATTTAGTCTGTCTACTCTGTACATATTTACCTTCTCTGTAGTTTGTAATTAATTAGGCATTACGGAGGGAGTGAAATATTGCCATTTTATTGTTTTTTAACCCCGACGCAAAAAGGGTGTTATAAGTATGACCGCTATGTGTGTCTGTCTGTCTATTACACCGTAGCTCTTAAACTGGTGAACCGATTCGCATGCGGTTTTTTTAAGCCTGTTTTCTAGCGATGGTTCTTAGACATGTTTTATTAAAATCGGTTTGGCCGTTTGAAGATTATCTGCTCTTTTCTAGTGGATGAATGATGTGAGTATCTTCCACAGGTCTGATAGATATGAAATTTGGTATTATGTTACTTCAGTTACATTAGAAGAACTTAGTAACCTTGAACTGTTGCTGCAGTATCACCTGGAATTTGCAGGATACCCAACTCCCTTACCAACTTTCAGCACAGGTATCGTGTTTGAGCTCATTGGAATGGTCTCAATGACTAGGTTGATAGATGGCGAACAGGGTCTAGTGATGGAGTAGGAAAGAGAAATGACGAAAAGTTTGTGTCGGGGGTGTTTTAAATATTAACTGCTAAAATACTTGTGTTACAATATATTTGCATTATTAGAAGTAGAGCTCTTTGTGAAGAATATCGTCTAGACTGTCTAGAGTAGTATTCGGGCTAGCGCGCACTACCCAAAAACAAATTTAGATATTACTGCTTGGTCGGTGTCTCGGTGTGGTTTTTTCACTGCAGTGCGCGGTACTTCATAATATGTCTCTATGCGATACAAAAATACGTGCGGTGACGCACCGCAAATTTGCAGCGGCGGAGCCACTGTGAATAAACCGCATGTGTTTTGTTCATCGCAATGCGCGCATTTTTATGACATTCCATACTTCACTGATCATGCGGTAAAAAAACGCCCGGTAGAACGCGCTAAGCACCGTAGCAATTTATTCCGCAACAGCGTTACTGTGTTCCGGTTTGAAGGAAAAGGATATTTTAGCTTTGTCTCTGGACTGGCAACGCCGTTGTAATGTTTGTGGTATGTTACAGTCCATAGGCCCCAAAGTACTATCATCGCCTATTTTTTTGCAAACCAATAACAAAATAAATAAAGTTTTCCGAAACTAAAACATAAATTCTTCCGAGAAAAGTTGCGTGTACGTATTTTGTCATCTACTAAACACAGAAATTACGTCCACAATTATTCAGAATCCCAACAAATGTAGGCCACACAACAAGTCTACATAGAACCGGAACCCATCACCCATGATTCATTCAAGAATCTCACATCAGCTGAAATCGGACTGAAATTCCGAGTACCCGATTACAATAGTCCTGCCAATTGGTACAGTCAACATAATTAGACCATGAAATTAATTCGCGACCGTCAAATGACTCAAGTGATGTTGTGACAGCGAATGAATGCTGGATGACGATGACATGCCGTCATTGGACCGTCACTGGAACACTTATGTGAACTAGTCAGTACTGGTGCAGGTTGATTTTATTGGGATTCTTTCTGGACTAATTAAGGAGATGATTGTTGAAAGCGCGTCATTTTGATTTCTAAGTACTGTCTCAATGCAAAACGCCACCAAGTCGTAAAATTGCTAAACAATCTATGAAGCAACTATGCAAGTCGTAGAAATTATTATCTTTTTGAATATTATTAACAGGTACACACGGCTACACATCAAGCTATACATTTCCAGTTTATGCTGATCTCGCATTGTATAGGATTTCCGTACAATGCGAGGTCAGCTATACCGGAAATTTATAGCTTGATGTTTAGCCGTGTGTACCTACTGGCAGTTGGTCTTACTACCTAATGTTAAGACATAATCTCTGTCTATAAACTACTAATATTAGTATTGCAAAACATCGTAGATACAATACGAGCCACGAAAGATGAGACTTGATCGCGCCTCCCGCGCTCTTTCCGTCTCCCCAATGACGCCCCGGCGCAGACCTCATAACGCTAAAGAGAACTATCAATCGTCTACTGCGCAAGGCAAACCACGCGGTGTGTCAAGTCTCATCTTTAGTGGCACGTTTTGTTCTTAGATGTTTGATGTCATTATCACACTACATATTATACTAGTACTGTGAGCTAGAGCGAATGTTGATAAGTCTTCTACTAAAATGATGATGTGGATATATTTAGTAACCTGTTCCGCTTAGCTATTTCTAAAGAGTCTTAAAAAGACCCTGAAAGAAATCGACACGTGTTTTAACTCTCAACGAGGCATCCTCAGGATGACGATTAACTTGTCGCGAACTCGAACACGGCGTGTTGCCACACCAAGCACTGAGCGCAACGCTATTTATAATGGATTTCCGCAAGGTCACGCCTGCATCAATTAAGTCTTCTACTACTGAAAACAATTGCATGATAATGAATTTATAGGTACAGCATTCTGAAATAATTGGATAGCCCTTACAGACAAATACCTAAGAGAGACGGGTACCAATTCATTCAGGAATCCTGAAAATAAACTCACTAATCAATCCATACGGAACCAGTGATTACCAGTCCACATTGACTCAAGGGGGATTCCCTCGCTACTAAATTAATTGACGACTGAACTAGACTATAATAAGGATTGATGTATCCTAAAATTTTGTAGGCCGCGAGTCAGTTAGTACTCGTTCAAAGTGACTAAAGTGATGAGAAATTTCTGTGTCATCAGCCTAAATGCTTAAGGTCATTGGTATGGTCATGTGCGTTAACCTCTAATCATAATAACATTTTTAGAGGCGAAAAATCGTAACAATACAAGGCAAAATAACATAATATTGGTTGGCATTTAAGTATTTCGTTTTTAATGCAGCTGCATCAGCTGCACTAACTGAACACTGTATGTCCTGATGAACTACATAATAAAAATGAAATACTGCTCGTTGGTAAGCGCATAACTCCAGAACGGCTGGACTTGCAAATGTTCTTAATAGCCAGAATTTAGTTTTTACAGAAAAAAAAAACAGTGGCGCTCCGGGAGTGCCGACAGAAGAGAAAACTTGAAAAAAAAATCGGCCCCGCGGTAATCAACGCGTTGATGCCTTTTACTCCACGCACCGCGGCAATCAACGCGTTGATGTATTTTTAATGGTCAAAAGCTGGTTTCATCACGGTGTCGTGAAATCAATAGTTTAGTCCCATCTCAAAAATGCCCAACACGCCTAAAGAAGTTTTCAATTTAAAAAATTATAAGTTTCCTGGAAAATCTCTTAATTCGGGATAATGTCCTTTTTTATGAATTATTGTGGACAGGACATCGTTTCTCTGGCCAGCTAGTTATAAATAAAATAATAAAATGGAAGAAAATCTTTTCAGGCATTAGCATATTCTAGCTAGTTTTGTCATTCAAAATATGTTTGCGTAATTGTCATTATTGATTGTTAGTGTTATTTCATGATCATATTTTTATAATCTTGCAATGATGGACTGCATGTTGTCTGAAAAATAAGTAGACACGAATTATTAGCACATTTTGCTTATTTAGCATACATTATTTGCCATACTCTAAATGGCCTTAATTTTTCTAAACAGTAAAGTCCGAAGGTCAGCATTCTTTTTTACAGCTAAGTATTTTTTACCGACTTCTAAAAGAAGGAGGTTACCAAATCGGACGTTTTTTTTTTTTCATTTTACATACATACTGTAGCAAAAAATTGATGATTGCCACATTCAAGTCAAATGTCGGCCAGGAATCGAACCCTGGACGACGTAGTTTACGGAATAAAAAGCGAGATTCAGATAAAATCACACGGTATATTTAAACGGTAAAATATAAAAGCACAACAAATAAAAAAAAAGGTAAAAATGGAAGTTTGGTAAAGGTGTCGTCCTCTTTAGGCTAAATACTAGGTTTAACTAATATTAGGCTTAACTTTCTCGGGAAACGCTAGGCCCATCAATTTAACTCGATATTCGGTATGACTTGAACGAACGTCTCGATAGCTATCAATCGAAAGCCCTGGTCGATAATCGCGTACAGTACCGTAAGTAAAATTGTCGCGATGAACCTAATTCATTTGAGGAAATTGGAGCCTAGTTGAACCTAATATTACAATTAAAATAAACGGCCTAGATATCGTTATTAAAAAGGGAAGAATAGAAGGGAAGAAAAGAATCTGAAGTAAAATTTTGTTGTAGAAAAGGAACCGCTTTGGAGTTGCCTGCTCCAGGATAAGCCGACGCGCTGCAGGCAGGACTAGCAAGCGCTCTTTGCATTTGCTGCCTCGGGGTGGGAGAACCGCCCACGTCGCTTACGAGACAGCAGAGCGCGGCGTTCGGCACCGCACGGCCCACGACCGTCAAAGGCGATTTACTGGGCCTAGGCTGGCTCTAGCCCGAGGATATGGCCGAAATCGGCCTTTTCTATCTGAATCCGAGATAAACACCATTTTAGACCAGAAAGAAAGGCAAAATTATGTAGGTGGGCTGGATGATAAACGGACAGCTGGAATACTCACATGTTGATATTGGTGAGTATTCCAGCTGTCCGTTTACGGATAAGGATACCTCGTATGGGGAGAATATCCCGGATAGGTCCCAGGAATGGGCCCAATCTATCACTGCAATATATTCCACGTGGCTATTCACGAAACGGAAAGAAAAAAAGAAAACAGTGGCACTCCGGGAGTGGCGACAGAAGTGAAAACTTGAAAATACTTGCATAGAACATTGATCTGTAACTTAATATAAATAATGAGCAGAATCACGTTTACAAAAATGAGGTGTCGGTAACGGTGTCGCGAGTTCAATTGTTTTTTCCATCTGAAAAATGCCCAACGTGCCTAAAGAAGTTTTCACTTAAAAAATATCCACAGGACAAAATCTTTGTGTATGCTCCAACGACCAAAGGCAGCTGACGACTAACCACTGACAACTGACACCCACCAATCTTTTTCATCTTTTGTTTTCATCAAATGAAATTTGAATTTGAGTCAGATTTTTTTTTACGAAATAAGATAATTAGACAACCTATTTTCATGCGAAGAGGTTTAGTTAGCAGTGAAACATTACAGTACATACATAAACTCACGGCTTCTTCCCGTGGGGGTAGGCAGAAACTGCAGAACGCAACTTGCTGCTCATGCTACTACTTCTATTTTAACAGTAGGTTCCTTCTTAGTTCAGGATTCTAGTTTCTTTTTTTTTATGTGGAAATCAATGTGAAATAGAATGATAAAACATCTCATCACATTCGATTTAAAACATAATGGTCACCTCTGCCTAGTTTTTTTTTTCTTTTTACGTTTTTGGGACGAGTAGCAATGTCAATAAATAACATCTTGGTTTCCCGGTTGCTTAACTTCAAAATGTGCAGTGTAAACCGGTATGAACCCAGCCTTATTCCGCAAAAAACGTGCAGTACCATGCTCGCAAAATAATAGAAGCTAGTGAATGCTAAGCAAAAGGTTCTGGGTTCGAATTCTAAGACGGGCAATGTGTCATTGGGTTTCGCCATTAGAAGTATGCCTGAGAGATATTTCTCAGCAGCATGTGAAGCGACGTCAGAGGCCCATTGGCGGTTTTAAAACTCTGACAGCCGGTTAGTCACTTACCACATGAAAAAAAGAAGATTAAGAGTTTGCAGCATTGCCAGAGGATTTGTGTCCGGTTGATGGCAATAGGCTCACCCCCTATTACATGGGACTTCAACATAACTGGCAAAATGTGGGGGTACTATAAGTACACCTCTGCCTAACCCTTCGGATATTACAGCCGTGATGCTATGTTACGTGTATGTTACAATCCTGTGTGAACATAGCGTTCACATCATCATCATCATCATCAGACGACGTCAAACTTCATAGTTTAATAAACGAGATGGCGTCATCTCACGGTTGACATCAAAAGACGTAATTGATAGCTCTTATCCAAACAAATCCTTTTATAATATTGTGCTGGTTTATCGCTTACGTATGTAATTCTAATAAAAGAAAACTGGTTATTTTAATACCTTTTTAACGCTTGTTTTAACGTCACTTTACGCAGATTGTGTTCATTTTTACGTCAATAAGGCGACGTAAAATTCCTGTGGCCTTTTGTTGTTGATGTTAGTTTTTTTTTTTTTGGTATAACAGATTTTTTTTTTACTATTTAGCTAATTTGTTTATTTCGATTATAATGCAAAATTTTCCGCTAGTTTTTTACGGTGTTCAAGGCGCATGGGTTTTCCGGATTGCGCTTGGGCATTTTACAATAATCCAAGCAGAATTTCTTCCACCGAATCTTGAGTTTTTTCTCAAAACAATTAGAACAGGGTTCTAATTGTTTTGTGTTCTGTCTGCTTCTAAATCTTAAAGCTTTTTGATTAGTTACTTACCTTTTTTTTGGGTGGGAAATTATCAAATAACTTCTCCCGCTCTGGCTTGCTCTAAAAACCACCCGTGTTCCTTCAGTTGCCTGTATGTTGCCAGGGGGCCACGGTAACCCTTTCCACGACCCCGGCAGGCATCGGCCCTAGCGGACCCCTTCAGTTGTAGTGACAACTCTTTGAGGCTCGCATGGAACACAACGCGCCATCGACCCGGGCCTGGTCCTTATCGGACGGCAAGCTACCCATTGCTCACCGTGCGCAAGCCGTCAGGGGCGTGATGTCGCGAAATTTGCCTCTCCCTCACACGTTCCGCTTCCTCCTTTGCGAGCATTACTGCTTCGCAGAAGGAGGTGACGGCCTCCATGTCCTCTCGCTCCGCACCATGGCTTGGACCAGGGCTGGGCGCGAGAGATCACCGCCGCCGATCGTCTCCACGAGGACACGACGATACTCCACCCGAGCCGTGCAGACCTCCACCGTATGCTCCTCCGTGTCCTCCGAGCAATATACACAATGGTGACACCCGGTCCTTTCCTCTCGCCCTATCCGGAACAGGAACCTCCCGAAACAACCATGTCCGGTGAAGACCTGCGTCAGGTGGAAGGTCGAAGACACCGTGGCGCCTCTTTAGTCACTCCTCAAAGAGGGGACTTACAGCCGCAATTGTGGCGTGCCCAAATTAGTTACTTACTTGAGAACGAACAGATTTTACGATGCATAAACAATAAAATAATATAGCTAAGATACATTCTCAAGTTGTCTTAGCTGCAATTTGTTCAACAAACGTTAAATATCCCAATATTAGCAAATCTCGCACAAACATTAATAATTCATAAACTTTACGATCTACGAGTAAGCTGAAAACTGATTTATCTCTCAGTTTACTAAACGTTTCAGTCAAGGTCAGGATCTAACGTAAAGGTCATGCTCACCTAGATGTTATCAGGTCTAGTGCACAGAGGTTATAGAAAGCGTATGTAAAATGCATATCTTCTGCCATTTTTCGCAAATGACGTTCGTGTAGGTACTTCTAAACCCGCGTTTTGACCAAGATATAATGTACTGTTTTCGTTTATCGTTTAAACCTAAAAAAAAAATAAAGACTATAATTGTACTTATGCAAAACATATAGAAAACTTGCCAAAAATTGAAAAAAAATGACAATAAAATAGTTAACAACACATGTCTGAAAAAACGTCAATGCCTTGATGTTTTTGACAAGTCTTTTTTTTATTAATTAGGTTAGCCAACAATTTGTATACATTACATTTAAAATAGTTTCCTTAATACTTCGTTTATAAGTGCAACAATTCCTTACAGGGTAACAGAACACGCTTTTTTTTTATTTTACCATTTATGGTTTTACATAATATTACAAAGCCAAAAAGGATATTTATAAAAATTATTGAATAACTTTATTATTCAATAATTTTTGGTAATTTATGCGTATAAATATTATAACAACAAAAATTGCATTCTAAATAATTTTCTTCCTTTTCCTTTTACTTGTCTAAAACAAGTATCAAAACGTTTATGGATGTAAACACGAGGTTCCCAAGTTTCTTCTGATGTCCAATCAAGAACTCTGTGTAGCAAAGAGTAGAGTCAAGTGTGACTATTTAAGAGCCATATTAATATTATTATTTTCTGTGGTCGTATGAGTAATATGGATTAAATTGTCATAAAACGGAAATTATATTTAATAATGAGCGGTGACCTTGAGGTGTGGGGTGTCGGAAGGTAACATTATATTGTGCTGTTATACTAGCGTAATGCATCATGATGACGTTAAATAATGTAGTTTTCAAGGATAAAATTAATTACATTATATTTTCTGATAAAAAACTATTTAAAGCCAATGCTACTTTGCGTAGGTAGGTGGTAGACATAGTTGCAAGATAAATAAAATTACGAATACGTAATGTACTTCTGCTTGATTTAACATAATTTTAGGCATATCGTTGATTTACCTTTACAATGTTTTTAAATATGTGAGCACCATGTATCTATCATATAATTTAATGCTTCATTTTCAATTCTTTTTACCTATTGTGATACAGTAATCTTATTCCAGGTGCATCGTCTTCACATATAATTAATGTACACAAAATATTGTAACACATTTTAAAAGAGTATAGGTACCTAAACTACATTTGGAAGGGGCGACTAGAATCAATTCTATTTTTTTGTAAATTTTGCCGTTAAAAGTGCCTTTTATGTGCATAAGTGACATAAATTATTTGACTTTGACATTGAGGTAATCCAGGGGAATGAGTAGTTTTCAGTTTTTGCTTTCGATTGAAAGCCTTAGTGGCCTTTGCTGAAGCAATAAAAATACTTTAAAAATAAATTATAATCTAAGTAGGTTCTCTTCTTGGTCGCTTAGGTACTTCATCATGTACTGAAGATCGTGTCCTTGAAAGGCCTTCGTGGCTCTATGTATGATATTCTTAAACTTCGTTCGGTTCTCAGCTTCTCTCAGCGTGGTCGTAACAGAGAGTACAGTGAGGACGGTTACTTGGTTGGTCTGACCGGGCAGCGGTAAGGTGACCGGTCGGGAGATCTTTTCCATAAGGATGTTAATGAAATTATGAATTGTTATGGTAGAAAATGAAATAGGTACACACGGCTACACAGCAAGCTATTCATTTCCAGTTTAAGCTATCCTCGCATTGTACGGAAATCCTATACTTTGCCAGAGTGTACGTTGCTAAAAAGCAATATGGTCTCAATCACCTATTACAAAACAAATAAAAAATTCGCACTAACCACTAGATACTCAGAAACTCAAATAGACTAACTAAACACGGATATTAATAAGTCACGTGACCACACTGGCGCCATGCATCTCTATCAAAACAAAGCTTGCGCACGCGCTCGTAGCCCGCTTACTAATGCCAAGTGCTGAGATTGGCGGATTGATAGTGTGAAATTATTAATTTGGATATTTTTAACTAAATAAAAATTGTAAGGAGAAGCGCAAATATTAATCGTCATCATCAGTGTACAGCAGTCTGCTGCTGGTCGGATGCAACTCCTCTCCAGTCGCACGCTATTCATCTTTTCCAGCTAAAGCCCTAGGAAGTGGTAAAGAGTGGGCGTTTTGGGGGACTGTCTTATGTAATTACGATGTTCGAAACTAGTTTGAATAAATGACTTTTGAATTTGAATCTCTATTCTCGGCAACTCTCATCCAGCTGTTAGAAGCCACACAGCGATGATCGTCGCTCCACCTAGCAAACAGTCAGAACTCATGGGGAGTTCTGACTGTTTGCTAGGTGGAGTATAGATTAATGATTAATGGGACCTAATTCTTTTGGCTTAAATATGTGAAGATAATTTTATTGGCAGCAGCAGCATCTTTCCGACTGAAAACTGCGAGCTATAAATCCAAAAATCGATCTGCCTAGCATTTTCCCAACTATGTTGGGGTCGGCTTCCAGTCTTACCGGATGCAGCTTAATACCAGTTTTTTACATGGAGCGACTGGTAAGACTGGTAAAAGACTTTCAGGTTTCTGATGACCCGTAACGACTGCCACGGATGACAACCGGGACCAATGGCTTAACGTCCTTTCCGAGGCACGGAGGAGTTGATTCTCGGTATGAAAAGATGGTCAGCCATCCACAGACCAACCCCGGCAAGCGTAGCTTAACCTGATGAATCGACCCGTGCGGCTATTATTACTTAGCCATGAGCTCTTCGAGCGAGCTAAAAATCCATTCTTTAAAAATGGGGTAAACCACCTTAGATTGCTTTCACCTGGGAAAAATTGCAAAACTTCGCGACTTCCACGGCGTCGTCATCCTTTATAGGTTAAAGGTCACTTTGACACATTTTTTTGGACACAGAAGGCAGGATAGTAGGAAATGGTTTGCGACACAGAATCCACATCCACGCCCCGGAAGACCCCTAAATCGTAATTGGGTACTTAGTTTACAATCACAAATTTTACGACTCTCGAAACCTTTCATCACCGAACACTGTAACTCGAACACCAGTTTTAGAAACAAAAATAAACCTTAATCACGTTCCCAGCATCAATTCAAACGAATTGTTTTAGCTTTTGATAAAATTAGACCAATACTGGGTCGAGTTTACTAAACATAATCCATTTTACATTAACGAAGTTATCAAAACAATGTTCAAAGTGCAAAATAATAGGAAAAGCGGCTAAGTGCGAGTCGGACTTGCACACAAAGGGTTCCGTATTACCATACAATATTTAACACTACACATTATTTTCAAACTACATAACATCACGCCTTATTTCCCCGAAGGGTTGGGCAGAGGTGTCCCTGTAGCAGGTTCATCCACATTTCGCCAGTTATGTTTTTAGTCTCATGTAATAGGGGGCGAGCCTATTGACTTTATTTTCAAACTCTACGTAAAAAAACCCGTTTCTTGTATGGGAAACACCTTTAATTTTTTATTTTATTTTATTTTTATTTTTTATTGTTATAGCGGCCATGGAAGCACAACTGTGTAAAAATTTCAAGGGTCTTTCTATTACGGTTCAAAAGATACAGCCCTGTTAAAGGGTGCCGCCAACGGGATCCTATTCCTAGTAGTCTACTAGGAATAAGGTCCCGTTGGCACCCTTTGGTTTGGCTAAAAGCCAGTGGTGGGCAAACCGCGGCTCGCCAGCCCCGTGCGGCTTTTTGGCCTATAGAGTACGACTCTGTACAAATGCCGATGAGTGTGAGCGTAGATATTATACGCGCGGGGATATCAAGTTTTATTGAAAATTCAAACAAGTTTTATTGTATTTCAAAGGTTTACTTCCGAAGTATTTTCACCAAAAATTAACATGACATCGAAATTTAATCATTTACTGTGCTTTTCTCAAGGTTAACTTATTAATAAGTAAGATGCCTTCATCATAATATTAATATCAGCCGATATGATGATGATAATGAATGCATCCTACTTTTTAGTAATTTGATTTAGGAAGCGTTGTGGAGTGAAAGAGGATGGGAGTTTTAAGGATTATGAAAAGTGTATTGAGACAATTTGGACACACTGAAAGGATTGGCTCTCATAAGCAATCTTTTTCGTAATATACGTAGTATTGATATTTGGAACTATTGACATTAGTCAATGAATTAACGAATTAATTAATTTAGTAATGAATTATTGAGAAATGTATTAACATTTCCCAACCACTGGGTTAAGCAACCCTAAAAAAGAGAAAAAAAAAAACAATTGTATGTTTGTTTTTGTTAGAAAATTTATCTTGATGCAGTTCCATTGATAAATTGGGTGTTTTTGTTACCACTTTCTTCTAGTAAACAAAGTAGATTTATTTTAATAAATTATTGTTTTGGAAACGAGGGAACTAAGTTACTGGTTCATAACAATATTTATATATTAATTTAGAATCTCTACGAACGAGTAATTTTATTTTACATACAGTCCGGCCGTCGAGAGAATGCGTTCCTGACACCTGTCAGTTGGCCAATTTCTAGTAGTAATAAGGATCAAATTCGCAAAACACATATTCGTTAGCATGAAACTGACAGGTGTCAAGAACGCACTCTTTCGACGGCCGAACTGTAGTTTCTCATTTCAATGTATATGCCTTGCCTTGCCTTTCTAAAGGTCGCCACAAACGCTGCTTAAAAGCATTGTTACAACAACTTTCCACATGAGAAACTTTCTATTGAATTACCAATAAAAATAAATATCTTAACTTATAAATCATTTAAAGAAACACTAGAATTCTCTAATATCGTGCATGAACAACTATGTGTAGGGGACAGCAAAGATATTTATCTCGTGCAACTATTGGTAGGTTTATGATGGTGATGATGTCAGTCCAGCGTTGACTTGCAACTGGGCTCAAATTTACTCTAGTTTCATCCCAGTCTAGGGCTGTCTTCGCGCCCTCAAGTCAGTCCAGTTGACTAACCCGTCTATTTTCAGGCGCAGTAGTTTCCCCAACCTGACTTACTGCCAATCTCATCTACATAAACGTACTAACTGGTTCCAAAATTTCGAGTCACTGGGTCCAGTCACTGCCACCGTATAAACCAGGCATTATAAACGCAACTTATATCGTCAAAAAGCCAATTGGGTTATAATACTTATTAGCATTGTCGGTAATAATAATAATTAATTGTTATAGAAAGCAAGGGCCACGACCGGTACTCTCACTGAACTATAGATTATACATATATTGACTAAGAAAGTAAATGAATTGAAAGTAGAGTGACTAAAGTTGTCTACATGATGCAAATGCTTCTGGTTACCTTTCTATTAGGCTCCTACAGCTGCATTACCTACCACACTGGTTTCCTCTTCGTCCACAATGAACAATATAATAGTAGTAAACAAAGTAATAGTAGAAAAATAAATTGTCCTCCATACCGAATTTCGATCATAGTGGTCAATCTCAACGGAGAGTAGCCGTCGACGCGGGACATATTATAAAGCACACAAGTGTGTGCGCAGACACAGGTGCACTCACTGTTCCCTCACTCTCATGAACCGATGGGACGGCAATCCAATATGACCGGGGAGAGATCAGGCGCAAGACCAACGGCTTAACGTGCTTTCCGAGGCCCGGGGGTATCACATCGCCAACTTCCAAACTAAGAAACTCCTAATGGAAAAACCAATAACAGAGTAAACAACAGTAAGTAATGCAAGTGCGCAAGTCTCTCTAAAGATTACTAGCACGGTGTGATTTTAGCAATAAAGCCCACCCACATGTCTACAAAAAGTTCTAAATGTTAAATTAGTGGTCGCGAAATAACACGTTTTTTACAAGAAATTCTTGGCGTACGTGCGAATCAGACAGATTCGAATGGTATTTACATTAGCCAGCGGATACTTAGATAAATGGACTAATATTATTATATATTAGTGCATGTATTGTAAATATTTACGAAAACCTAGCTTTTTGATCATATTGCACGTTTCCGTAAATATTTATTTGAAGGGTATATAGTAAAAACTTGACGGTTCACACCCTTTAATGATGTCAGAGACTGGGTTTAAGAGAACGGTGTTAATCCCGTGGATTCCCTTGAGAAATACTTACGAGCGATCGTTCTTGATTGAAAAGTGGCCAGGGATTAGGGTTATGCTGTCAATTCCTGTATTTCACTGGGTCAGTTCGTGAAAAGTAAGTCGGAAGACCAGCGCTACCAGTTTTTCACGAAGTGTCACTAAAGGCTTACCAAAATAAAGATGAAAAAAAGATCCAAATTACGTTATTTTTTAAATGTTTGAAAAAATTTACCCAGATATATATCTGCAATTTCACCCAAGATTTAAAATGTATAATAATATAACTATAATAATATAACAATATATTTAAATGATGTGAACAGTTTTTGTTTTAAAATGTTCTTATTAGTCCGACGAATCAGATTTATACGGAAAGAAAAATTGAAAAAGCTGCCAGGGAAATCTATGCATTTTTTATGAGAATTTTGTCTGAATTATTGAAAGGACAGGAGAACGTCTGTCGAGTCAGCTAGTTAATCTTCTTTTCGTATGATTAGTCACTAACCTGGTGTAAAAGTTTTAAAGCCACCCATCGGCGGCGACTTAGCTTCACATGCCGTCGAGAAATATCTCTCAGGCATGCCGATTTCCACACGATGTTTTCCTTCACCGTTTTGAAGAAAATGATAATTATACAATACGCACATGAATCCGAAAAGTCAGAGGTGCGTGCCTTGGGTTCGTACTCGAGATTATCACTGCTCTGTACTGCTGCTAGGCTGCTGCTAGTTAATTAATAAAAATAATAATATTGGTATAATAAAACACCCAAGATTGGTGAAACGAATAAAATTATGCAATTATTGATCCAACTATTTAAATACAGGATCTAACCTGATTCCCGAGACAAATCAAAACTTGGCATGCACACTTTATTTATACAATCTACATAGAGCTGATGTAATCTTGCGCATAAGGCCAAGTAATCAAATGACGCATGATATCATCATTACTGATTCAGGTACTCAGATCATATTTAGAATTTGGCCATGTTTAGCCAGGTGACCTGTTTCATTTCAAGGAGTGAGGCAATGCTAAAAGCGATCTCAATGTAATTGCTTGCGTAGCAGATATTTTAGCAAGGTTAAAACTTTATGGTGAGATGGTTTGGCCAAGTTGAGGTGATGAATGAAAGGCGACTAACTAAAACGTATTAACCACGCAAATATAAGTGGATACGCCGTCACTCCACGCCAAAGAATGACATTAACCTTATTGGTGATGTTCTTCAGAAATGTCAGGTGCGTAGTACTCGCAACCGGTATGCGTGTATGATCGAAGCAAAAGGAGTATGTAAGGATCGTGGCAGGAGATGTTCTATAGTTTCTACCTACCCCCATAGGGAGAAGGCGTGAGTTCATGTGTGTAAAAGCTTTAAAACTTGTTTTTATGAACCTCTTGCAAGATGTAGGTATGTTCCGGATTAGAGCAAAAACGACTGAACGGATTTGGATAAAATTTGGCAATCAGATAGTTTATAACCTGGATTAACACATAGGTTACTTTTCATTTCATTACTTTTTTATCCCGATACTATGTTCCCGTGGAAAGACGCGGGCAAAAGCAAGTACCAAATATTTCTTCTATCTTCATCCCACACTATTTCTCAACCCCGTTTTCAAAAAGCTTTTCTTCAATATTATCTCAAAACTATAACAAAAACCTTGTTACAGAGACGTTATCGAGTAGGTATTACATTTTTTCTGCGTGGTCCTTATGAACCTGACATCCTCTATCAGGGGAAATCAAACGGCTTTGTTGGAATCTTATTATGTGCACTGAGAATAGAAAGAAAATTAGTTTGGGTCGCGACCAGTCCTGGAGTGGAGACCGCGTATCGGCAAGCATAGTGTGGGACGCCCCTTACGTAGATTGACCGACTACCTTAAAAAAGTGGTTGGGACAGAATGGATTGGAAAGGTGAGGGCGTTGTGGCGCAGCGTGGGAGTGGCCTATGTCCAGTAGTGGACTGCGATATGATAGATATATTTTGATAGGAGAAATATATTTTTTACAAGATCGTATACCTCTGCCAAACTGCACAGCAGTTTTTTTGCAGACGTAGCTCGTCTTTTAGCACATGTTAACATTATCATTATTATGCAATTCTTAAACAGAAACAAACATCCAATTTTTTAAATATTCACTACATTTAAGGCTTTGACAAAACACATTTAAAAGGTGCTTATGTATTTTATTTAAAAAAGGATTTTGTGATAGAACTATTTAAATCGACTGGAAGGTTATTAAAAATAGTTGGAACTAAAAATTCTACAATTTCGACCATAACAATTAACCACCAATAACCATAATAGGAAGAAAGAATAGTTTTTTTTTATTTTTATTTTTATTTGGGAAATGCACAAGACACACAAACAGTAATAACAACTAAAAAGGAGCATCTAAAACTAACAAAAATAGAAAAAAATTGTACCCAAGTGTCTATATAGTATAGTTTACTGTACTATGGTGCAAAAAAGGTTGGCACATTTTTTTCCGCATTCCGCAGGCACCTGCCTGCCAAATATGCAGCCAGGCCTTTCACCCTTTGTGGTCGTTACCCTAAGGTCGTAATGTCCTTCAGAGAGGCTCAACGCTCCGTCTCGGGCATGTATCGGGCGACGGCCTACGGTGACTCACCCAAAGCCCAGCTTCCATCGTCATATTTTTAAGAATATTACATCCCCACTTTGGGAATACCCCACGACACGGGTGAGATGTTAAGGAAAATAAAAAATTCTATGAACCATTTCCGAATATCATCAACAAAATTATATGGATAATTGCCAACAGGTCGAACATGAAAATCTACTTGCGCAGGCGGCTTTCCTAGAAAATATGGTAAACACACATTGGAGGTAAGTGTTCGAGATTTTAAGAAAACTGACTATGATTTGTTCATGTTTGCGTCAAGAGGTAATCTGTTTGAAGGTGTTAATGTTAAATATTATTTTATGAGATCACTAGCTTTTGCCCGCGGCCTCGCGCGCGTCCAAGTCGGGAACGTACGACCGGGATAAAAAGTAACCTATTTCCTAAGACAGGCATGGTCTACCCGCGCCAAACTTCGAAACGACAAGAAGACGTTAACACTTTCGACTCCACCCACTTTTCATAGAACTCATACACCATGCCGCCATATATATTGGAAGTGAACCGTTGGGAAGGTTCCATCGCGGACGGTCAACGACGTTAGGTTTAAAACCGTGTAATAAAACACTGTAAACCGAAGTAAAATAGTGTTTTCATTCAACTACACCCCCACAACAAGACCCCCTGTCTTGTTGTGGGGGTGTAGTTTCCAACCTTTTAAATTTTTGAAGCGAAAACTTCTTTAGGCGCGTTGGGTATTTTTGAGATGGAAAAAAACAATTGAACTCGCGACACCGTTACCGACACCTCATTTTTGTAAACGCGATTGTGCTCTTTATTTACATTACGTTACGGATCAATGTTCTATGCAATTATTTTTACTTTAAAGGTTTTGGAAGTATTTTTTTTTAGTTTTCACTTCTGTCGGCAACGTGAACAAAAAAAAATCAATTAAATTAAAATGCTTGGATTTTAAAACCAACGCATTTACTAATAAATCTTGTTGAAATGAACATCAGAGTTTATTTTCACGGTTTATAATGCTGTATTCGCAAAACCCTACATTAAAATAAGCCCTCCGTGAGTACGCCCGGCATCCCATATTCGACTAGGTGAACCCTCGAGGAGGGCTCCCGGCACTGAACGCGTTTAGATGTAAAAAGGTACCAGACCGACAGAGTTACTAAAACTTTCGTATTTATAATATTTGTACCATACACAGATGGGATTTTAGCAAAGGTTTTTATTCAGTAATGCAATATGAAAGTGCAGAAGTTGTTTGATGTTGTCTAGGGTTTGATGATCTGCAAGGTTAAGGGGAGTGCATCGGCATCAGGTTGGCAGGATTGATTTATGAAGGTACAGTGGGCTGGTACCCAAATGATGCAACCCAACGTACTTATGTAGAGGATTTCAAAAAGGGAAAGGTAAGTAAAAAGTGTTGTATTTTTACCCGACTGCCCCGGAAGGAGGGAAGTATGTATGTATGTCTATTTCTTTGGCACGCTCTGTAGCCTAAACGGCTTGATGGATTTTAACATATGAGGTGTCGTTAGATTCGTCTTAATTGTGGGAGTGACATAGGCTATAAAATATTTATATATTGCATCTGCAAATAATAAAAAAGGGAGAGGCAGGTTTAAAGGCTCTTTCAAACAGGCGCGACACGCGACGCGACACAAAGACACCGCTCGTCGCGCGACGAGCGGTGTCTTTGTGTCGCGTCGAAAGTAAGGGAAGTATGTATGTATGTCTATTTCTTTGGCACGCTCTGTAGCCTAAACGGCTTAATGGATTTTAACATATGAGATGTCGTTAGATTTGTCTTAATTGTGGGAGTGACATAGGCTATAAAATATGTATATATTGCATCTGCAAATAATAAAAAAGGGAGGGGCAAGTTTAAAGGCTCTTTCAAACAGGCGCGACACGCGACGCGACACAAAGACACCGCTCGTCGCGCGACGAGCGGTGTCTTTGTGTCGCGTCGAAAGTAAGGGAAGTATGTATGTATGTCTATTTCTTTGGCACGCTCTGTAGCCTAAACGGCTTAATGGATTTTAACATATGAGATGTCGTTAGATTCGTCTTAATTGTGGGAGTGACATAGGCTATAAAATATTTATATATTGCATCTGCAAATAATAAAAAAGGGAGGGGCAGGTTTAAAGGCTCTTTCAAACAGGCGCGACACGCGACGCGACACAAAGACACCGCTCGTCGCGCGACGAGCGGTGTCTTTGTGTCGCGTCGCGTGTCGCGCCTGTTTGAAAGAGCTTTAAAAAAAAAACATTATTGGTATCAAATACGAACTAGTAATGAGTCAGTATATACAGAGTGGCAGGGACATCGACGCGAAAACTGAAACCATGGATTCAGTACATGATTCTGAACGAGCGAAAAGTGTAATACCTACGCGTTCAAAATGTATGGAACAGCAAATTTTATTTTAAAAATTTAAAATAACCGACGAAAAATTTCAACGCAGGGGGTTCAGAAGCATTGTTTCAGTTTTCGCGTCGATGTCCCTGCCACCCTGTATATTAAAAAAAAAAAACTAAAAAGCTTGAAATAAAGGAAATTATTAAAAAAAAATCATTAAACCCGATAAAAACATAATTGAAAAGAGAAAAACAAGCATTATCAATCTATAGAATTTTGGTATTGCATGCGGAGGGGGGTCCAACAAAATTTACACCATTATTTCAGGTTATTAGTTTGTCCCACCTGCAATGCCAAAGATGTCATTTCTTGTAGGTTTATCCCGGTTCCCAATTCCAGAGAATTTTTAAATATTTGTGGTAAGTACGAAGGCGTGTTTTTTTTAAGTTCCTTTGAAATTGACCAATGTTAATGCGTCAGCAATGTACCTAGCTGCCAAACTACAAACATAAACAGATTTGTAATTAAACACTCAGACGTGGAAGCGTTTAGTGCAATAACATCGAGATTGTGTGTCTAGGAAAATGTTTACCAGATTTAAGTATTTAATGCATTCCTGTTTATAAAAACAACATTTTTCTGATGTGCTTATAGTATGTCTCATTAAAATAGATGGACAAACTTTTAGAAATCATTCAGACCACCAAAATAAGGACAATGGTAAAAAAAAAAACATATGAAAACCGCCTTAGATACTTACAAGAAAAAAAAACTGCTAATGAAAATACACTAAAAATGTTTGTTACTAATATTGGTTAATTATTTTAGGACAAAATAAAATCACTTTATTCAGTGTTTTTTTTTTATTGGATATCTTTGGTTAGACGTACTGAACGCTGTGTTAAAATTTGTCCATCTATATTAATGGGACCTAATATACTATTTCAGCTTAGTATTTTAGTGTAGCTTTCAATTTACACTGTATTACTTTTTAGGACAGACTAGTGCGGTTGTTGGTTATTTCTGAAAGACAACAAAGGCAAAACTGGTTATTTACACCTACTATAGTCGAGCCGTCGAGAGCATGCGTTCTTGACAGGTGTCAAGTTCATACTAACGAATATGTGTTTTGCGAATTTGATCCTTATTACTACTAGAAATTGTCCAACTGAGAGGTGTCAGAAACGTATTCTCTCGATGGCTGGACTTTGTAGTTTTTACATATTCCTTTGTGAGGTAGGCATGATTTTATATTTATGTGTACATTCCATTTCGAACGAAGTTTATTATCACACATTATACTCTGCACACTTGGCGTATGAGAGCTAGACCGAAAAAAGTGTAATATTTTGCCGTCACGACACTTTTGTATACGTGTTTGTGTGTTTCATCAATCATTACTAGTATTGATGAAATATTTTTATAATAATAATAAGTTTTTTTTTTTAAACTTTCCTTCATACTTTTGTTTTCTTTTAGTTACTTTTAAATGTTGTTCATTTATTTCATTGTGTTTGTTATTTAATACATAGTACCTGGACGACCGAGCTCTGCTCTTATGAAAATAGAAAATGCTCATTTAAAAGTATAAGAAAGTTCATACTAATCCATGTATACTTATTCCATGCTGCCGTAATACTAGATACTTACTAATTCCATGCTGCCACTTCATTATTTATATATGCTTATTCTACTTTGGGCGACCAAGCTCTGCTCGGCTGAAAATACGGAGAAAATTAATTTTCCCAGATATGAGACCTAGCTGCATCGTGTTTCACCCCCGTAAACTTCTATATTGCAACTTTCATCGAAATCATTAGAGCCGATTTCGAGAACGTGAGTACAAACATATATATATATATGTTACGGATAAAACCCGAAGTGCGGCTACACCTAATTTTAGCCGGCTACAACTAAGTGCGGCCGGTAGCAGTTGGCTAAACTTGCTTAAATGGAGCCTGGCACTCGCCGGCCGCTGCCACGACACTGCTCGCTTCGCTCGCTCGGCTCGTGCGGTGTGTTATGTGGTCACAGTTCTAAACTAACCTACCTTTCAGCCATTTTCATTTTCTACAACTAAATTTAACCAACTGCTACCGGCCGCACCTAGTTGTAGCCGGCTGAAACTAGGTGTACCCGCATTTAAGCAAGCAAATATATATACTTATAAATATTGCTCGTTCAACAGTATAGGATAAAATACAGCGAAAAGTAACTTCGTTCGACCCGGGTGTCCCACAACACCTCTCGTTCTGTTATACATATTTCATGTACGTAATCGAGAAATCTATCCGTTAAAAGTTGTTCCACCTGCTAACTTTCATAAAATTAACCAAACACAAAATAGAGTTTCATAAAAAGCATGGATTTATTAGAACAACAAAAGATTGTTATGGCTACAACAGGAAAAATGCATGGCTCAGGTCATATTAATATTGCTTCGTTTTGTAAACAAGACGTTTATCAAAGTAGTTTGTAAGTGAGTCTCAGTAGGGTAGGTGACAATATACAGATGCATAATTCAACGTGAATTATGAATCTGTATATTGTCAACCTTCAGGCCTTAGTTTCGGTGACAGCGGGCAGTGGGGCGGCGACAGCATCGCGAGAACGGCGCGTTCAAATGCATAGTTTTACTTCTGGTTTGACATGGAACAGTCCTCAGTCCCCACACCGCTGCAATCGAGAACAGTATGCATTTGAACACGCCGTTGTCGCCACCCCACTGCCCCCTGTCGCCAAGAATACGGCTCAACACAGCCGCTTTCGTTTCCATTAAACCATTATTTATGTAGAGTGCATTATTAACGCCAAAACTTTTATGGAACCACATTTTCACAAAACTCAGACAGCCTCGTTCATCTAATGGTCTCAAGCGCTACTGCTGAGCATGAGGTCCTAGGTTCGAGTCCCAGATCGGACAAAGTGTTATTGGGTTTTCCATCAGGAATTTCCCAGAAGCAGCCCGATTCTAGATTAGTGCCCGGCTGATGGCAATAGGCTCGCCCCCTATTACAATGGGACGTAAACATAACTGGCGAAATATGGGTGTAAGCTCTACCTAACACTCCGGGGATAACGAGTGTGATGTTATGTTATGTATTTTCACAGATCTATCTCGTATCGACACAAGAGAGTACTTATTAGCGGATGAAGACTCAACAAAACACCATCAGCCTCATCTTTTTCTTCTTCTTTTCGCGTGGTTAGTGACTAACCTGGTATCAGAGTTTTAAAGCCACCCATGGGCCTCTGACTTGGCTTCACTTGCCCTCGAGAAAAATCTCTCAGGCATGCCGGTTTCCTCACGATGCTTTCCTTTACCGTTTTTCAAGCAAGTGATGATTATACAATACGCACATGAATCTGAAAAATCAGAAGTGCGTGCCTTGGGTTCAAACTCGAGACCTATGACTTGGCAGTCCGACGGTCACACCACTAGGCTATCACTGCTATTATTAGCCTCTAAAGAGCGAGGAGTAATGGCTCTTATTTACGTAATTCTCTATTATCTAAGTTCAAGAAACGCCTTCAGATATTTAGCAAAACATGAAAGTTACGTCGAAACACCATCTGCTTGCTGTAAACACGCTTTAACAACTGTGTTTACAAACAGACGAACTTTGAGACAATAGTGGCTTTAAATAGATGAAGAGCCACAATTATACCAAGTGTGATGACGAAATTACTACGTACGGTACGTACAGTACGTACGTACGGTACGGCAGGTACGGGCAGTGGATAAACTCCGATTTTAACAATAATGAAAAAATTTAAAGAAATGTCTCTCTTAAATACGGTTATCAGTACAGTAATCTAGCTAGGAGACCAGCGATTTACCCAACAATTCGTTGTACCTAATTAATAATGCACACTTTGTAAATTCCTCATATATTACAAAACTTTTATGTACCAAAATAAAATGTATTATGAAATTTATTATCATTTATTTAACCATATATGTACAGACATAAAAACAGACAAGAAAAAGAAACAGAAAAAATCGTACAAAGGTGATGCTTATTTCTAAATCTAAAGAAATCACTTCCAGCATATGAAAGTAGATAAAAAAAGAGTCGTAGACGCCGTGTGCAAGAGCAATAAAAACAATAAATCAAAAAGGTACTCACAAATGTTTCAAATGAGAGAAATTAACGTACCTGAGACATATGTTTTCTGTGGGTTATATCGCACTCCTACCGACTAAAACCCCACGGTTCCTCCTACTATCACGAGTCGGGGTCCCGGGAGATACTCGTATGTTAGCGCGCAGCCCGGCTGGTATTAGCCCACATGCCTAGCGGACCCCATCACCAAATGCGGACTATTCCACGAAACTTGCTTTTTTTTTGGTGCGAAATTATCAAATAACTTCTTGGGCGTGTCAGACTTATGTATACTCACTAAAACCCATCCGTGTTCCTTCAGTTACCTGTGTGTTGCCACGGTAACCCTTTCGGACTTTCCAGCGACCCTGGCAGGCATCGGCCCTAGCAGACCCCGTCAGTTGTGCTGACGTCTCTTTGAGGCGCGCGAGGAACACAACGCGCCGTCGACCCGGGCCGGGTCTTTATCAGACGGCGAGCTACCCAATGCTCACCATCCGCAAGCCCGCGCCTACGGTGGCCGGGAATCGGCCTGGGATTAGGGTGCCTCCTGCGGCGACTAGGGGTGTGAGGGCGCGAAATTTGTCACTCCCTCACGCGTTCCGCCTCCTCCTTCGCGAGCATTACTGCTTCGCAGAAGGTGACGGATTCCTATGCCCCCATGCTCCGTACCATGGCCTGGCCCAGGGCCGGACGCGAGAGAACACCGCCGCCGATCGCCTCCACTAGGACACAGCGGTGGGCTCCACTAGGACCGGGGTCCAAGTCGGGCAGACCTCCACCGTGTCCACCGGTCGATCCACATGAAACGTACCTGAGAACTACTATAAACTATGACGTTTAATCATGACTATGACGTCTGCCTCACACTAAACACATAAAGATAACTTTTATGGAACAGATTCAGCTGTAAATAAATGGTAACCATTATAGGCTTTATGGAGGGATCCCATGATGTGACGCATTTGTAAGAGTATGTCAAATGAATGACGAAAAAAGAAAAAAAATCCCCTTGTAACGAATGATAACTAATACAGTTATCATTCGTTTGCAGAAGATTTACTCAGCTATCTATGTTTATTTATACTCAATACATTTAGTCATGTGATTCTTTTTATGTACTGTGAAAAGATCACTGAATAACTGAAATTCGTTAAATGCGAGCCAAACTGCGACAATGCCCAATTAATTTGACTGATCGTGACTCGTGACCTACACGCTGATAAAACAAATTGCGTAACGATTATTATGCAGTTATACTTATACCTTGCAATTTTGAGCATGGCTACATAATAACAGCCGCACGGGTCGATTGAAAGTTAAGCTACGCTTTCCATCAGCTTATATTTATGAAGTTACAGTATTTGTTAAAATAAATAAAAATCTATTCGCTGAACTAAAACTATATATAGAAAATATCTAGTTATACCACATAGAACTGCTCTTCTGGGCAAGTTTTTTTGGAATGGCATCTAAAATATACAATAAGATACCTGTGGACATTTTAAGAACCAAGGAACTCCCACTATTCAAATATAAATTACATAATTTTTTAACTGACAAAGCTTACTACACGATCCAAGATTTTCTTAATAATTTGTGCCTACAACAATCTGTCACCGTAAACCTAATTGTTTTTTTCTAAGATTTGCTTTATAAGTGATACCTAAGATTTTTGTATGCTTATTAGGCAGAACATAATGGAACTGGAATTTACCTAACATCTGTCTGTATAACCTATGCCCACAATAAAAAGATTTGATTTGATTTGAAAAGATTTACCAACAATCTGAAGGAAGAAACTTAACCACACTTGATGACTATAATAACCAGCGATAACTAATTAATCTGTACCATAACTCAGCACTAATTGATCTGAATCAGCAATAGTGTAGTTAAAGTTACTAAAACTTTCCGTTAGAACATTTAAATCATTAATTAATTGACAAAAACCATGAACCCTCCGTGCCGTAACCAATTAAATTAAGAATTAACAATGGCTAAAAAAATTATCAAAATAAATAGTTCTGATAATATTTTGTTGCCATGGCGTTGATACTGGTTTATCAACTTGCATGAAACAAATGAGGTTTGTGGTTTTTCTAATGTTATGGGGTAGAAAAAACATGCAGACGACCACGTGATGGTAAGTGGTTACTCTGTCTAAAGGATGATTTCCACCAAACGGCTCGCATCGCATCAGATCGGAAAGAATACGAACGGATGCGGCGACAGCCGATCGCGTCCGTCAGGATATCGACGCATACGATCGGCTCCGTACCGTCGCTTGCGAACGTATCCGTTGCTGCGCCTAGTCAAATAGTTTGATTCCTACCGTGTTGATGTGTTCAATTTTTTGAAAATAGTTAAAGTTGACATAGTATTGTTGGTTATTGTATTAGAAGAAGAACAAAATAATCATAAAACAGCCGAAAGGATCCGATCGGATTCGACGACTAATGAACGGAGCCGATCGCGCATCGTAGAATACTTTCGGCTACGATCGCGTGTCGCGGAAGACGGCCGCGGTCAAGCTGCTGTACGCGACTCGGTAATGTGGACTTTAAATACTGTGTACACGATTTGATATCGTTTAAAGATTGTTAAATCCGTTCTATTCCGATCCAATGCGATGCGAGCCATTTGGTGGGAAATCATCCTTAAGGAGTGAAATCTGCCAAGGCGTTGCCATCCCAGAGACAAAGTGGAACTGACGTATCACAGTCATGGGCATTACACTGGCAGACATAACCTTCAAACAGAACATACCTATGCAACTCTGTCGGCAGAAATAGGTGTGGTTAGTACTAGGCTTGCAGAAACAATAAATATCGCCTAAAAATATCGATATATCGATAACCGAGTGATACGAAGATCATAACCCAGATTGTGTCCTCTGCTAAAGGAAGAAGAACCCTAATTTCGCTCAACGTGTACCTGTTTCTACTTTTTCTTCGTTGGAGGCTGTTACTCCAAGGCGGGGGGCATGTCTACGCATCGTCATCATGAGCGAGCCCACCACTATTGGACGGCAGAGGAGAGGAGTGTTGGGCGTGGTACCGAATTCCTCCACGAGCAGCGCGGTCGTCGCATTCATTAATCACACGACATACACGCATAAGGATCTCCGATATATCGAACATAAAATATCGATATATCGATATTTTTAGGCGATATTTATTATTTCGATTTGTCGATATAAAATATCAAGTACAATAGCAACATCATTGATTCCCAGCGGTTTTAGTCAGTGGCGACCCACTGACTAAAACCGCTGGGAATCAGAGCCGTAAATTTTTGAAGTGAAAACTTCTTTAGGCGCGTTGGGCATTTTTGAGATGGGACTAAACCATTGATTTCGCGACACCGCGATGACATCACCTTTTGACCATTAAAAAAACATCTATGCGATGATTGCCGCGGTAAGTGGAGTAAAAGACATTAACGCGTTGATTACCACGGTGCCGATTTTTTTTCAAGTTTTCACTTCTGTCGGCACTGCCAGAATGCCACTGTTTTTTTTATTTTATTTTCCATTTTCAAGGTGATTTTAAGATAGGAATGCAAGAAGTGCCAAAAAATAACGATATATCGATTTTTTTTTCGATATAATATCGAGATCAATATTGATATATGTATTTTTTAAATATCGATTCGATATATATCGATATTTTGGGAATTCTTACATCCCTAGTTAGTACTATTTCCCCGAACAAACCCCTTCACAAATGCTGAAATGGATACCAGAAATAGGTACCTATGTCATCACTCATCATAGTAATAAAAATAATAATAATAATAAAAACGTTTATTTTCTCCACCACATAATGAAAAATTTGTATAGTGACTGTGAATGACTAAAACCTACTCATCACATTTACTTACTGATGTGACAATGAAATCATTAAATGGTTCTTAAATTTCCGTCACAACAAGTCATACAGTACCGACTGACACGTGCTCAACGAATGCCTTTTATTATAATGTCTGTAACAACATAAGAGTATTTATTTATTTTATAGAACTAATAACTATTGTTGCATGCACCGACGTGTGTGTGGCCACACTTATCATAGATTTAATACTAACATACAATGATTCATGATATTAATTCGCGTTTAATGCTACCGTATTAGAGGAGCTCGTCGCTAAGTAATAACAGCCGCACGGAACCATTAGGTCAAGCTACGCTTGCCGGGGTTGATCCGTGGATGGATAACCATCTTTACATACCGAGACTCCTCCGTATCTCGGAAAGCATGTTAAGCGGTCCCGGCTGTCATTCGTGGATCTTTGACAATCGTTACGGGTCATCAGAAGCCCAAAAGTCTGACAAGCAGTCTTACCAAGGGGTATGGTATTATCCAGTTACTAGGTTGCGGTGGTCAGATAGGCAGTCGCTCCATGTAAAATACTGGTACTCAGCTGCATCCGGTTAGACTGGGAGCTGACTCCAGCATAGTTGGTAAACGGCTAGGCAGATTGATTGCTACTGTGGTAGAGCATAGTGATAGAAGTACCTATTATTATTTATTTCTTTAATTGTTAGCCTATGTTGTTCCACTGGAGGGCAAAGGCCTCCTCTTGTCCTTTCACTCCTCTCTGTCTTGAACTAGTGTAAACCAATCCTGTCTGTAGGCGTGAAGCTCGTCCCACCATCTTTTTTTGCCTCAATTTTCTGGGACCCACCTTTGATGCACATAAAGACTCAGTTCTTAGAGCATGAACTGGTAGAAATATTGATGTACTTCACTTAAGACCAGGCATACTAAAGACGATTTCCACGCAAGCTCCGCCCCCATGCGCCCCGCCATCGCGCCACTCCGATATGTACTAAACGCTAACATATCAGTAATCAAGTTGAATGTCGCGTGCGCTCTTTGACCGCTCTTTCATCGAGTACGAAAATAAAATAATGGCGTAAGTCTCAATTCTTATTTCGTTTATAACTAAAGTAATAATTGATCTAGAGAAAAAAATCTAGTGGTTGGATAATAAACAATATTTTCTTACTATGAGTACTTATTTAAGAAAAGCCGAGTAATCTTGATTTTATTTAAATAATCTTTAAAAAAAAGACATGATTTTCGAATAAAAAATGAATCAAGCGAAAATGTTACAATTACGTACATTTAAAGAAAAAGATCTAATAAATCATAGGTACTAAACTTCCATTTTGATTGTATGCGTGAGTGTTTCAGAATATTAATGCAAATTAACATACAATTTAGGGAGCCTCCTCTTAAAGACAATGGCGAGGCGAATGCGTAATTCAAATGAAGAGATTCAACGAGACGTAGACGCGGCGGTTCAAGAGATGGTTTATGTTTTGATTTATGTACTTACTTACTTTTGATATATGCCAACCTTAATATTAGAAGTACTCTTATTGCCATCAACATCATACTCACAAATTGTTATTATCACCCACATAGGCACTAAAAGGAGTCGATATTCAGCGTAAAGGTTTTTGACTTCGATATTTATTTTAATCAAAGAACGCGTCAAAAACACGAGTAAATCAAATTAAGCCAATTTTCTCGAGTCAGTGGTAAAAATTGTATCTTAGTAAGCTGGTATATATCTCACAAATCTCGAAATACTGTAACAAATTTTCACTCTGAAAACCTTTTTGGACTAGAAGAAAATAGCTAACAATGAATCACAAGTTACGAACGACAATTTCAATTAATCCTTGCTCCAAGGAATTCCAAAGAAAACCCATTTCTAAGAAAGAAAGGCCAAAGCAAAATAGACGAAAAGAATTAAAAAAAAAAACACTTAAGTCCACAAAAGAAAAGATTCAAGATTTATATGATCCGTGATGTATTTTCCGTGGTGAAGAAAGATTCTAACATCGTTTGTCCACCGCCAGGCCGAGTTCCGGACGTCAACGAGAAACAAGATTAAATTCGAACCGAACGTGACGTCTCGGTGACGGCGATCGTTTCTCTACCGAACGAACTCGGGCGGTTCTGTATGTTATGATAGAAAAAAAAAAACAAAAGGCGGTGCGACTGCAGTGTGTGGACAAAATCAAACGTGTTTTGTATTGCCGGTACATCGCCGCCATCACAATCTCGGGCCGAGATCTAGCGATCGCGCCAAGCTACTCGAAAATTCGGGGGCAGGGATCCCGGCGCTCGGGTGACAAACGTGTGTTGGATACGCGTTCATAATTAATGTATATAGCGCTACTACGGCGCTGTCATCTCCCACTGACGGAGGCAGTAGACGGCCTAAGATGTCTTAAATTGTCTATTCTCTCGTAATAGCCTGCTAGTTTTCCCACAGAGTCGACAAAGAAAACCGGATAATTTATGAGTGTCTATTGAAAATGTTTTAGCTAACTTTCACTAACTAATTACAGTGTTGTTTAGCACCTAACTGGTTTGTTAAATAATTAAGTAGGTACTGTGAGTTATGTGTATTGACAAAATATAAATTAGAAAAACAGAGAGTTCAATGTTTTTCACGATTCGTCTATACTTAATATTATAAAGAGGTAAAATTTGTTATGTTTGTAAGTTTGTATGTAGGGGGTAATCATGGAAACAACCAGTCGGATTTAAAAAGATCCTGTTGCATTGGATAACCCAATTCTTAAGGAAGGTTATAGGCTATGTAACATTACGCTACGACCCTTAGGAACCGAGCAACAAAAAAACTGAAAAAACGCTAAGCGAAAACGAAGAAATAGTGCGGCCGGGCGATGGAATGCGATGCGATGGGTCGGGGCCGAAATTTCACGCCAACGAAGTCGCGGACAGAAGTTACTTTTAAATATTTTTAAGAACATTAATAGAGAAGGAGAAGAACAAAGAAACGATGGAGCATAGTTGGATTGGAAAGATGATGCTAAAAAGGGCGTAACTACTGTTGCAGTAGCCTATTTAGCTTTCATTGATTTATTGCTTTCTGAATAGGTCACAGCAGTGCATTCCCATAAATATTGCATAGCACCAACAATATATAAGGATAACTCGTCTATGGTTGCAATATTTGTTAATATTTGAAATGTGAGCATCATGTATTTTGCAACATAATAAATTTATCTCACATTGCTTAATTTTTAAGACTCTGCCTATTGTAATATTGTCATAGGTACATCGTCTTCATAATTAACACTTTATTTTTATTATGTTTTCTTTATAAAATTTCACAATTTGTGATACTTTATTCAAATTACAATCCAGCTTATTGGCTACTAAGTAATTTAAATATAATTTAAACTTTTAAGTAACTATAAAATTAAGAAATCGTCGAATAACGTCTTTCTTATTCATTATAAGTTAAGGGGAAGATACTTAATTAACGTGTTCTTTGTAAAAGTCAGCACTCGCACTACAGTTTAAGTTCAACTACTCTGCACTAAACTAACTCAAAAAGGTTTTACCTTCTTTAGTCTTCGCGCTAATTCAGTGATGTCAAGGAGTTGGATCGCCTCAACATTCTTAATTAACACATAACATAACATCTCGCCTGTAATCTCAAAGGATTAGGGCAGAGGTGTGCCTACCTATAGAAAACAAAAAAATAAAAACATGATAATTATTTTGTATTTTTTTTTTATTTATACAAAATAATGTAAAATAATTTAAAAAGAGCGACTTTGGAGTTTTTTTCCATTCTTCTCCGTACGAAACCACCTTTTGGAAGAAGTACCTGGAATTAATTTAATTTTCTCGTCATTTTTGGCGTTCAAAAGTTGAGTGCCGACAGAAGTGGAAACTAAAAAAAAATACTTCCAAAACCTTTAAAGTAAAAGTACTTGCATAAAACATGATCCGTAACGTAATATAAATAAAGAACATAATCGCGTTTACAAAAATGAGGTGTCGGTAACGGCGTCGCGAGTTCAATTGTTTTTACCCTTCTCAAAAATACCCAACGCGCCTAAAGAAGTTTAACTTCAATAAATGTTTTGACTTCGACTTACAACCGGAAGCAACGGTTTAATGTGTTTCTTAATAATTTCCCCGTATCGATTGCTTCGTTAACTATGTGTTATCAAAATACTGATAATTGAAGAAAAACAATTCCCAGTACAATGAGCATTGCCCGTTATCGATAGCTGCTCTACTGCCCCAAAGGGCTTTTAAAGGACGGCTATATTTAGTTCAACAATCAGTTTATTTTTCTGTAACAGCATTTTATTGTTATTTCGTAAATTACGCTGAGTCTTTCGTTGTCTTGCATTAGTATAGTATATTGCTACTATTTTCGTTTTGTGCGTTCAGCCCGACAACATGGCTTGAAAGGCCGACACATCTGCCGGGGTTGCGGGTTTCTCCGAAAGGGCCCGTCTGCCGGCTACCGTGGGCCCTGGCAACATACAGGCAACTGAAGGAACACGGGTGGGTTTTAGTCAGTAAGAGTCTGACATGCCCTCCCGTTCCGCCCAGAGCGGGCGAAGTTATTTGTCAATTTCCCACCCAAAAAAAAAAAAGTAGGCCGACACATGGACGTAATTATTTGGAACTAGCTGCGCCCTGCGATTTTACCCGCATAAGTCTCGATCCCGTGGGCATATTGGGATAAAAAGTATCATATTTCCTAACCCAGGTCATGGTCTACCCATTTGTCATATTTCATCTAAATCCGTTCAGCTGTTCCAGCGTGACAGCGTAACAAAAAAACATCCAAAAAGTCAAATAATTTCTCTTTCTAATATAGTTTAGAAGTTTAGATTCAGAAGATATAACGTTTAAATAAAAGTTTAGATTAGAAAAGCTCGAAGTCAACGAAAACACTTGCCGCTAGATGAATATGCCATTGTCATTGCCAGTTTGGAGACAGTTCACTCAAACTGTCATAAGGGGACTCCACTGCTGTCCCAAATCGCTAAAAATTTTACCTAAAACTATAGACATTACATTACCCTTCCTTTGGTCTCCTATGGGCTCCGCCCAATCGCGCAAGTACCTTACTATATCATCTTGTATTTGGTAAATTGTGATAATCATATATTATATTTTTTTTTTTTATAACATTCTCGAAAACAGATCTAACGATTTCGGGGACGAAAAATCGATCTAGCTAAGTCTCACATCTGGGATAATTCAAAAATTCATTTTCTCCGTATTTTCATCCGAACAGGTCTCGGTCGCCCAAAATTCAGAACAAGATGGCTACCTAAGAATCATGACATGGCAGCATCGAACATAGATAATACACTTTAAATACGGGAGCATGCAATTAGTAAGTACCCACTATTATGGCAGCATGGAATTAGTATGAACTTTCCTATACTATTAAATGAAAATTCTCTATTTTCAACAGAGCAGACCTCGGTTGCCCAGGATATTTGAAATTAGTAGACGATTAGCTAGGACCCGGAAGAAGGACATTAGATAGAGTACAAAAGTGCCTGATATAATCCGTTAAACCCAAAACTGCTACAGCGCCACAAGCTGAATAATAAACTTGAGAGGTTATTGTCCCGCCCTTTCTCGTAGACATTAAATATGTACCCCTATTTTAGTCTAGACATAGGTTTATCTTACGGTTATTTGATAGAGGACTTCTTATTTATACATTGCTAGCGACCCGCCCCCCTTTGCTCGGTTTTTACGATAAGACTAAAAATCGAGATTTATTCTACACTGACGAGCAATATAAAAAAAAACTTGCATAGTGCCAAAAAAATCGAAATATCTCCTAAACCACACAGGTTAGCTACATGAAGTAAAAAAAATCTAGAAAACAGTTTTATATGTGCTTTTATGTGATATTTAAAAAAAAAACACTTAAACGCTTTTTACTTCAAGAAGCTGTCTTGCGTGGTTTCGGAAATATTTCATATTATGTTAGTGGCTTTTTTATATTGCTCGTCAGTGTATATTTGTAAGTTTAATATTAATTATTTCTGCACATAAACCTTCAAAATTCGTTGCCACATTTTATTTTTATAATTTTCTTATTAAAAAGTGGACGGCAGCCTTCAGATATCAAAAAAAAAACAATACCTAGTCCCTTTTATCGTCGCTAGGTAACCGTCATGAAAACTATAAAAATTGACATGGTCTATTTATTTACAATACAAATCTGCGCCATTGTTCTTTAATTTTCTCTACACAAAACCGTTTCAAATAAAAATATTGATAAGCAAAAACGTGACAGTTATATAAAACACCCGATGATCCCTTGACAACCAGCCTTATTAAACGAGTAGGTAATATGAATCGATGTGGAAAAAGTCGTTTCGATCGAATCGATGTGACAACAAACAACAAGAATCCTATGATTACCGTAGAGAATGGAGTCTTTGTTATGTGAACAACGGGCTGTTGTCGCAAACGATGTTAAGTATCGATTACAATCGGTATCGGGACACTCGATATTATTGTCTGCTTGTTCCCAAGGTGTAAAGGGCTCGTTACTTTGTTGCACATGCGTATTACGTGTTTGGTAGGAGTTTCGCTCGACGACGATGGGATTATCGATTTTTGGTAGAACTTCAGTCTTAGTACGACCCGGTACGTTGCAATTAGTTTTTATATTAACGATTCGTTTGAATTTGGTATTTTTCAAATGTCCGATATATATTTTTTATCTAGTAAGTATATATTAACATTAAATGCTGTTCGTTGATAAGCGCATCACTTCAGAGCGGCTGGACCGATTGGGCAAATTTTTATTTTAAAATGTTCGTAAATTGTCGGAATCAGGTTCTTATGAAAAAAAAAAAAAAAATGTGCTCGGGAAAATTTGAAAATTCCGGAAAACCGGAATTGCATTTTCTATGGATTTTTGTATGAATTATTGAAATTAGAACAGACAAGGTCTGTCGGGTCAGCTAGCGAAAAATAAATTGAATATGACAGGCTGACATATACAAAAGCTGTCAAACCACAATATTTAACATACAGATATCACAATATAATATACATATATGAAAACAATAGGGTTTCGGGGCGAAGAACAGGTTTCGTAGAAATGTATCCTGGTGTGTTGCACAGCTGACGGATGACTCGTGTCAAAAGAGGTGCGCGTCGTATGTCTTTTAGACGGGTTCTAGAACATTCTAGAAGCTGCACCCTTATTGGACGAGCGAATCGTGGCAGGAGCGGTTCGAAATGAGTTCGCGTTATAAATATAATTAAAAATCCATAGATAAATCCACAGTATTTTGACTATTAAAAAATTTACCCTTAGTATAACATTAAGTATTTTTATCTATAAACTAACATAAAGTTATTCGCTGATGGTTGTCTCGACTCCCACCTAACAATCCCTTTGCCCCTTATTTTACGATTTTGATGAAACTTCTAATTTTATGTTGGATTTACGCCATTGGTAGACAAGTGTACTGAGAGAGGTTTACGACTCAGATGATAAAAAAATCACAAAATACACAATCTACTGCTGAAAACAAAAGCGTCAAATTGCACTCGAATCAGAATATTTTCTGACGTCGAGAAAGTAGATAGTATAACGGAATGGAACTCAATGCCCTTACAATTTTTTTTCAGACTCCACCTTAATTTAAAGATTGGCCCTAATATTTTAGGGTCATCCTTAATTCGAATTTTAGAAAGAAAGAAAAAGTATTTATTGGTTTATTGGTTGTTTTTTTTGGTTTTATGTATATCCACAGTATTACATCGTCAATGATATCAATCAATCTGCGTAATTGCCGTCACCCAACTACGTTGGGGTCGGCTTCCAGTCTAACCGAGTGCATCTGAATACCAGTATTTTACATGGAGCGACTGCCCATCTGATCTCCACAACAAACACGGCTAACACGATATCTCTTGGTAAGACTGGTTGTCAGACTTTCGGGGTTCTGACTACCAAATATCTACAAGACGTCAAAGATCTACAAATAACAGCCGGGACCGTGCTTTCCGAGGCACGGAGGGATCTCGATTTGTAAACGATGATCCCCATCCACGAACCGACCGCGGCAAGAGTAGCTTAACACTTTCAACTCCTCCCACTTTTCATAGAACTCATACGCCATGCCGCCATATATATTGGAAGTGAACCCTCCGGGAGGGTTCCCGGCATTACGCTTGTAAAGTTAACCATCGCGGGCGGTCAACGGCATTAGGTTAAAAAACCGTGTAATAAAACACTGTCAAACGAAGTAAAATACTGTTTTCAGGGGGTCTTGTCGCTATAAGTAGTTTCTTACCTTTAACATTTTTTGTGCATATTTGTAACCGTGAACAAAAAATTAAAAGAAAATAATAATGCTTGGATTTTAAAACCAGCGCGTGAAGGTACTAATAAATCTTGTTAAAATATACATCAGATTTTATTTTCACGGTTTATAATGCTGTATTCGCAAAAAAAAACCTACATTAAAAATGAACCCTCCAGGAGGGCTCCCGGCACTGAACGTGTTAGCAATTATTATTTAGCCACGAGCCCCTAATCTATAAAATTATCATGATTTATTAATATTCATTTACTCATACACAAAATCAGGATGTTCGATAACCAAAAGCTGATTAAGTCAGTAACCATAAATCATGAAAATCTATCGGTTTAATTACAATAAGCGGCTTTCATTTTATCTAATAATAAAATAACAAACGTTTTATAGATTAGTCATAATAATGGCGTAATTTTTGTATTGCATGTTTTTATGGTTCCGTACCTCAAAAGGAAACAACGAAACCCTTATTATAGAATCACTCGTGTGTCTGTCTATCTGTTCGTCTGTCACAGCCATTTTGCTCCGAATCTAATAGACCGATTAAGTTGAAAGGTTGTATTTTCTTTGGTGGAAAAAAATACGTAAATCTACCTCGAAGGGTTAGGTTAAGTTAAAATCGTTTGAAAGGACTGTAAAAAAGGTTTATTTAAATGTCGAATCTTATTTCAAATGGAGTATAGGTAGGTATAGCCAAATCTAAACGGTAAACTATTTCAAATGAATCATTCGCAACGCCAATATCTGCAAAATATTTACTTTTCTATAAGTTAACATTAAGTGACTCAATATAATTATATGTATATTATACTTATTTGTAGAACTGTATTCACAGAACTTACCTTACCAGTAATTTAAGCAAAAAAACCCTGCACTTTTTGCTTGCTTAGTTATAAAAACACTTGAAATGTTATTGAGGTGATTCAAGGAAAATAGCGTTAACTATTTATAAATAGGTATGAAACTGTCGATATTCATGTAAAAGATATTATTAGACACAATTTAAAATGAATAGATAACGATAATATTATAGACGGAATAGATATCAAATGACTTCATTAATCACTCGCGACCTGCGTGGTTAGGGACATCATCGTCTTCCTGCCCTGGTCCCATGTTAATTGGGGTCGTGCGCCGACCCACAACCGACACTTTTTCGTCTTCCATTCTTGTCTCCCCTGTCAACCGTCACGCTATCATTCACTCCCTTCACTTTCATAACGTTCCTCACACCATCCACCAGCTCCATCATTCAGCTCAAAGAGTTTTCATAGTAATTTATTAGGCAGGAAAAGATTTTCCTGCCTAATAAGTTACTATGAAAACTCTTTTGTGTCGTTTAAGTTATTTAAAAATGGAACGAACTTTTTACTTCGACATATGGCAACCAAGGAGGTAACTAATCCAAAATTTTATTTAAATGTCGATTTGGCTTGCAAATAGAGCTGTTTAAAATAAAAAAGAAACAAATCTTATTGGCGCGTGAAAAATTTTCGTTGGTCGTCATTGATTCTGGAATTTATAATTAATTTACGTACCTAGTTTGAATTTCCGCGCATTATTTGAGAAATGTACTATACAAGCCTTAGCCGCAACCAGGGCATTGATAGACTGACTACCGTCAATGCCTCTGCAGGCCGCGACAGTAATATACCATTTTTAAACTCTATTTTGTATGACACATTGACACATAATCCTATCTATTTACTTTGAAAAGAAATTACACATCATACGCCAAATTTTAAAAACCACTCACAATTTTTACAAATCAAGATGGATGTTCAGATAAAGCTGTTTTCCCGCCGATAGGCCGGTGTACGCTTATCTAATATGGCGGAATGGCGCCAAGTTTTACTCATCACTGCCATGTCCACAATAATAACTAAAGTATTTGCTGTAGAACAACATTGCAATAAATAAGTTGCGTCACCCTGTTGATTCCAAGAAAGGATTTTAACAATTACTCATGAAATTAATGTGTTTGTGAGCACGACTGAAGAGCGTGTTGGAGTTAAAGAATATTGATCGTTATCTTAAAAAAATTGTAGGTAAAACTCAGACCAAATAAAAAACCAAGACATAGCGCTGTCATCAGTGACGTGAAGCCGGTTTCGTAAACATGTGTGTACTTAGTGAGGTATAGTTTGATTGTAGTGTCATTGTAAATGTTTGCGTGTGAGCGTGTATGCACAGAGCGGAGGTGTAGTTTTGGCATGCTTCACTATTTTGTTCGCAGCGCTCTGTCCTGGTTTATTATTTAATCTCAGAATTAAAATAGAATAAAAGGAAATGGGCAGAAAAGCCTGAAGAATTAACCTGCGACCTACCGCTAACGGGGCATTTACAGCGCATCAGGAACACGTTTAGAATTTTAGATGAATATTTATGCCAACATTTATCATAAAATATAACACATCACGCCAATATTCGCTGAAGGGTTCAGCAGAGATGTCTTAGTACACCTACATTTCCTTAATACGAGGCGAACCTATTGCCATTAAACGGGCACATAGCAAAACATCAATTAATGGAACTCATTTAGTGAATTTGTCTCCAAATCATTCTGTAAATTCGAGATATTATTGGAATGACAGAGCTATTTATAAATATACAATGTAAATAGTGCAATGATTCCATAACTTTATCTTGAAAACAAATTAAAAGAGTTGTACATCTGCGAGTCTCGAGAATCGAGTAGGTATTTAAGTATCTATCTCTAAATGTATTTTTTTCTTTAATATCCTTTAAAAAATTTTTAGGGTTCCGTAAACGAATGGTGCCAAACGACGGAACCCTATTACGTCTGTTACCGGGCTGTATCTCATGAACCATAATAGGTAGACAGTTGAAGTTTTCACAGATTGTGTATTTCTATTGCCGCTATAACAACAAAAAATAATAATAATGAAATTAAAAATTAAAGGGGTTCCCATACAAGAACGTTTTTTGCTAAATATTTATTGCACGGTGATACGGACGGAACCCTTCGTGGTCCGGTTTTTTTTTTCAATATTTACCAACACTGTTTTCAATTTCTCTATAAACATTTAACCACCTATTATTAATAGTATCTGGTCGACCGAGCTCTGCTCAGGTGAAAATAGATAATCATAAACATATCGTCCAGGTATACCAACGCTGTACCACATCCCCGAAAATCATCCTATGAAAATAGAGAAAACGAATTTTCCCAGATATGAGACCCAGGTAGATTGATTTTTCGCCCCCGTAAACCCCTATATTGCAACGTGATTACAAATATATATAAATTCAAATATTACTCATTTAATAGTATAGGATAAGGATTTCAACTTTGTATCACAGAACAGCTTTATTGTGCATGCTGTGCTGTGCATATAAGTGAAGGCCTACTAATACCTGATGTTGCCCATTATTTGTGTGTCATGTATTGTGTGTATATCTTTTGTTGGAGATCCTAAATAAATAAAAGTCATTATCCATGCAAATATCAGCTGCAAACTGCCAGTCATCATACATTAACCCATGGCCTTCAAGTTCAATTAGATAATTACACCAAATTCACTGAAACAACAGCACCACAGATTATATATTAACAACATTAAATTACGCGGGAAAAAGCTCTATTTTATGGTATGACGCGACGCGACGCCCTGTTCCACGAAACGAAAAACGAGTGGGCGTTTACGCTTAATTCTCGTTTAAATATCTGAACGTGGATTATCCACTACTACATAGTTTGTTTTCATATGAAATGAAAATGTTTAATGTAATTATACCTAAAGGAATATACTGTTGAGGAAAACTGACATAGACTACAAATCTTCTATTTGTTTTACTCCGGTTACTCCCACAGGATTTGTGAAAGTAAGTATCATAGATTCTCGTTAGTAACTAACTACGATACTATTAATCTAAGTACTAAGCATATCTCGAACGATTTTCTCCTTACAGGTGTAGTTCAAGAGATACCTATGACTGCTACAAATTATGAGGTGAAACTGACTCTGCTTATATTAACCCGCACCTTATACTTAATCGTCTTGTTCATCTCCGTTATCAATATCTGCTTTCTAAGCCGGTTAATTAACTTTGATTTTTTTTATTCCTAATCTATAAAATTAAATAAACGAATTTCCAGAGCAACATAATGCATTAAAACAATGCATGCATTTTAAAATGAGTTTTATATTGGTAAACAGATTTTTATGATGTTTTTTACTACGCAGATCATTATAACGTCATAACAACATAACATAATGTATTCCCCGAAGACAAAGGTGTTGATAGCACACCCACATATCCCCTATTTCCATCAAAAAAACTCGAATCCAGACTCCGGACTCACAGCTACTGAGCTTCAAAAAAGCCCGCTCCACATTCTCTGCAAAACTACACGAGACTTGCCGAATACGTGAGTGTACAGGGTATATTCATCTATATTCTTGTTGTTCTCTCTTCTTGTTCTTCTCGGCAAATGTTCTCATCGAGACGTACCACCGAGAATGTAGAGCGGGCTTTATATTCCATTATTTTCCCTGTCATACAGGATATCCTAGTTCAGGAGTCGAGACCTCACTGATGTTAAAATTTTGAAAATAAATTAAGTACTATTACTATTTTCACCTCTGCTTCATTAGTCTATTGTCGCAAGCGCTACTGCTGAGCGTAAGGTTCTGGGTTCGATTATCGTATCAGGCAACGTTTTATTAGATTTTCATCTGGAATTTTCTCAGTAGCAGTCCGGAGTCTGGATTTGTGCCCGGCCAGTAATAGGCTCGCCCTCTATTACTTGGGACTTAAATATAACTGGCGAAATGTGGGTGTACCATAAGTATACCTCTGTCTAACCCTTCGGAAAGTACAGTTTAATATATACAGTAATTGTTTTGTTATTTTTTGTTTTGTTATTTGTTATTTTTTATTGTTTAATATATATTTGTTATCACGTTCTGGAAAACGGCTCTAACGATTTCGATGAAAGTAGCAATATAGGGGTTTACGGGGCGAAAAATCGATCTAGTTAGGTCTCATATCTGGCAAAATTCGTTTTCTCCGTATTTTCGAGCAGAGCTCGTTCGACCAAAGTTTAGAACAAGATGACTACCTTGGAATAATGGCATGGCAGCATGGAATTAGTATTTCATATCAAAGCAGTATAGATTAGTATGAACTTTCCTATACTATTATTTAAATGAGCATTCTCTATTTACACCAGAGCCGAGCTCGGTCGCCCAGGTACTAATATAAATATTATGTGCGTATTCTTAGACAAATGGTAGTCACGAGTTGGTAGGTACCTACTAAGTTCTACTACGCACGTAGCCCTTAGTCCTTGACCTAAACTACATAGTAACGAATCGGTCAGGGCCTCCAATTTTACCTTCACACGATGGTTAACTAATTTCCATACATGTTTACATCGAAGCAATTATTAAAATGGTTTCACAGTATTTTATTATTTTTTGGTACACACTGGAGTAATTAATTTCATTCAGGTTCAGTGCTGTGAAGAAAATGTAAGGGTAGTCCATCAGATTTAAAATAAAAACTTTTTGATTAGTTCTCTATAAACCTGTTTACGATTCATAACTAAAAAATATAATAATTTGTTTTATTTTATTTGTTTATGAAGTTTTTTTTTTTGTTTCATAGTTTTAAGCACTAATTTTACATTATTTACCCAGATATTTCTGAAGAATAAATTAATAAATGAATGAAGTACCTAAGTTCAGTAAAAAAAAAAAACTGGCTGTCTGCAATTTGCACTCAGCATATAAACCTACAGTAAACCAAGATACATAGTAAATAGACTCATTCATTACCTGTGATGAGCCACATAGAAAAATCATTATATGACATAATGTATACGTGTGCGTCAGTATCTCTTCTACATAAGCTGGTAAGTAACTGTTTCAAGGCTTCCTATTGATCGAATTAGATCTTTTTTTTTTCTACCTATAACCTACTTAAACGAACACTACTTACAAGGTTTATGTCATAATCAACAAGGCTGTAAGCAGGGGTAGGGTTGGGGCCGTTGAGGGTTAACCCCCCGCCCCCTACCCGAAATGGGAAAATCCAGAATGACAATCTCTAGTGACTGTGGTCACGCGCTTTATTTGTGATGTCAAATTCAAATTCAAAATTCAAATATTATTATTTTTTTGTTGAACATAGGTAAACAAAAAGTACAGATGTCAATATTAACATAATTAACGCTATGTCTTGCCAGAGAATTTTGTGTAAAATTATAAACAGGCCCTATTAAAAAAAACTTATTGTCTCTAGTCCCGGTCTCGCCCCCCTTCCCCCACCGAAGTCAATTCCTGGCTACGGCATTGATAATAAGTCATTATATAATACTATATCATAATAGCGAGAAGCTCGTGGACCGTTAGTCCCGGCTGTCATTTGTAGATCTTTGACAGTTGTTACGGGAAGTCACAAGCCCGAAACTCTAAAAACCAGTCTTACTAAGGGGTATCGTATTACCAGTAACTGGGTTGTGCAGATCAGATAGGCAGTCGCTCCATGTAAAATACTGGTAGTGATCGTTGGGGAAAGGCTAGGCCCGAGGCAGATGATGTCAATGATAGCCTTGATAGTCAATCATAGTGACACATTGCTATACTAACGTTGGTACATTATTGCCCATCATAATTTACAGTTCAATGCACTAGTTGAACACGCGTGTTGACATCGATAGCCATTGATTCGGTCAATGACTATCGGGCTATGTCGGTCATGCAAACTAATGTGTGTATCAGAAAAATTGTTTTTCCATTCTATTTCATTTCAAATAATGTTTTAATGTAATGGACCTTGTCTGAAAATAAATGAATTATTATTTCATTAAAAAAATATATATTTCTTCTTAAAAAAACACATAATGAAAACATGTAAAAATATAAAAAAATATATTATTTTTATTTAAAGTAGCAGGTAAGTCATTGTAAGAAGAGATAGTTCGATCTCCAAGTCCGTTAATTTCATACGGAATTTCTCAGAAGCAGACTTCTTTGAAGGGAGCAAGAAAACCCTATCATCAACCTTAAAACGTGAATGACTGAATGCAGCAACACTGAGTTAATAAAACCTACAAGATGCTGCAAAGGAGGCAAAAACACCGAAAATTGTGCCTCAAACGGCTAGCGTTGTCTGTGTACGATGAGTTTAGAAGATGTTTTTTTTTTTAATTGTGAAGGTTTTCCGAATTTACTGCCTTTGCCTGCCGAATGCACTGACTGACTGTTAAAATGTTGGGGTCCTACACACCCCTGCCTATCCATTCGAAGAAATAAAGGTATAATGTTATGTTGTAATTCTGTTTATTATTATTAATTAATTTTCTTTAGATTCAAATAATCCATACTACATTATAATTACCTACTAGGTATAACTTTACCTGTCCGTAACATCCGCTTAGCAAATCAACCTACATAAAAACCTGTTTCGAGATTATGTAACTTCCTACAACATGCTCAAATTAAAAATAAATATCGAGGCCAAAAGTTCACATGGTCAAACCAGCCAGTTATGCATTCCAATAAATTAATGGTCAATAGCAAAGGAATCAATCACGGCATGATAACTTCGGTACTGTGGTCGTTGTTTCTGAAATAAACAACTCACATTCTAGTGTTAAATACAATAATAATGTTATTATCATTATTTATAACTCAATATTTATGTGCAACAATAAATTGCAAGTCAAAATTAATAATTTAATGAGACAGAACAATGTTTGACAGGGCGGGAAAGATAAGTATATGGTGGCTGCTCTATGATTTAGAAAATATAACTTATCTGTTGTCCATATTTTATTTGTTTTTCTTTATTTGAGCAAAGAAGTATTAAGTAGAGAGTTAAATTTGTGAACACAAAAAATTATGTATGTGTACACAAAAAATTATGTAAGTATATGTGTGTGAGGATGAGGATTGTGAAAAACTATACGAAAATAAAAAAATGAATAATTTTAATTAATTTTAATGAAAAAAAGAACTTATAAAATAACTTATAGTTTACGACATTTATTTACATATCACAGATCGAAATAACTAACTGATGTCTACGTTTAAATAAATACACACGTAAATACATAAACCTGAACATAACTACGAATACTTTTACAAAAAGAGCTATCAAAGCAACTGCCTTAGTTCAGGAACCTACATAATAATCATGAACAATTTACTATTTAAGTAGGTTACAAAAATCTTAAAATAGTTTTATCAGATTTTCCACGACAACTATAAGGCCTCTCGTAATTTATCAATTACGAAGTAAACAAACATTGAATCGTTATCTGAGTATGTTTAGATACACTTGACGAGACTGAAAAGTTCCATTATATACACCACAAAATGTACAAGTAAGTACCTACATAGAATACTTAAGTACCGATAGATACCTCTAACAGAAATTGGATATATCTAAAAATTATTGACTCAACGGTCATCTACTGTAAAAAACAATAACACGACGGATAGAAAACACGTAAATATAAACACTTGTGCGTTATTTTATCATAACAGTAGAGTTTTAGAGATACATAGAAACAATGGCCACAATTTTCCAGTAATGTAATGTACTGTTTCTGATCGCCAAAACGATGCAATACATCAAAAAATATTATTCTGAAACATCGTCTCAATGTGAAAATCTACGAACAAAAGTTGCATCTTACATAATATCAATCATGTAAGTATTTGAATAATTACCTCCTACTTAGATATTATTGCATACATAATTGCGTTATTTATCTACGCAGGCAGATTACCTTCGAATTTATCGACGTAGCGTGGCCATGTGTCAACAACAAACATCAATTACTGATTACATTAATGATCGAAAGAATTACATTTGTACATTTCCACAATGACACAATTTTGTTGCACACATAAATATGTTGCAACGCGGGAAATCCGCCATTTTCCTAATCAACCATTTTTTTTTTTTTGGAGAAGATACCATTATAGTACAGCCAAATAAGTATCATAAATTATGTAGCTTACAACCAGATCTATACAATTAATTACAACAGAAACATAGCGCTAAAGTTAAACATATTGTTTATATAACTTTAATTAGAAAGTACATAATCCTTGAAACACAAATTACAACTATACGACATCAAAAACATATTGTTTAATTGAATATTCGTCATTTTTATCGAACTAACAGAACATTAAATTACTCACCTAATAGTACCTATAAAATTAGATAATAATTTTATCTGTATCTATTGTGTCACTAGTTTAAACAATTAATCACAAATCACTTCCATTGCATTCTAACGATACAGCTACTCTCAATAGCTTGTCGATCGGCATATCGGACATCTTTCAGCAGCTACCATTACGAAAACACAAACTGACGAATGCACTTATAAATAAACTTAATATCTTGTACTTATTCTATGCATTTGGTATTTACAAGTGCCATGTTGGCGCGGCAACTGGTAACACTGCACACGGCGGGCAAAAGCAGTAAATTCGGAACTCATTCCAAATTCAAAATAAATCTTCAACACTCATCGTACTCAGGCAACGCTGGCAGTTTGAGGCACTGTTTTCGGTTTTTTCGCCTCCTGTGCACCATCTTGCAGGTCTTTTTCAACTCACTGTTGCTGCATTCTTTGTCTTCTGGCAACGGCGCGAGACTCCTTTTAGGTCGACGCGGCAAAATGCACTCGGTGGCAAAATGATTGACCTCTTTGCACCTCAGCATGTCGACGTCTGGGTAATCGGACGATAAGGTCGGGAATGCGAGTTTCACTAACATTGTATTTATTTGTATGATACGTAACGTAAAACACAGGCGTCCAGCACGAAAGCGACTTTATGACTGAGAGCCGTGCAAGTGATGAAGTGATAGCTCTACGAACTTTATTTTTAGACGAACAAGTTTGGCGCATGCATTAAATGGGTTTGTCGATAGGCCGTCGTAAATAATGGAACGTGCCAAATGAACTATTGTGATTGTAAATACAGATTAATGTGCGTTATTGTAACTATTACGCATTACGCATTGTATGGTGGGTAAGTACTTGAGTGTATAACTGACCTGCTTCGGCCGTTTACTGCTCATTTAACTTGCTTACATAATCGAATTGAAAAGAAACCAGCGAACCTTACAGTAATCTCATATGATGTGTAACATCTAACATCTCACCTTGGTAATAAGTAACATTAAAAGGGCGGGGCCTCATCAAGGTCGTTTCTGACGGCCAACTCTAGCACCGCGCGCGCTCATTGGTCAAATAGCGTGCGGTTCCCCGGCTTCCTGTTACACACTTCCGTCCCTTTTCACGAAATCAATCCCACAGATTTGATTAGGTTTTTTTTTTAGATTTTGATTGCAGGAAAACGAGAGGAAAGATGTTACGCATCTAAAACATTTCTAGTGTCTAAATGGTATTACAATATCAATGAATACCTAAATGTAAAAATTTAAATTACATGTTTTATAAAATAATTACGTATCTAGTATACTTATAGTCTAATAACTACGTACCTAGTAGTCAAATAAAAGCCCTCTTCCCCTCTCCTACTCTGCTCTGCCCAACAGGATCCACAACGATCATATCGTTGTGAAACCTACCACCTAACTTCACATTTGGAAGAAATAAATATATTGAATATTGAATTATTCTTTGATACCGAACGGCATTTGTTCAGTATTGTTTACATTTTACATCGTACCTGAATCATTGAGAAGTGAACTTGTGAATGAACTCGAGGTGCTGTGGCTGTCAAAAGAGTAGCCAACTATTTGATTTATCAACCGCTACAGACGAAAGATCGATTATCGAATGTAACGAAAATGTATCATTGAATAACTATGAGGGCAATGACTTTTCAATTTATTTTTTCAGCTGATTATCTTATTGCTAAATACACGTAAAGACTAAGGTCTTCAATCAGTGCATCCTGGCCGCTAAGACTTACGGAGTCGAATCGTGGACAATCACCGTACGGCTAGTCCATTAATTCAAGGTCGCTCAGCGATCTATGAACGTGCTAGAATCCGGAAAGGGGTGACCCGGCAGAGACTCACAGAATTAGCAAGCTGAAGTGGCAATGGGCCGGCCATATTAGCCATGCAACCGTTGACCGTTGGGATAGACGTGTTCTTGAGTGGAGACCGCGAATCGGGAAATGTAAGGTAGGACGCCCTCAGGCTAGGTGGAGCGACGATCTTCGCATGGTGGCTGGTAGCAGCTGGATGAGAGCTGCCTGGAACAGAGTTGAATGGCGTATGGAGAGGCCTATGTCCAGCAGTGGACTACTGTGAAAGAAAGAAAGTAAGAAAGAAAAATAGGTTTATTTGTCACAGAGACACGTGCATACATAAAAGACAAGAGTAAACGAAAACAACAAAAAGTACATAATAAATCACGAGCGTAAAACAGAAATAAAAAACTGAATTAAAAAACTGTGGGCTAATGATGATGATAATTCTGTTTTGTATGTGCCAAGTTTCAACAAGTTGCTCTTACTTTCGAGAAGTTACTTTTTCTGAGAGGAAGTATAAGTTAATTCGAAATAATAAGCAGTTAGACAGGGTAGTTCTAGTTTCCACAAACATCACGCCTTGTTTCCCCGAAGGGTTGGGCAGAGGTGTCCCTGTAGCAGGCACACCCACATTTCGCCAGTTATGTTTAAGTCCCATGTAATAGGGGGCCATGTAATAGTTTCCATCCATTATAAAATACTATAGAAGTGGATCTCTTAGCTATTTCTAAAGAGCGCAGACATCTGCGCTCAGCGCTCGGTGTGGCAACACACCGTGTTCGAGTTCGCGACAAGTCAATCATCATCCTTAGGATGCCTCGTTGAGAGGTGAAACTGTTTAAGACTCTTTAGAAATAGCTAAGCGGAACAGGTTACTAAATATATCCACTTCTATTGTATTTTATAATGGATTTCCGCAAGGTCACGCCTGAATCAATTAACTATCTTTCCATCCATTGTTTAAAAAACCGAATTAACCATTTACTTAAATCTTTAATTGTTTATTATTTCAGAAAAACAAGACATTTTTCAGCCATTGGCATCTTGTTTACTATTTCAAACAAATGTTTCCAGTATATATTCAGCCATAAGTTTGTTTTTATACCGTTGACCTCATTATTTGGAAATGGCCTTATTCTTATTAAACATACAACCGATAAGAATGAATGGTTTATTACGAAAATCTGTAAACAACACATTTGACAAACATTTTAAGAAAACGTCCCTTTTCATGGGCTTCTAAAATTGATACTCAGAAAAGTGATTTGATAAAAATTACACATAGTTACCATTAGGATAGCGATCAGTTTGCATCATTAGCAGCCAACCAGCGAATAACTACATGAGCTCATAACTGGATTAAACAGGATACTTCAACATTTTTGTTGTTTGGGTTGGGTTTGAACAAAAACAAGGTCGAAATCATTAATGAATTTAGTCATTGCTTTTGATGAACTGATGAGAAGATCAGATCTTTGGTAAACAACAAGACAGAGAACATGAATGATGCAGTCACGATGACTGATGATATCATGGTATGATAATTTCGTGACGAAAGTTATGAGTATGAATGTGGATGGCTATATACAACATCTAAAAAAAACCCTGTCCGATCCGTCAGGGTGTTATTAGGTATCGTACTGGGAGGCTAATTATGTGGTAACTACCAGGAAAAAAAAATAGCCTAGGTATTTTTTTTCAATGGGGATTTTTACACGGGGCTCGGGCGGCCGTCATTTAGCGGGTGTCTACTACAAGTCATAACTTATGACCCCAATTGAAAATACTCTAATTTTTAATGGATTTGGGGTAGTTTTGATACTAATAATGTGAATTTTAAATATATAAAAAATATAAAACTTTTTGGTAATAATACTACAATAATATTACCAAAAAGTTTATGTTATCCTTTTGGATCTGACAGGGTTTTTTTTAAATATTGTATAAGAGTAGGGGAAGACCAAAGAGACGATGGATGGACTGTGTGAAAGATGATATGGCTAGAACTAGAAATGAGGTGACTACCGAGATGATGACTGATAGACCTACAAGTATGGAAGGAAAAGACCTGTTGAGCCGAACACAAATGAATTGGGAGAAAGACAGGAGAATGATGTTGACTGATGATAAGAAGATAATTAGGATAATATCATAAATAAGAGCTCTATGCAGGTGGATCGAAGGTGTATAGTAGTTATAAACGTGCTCCATCACCGGGAGCATTCGCCTGTAATTAACATTCAAAGTCGAGCATTACATTAGTAAGGGAGGAGAACAGAGCATTGTAATGCGCAACCTGAATGATACAATTCGAGCTTACATCAGTGAGGGAGGAGAACCGAGCATTAAAATGCGCAGTGTCTGTAATATTTAATCTGACATGTTACATTACAGGCGAATGTTCTTCAGTCAGGGAGTCAGTATTGTAACGTAATGCTAAAATCGAATCTGTAACGTTACAGGCGAATGCTCCCGATGAGGGAATACCTTAAGACGAGGACAAAGTAGTAATAGCAGTAGTAAGGAGAATTTTCTCAAGGAGCTCCTCTGAGGAAGCACTAAACTTCTTAACCAATATACCTAGACCTATTTCTGCTGCCACCAACCAGCGCTGCTCTTGTGTTCTTGCTTGTGGAGTATATATGGATAGTGCATGTAAAATAATGAATCATGAGGCATTAATTTCAGCTTTATCTCTAGAAGGGTAACGAAGCTGCAATGCTTCTGGTATTAGTTAGCAACCAGCGAAATTAGCCCATGCCCGTCAAGAAATCATTTCTACATCTTTTAACGAAATTGTTAATAATATTCTTTTTATGCAGTTTTTTGGAAAACTACTTGATATTTTGTGTTCGTGATGTTATGTTATGTTATTTCGTGTTCTGAAACAACTGACTTTGATACTTTGACCTATCGTAAAGCTGCCTATCCACTTGAGCGGAGCGAAGCAGCGGAGCGGAGAAATGTGTCAATATTAACCAATAGGAGCGGAGCTCTGAAGCGGAGTTTCGATTCTATTGGTTAATATTGACACATTTTTCCGCTCCGCTGCCTCGCTCCGCTCCAGTGGACAAGCAGCCTAAAAGAGTAAGTATCTGTTTTATGATCCCACTGACATATTAATTTATCTATCTTTTGCAGCATTGACACTTCACACTTGTGATTTTCCACGACTGTCAATTGTTTTATTTATGAATTCGATTTTGCAACAATGTCTCTCGATAAAATAGGTTCAAATGTAGTTAATATTGTTGGTTAAAAGTAGATTATACTTATTACTAGCGACACGTTCCCCTTCGCACGAAAGCAATGGCCATATTATATGAAATTCTCTAAACTATGGTAAAATCGCATAAAAAAACCGATTGATAGTTTCTTAAAGGAATATCGTCACTAGGAAAATTTTTAATTCATATTTATGTATCAAGAGCCAGTTTATTTGCTGCAACATGTCTTCTTCCGTGCATCTCCTTCAACCCTTGCTAGCCTTTCCTTCTCCCTTTAAATCCATCCAAACGTTATCTTTAATAGATCGCTTAGCGATAAGACTGCGCATTGTGTCACCCTATGTAAAATTTCTACACTATCTGTCGTATGGTGCTCATAATGAAAAGTAACTATATATTCTGTGCCATTCTATTATATTTTTGCCATATATCCATATTATCTTTCACAAAATCTATCAGTCGTTTCCATTCTTCTTATAGCTATTTTGTCCAGCTGGAATTTATTGTATTATTTCATTTACCAGCTGTAAAGAACCTTATCGTTACAATCAGAACTTTCTTCTGAGTCATACACGTAAAGTTGATAAAAAGATTAAATGAAGACTACATCAGTTTTGGGTTTTCCAATTACCTACGTAAGCAAAGTAATCATGATAATTGGAACTGTCAGATTTATAATTATTATCGACTGTTTTGTATTTGTGATTAGTCTTGTCCTCATTTTCATATTAGGTAATCTTATTTAGCGAGTCCAATAAGATCCAAAGTAGTAGCGGCCAGCGGGGCTGTGCCCAGGAGAGTGGAGAGTGGAGTTTTTTTTTTTCTCTAGCCTGTGCTTTCTCACTCCTGGGCAAAGGCCTCCCTTCACTCTTTCCACATTTCGCGAGCCCGCACGTCCTCCTTTCAGTTTGTTTGGAACGTGTATGTGAAGTTTTTTTATTTTTATTATTGGGTTCTACTTTATTTTTCCACAGCGGAAACGTGTCTTTTTCGGAAAAAAATATTCCGCTATCCGATAACTACCTTTATCATAATTTATGAATGGATACAATCTGATGGTCACTGACGCGGTATTTCGGGCACGCGACAACACCGTGCACATTTGGTTAGTTCACGGTTTTATTATTTTTTATCTTGTTTGTGATGATACTGTTATACAGGATATTCGGTTTTTTTCTATATTTATACTTTTTTATAATATTTGGGCTTATGTTGGGATTTACTTTGTTAGTCATCCGGATGACGGTTCCATGTTTAAAATATTGTGTCATTTTTAAAAGATTGCTGCAATTAAAGGATGTTCTTACGACCGGAACAATACATTTTATTCCGTCCGTTTTACTTGTTCTTAAAAATAATGTAGGCTTTAGTCACAGTATATTGTGCTCCAGTATTTCAAGAAGGTATCAATCTCTACTTGCAGAGTTGTGGTGGCGCGGCAGTATAACGCAATAGTAACGAACACTATCATAATTATGTTCTGTTCTGGCTACCTTGAAGGTGTTCGAAAAAAAGCGATATTTATAAAAAGTTTTAAAATAATTCTAAAGTCTAGTCTATGGGAAAATCCTATGCTACTGGAACAAAGTAATCAGTATTGAAGCCCAGTCGAGGTCGTAGGGAATCCAAGCTTGGGAGCAATGACAGTCCGTCGTACCCAGAATAACACGGAAATATCAAATTCTGTCACAGTTTTATGAACAAACACAAAAAGCATGCGTAATGTAACAACCGAGGATTCCGACGAGAAAATGTTATTTGACAATACGTGTTTTTTTTTTTAATGTTTTTATAAATATCTTGTTCCGCTGGTTTAATTTTACATGAATTCAACCACAAGTAAAAAAGTACAGTGAGAGAAAAAGTAACCATGATGGATTTTGTCGATCATGGGTACTTTTGACAAGACGAAGGCAAGCAAATTATCTACATTTTCGGTGGAAATTTCAAATGTCGTAAGGGACAGGGCATAAAATGTCCCTTACGACATTTGAAATTTCCACCGTAGATATGGGTTCTGTGTGCAGTACGGCTTAGTGGATTCTTCTTTTCGTGTGTGTAGTGACTAGCCTGGTGTCAGAGTTTTAAAGCCGCCCATAGGCCTCTGACTTGGCTTCACATGCCGTCGAAATATCTCTCAGGCATGCCGGTTTCCTCACAATGTTTTCCTTCACCGTTTTTGAAGCAAGTAATAATAGGTCTTTACCTATGAAATTGCCGTTCTGCCGTACTGGCTATTTCAAGTCCATTTTTTTCTTTTTTCGCTTAGAATTCTAAGTTCAAATTATTTTTATTTTTTAAATATGGAATTCTTTTTTGAAAATTAGTCATTTGTTTATTGATTAGCGTTCTGTTTTCATCACATTTGTACGTTTTTCTTCATCATGGATACCTACGTTAAAAATTCGAATGATTATGGCGTATGAGTACCGTCGTGGCAGCAAAGCGGCAGAAGCGGCACGCAACATCAACGACGAATACGGAGCGAACGCTACTAACGATCGCACTACCCGTTATTGGTTTGCCCGCTTCCGTTCTGGAAATTTCGACCTAAGAAATGAACCCCGTGGTCGACCGAAAACTTTAGTCGACAATGACGAATTAAAGGCGATTGTGGAAGCTGATGATTCTCAAGCTACAGCTGAATTAGCAGCAGCTTTCGATGTTAGCATCAAAACAATATTAGTCCATTTGCGTCGAATTGGCAAGGTAAAAAAGCTAGACAAATGGGTGCCCCACGAATTGAATGATCGCCAACGCACGAAGCACGCGTCGAGTTGAGCCTTGCACTTTTCAACTGGCACACAAACGAAGGCATATTGAATCGCATTGTTAGTTGCGACGAAAAATGGATTTTGTTCGACAATCGCAAGCGCTCAGCAAGTTGGTTAAATCCTGGTTCAACACCTAAACAATGCCCCAAACGAAAACTGACCCCTGAAAAGTGATGGTCACTGTTTGGTGGTCTTTTTTTTTTTGAGGGTGGGAAATCATCAAATAACTTCTCCCGCTCTGGGCGGAGCGGGAGGGCGTGTCAGGCTCTTACTGACTAAAACCCACCCGTGTTCCTTCGGTTGCCCTGTTGCCAGGGGCCACGATCTCCCTTTCGGTTTTCTTCGCAACCCCGGCAGGCATCGGCCCTAGTGGACCCCTTCAAATCTGCTGACATCTCTTTGAGGCGCGCGTGGAACACAACGCGCCGTCGACCCGGGCCTGGTCGGACGGTGAGCCACCCATTGCTCACCGTCCGCAAGCCCGCGCCTACGGTGGCCGGAAATCGCCTCGCGATTCCCGACGCCCTGGGCGTCTCCTCCTGTGGCGGTTAGGGGCGTGAGGGCGCGAAATTTGCCTTACCCTCACGCGTTCCGCCTCCTCCTTCGCGAGCATTACAGCTTCGCAGAAGGAGGTGACGGCCTCCCATACTGTTTGGTGGTTTAGCGCCGGTGTCATTCATCACAGCTTCTTACCAAACGGGATGAATATTACTGCAGATTGTACTGTGAAGAACTGAACATAATGATGGAAAAGCTGGCACATCTCCAACCAGCTTTGGCCAATCGTTCGGCTCCGCAGCTCCTGCATGATAACGTGCGACCTTATACTGCACAGCAGACGGTCTCCAAGTTACAAGAGCTGGGGTTGGAAGTTCTCCGTCATCCACCGTACTCACCAGACCTTGTCCCTACAGACTTCTACTTTTTCCAGAATGTGGATAACTTCTTGGCGGGGAAAAAATTCAATAACCGAGAGGCAGTTCAAAATGCCTTTGAAGAATTTGTTGCCTCCCGTCCAGCAGACTTTTTCAAAAGGGCATCAATAAGTTACCACTACGTTGGCAAAAATGCATTGATTGTAATTACTGGGTAATTACTTTGATTAATAAAAATAAAAAAATATAGAGAAACAAGGGCGTTAACTTATTTAATGAAAAACGGCAATTTCATAGGTAAAGACCTAATAATTATACAATACGCACCTGAATCCGAAAAGTAAGAGGTGTGTGCCTTGGGTTCGAACTCGAAACCTATGACTTTGCAGTCCGATGGCCACACCACTAGGCTATCACTGCTCTAGTGTTTAGTAGAATGAGAATGAATGATTATTTACACACAAAAGTTAAATCCAAGAAATTAAAGATATAAAATGCACACATCATAATTCTCCTGCCCTTATACCAATTTATTTACGGTCTTCCATACTTCTCCATTAGTTGTCATTTCGGTAGTCACGCATCACCCTGATCATCAAGGCAATAGGTACCTATACTATATACATGCACCTACTTAATATTTGTACCTTAGTGCACTCACTAACATGCATGCACCTGCTGCACAGAAAAATATTTATTTGTTACTGATACCGGGAGCGTTTAAGTATAAGATCTTTGCCGGGAGCACGATGAAAACTACTTTTATGTTTAGCCTAGTTACAACACGTTGCTGGTCGATAAACAATAGGCGCTTTCATAGGCTCCCAGACTTCACCTTCATGAATAGAATATAATATTTTTTTCACTCCTCTTGCTCAAAAAGTCCGTCATTGTAGCGTACCGGAGCGGGGAAAAAATTGCATATCTTACTCTAGGGGAAAAGTAATTTCTTTAAATGTTTTATCTGTTACCAACGAGCCTACAAAAATGAAAAAGTCTTTAATCTTATGTAAAACTAGCTTTTTCCTGCGGCTTCGCTCGCGTGGAAATCGGAAATTATCCCATGGAAACAAGTTTCCTTAAAAATTCAGATTTAACAAATTGTATAATTTTTAAAATTAAATAAACTATTTAATATTGTATTGGATTATTTTATTTTCTCGCAATCGTAGTGAGAAGTAGAGTGTAACACACGGCGCTAAAAATCCATTCTAACTCGGTTTCTATTTACTCCCTCGCTGCAGCTCGGGAGTAAAACTACCTCGATAGAATGGGTTATTTTAGCCCCTCGTATAACAATCTACTATAGTTGCATTAAAACATGGTACCTACCTAAAGTCTATTTTTAATCTCTTAGACTAATTTGACATTTCAAGTGATTGTTTTTGTTTTGTTCTCTTTGGAGTTTGACATTGGCACCTTTTTTTTATTTTTTATTTTTATTTTGGGTGAGAAATTATCAAATAACTTCTCGCGTGTCAGACTCTTACTGACTAAAACCCACCCGTGTTCCTTCGGTTGCCCTATTGCCGGGGGCCACGATCTCCCTTTCGGTTTTCTTCGCAACCCCGGCAGGCATCGGCCCTAGCGAAATTCTGCTGACATCTCTTTGAGGCGCGCGTGGACCCGGGCCTGATCCTTATCGGACGGTGAGCCACCCATTGTTCACCGTCCGCAAACCCGCGCCTACGGTGGCCGGAAATCGGCTTGCGATTCCCGACGCCCTGGGCGTCTCCTCCTGCTGACATTGGCACCTGTCACATTAGTCTACGCGATTTAAAAACAGTACTTTAGATAGAATAGTTCCACCCCCGTGCCTCGGAAAGCACGTATCGTTGTTATCGGCTGTCCATTTGTAAATCTTTGACAGACGTTACGGGTACCTAGTCAGAAGCCCGAAAGTCTGAGAACCAGTAAGCTAAGGGGTATCGTAATACCCAGTAACTGGGTTGTGGAGGCCAGATAGGCAATCGTTCCATGTAAAATACTGGTATACAGCTGCATCCGGTCAGACAACGCCAACATAGTTGGGAAAAGGCTAGGCAGATTGATTGATGTGTGTACACACGGCTACACATCAAGCTGTACATTTCCAGTTTATGCTGATCTCGCATTGCATAGGAATTCCGTACAATGAGAGGTCACCTTATGCTGGAAATGTACAGCTTGTGTGTAGCCGTGTGTCTAGCTACAGTGCAATAAATACCTTGGCAACAAACACCGAAAAGAAGAAGTAGCAATGACTTACCGACCTACATTGATTAGATACTAATTCTAACGAAACTGATTTAAGCTCACTTTTAGTTTCTACAATAAATCAATCAATAAAATGGTAATACTATAATTATTGCGTAACATTCATTGCATAAAATCCAAGGACCTGTTTATCACGTCCGTCATTACTATAAAGCTTAGTTTACAAGGACTTGGAATTTAGTAGACCATCAAAGCAACCTTGTACCTTGAGCTAGAGTATTATGCACTTATGTAGGTGCTGAGCATGACTAGGGATTTATTTAAAAACTTTTCATAAAGATATGTGACGTTCAAACGTCAAAAATGTATGGTTAAACAGTAGCTAAACATTACTTAACTTTAACCAACGTTTATAAATAAACCCCTGTACCCCTGTAGATCTATTTTCTTAATGTCCCTCGGCAATCTTCGTGTTTCATCAGTTGTCGGATTTCTATCAGTTGCCCTTTGCACTTGGTGCGGACCGAACGCTCTCAATCGACTTGGAAGTATACAGAGTTGTTAATACTCTTTCAACTTAATGTAATTTATTTTAAAAAATGGGAGGAAAGCTGCTATAGTCGCAGTCACGACAGATAGGAAAATAGTTTTACAGCTCTATATAGTTCACACGGACATCAAAGCAAAACAACAATAAAGAACTTAGTTCTGAATTAAAATTATTATACACGATAAATCAAATAATACATGGACGTGGAAATTAGCATTCGAACGAATGCTAATTTCGGAAATCCGATCATACCCGAGGGGCATTAAGACTGAACGCGATCAGCACATCAAAACCGCATTCAAGAGCTGTCATTGTCAATATTCCCCAACAATGATGACACTGACAGTTCGCGGCCTTTATATGTTGATCGCGTTCAGTTTCATTGGTGAAATCGGCACTAACTCATAGTCAAAGGCCAAGCTAACTCAGTCTGCCAATTTTCTCAATGGCCCCCCGTCTCAACGCACCTCAGGCGGTGACTAGCAGTCGCGTGCGGATACAAGTACTGGTACAAGTCCAGCGGACATTTGCCTGCCTGACCTTGCTGATTGGCAAATATTTTCACCATGGCTTAAGTCATTCTTACCTATATCTAGTAGACTAAAGTTTGTACCGATACGAGAGAAGAAAAATTCCTTCCCCCGCCTGCGGTTTTACTCGTGTAACTAATGACTGCGAATACTACGATTGCATAGCTGTGCATATGTAAATATGTTTAAAAATATACCTTTTAGAGTAATATTCTGTAACTTGTCAACAATTGCGCGTAAACAATCTATATCACGCGCTGCACTTTGCTCAGCTTCTCTGTAAACAAGGCCTTACAATACAAATTAAACACGTCAAATGTCACCCGGTCATGCACAACCAAATTATAGATCGACATTTTGCTGCTAGGTAAGTGGCACAGCGCGGTCAGCTGGTTTATTTGGCTACGGACTATGAATTGTAGGTAATTCACGTGCCAACTTCCGTATTTTTGTGTCAGGTGTTGACAAATTGGTTAAGATTGTATTGCAATTGCATTGCAATTTGATTAATAAATAGGTCGTTTTATGGAAAGCTCCTGAAAAAATAAAATTGTTGACTATCAATCAAGTGCTTATTCAAGGTACAGTAAAACTTACAGGCGGACCTTAGTTTTTATGAACATTAAGTATTTCTATGGTACATCAATACATCTACATAGTTACAATACATCTACATAGTTTACTTTGTAGTAAACTGGTTACGAAATTATTATTTTTCTAATTTCGCGCTCTTTTCTAAAAACTCACTGAAATTATTAACTGTAGAAACACTGGTAACTAGTTAGTCGATTATTACGTCTAAAGCTACGCGTTCACTACATTACTACTAGGCGGACAGCCGGGTCGCAAATTTTGAACGGAACTATGTTGACTAGAAGCATGGCAGGGCGCAGCAGATGGACGTCAGATTGTATAGCCAGGCAGATTTTTGCAGCCCAAGTCTGACTCCGACCTAATAGACGTCTAGTTTTTCCATACGGCACAGCCGATGTCAGACACAGGAAAATTGGACTGGAATTAGTGTTTCAAAAACGTTTAGGCACTTTTCGTTACATGAGAGAGAAGACAGATAGAACCCTCTCTGTCTCTCGAACTAAACCTATCTTATTCTTTATTTTTAAAAGAAGTTTCACTTTAACCACGTGTACTGTGCTGCATGTGCATTTTTTTTGTTTGAAGTGAAACGTCTGAACTCTGAACAGAATTTTTAAAAATATGCGTCGACTCAAGATCCTCCACCTTTTTTTTCGTCGGTTTAAATCAGTGATTCCCAAAGTGGTTTAGGTGGACCCCCAGGGGTCTACGGGTCTACGATGGCAACGCAAATTTCCATAGTTAAGTCTAATCCTCACGTTTTTGTTGAGTTTTGGGAATATGTTAGAAATGTAGCTGCAGGGGGTCCACTGGAACCAGCTAAATTTTGAAAGTGGTCTATGAGAAAAAATATCTGAGAACCTCTGGTTTAAATAAACCAATAAACAAAATAATGAACTAATCCAACGAAGTTGGATTTCGGCACTAGGTATCTTTCACTCGCCTACCGAATGCTCAAAAAGTAAAATGAAAGAAGCATCTGATACCGTCTTCTGCAAAACCAATAAGTGCTCACTACGGTACATCTACTTAATATTAAGAAAAAAACATTTAAACAAAAAAAAACGACTTCCAAAAAAACACTACAAAGTGAAAAATAACTTAAATTTCGGAAGTCGGTGTCTTTGGTTTTAGTTATTTGCCACCGACTTCCGAAATTTAAATAAAAGTTTTTATTTCTCGCTTTTTAGTTTGTAATTTACCTAAGTTACAACAGCCTAAACTCAACTGCTCATTACCTTTTACAAAATATTGCTTTTCCCGATATAGGGACGTTCATCGTTGAGGAGTTCTTCTGGTACTTAACCATCAGCTCCACTTCTCCATATGCATTGTGACGAGCATAAATTGCATTGCAGCCATATTAAAGTAATCGAATCGCAACCCGTGAAATACTTATTATTGAGTAATTCCGGAGGCCATTTGTGGTCTTCACCATCAGTTCCACTTCACCAAATGGTACTTTCCAAGAAAAATTGTAGTTATGAGTTACTATAAAAAAAGAACCATCGAAATCGGTTGGCGCGATATTGAGTTATTCGTCCATTTGTCGCGCACATACTTAATGCAAATTTAAGGTTTTCTCATGGATACCAGTATCAGAACTAGACCAAATTGAAATGGGACCACACGGGAAGTACCAGCTTATAAATAAAAAAAGAATCATCAAAATCGGTTCACCCAGTCGAAAGTTCTGAGGTAACAAACATTAAAAAAAAAACACAGTTGAATTGAGAACCTCCTCCTTTTTTTGAAGTCGGTTAAAAACTAACCGCGGCGATAAACCGAAAATGCTTGCACTTACATTGTTTTTTTTTTTCATATCACACACACAAAATCTTGCGGTTAAAAACCGTAGTGCAGCCTAGCCCTTAGATTGTAATGTTTTTATATGCACTAATCGACTAAAATGCGAAATGAAATGTCAAAATAATGTCAATGGAAACAAAATGGCTGACGTAAACATGGCGTCTTGCTAACTGGAATGGAAAGTGACGCTTGTCCACAGAACATTTTGGTTTTAGAAAATTATTTGACTCTTTTCAAGATATTGGAGCTATTATACTCGTTTAACTATAGATAGCACCAGGTAAGACGTGAAGCAGTATTTTAAAGTTAGCCTCCAAGCTAGGAATAACAGTTATTCTTGATAACAAACTGGCCGGTAGTCGTCTGCATTTTAGATTTACTCGATCATGTTTTTCTGAATTATTAATCTGTCAATTACTGAGTTGTTATGAGCAACTGGAGTAAAGTTAGTACAAGTTTACAAATATTTTAATAAATTTACGAAATCTATAATTCCACGTTAGAATTCCAAAGACCTTAGATTCATTTATGAAATAGGCAGGAAATAATCACTTTACGTCGAAGTCTTTTAGATGGTACATTAGTTGGCGGTCTAACACATCACCTAGGATATTACTGTATCTGTTTCAGAGTAACTTCGTGCCATGGCTGCACCAAACAGTTACAAACAAAACACATCGATGTCGATGCCCAGCCCCCAGAGCAATCCGCGTTTGTATTCCATGCACACTTTTATATTATTAGAATGTAAAAAAATAGCAAAGCATAGATAACAGTTTGGCCGAACATACTCACAGGATTTGAAACCTCTTTGAATGTTTGATTACTATTGTTTCTAGAATGTTGTTAGATACTAACTATGTATAACATGTACCTGATTTCGATGCCTTTGCAAGCTTAGCAGGGCTGAGAGTTGGTATTGCTGGTACCTAACTGCTGTTATGACCCTCGGCAGCATGACTCCAATTCTATGCTTGTTTATTTCAAAGTAAATGCATTAGTAACATAGTTTTATTTTCTCTTAATTTGTTCTTTACGCATTAGACTACATTTTACTCTTATGTTGGTTTTGTTTCATGTTTTGTTATGTTGAAACAGACTACATGATTGCGGGGCCCCCCATGAGTTTCGGTATGATGAAAGGTAATGCTACAATCTGATTTACTTTTATTTTTCAAAATTGTTCTCACACCCTCATCTGTTTTGGAAATAGGTACTCTGTGGGGATTTAAAATTGTAATTGCACCAAAATTTTTCTCGTTTTCACATCACAAGTCATCGTCTCACACCAGTCTGTTCTTTAATTCTTGATTCTTTACGCTAATTAAGCCTACTAAATACTATGCTAGTACTGCTCGCTCACACTAATAACTTCCACTTAACATTATGATTTGATATTATTTAGATGTTGTTGCATTTGATTATCTTTTGTTTGCCCCGCCCCTCCTGTCCCATTCCCTTATGCTTTTTGTTTTTTTCTTTCATTGTATTGCCGCCCCGCTGCTTGGCTTGAAGGCGGTATGAATGCACCGCCGCCGCACCATAACCAATACCAGTACCACCACCCGCAATACCAAGGTGGTCCCTCGCTGGGCCACCAGGGGGGGTACGGCGGCTGGCCCACTCCCCAGCAACAGCGTTTCGGTGCAGAGGCCGCGAGGCGCGCCGCCGGGGCCGCGGTGGGCGCCACTGCCACGGCTGCTAAAGATGATAAGACCAGTCCATTTGTATCCACGGTACATTCTCATCCTGGATTTCAGCCACAGAAGATCGGCAAGGGCGCCGGTGCGGTGAGTCGAGTATATTGGGTAATATTTTGTGTGTTTTTATGGTAGTTACGAGATAAGTCTGTGATTCAATGCTGGTTTGTTGTGCTGTAGTATTAGGAAGTTATCTTTACTGTATAATGTATTAATCTCATATATTTATGTTGTCACGAACATTTGTACTAAAAACCTTTACTTTCAGCGACATCCTTCCTGCAACCAATACCAAATACTAACACAATCCATATATTCCAGGGCGCGGGCCTACCAAAGCCCCCGAAACCGCCAGAAAAGCCCTTGATGCCGTACATGAGGTATTCCCGCCGCGTATGGGATACCGTAAAAGCTGCCCACCCAGACCTCAAACTATGGGAGATCGGCAGAATTATTGGGGGCATGTGGAGGGACCTGCCTGAGACTGAAAAGGCTGGATATGTTGATGAGTATGAGGCTGAGAAGGTATGAATATCTTTCTTTCTATTTGATAATAGTATTATGAAACTATATATACAATGTATAGCATTTTTCAAGCTGATTGTTGTAATCCAAAGAAAATGTTTTAAGCATTTTCTTAACTTACTTTACCGACAAAAGCTGCTCAGATAGTTTATCATTATTCAAAGTACATAAACACTGAAAAATCCTATACTACTGTCTGTATAAGATATAAGAACTGAACAAAGATTGGAAAAAAAATTATAAATGAAAAGCAAGACCAAATCCTTTATGGTGTAAATGATTTTTTTTTTTTTTAAATTTGGTTTCCCAATGATTATATTCATAGGCATATGGCATCAATCTATACTTCATTTACCTTCACTTTTTATTTTTTTCCAAATATTGACCCAAGAGGGCCACAAAACTTGACAAACCTCTTTCATCCAGGCGCAGTACACAGAAATGTTGAAAGCTTACCAATCGTCGCCCGCCTATATACAGTGGCTGGCACACAAGACCAGAGGTACAATAATGAACCCTATAGCCCTGCTCACAGGGTACAAATTTGTGCATAATCCACACCATCACGACATACACGACGATGCTTGTTTTAACACAGGGTTTTGAGGTTTAGCTCTTGCTGTTTTGTGTTTATTAGTATTTATTATTTGTGATTAATTTTCCCCTCCAAAACACGATACATAGTTCAATAACAAAATGTACAATGTATCCAATTGATTTGTCTTGTAAGTTTATGGTTTACATCTTCCCAACTAAATCTTCATTTACTAGAAATATTCCATAAATTCTAGATAAATCACATCCCTATTGGTATTTCTGCACTACTCATCACAATTAAATATGAAAATAAAATTAATTAAAAGTTGTAAAATCACCTTTATGAATAAAATAAAAAGCTTTTATATAATTCCTTACAACTACATCAATGATTTTTACACTTGAGAGTATAAGACACTGTTATAAGTATGTTAATGAAATAAAAAACTTTACTTTATATTTGTTAGTATTGTGTGTTAGTATCTCCAATGCTTGTTTCCTCTATGTAAGGACCGCCTGAGACGGTAAATGCCTCCTCCAAATATTTCCATTTGTCCCGTAGTCAGGCTGTTCTTGCCCAAAATATGCCAAATATTCTTTCACTTTTGAAACCACCTTTTGAAAGGTCTGCCTCTCTTTGTTTTCTTGTTTCTGGTGATCCAGTTTGTCACGACCTGGGCCTGGGAAAAATCACCTTTAGTAAGCACTAAATTAAATCTAAAACTTAAGTTAGTCTATATTCAGTCATAATCAAATTATATCACTGAATGACACCTTGCAAATATAAACTAAACTCTAGAAAGACACAAAAACAGCAAAAGCATCACACATGAACATTGGTTACCATTGTGTGAACACATCAACCATCATGTACAACTGCTAGGTACCATTGTAGCCACTGTATATTACCGCACTGGGGTACAGCCATTATATCCATTGCTAAACGAACTGTGGTCCGTTCCCTTCCCCGGTGGGAGATTTGTGTTAATAGTTTATACTGTACCTGATTTGGAAATGTGTGGACCTGTCGTAGTAACTGTTAAATTACTTCAGCCTCAAATTACCTCACTAATCTATTCAAGTTTGATCCAAACATTCTTTTAAGGACTGATTCGTCAATCTTCAGATAACTTTTAACTTGAGCACAGATGAATACAGATGGGACATTCCGCATTTTACGTATGAAGCTACAAGTAGGTACGCGGCGGGCTCGATTTGTCGAATTCAATGGGCGTAACGTAGTCAGAAGATATAAGAGTTGCGTGATAGAAAGAGAGGCAACTTCTAGGTGAATATAACTGTTGGTAATTAGCGCTGTGCGACCTGTATTGCACTTTATAGTGTCGTAGCAAGAGTTGCTTTTTATTTAAACGATTTTGCGGAGTGTCCCATCTGTAATAATCTGTGTCACAAGAATAAAAAATGGTAGTTTGACAGGTTTTGTACAGAAAATAAATATGTCAAACTTTCACATTTATTCTAAGGCAAAATTTAACAGATTATTGAAAATAAGCTTTTAGTCTTATTTTACTAGAGCACAATAGACTGTCACTGGCAGTCTAATAGTCATATTCATGTACAATAATTATAGGCAATTTTATTTATTGTTTGTACACATAGAAAAACAATGAATATTCTGGAAAAAAAATCTAACTGGTTCCTGGCAACACTTTTAATACATGGTACAAAGCATGGTCTTACAAATCTTTCACATTCCAACCATTCAATTATACCATCAAAAACCCATCGGTAAACCTGTCCACCCACGTCCAAATTCAAACGTGACTAACCCGCACATCAAGTAACGCTATTTTGTCCTTCACATGCACGCCACCTCATATATTGCACGCACGGGACTCATGTGACAACAGTTGGAGTATGAAAAGAGTCTGAAGGCCTACCACAACTCGCCAGCGTATTTAGCATATATAGCAGCGAAAAATAAGGCTGTAGGTAAGGGATAAGAGTGCATGTAGAAATGTCTGTGGAGTTTTTGTTGTTGGCAACTCTTTGTTTCTTGGTCAGTGTTGCCATGTAAAATTTCGAGTTTTGAGTCGCGTAAAAATGAATGTGATCATTTTGCAGTGCTTTTCGGTGTTACCTAGATAAAGTCGAAACTTATTTATTTAATGGAGGACCAAAAAAAATGTTTCTTCAATGCATTTCTCGTTGCATTATAAAATGACACAAAGAGTAGTACTATAATTTGCATAAGTGTACTGTATTGTCTTTATGTGTAGCTTCAAATAGCTTATGTGTTATAAACGCCTCAGTAAATAGGACTCTCTTCGCCATATAAAATTGCATCGTGATAAACATTGACAAGTTCTCAAACGCATCAATGTCGCTTCATATCTTCTTGCTCACATATTGCCAACACACATAAAAGCGATTCGATGTCGCAACGCAATAGAATTTGCCTACAAACCCACAAAAGATATGATATTTAAATCTGATACAATACGGCCGATATAACTTGGCAGTTCTTAACATAGACTCTGCGCATGTTCTCTCACTCACACTCGCCTCATGTCAACATTTAGTTCCTAAAAAAAAAAAAATTGCGCAGCCTTCTGCATGAAGTTCGGAACTGCCAAGTTTTATCCACCGTAAATTTAATAATATATAACGGCATTAATTATCCAGAAATGTCATTAGAATTTATGCGAATAATGTTAGGAAAGATCTAGCTTGGCATAATGGGGTAAAAATGGACTCAGTTTTGTCATTGATATCGCAACGTTTTTATGTGTAACGGCCCATACGGTTCAGTCCCTAACACATACTTTGTGTCAGCAGTAGGTAATCTTGAAGAAGAGAGTTCAAGCAAGAAAGGCAGCTCTCAGAAGGAACAGCAACAAGACAGAAGAATTGATATACAACCTGCTGAGGATGAAGAAGGTAGGTTGATTTTTATAGTCCTAATTAAAATAGTATTTATATCAATAAGAAAAGCCATCATAAATAATAGGTCCCATATTTTTTTTTATCAATATGTGAGAGTAAAGAAATGGCTGCCAGCAGTGACTTGCATGCATTAACAACACACACTATGTTTACACTATATCAAACCGTTTGTACGGTTTACCGTTTCATATACTTTCTTGATCTGATCTGTGTGTGGCGGCATCTACATCGCTACATGAGAACTACGCATCAAAGACTGATGTCACACAAAATCCTGCATCGCGCTATTAGAGTTTACCGCGCGAGCGACATATAACTTTCCGACTTCAACCGTTAGACAGCTGCCCGCCAGACACGACACCCGTCTGGTCGGAGGATCCTCCCTTTTCAATAGTGTATTAGTGAACTTTACACCCTGTTCCTCATACCTCTAAATGTGTAACCGCAAAATTAAAATAAATGTTATAACATTCCAATCCATACCTATCAAAAATTGGTCAAGTTACATGTGAAAAATCTAAAAAAATAAAAAAAAAATAAAAAAAATCTGGTCATATGCCAGTAAATAAACCTTGCTACAATCTCTAAAATATCAATTTTACTAAAACTATGTCTACACCATTTTCAGATCAAGACGAAGGCCTTTCAGTGAAGCACGTGGCCTACGCAAGATACCTACGTAACCATCGCCTGATCAACGAGATATTCTCTGATACCGTCGTACCGGATGTCCGCTCTGTTGTCACCACAGCTAGGATGCAGGTAGGAAAGAAAATTAGTTGTGTTATCTTTCATTTACGTAGTCTGCCTACTATTTCCTATGTAGTAGGTGACTTCCTGTCTAGTTGCGAATAATTTCAATTTGGAAGCGTAAGGGCAATGACCTGCGTTTGAAATCGTAAGTTCGAATCTTTTGCATTATTGTCGTAAACTCTTCTGAAGTGCATATTTACCTACTAATTAATTACTGAATGGATTGCTAAAAATAATAGTTAATGCAACCGACATTACATGTAATATTTTGTACAACAAAATAAAATACTTGCTCATGTCATAGTTCTTCTGTTGGGCAATAGTTGAACTAGTCAGTTCTTCGCATATAGTAACCGAATCCACACATCTTTCCTACATTATTCCATGTTGCATACAGTTAATTTTTTCACAATGTTTCTCTAAATTGGCAGATTTTAAAGAAACAAGTGCAGTCCTTGACAATGCATCAGAAGAAACTAGAGGATGAGTTGCAGCAAATTGAAGAGAAGTTCGAAGCTAAGAAGCGTAAGTTCATTGAGAGCAGCGAAGCCTTCCAGGAGGAACTTAAGAAGGTAAACGATTTCTTATGAATTTACAGTAACCTGTATACATACATAGCCTGTTAAAATCATAACCCTCCTTTGGCTATACCGTAGTGGGGAAAAAAGAGACTCACACTGGTATGAGTAACGAAAGACGAAACTGTATTTATTGCAAAAGAGATTGGCTTCGATTCCTGGCTAAACCAAGACCTCTCTAAAGAACTACAACTGCAGTTTTCATATTATTCCAAATCGAAGTCATGGCTTTTTTTCCACTTTACTCGACTGTTTACCATCTACTGCTAGTTTTAAAATTTTGCCCTGATGTCCCACTATACCATCTCACAATAATAGATGAATTATTTGTCCTGTTTTAACTACTATATCTTAGCTTTGACTGATGATAATGATTTGTCGAAATATTAAAATCGTTTCTTAACACTAAAGGACACTAGGCGCCATAACAATAAAACTTGAGTCTCGTGTACTGTCCTTCAAAGTGTTAAGTTATTCTGTTCCTAATTATTCTTAAATTTTCATTTATGGCTGCCGAAAAATAGGCACCAACTTTGATCATAGTCTTTTCACATGGAGAAACGTATCATGTTTGTCACTTTTCACATAATTATAAGTAACTTTTGCTCGCGTCTGTCGGAAAATATCCCACAGGTACGTACTACCGGCATTAGATACCTAATAGCCGAGGAAAAGGTCATTGACTCCTACCGCTGCTCCCGCGTTGCCGTCAACCATAATTATTTTGTTACGCGTAATTTTGAATCTGTGATATCTTTTAAAGTATTCATATGAATGATATGATGTTAAGGCATATTTTAACCTAAATTAAATTTCCAATTTAAATAACATATTTTATTGTATAAGGGTAAATATAATAACGGTCAAAATAATTTCTGAAATAACAATTATTTTTTTATCAAATTCTGAAAGATAAAAATGGTTACTGTAGGTCATCCTTAGAAGATACACATATGCTATCATGGACTTTTTTGTTAAACTTTTTAAGGTCTACCATTCTGTGGAACATAAATTTGATGTATCCCTTACGGCTTACGCGGCGCACGCCAGTAAAGGTCCCAGTCGGCATGATTTTTTCCGACACCTTCGACAATAATTGTCATATTTCAGCCAATTTACACAAAACCTTAATGAATAATACACAAAAACCTTCCGCTTGAATCACTCCGTCCATTGGTGAAAACCGTTTGAAAATCCGTTCAGTAGTTTTTGAGTTTATCGCGTTCAGACACACTGACAGACGCGGCGGGGGACTTTGTTTAGTAATATGTAAGGATGTGTTTATTTGTTTACAGCACTGCAAACCAGCCGTAGACGAAGAAACATTCACCCGCATGGTGGAGAGAGCACAGGAGCAGATGCGGCGCGGCATCACCTCCAACACACAGCCGCTCAACGTGGACAGGAAAGACGAGGTAACCTCTAGTACACACACAGATATCCAAGAAAAATTATGTATTCCAGGAATCATCGTCTAGGTATCTTCGGAAATACGACCGTGGGATGATGAGAGCTAAAATTGTGTAACTTCCATGGTTGTAACAGCTCTATATTTAATATAGAGCTGTTACAACCATGGAAGTACTTGCATATTTTGTATTACCATGTTTATAAAATCGATTCAATTCAGAATTTCAAAACTTAATGACCGTTTGCGACCAGAGTAGGCAACCCAATAGAGACAAAATTTCATACAAATGTTCAATGATAGGTGCACTGCTACAAAGCGTGGCAATATGAAACTTGAATCATTGCCTCTGGCTAGTTCGGAAACATGAAGATTAAAGAAGCGCATACTTTTGTACCCAAAAATTTAAATAGCAGCCAAAAAATATTTTGAAGTGAAAACTGCTTTAGGCACGATGGGACTAAACCATTGATTTCCCCACACCGTGATGACACCACCGTTTGACCATTAAAAAGACATCAACGCGTTGATTACCGTGGTGCGTGGAGTAAAAGACGTCAACGCGATGAATACTGCGGTGCCGATTTTTTTTTTTCAGTTTTTGCCACTCCCGGAGTTTCTTTTTTTTTTCTATGTCTTTGAGAATATCTATCACAGTACCAAGTTTTATATCGAACCTTATCATTAAAAACCATTTAATATTACCGTTTACAGCCAATGGAGCAAGACCAAACTCAAATCAAGGCCGAAACGAACGGGCCCAACTTGCCTACACAAGTCGACAAGGTTTCTACTACAGAAGTGAAGGCCGAAGGTATTACCACCGAGTTGAAGGCCGAGCCAGAAGCTAAGAAGGAGGAGCCTGAAGATGCTGCTAACAATGGCCCGGATAATGAGGGTATGTGTTTATATCGTAAATATACTGTAGTTCTATTGTTTTAATGCCCCTCGGCAAACTTCGTGTTTCGTCAGTTGTCGGATTTCTATCAGTTGCCCTTTGCACTTGGTGCAGACCGGATACTCTTAATCAACTTGAAAGTATACAGAGTTGTTAATTTTTTTTTAACTTAATGTAATTTATTTAAAAAAATGCGAGGAAAGCTACTAAATTCACAGGCACGACAGATAGGAAAATAGTTTTACAGCTCTATATAGTTCACACGGAAATCAAAACAAAACACTAATAAAGTACTTAGTTCTGAATTCAAATTATTATACACGATAAATCTAATAATTGATGGACATGCAAATTAGTATTCGTTTTTATTCGGAAATGCGATGATACCCGAGGGAAATAGAAATACTGTACCTAGTTGATTTGGATTGTTCCTAATAAATAAATATGTATCTCAGGTGATCGTAAAGAAGAGAAGCCGGTCCCCAAGCCGGAGGTGAAGGAGGGCGCCCCGCCCGCGCTCCCGCCGCACATTACGTCACCGCCGCATCACCGTGAGTTACTATACTATACACTACATTTTATTAATTATTCAAAATTTTTATGCGCATAAAAACTTCACTAACTAAACTAAGAGTTTTGTCGTCATTACAGCCAGCCGTATTATTTTTTGCCCTTTTTAGGGTTCCGTACCTCAAAAGGAAAAAAACGGAACCCTTATAGGATTACTCGTGTGTCTGTCTGTCCGTCTCTCACAGCCAATTTGCTCTAAATCTAATGAACCGAAAGTTGAAATTTGGTACACATATGTATTTCTGTGACCCTAACACGAGTTTAAAGTAAATAAATGAACAAACAAGAAAATTAAAAAAAAATGTTTTGCTAACAGTACCGTGTGACATATCAAATGAAAGGGCTTGTTGCGAGGATCTTAAACACATTTTTTATATAATTTTAAAGATATTTAAGAAATTCGATGAAAATTGACCATTGCCATTCCCTTATCTCCGAAACAACGGGACCAAAAATTTTGAAAAAAAAAAAACCTTTTATGGCTCTTTACTCATAGATTACAGGAAAACCTATAAGAATTATATGGTGTTAAAATAACATGGTAAATCTCTCAATATTGTGCTTACAAACTTACATTTGCAATTGGAATGTATGGGAGAACATGTATTTCAACTACAGTCTTCAGTTTGTATTTTTAGATAAACTCATCCCAACTACGGAAACCTTCATTGTGCGTAGTCCGACACGCACTTGGCCGGTTTTTTTTTCCCACTGCTGGGCAAAGGCCTCCCTACTCTTTTACCACCTCTCTATCTAGAGCTGCCAAGGACGAATCTTTTTAAAGGAGTCCAGCTCAACTCGCCAGCTCCGTCTGAGCCTACCACGATGTCGATTGCCATTAAGCGGGACCCACTGGGTCGTCAGTTTGGCCCATTGATCGTCTGATTTGCGGCAGATGTGTCCAGCATAATTCCATTTAAGCTTGGCAGCTTTCCGAGTGACAAGTTATTTTATTGATGGAACGGATAATTGTATTGGAAAGAGTATCCGATGTCCTAACCTAACCCAGTACCCTAATTGCTTAACTTATTTTCGTAAACGATTATGCCCAATTTGTTTCATTTTGTCAGTTCAACTACATTCATTGCGTTATTTACGTTGTTGAGCAGATTTTTATTTCCAACTTATGAAGCAATGCATTAGCAATCTGTTTCAAAACGATTCAGATTCTGATTGATCGTGTATTACGCAATTAGGGTACTGTTCATGGTCTACCCATGTGCCAAATTTCATCCCAGCCGTTTTAGCGTGAAAGCGTAACAAACATACTCACAGATTTATTTGCCTACTAGCGATGATGATGCCGCCGAACCCCAACGCTCCCGCTCACCCCGGACCGCCACACGCTGGGCCGCCGCCGCCTCCAGGTAAATAAATAAAATATAATAACGTAAATATACAAAAAAATATGGTATAAAATTAGGTAATACAAATATATCTAGAGGTCATCCAGAAGGAATCGTCGTTTCTCGCCTGCTTTAATAATCGCCAAGACTCGTGGCAGTCCCGCTTATGAAACGAATGGAATAGGACGGTGAATATTTAGTACGGGATTTCCTACTGAATCTTGCACCTTCTCGCTCTCTCATTTTATGACTGCGACTGCGAACGTTAGCGTTTGATATCCTGTAGCTTTTTGTTTTGTGCGTCTGTTAATCATGTATCATCCCAGGTGCGTATGGCGGCGCATACGGCGGCCGCTACTACGGCGGCTACGCGGGCGCGTTCCCGGCGGCGGCTGCGTACCAACACGCCGCGTACTACGCCGGCTCGGCGCCGCCCGCCGGCCCGCCCGCGCCCGAGCACTACGCGCACTCGCCGCACCATCAGATGCATCACCACCAGCAGCAGCCACATCACCAGCATGAGGGGAAACGTGAGTGGAACTAAAAGTAGCGAACTTAATGCCAATTCTCGTAAATATTTTCAAAAACTTGGCAATAATGTATTATGTCCCCTTGGCGACGCCCTTGTATGGTGGTAGTACTTCCGGACGCGCTCCTTCACTAAGAGCCAAACTACTAGTGAAAAGAGCCTTGGTGTTGTTTACATGCAACAGTTTCAATATAAAAAAATATCACGTATTTCTTTTCTATTTCAGAGGAGGAGCCACAACCAAAGAAAGAGAACGAATGATCGTCACCAAAACGCGTCGTCAAACGACGGCGCAAGTCCTCTAACAAGGATACCCAGTGAACGCTGTGTTAACGCGACGTACCCTGGATAAGACTCTGATCAGCCCCGCATTAAGACTTTTTAGAACCATGTGAGAGAGAAACGGAGTTATACAGTAGGGATAGCACCATCTCGTTTTCGCAACGGCATTGACTACAAAGTGAAAACAGTTACGGTATTTGGGTTTGAAAAGTGACAAGTGAAAGTGCAGAACACTAACTGCTTAAAAAGTTGTGTAAGAATTAATTTTAGTATGTTATGACTGCTTCGTTGGTTCATTGATCGCATGTGCGAACGCTGAGCATATGGACCTGGGTTTGAGAACCCCAGATCAGTGTTAACGGGTTTTTCCATTAGGAATTTCTCTCTGTAATAAGATGTTGATATTTTTATTAATTCAATAATAATATTTAAAGAGCCAAGTTCAGGTTGTTCCATTCTTCATGCTTGGTTACAATTAGCACTAGTGTAAATTAATAGTATCATCATATATTGTTAGTTTACAAAACAATTTTACATTCATCATTGTGTATATTAATCAGTAACCCAAGATTTTCATATGTAACTAATTCGACTTTTTATACAATTAAAGTGTAAAAATGAAATTCTTTAAATTGCTGGTATAATCGTTGTAAACGAGCGCGCAACTGTGACTTTTATAGACATTAAAATAAGGTTTTAATTACAATGATTGTCAGGCACCATAATGCATCATGTAAAAATTCATGTACACATTGAATTTGCGATCGTGGTTGTCCTCGAATTAATACTTTCTACATAGATTTGTAGCAAATACTGGCTTCAGGAGGTTGTGGTGAAATATTGCTTGCCCTGTAAAGTTTTATAAGTTAAAATAAAACACATGTAGACATCTAATAAGATTTTATTTTCTTTAAATATCAGATTAATGGTTATAATCTTAAATGTAATGTAATTTGTCAAGAAATATATTAAATAAGTGCCTGTTTTGTCACTAAACATAACTACATCATTTCAGTGATTTATTTCAACCTACCTTTTTTTTAAATTAGTAAATTCAAAACACTAGTACATGGTATTGCACAGAATGACTACAAGTACCTACATCTAAAGCTAGAAACACATTAACGCGGCTACCGGCTTGGACAGAAAGCCGCCCGCAGCTTTTATCTGGATATCACCACCTGTGACCAACTAATTTTTTATGGCAAAACCGCTATTATGCCAACACAATACTCCAGACTGGTAGAAATCATAGGAAACCATAATACTTACGACTATTTAGACCGTTTTTATTCGAAATATTATTCGTATTCGCTGTATTTTAAGTAATCATTATTACAGAAACTAACTCTAGCATTACTTGAGACTAATCTCGTGATGTCCCCGCTCCATGACCGCGACTGCCGGACGTTGGCATTAAAGTTTTTTTTTTTTAAGTGAAAATTTCTTCAGGCGCGTTGGGCATTTTTGAGATGGGACTAAACCATTGATTTCGCGACACTGTGATGACACCAGCTTTTGACCACTAAAAAGACATCAATGCGTGATTACCACGGTGCATGGAGTAAAAGACATCAACGCGTTGATTACCGCGGTGCCGATTTTTTTTCAAGTTTTCACTTCTGTCGGCACACCCGGCGTGCCACTGCTTTTTTTCTTTTTTTAGTATAATTACGCCAAAAAAGCAAAACAGGGACATGGTAGTGGTAGATATATCTACATTATATCGTAAAGAATATTTAGACTAGTACAATGATACCAGTCCTAACATTTTTTTATTTTTGTTCCTGGTTGCACGCGTAGCATGACCACCGTAGAAACGGGTTTTGTCGACGGAAGAATAGACAAAATGTCAGATTGTGATTGTTTATCTGTCATTTTGTCTATTCTTCCGTCGACAAAACCCGTTTCTACGGTGGTCATGCTACGCGTGCAGGAAGAAAAAAGGAGGAATTCGTTAGTATGGCATGAACGCGTTTCCTCTTCATATACCATAACCATTGGTCGTAATTATTATTATAATCCAAATTTTCCGTCACCGTAGCCGCAATAGAGCCTAATCGAGTATCATTTATAATACGAAGAAAAATAATACATTAAAACGTCGTCGTTATGTTTCACATAAGACTGAAAGAGATGCAGCAAAATTCGTATCAAAACACTTAACATTATATACTTTCCTTACATAATATACAATGCAACTTTGCTTGTCAGTTTGTATTTTAATGCGCTTGCAACTTATTGTTACTTCGTCGAAATTGATTGAGTAGTTTATGAGAAAGCCGCGGCTTGACGAACACACATACCAGTCGACAACAGAACCTCCTTTTTTTATTGAAAGCGGGGTAAATAATATCACTAGTGTCAGATTAGAAGTTACAGGCGCACTAAAACAGACAGAGTTGCGTTTTATAATATGTTAGGAAGAACCAGATTTAGCCTAATATTCATCTCTTACATCTATGATGAATTTCATGTATACAGTGCAATAATGTTGATAGACACGACCTACAACAATCATGTAGTGAGTATTAAATACAATCCCACTTCGATTATGTATATATTATATTCAATATATTTTTTATTATAGAGCATACAGACATGAAACGTGATACTATATTAATTTATCACTTAGCAGGGGGATCAATAAATACTGATAGTGCTACACAATAAAATATAGATATACATTATGGCTTTGTCTGGGACCATAACCATACTAACTTTACTTGGTTTAGTAATAGGGATGATGACTAATCCAAGAAATTTTCGAACAAATAATGTATTTTCAAAGGAGGTATACCTAGTAAAATGATATTAACGAAAAAAAAAAAAACTGTAAAATCAATGAAAATATGCACTAGCGGACTAAGGCGGGGGGGGGGCGACAGGTACTGTCCGCCACTAGCCCTGTGCCTGGGGGCCCCCAAAACTCAGAAATACTTTTAAATCAAATCTCGAACAAGATCTAAATATGATGAATAAATATGTTCAGTAAGTAAAAAACAGTTTGTAGTTGGGAGCCTCCTATGCATGCTATATAAACGATATAGGGTGCTAAAAGCTTCGAGTTCGCTTCGCTCGCTCTTCCAACCTCTATTCGTCAGATGCCCTAAGCCTAGCTTTTCTGTTGAAGTCAAAATATCTCCTATTTCTGTATCAGTAGTCAAAAGAAAACAACCTTTTCGAGGCAGCATGCTAAATATTCCAACGTTCATGCCTGGGCCGGGGGCCCATTTAGTTTTTCCACCCCGAGCCCCCCCTCCCCCCCCCCACAGGTTTAGACCCCCACTGGAAATATGGAGAAGATACAAGCTTTAAAAGATTTTGAAAGGGATTATTCTCGTCCTTGTATGTATGGCGAGTGGCGATAGTACGAAAATCGATACGTTTTATCTGTGATAGCGTGCCGTCTTTGTCTAGCAGTTACTTTGAAACGTTTATATTTAGGCAATTTTTTAAGCTTTGCACTTTTTTATAATATTGTTTGGACTATTTACAAACAATTATTACGTAGTTTAAAATAAAAAAAAAAATGTCATCATCCCTACTGAGTCTGATCAGTGATCACTAAATACTTAAATAGTGACTATAGTGTATGCAATAAATATACCATTCATGTTACTTATATTTATGGGATGGTACACTTATATGCAAAGAGACACGATTAGCGCACACAAATTATTATAAATGTTGCGTCGCTACCATAAAGTAGTAATTCGAAACATAAACTTTAGTTAAAGAGGTGTCGTGGGACACCCAGTTGGAACGATGTTCCCTTCGATTTTGCACACAATTTTTACGTAACCTAAGTGTCGTAACGGTTAAAATGTTACACTTTTTTCGGTCTAGAGGTCGTCCATTAGTCACGTCATGTTTTTAGCAACTTTTTAACAAAATTGTGTGCGATAAGGAACTTCGTTCCAATAGTCTATTATTTAAGGCTGGCCCAATGCTACGTTTCATTAACCATTATGCCTACACAATCACACCGAGTTTTACCCCGATTGAGTGTGAAAACCGAACTCTGGCGAAGCCCAAAAGGAAGGTAATGTTTTAGTAACTCAAGCAAAGAAATGTCAGATTTTCTTTTCACCGAAACCCTTCGTTTGATGGTCTGTGATATTGCCAAAATTCTGGTGACTTACACAAAACCCAATAATCAAAAGTTGATACTGAACTTGAAGCTGAACTCGTAGGTACATAAATGGTGTGTTCCAACAGAGATAAATACAGATGGGACACTCCGCAGTTTAAGTATGAAGCGACAAGTACGCGGCGGGCTCGACTTACCGGGCCAATTCAGTGAGTGTAACGTATTCAGAAGACCTAAGAGTTACGCGTTAGAGAGAGGCAACTTCTAGGTGATTAGCGCTGTGCGACCTGAATTGCACTTTATTGTGTTGTAGCAAGAGTCGCTTTTTACTTAAGCGATTTTGCGCAATGTCCCATCTGTATTAATCTCTGGTTCCAGCCTTAAATATAATTTGCTAAAAGATTCAACTAGACTCATACACATAATTATGGATGTCCTAATATTCTTACAATCAGTTTGAAAACGAGTAAATACGAATATGCAATGCAACCATCATAGTGCAAAATGTGCAATTTTGATTGTATAGTATAGGGTTAGGATTTAATCTTAATGTGACCTTTTTACCTTGTAATGTAGGTATATTACATCCTTTTTTTTTGCCTTGCAAACAATACATGTCGCACAAATCTGTGTACCTGCATAGATGAATACAGATGGGACACTCCGCATTTTAGGTATGAAGCTACAAGTAGGTACGCGGCGGATTCGACTTGTCGAATTCAGTGGGCGTAACGTAGTAGAGTAACGCGATAGAGAGGCAACTTCTAGGTGAATATAACTGTCGGTAATTAGCACTGTGCGACCTGAATTGTGCTTTATAGTGTCGCAGCAAGAGTAGCTATTTATTTAAATGATTTTGCGGAGTGTCCCACTTGTACTAATCTGTGGTACCTGTGCTAAAATTACTCACACACTCCTTAAAATACATCCATTCATTACAATTGATTATATCTTACCAACAGCATACTATATTACATATTCAGACATACATACGCCTTTTTCCTATGGCAGTAGGCAGAAACTATGCAGCTAGCATACTTCCTTTGCTTTATCACGTTCAAACATTTTCTCATATCTACACGCGCGTCGGTTGCGAGTACTACGGACCTGACGTTTTTGAAATTGTCAGATGTTTGCAAAATACTTGACTGGAAAGGAGCATGGACTTCCATGAATTCCGATTAATCCTTCTGTATCAAGTTGTAATTTTTTTTGCAACATTTGCATATATTTGCTCGTGATTGTACTACACTTTACAAATTGTGTACAGTACCTGGGCGTTAATATCACACAGCTGATGAATGAAAGTGACGACACTGAAACTTTTTCAAAATATCGATGTGCATAACAGCGTGCATTCTTAAAGTTGGCAACGTCGCACACAACTGTCGAATATTTCGATGTTTTGATTTAGAGTCCATACTCCATATTACCTTAGCTCAAATTCAAATTCACTATTTATCTCGCTCGCACTCCACCGCTCGCGGACTGAGTGAAAGTGAGACTGAGCGGCGGGGAGAAGGGTCCAAGGCGCCGATACTTTAGGTAATTTCTTTTTACGGTGAAAATAATGGTAAATAAAAAACAAAGTATCTGCTTTATATTTAGTTCAGTTATTATGCAGTTTCGTGATCTAATTTGTAGATTTCTTTGAATACTAATGGTTTCAAAAAAATTACGGAAACGTGTTTTCGTCAAACATAGTCATCAAGTTTACCATATATTTATTTCAAAATTAAAGCTGCAGTATTTTGGATATAAAAGAAGATCATGCTAAACAATTTGAGATATAGAATTAATCAATATTACTAAATTAAACTATGAAATATCGCTGTTTGTTGCACTAAAATATTGATGATGAATTGCAATAAGAGACCTTGGGAGACCTTGGATCTGGCTTGTTTCCTGGAAGAGATCGCGGAAAGCGATAAGGCCGCCCATCGTATATTTTGTAGTGTTTGATTTATTTTTGTTATGTATTTTTGTGGTGTAAAATAAAGTATATATAAATAAATAAGTAATACAACTTACGAATAACAGTTATTCGTAGAATACAACACTGATATAACTGTACCTAATCCAGTGGATTAGGTACAGTTATATCAGTATAGGTCTGTAGGTGTAAAAAAAGCATTTCCAAATGCTTTTTTTATACCTAAAACTAAATATTTTGTGTCACGATATTAGTTATTTATTCACAATTGATCGATTCAATTGATAAATTAATCAAAACAGCGAAATATTTGACAGCAATTGGCAACGTTGCCTACTTTGAGACTGCACAGCCAAGGCACAGAATAGCACAGAAGGCGCACTCCGCATTTTAGGTATGAAGCTACAAGTACGCGGCGGGCTCGACTTGTCGGGCCAATTCAGTGAGCGTGACGTAGTCAGGAGATATAAAGAGTTACGCGATAAAAAGAGAAGCAACCAATTTCTAGGTGAATATAACTGTAGGTAATTAGCGCTATGCGATCTGAATTGCACTACTGTGTCGTAGCAAGAGTCGCCTTTTATTTAAATAATTTTGTGGACTGAACCATGTGTGTGTTAATCTGTGGCCAAGGCCAGGTTATAAATCATGTCATGGTCTTTTCATTTGGTACAAAATAAACTGTAGATGTTATGTACGAATAAAGGAATCGATTTATCTGTCGTCATCGTCCTGGATCCTGTTAGTATTCCTGCCGAACACAGCAATCACAGGCCTACCAGTTAGAATGGTGCCGTTGATCTCTTCCAGCGCCTGGATCGCTAGCTCTTCGCCTATTAATGAAATAATTCACGTTAATTACCTAAGTATTATGTATTTGTTAGATGCATAGACAAGTTATATGTTAATATTATTATCATACATGCCATTAGCATCTACTCTGTGTATTTATTGTGAGGCCATTCATATTCGCAAGTTATAACATCCATAATGGACGAATGGATGACCCCTGTAACACAGGTTTTTGCTAGCATGGGGGTCATTGTTCAATATTTTGTTTCCACGTTTAATTTTCAAGTTATTTTAGGCAAGAATTGATCACATAAAAGAGGTATAAATATCTATAATTAAATGACGCGAGCATCGTGGTAAACTGTAATATTGTGGCAATATTTATAGCCATTCAAGTATCGTATCCACACCGCACACCTCTTAAGGTGGATCCAGACTTGGCGAGGCATGCGCTCCGCACGGCGCACAACGCACGCCTACGTGCATTATGTACTACAAATACTCCATTTGAAATAAGATTTGACATTTAAACAAACGGACTGTAAGTCCGTTCAACCGATTTTGACTTCGTAGCTCATGCCTCGCCACGAATATAAAGGTACACACCTTGCGAGGCATGCGTTGTGCGCCGTGCGGAGCGCATGCCTCGCCAAGTCTGGATCCACCTTTATGCTTACGTAAACATTGATATATTTTGTTTTATCTGTTCCGGCTACTTTATTTTTATTTATTCATGAGTTTTAAAGGAATTTATAGACAATGAAGGCATTTAATACATCTGTTCTTTCTAACTTAACAATAAAACACCGCGTGAGAGCAAGTAAGCAATATCAAGTATTTTGGGGAATCCCTGAACATGCTTTTTGCTTTCAAGCATAAGTAGGGTTGCCATATTTGTTCAAATCAGTATTTACAAAAACTTTGCAAAAATAATCAGAAATAAGAAATTAATAAATATTGCGGACGTAATCACCATCCAGATCTCCTCATCCCCCATGTCATTAAAAATAAGCAAAGCAGCCCTTTGGTGTTTACATAATACTTGAATGGCCCCCAATACCAAAACTAGGAAACACATTTTTGCATAAAACCTTTGCACAGTCGGAGGTACACAGCAAGCACACAACATTTTTCGCAATAGCACAAAAATGCTGCAAAATCACACAATTATTTAACACAAGTGGAGCACGGACTTACTTCGGAAAGCTACAAAGGCCTGTCCGCGCATGCGGCCGGTCATCAGCCGCAGATCCACCGGCCCTCCGTTGGCCAGAACGAATTGATTGAAGAGGACCAATAGTTGTTCCTGACTGACTCCAGGAGCTATGTTCTTTAGATATAGGACCTAGGATGAAAAGTAACTTTATTATTATTAGTAACATTAACAAGTAGCGCAAAGTACAATAGACAATCTTGGTTCACTTCCACCCTTAAGGCTATCGATTGGGGCAGGTCGTGCCGCATCGTAACGCATTGCAAAAATCCTCTATCATCACTTTCATACATTTTGTATGAACCGTCGGTACACTACAGGCTGGCCGCAGCGCAATGTACTGGATTTTTGTAATGCGTTGCGTTGCGGCGCGGCCCGCACTGATATGTGTGAGTCCAGATAGAATACAGATCAAATTTAAAATTATAATATGACGAGTTGCGGCGCGGCCCGACGCGACTCCGCTATTTTCCAATGCGGCGCGCTTTTTAGCTGCGTGCGTTTATTAGCTGTATCAGATTTAAATCAGACCTTTTGAGGTACCTACTGTGAATGTAACTTTACTTGTAAAATTCGAGAATTGTAGAAAACTCTTTAAGGCCCATAGACCATATTAAAGAACCTCACTCAAGAATAAAACAACCAATCAAATAGCTTTCAACTAGTTTTGAGTAATGCGAAGTCAAAATTACATTAGATACGAAATTAGTGACATCAAATTATAGGGTGGCTTTTTGGTACTTGACAAGTGTACGGCGGCGAGACCGCTTGGAGGGAGCGTTTTTCACTCGCGTGAACCTTGGGACTGTCACCAACGAAAAAGTCACCCTATAATTTTATGCCACTAATTTCGTAACGTAATTTTGGCATGAAGTAAATGTGAGGTTCTGCCATACAGGCCTTGGACTGACCAAGCAGAGGTTTGTGTTATGCAAAATCAGATGCTTCACATATAACATTTTCTAGAATATAAAAGATTTGTCTCAGAGAGAATACAGTAACAATTTTCAGTAGACCAAGACACAAACAAGTTATTGAAAACAACCTTATTTCTGTTAAAACTATTTCAGTAAAGATACAGACATACCTTTGAAGGTATTCCAGGCTCATAATCCTTAAATCGGTCAATCTTTCTTATATCATCCACGCACATCTTGGTTCCCTCCAAAAGTTGTGATTCAGCTTCGTTGATTGGCATCACAATATCCACAGCCCTATATTCCTCTTGCTCAGCTTGCACCGGTTCTAACCTCACAATTTTGTTGTCCCTAACTGTATACATTGTCCGCAAATGTGGACCCATTGCATTCTCTTCTTGATCTCGACTTGTAATGGTGTGCGGAATCAGACGGGGCATCTCCCTCATATCCCAGAGACTTCCGGGTCGATCAACTCTTGATGTACTCGGTATTGTAGCAATATTAAATGGGTTATCTTGGACCAACCTGTCCTTCTTCCTCTGTAAGCGTCGGAGCAGTTTGCGTCTTTTTGTTAAAGGTATCATGTCTGATTTAATGTGTCCAAAAAGATGCTCTTCTAAGTCTTTAAGTTCGTTCATTGGGTGTCCCTCAGGGTAGAATGTAATAGGTTTCTGCTGCAGTCTCTCTATGAGATTTTCCGGCATTGTGGCAGATGATGTACTTGGCTGTTCATCTTGATGTGTACTATCACTGAAATAAACTTTCTAATATGAATCTTGCTATGAAAACATACATCATGTATAAAGTTAATTTTTGTATAATATTGACATAAAAATCATGTTGATAACATTGAATTCAAAATTCAAGAATAAATAATAAAATAATAGCTCTAACACCAATATAGCGATGCAATAAAATATAAAAGAATTTACCTTTTATTTACATTGTGCATATTACTGATTTTGTTGTATATTTCTTCTAATTTATTTTTTAATATCCCAGATTCGATCTTCTTGCGTTGGTCCAAAAGTCCTGCCTCATTTTCTTGGTATAGTTTTATTTCTTCACTAGTGAGACCAGCTTTCTTCAACCATTCCTGATGATGCACTTCTTCTTCAGCTTTCCGAAACTCCTCCATCGATGATAATCCATATTTAGTAAACGGCAAAACCTCTGTTGTCTTTTCAAAATCCTTCGGCACTGATTCCGAGCTGAGCAATAATAAAAGCGATTAATATATTTATTATTTACAAACCAATGCACTAGAAGTCAATTTGTTCATTTCTTGTATCATAATCACTTACCACATCATGAAATCGATTTAATAGTCTTTGAATCCAGTATTTCAGGATACAATTTCCATATTTTCTATGCAATAAAACAAGCTAAACAAAACTTTTACAATACAAAACTATTTATTTTCCCGTTTTGACAGTTTTGGATGCTAGAAAATTATTGACGAGATCGATACGCAATTTCGGCTTTGGAACATTGCCTGTTCAGTTTAAAAAAATATGTTCATAGGCAGGTGCAAAAATATACTTTTACTTTAAAGTACAAAATTGCACTGTAGGCTTTAGTATTGCTATGCCAAGAATTTGGCTTGGGGTACCCGGTATACGGACACACGGGGCAGGATGGTGGAGGACTAGGCTGTGAAGACAGGCCTGGTCGTCCTAAACCGGGGTTTTGTCCCCACGTGTGTGGGGATGCTGGGTGAATCGGTGGTGGATATTTCTTTCGCCAGCCCCGCTCTGTCACCGCGTGTCTTTGACTGACGCATCATGGAAGGGGTGGAGACCTATTCCAACCACCGGTACATCCGGTATGACGTCTCCGCTCAGACCTCGAGCGCACCGGTCCGACAGGCCCCGGGTGGTCCGCGTTGGGCGCTGCAGCAGCTGGACCGGGAGCTCTTCCTGGAAGCCTCGATCATGCAGGCCTGGGTATCATCACCGGACAGGCCTGCTAACATCAACTACGAGGTGGAGTGGTTCCGAAAGGCCATTTCCAACATATGTGACGTCGCAATACCCCGGGTACAGCACGGACGTGCCTCGCGCCAGGTGTACTGGTGGTCGCAAGAATTGGCCACTCTTCGCAGCGTGTGTGTTGCTGCGCGACGCCTGTATACCAGGCACCGCAGGCTCCGTATCCACCCTCTGGATACGGAAGCCATTCAGGCGGAGCTGTACTAGGGGTACAGAGCGGCGCGGGTGAAGACCGCCCTCTAAGCGAAGATCCTGCGGGTGTGCTCCAACCACCGTGTCCTCGTGGAGGCGATTGGCGGCGGTGATCTCTCGCGTCCGGCCCTGGTTCAGGCAGTAATGCTCGCGAAGAAGGAGGCGGAACGCGTGAGGGAGAGGCAAATTTCGCGCCCTCTTTGGCCAATTTCCGGCCACCGTAGGCGCGGGCTTGCGCACGGTGAGCAATGGGTAGCTTGCCGTCCGATAAGGACCAGGCCCGGGTCGACAAAGCGTTGTGTTCCACGCGCGCATCAAAGAGATGTCAGCAGAACTGACGGGGTCCGCTAGGGCCGATGCCTTGGGTTGCGAAGAAGTCCGAAAGGGATATCGTGGCCCCCGGCAACATGGCAACTGAAGGAGCACGGGTGGGTTTTAGTCAGTAAGTCTGACAAACCCTCCCGCTCCGCCCAGAGCGGGAGAAGTTATTTGATAATTTCCCACCCAAAAAAAAAGGCAGGTGCAAAAATATATTACTTTTCATTTCTCATACTCGGAAAGTAGTGTTTAAATTGCCCGGAAAAATGTAAAAACTCCACTTTTCTTTCTTTTTTCAATACAAACTCTTCTATTCTAAAACCAAAACAAGCAAAAGATGTCTGTCGAGTCAAGTAGGAAGGTGTATGTAGGGTAAGTAGGTAGGTAGCTATGTAAGTAGGGATGTGTAACATTGATATAATAACAAAAGTTCTAATGATCATAAGACCTAATGTAATTGGATTTTTTTTTTTTTAATACAACTATCAAATCATCTAAATGAATTATTGATATAATTTAATTTTACCTAATTTCATATGGTATAATGAACAGTTTATATAACGCACATCTGAAATAATATTCAAATAATATAATATTCAGTTGCTATAATATTCAAAATCTATAAGTAACGTTTAATATAATTTGGAAATGTCTACTTTTATTTTTGCAAAAACTGATTAGATTTTAAACGCCTGCCACTTTATGATTCCACGATATGACAGCATAATTATACACCGGCTTGTAGTTAATAGGTTGAATCTCTTCCCAAACCGAATCGGGGCACCCCGACTTTACGTAGGTAGTGTTTTGGCTCCTACTCTAGAGTGTTTATAAAAACCGGAGGCGCGGACCAGCAAGCCGAAGCTGCGGAGGTGAGCATGGGTCCCTATCCTTTGTTACGTAAGGGCGAAGGGGTTGCACTTCCCGCAGTACCGGAGACGATGTAGAAGCAACTTTAATGTTTTGAGGTTAGATTACAATATAATTTGCTTTTCTCAAGAACGATGCGTTACCTTAAAGAATTAGTTAATATGAAAGTTAGGTCAAATGAACATTATATAAAAAGAGCATTATACAATTTGAAAATTATATGCAATGAACGTTATACTAAATGAAATTAGAGAAAATGAAAATTATATCAAATATATTATAACATTAGATCTTATGAAATTAGGTTAAATGTTTTTATAGCATATGAAAATTATATCATATGAAACTTATGTTAAATGAAATTAGACTATATAGTAGTAGGTAGTATAAGTACTTTGTGCTAACCGTGCGAAGTCGGGGCGGGCAGCCAGTATATTATAATAACATAACATCACGCCTGTAATCCCCGAAGGATTAGGCAGAGGTGTACCTGTAGTACACCCACATTACGCCAGTAATGTTTTAATTCACATGTAATTAGGGGGCGAGCCTATTGCCAACAACCGGGCACAAATCCAGACTCCGGGCTGTTACTGAGAAATTCCAGATGGAAAACCCACTAACACTTTACCCGACCCGGGAATCGAACCCAGGACCTCATACTCAGCAGTAGCGCTTGCGACCACTAGACCAACGAGACAGTCAGTATATTATAATATTACACAAAATACATATACCTACATACATAAAGCCTCGGCTTAGGGCGTCACCAGAAGGAGGACATCAAAGATCAAAGACCAAAGAAACTCAAACCCCGTTCAAAGAAACTTTGATCGGGCTGGATCAAAGTTTTGATGATGATAATTAATCGGGGAATTTAAAGCTATGTGCACGTAGCTGCAATAACTGATGGCACCTCATTTTCGAGCAAGGGTCGGGGAGGAGTATCATTTATTCGGAGTCGCGGACGCGATCGCAAAAGACCTCGGTGGTGAGGTCGGAATGACGGGAGGCGTCTGTATCTGTGTACTGTACTTGTGGCCCTATTGCTGTCCTGGAGGAGGGTTATGGGGTCATCTGCGTCTGTGAGTATGTGCTTAGGACAGCGGGTACGACTAATCCTACTTGGGACATAACTGACGGCCTCGACAACCAGAGGGTTGCGATGTTTGACCGCGGAATCAAAGAAACGCTTTGCAAGGCGTTTTAGGAGTTGGTGGATAGTGGAAATTTTTAGGTCGAGATGGAGACTTTCGTTCCTACCATACCAGGGAAATAGGGCCACCCTACGGAGGAATCGGTTTTGGAGGGTTTGCATCCTATGGATATGGTGAGGTTTTGCATGAGCAAAGACGGCACCCGCATATGTCCTGATTGGACGAATGCACACCGTGTAGATTCGCAATTTGCACTTGAGTGACAACTTGCTTCGTGCATTTAGGACGGAATGAAGTCTACCGAGAGCGAAAGTGGCTCGCGAACGAACCATCTTTATTTGCTTAGCGAAAGTGAGGTGATAATCAAGAACAACACCTAGATATTTGGGTCGCTTCTCCCAAGAGATCTGCTTGCCGAATATAGTGAGGGGTCGGAGGAGTCACTTTTCGTAAACAAGCGACTTCTTTTAAGCAAAATTAATTATTGAGCCCAATTGCGCAGCTGTTTACTGCAAAAATACGGGGACCCATGTATTTGCCAAAGATGTTATAGGAAGAAAACTGTGGGAGAAAGCTCTCCGACAAAAATGGAATCCGATATTTCGTCGAGACGATGTGCTATCCTTTAAGTCTTTTATGGTTTATAGGTGATGCTCCCAAGAGAACTAAGTCTGTTTTCATTACATACAGGCACTTGTGATGTGATATTATGTAAATTATAGTAAAGTATGTCTGTGTTAATATTATCATATTAGATCAGTGCTAGAAGTGGTATATCTGAGGTTTTTTAGTCAAGAAGATCATGCCCGAGTTAGTTTTCAATTCTGATCAGGTTACTTCTATCGCACGCCTTAAAGACTGGAGGCGAAAAATGAACTTAAAGTCAACAAACACAAAATAAACTATAAATTATAAAACGTTCATAATTTATTGACTTTTCCATTAAAGCTGCTTTTACCAGTGATAGACGCTTCCCCTGTCCTTAGCTCGTCTTTTAATAGTGCTACAGTCCAAGTCTCACGCATTCGATAACTAGTTTTCGTATAATTTGTGATCGACACAAAAGTAAACTTATACACAACAATGGCGGTATACAGACGTAGTACAACTGTGCTGCCACCTGTTATTAGCTTTCAGTTTTTAACCTCATTGGATGCAGCTGGCTGTCTGGCTGGCAACACTGAATACTAATACTGAATGTAAATAATTCAATTCTGTCAAATCTGTCTGTGAAACATTATTCTGTGCTGTGAAATGATTTAATTGAATTTAACGCTACGAAAACAAGCTTTCCTTTTTTCTGTGAATCATTTAATTGGTTCTTATTCATTGCTCACAATCTCGGATTTGAGAATTCGGCTATATAATCACTAGGTATCAAACTTAAAGCTTAAGTAGTGACCAGTGACGCTCGTCGACTCGTCGCGTAACAATGAATACGTGGGGAAACGAGCAATTTGCTATGCAAAACATGATGCATGCGGTTCCCAACATGATACCTAATATGATGCCGACGCACGGGATGGCACCACCTCATACAATGGCACCACCACATGCAATGGCACCAACTCTGGTACCACCTTTTACCTTAATAGGGGATCAAATGCATATGCAGCCAATGCATGTGACGCATGTGAACCCCCCGCAGCCCACAGGGCAGTTTATAGGGCCTGTTATACCTGACAATGTGAGTCAGGTTGTAGCCATACCTGAAACTGAAGAAAAAGGCAATAATCAAGACCAAACGCAAGACAAACGACACAGTAGAGACAGGAATGATCGCCGAGACAGAGAGCGTGAACGAGGTTCGTTTTTTTAAAGCATAATCTACATTTGTTGTCTGCTGAATTCTGTCCTCAAAGTTAAAAATATCCATATCATTTAGTTTTGTTAGCTGTTAATTTTAAGTTTTTTTATTACAAATAAGTACTCAAACATTGTACATTAATGATTAAAAGTTAACAAGTATAGTTGTTAGCCTGTTTACGTAAAAATATTAGTACTAAAAGAATATGAATACTTTGTAAGCAAACAAAATGATCATTATTTTGTTGTTCACTACATCTACATAGCACCAAACAGTAGTACTACTTTAGATAGAGGACGGAGACGCTCAAGATCCAGAAACCGTGACCGTGAACACAACAACAAGGACAGGAATAACCGAGGTGACCGGAACCGGAATGGCAGTGATCACCGTGACAGATATCCCAAGTGGGATAACAAAGTCATTCAGCCGCCAGACCACATGCAGCCACACAATAATATGATGATGCCAGGTATAACAAAAACAAAGAAAATGGAAATATCTACCATTTTCTTTTCTTTTATTTATAGTCTTATTTCAGAGTAAAAGCTTTAAGAGGGTTTATCCTATAAGTTGGCAAAGTTGTAAATAGCTGTCAAATATTTACCTGTTTTGATTAATTTGACAACACTGAATATTTAGTTTTAGATGTAAAAAAAGTATTTAGAAACTTTCCAAATACATTTTTTACACCTAAAACGGTTACAACATCAAATCCAGTGTTTTAATTGCAATTAATTATTAAGTTTCTAATTCGCTAGTTAGCCACAATGCTTATTTCCAGACAGTAATATTGCCTAATTAATCAAAATAGCGAAATATTTGACATCTATTTGCAACATTGCCCACTTTCAGAATAAACGCTCTTAACATGCTCAAAACATGATAAATATCACTCTTCCGTTTTAATAATCCGTGGGCTCTTTGGCTATGCTTCCTCCAACCTCTTCCAGTTTTCATTAATAAATACATCAGACTTACGTCTTTCGTCCAATCTAAGTAGTTTTTAATTTTTCTAGAACCCAATTTTACTCTCAACATTGAAAACGCCCAGGAAAGTTTATATTATGTTTATTGGATTGGATATAAATTGCTACATACGTGTATAAAATACAAAAAACTATATTTTATAATTATCATCTTTTCAGGACAACAAAATATGATGCAGTATGGCAACATGATGCAAAACCCTATGCTGAACCAACAGATGGACATTTCAAACATGCAACAACTAATGCCTGGCATGAATATGATGCCAAATAATATGATGATGATGAACCAACAAATGCAAATGACAAATCAGCACATTTACTTTAGCAACGGTGTAATCCTCCCGGCTCTTCCTGGTACAACAACACCGCAACGAAGGGAACAACCTCCTGGTTGTCGTACAATCTTCATTGGAGGTTTGCCCTCTGGAATCAATGAAGATAATATCAAAGAGATATTCCAACGATTTGGTTCAATTGATGAAGTGAAGGTGCACAAGCAAGGAGTTTGTCATGTACGGTATGAGAAGCTGGAGAGCGTGGAGCTGTCGTTCTTTGTTTCTGGTAGTCGTATCAAGTTTCATGATCAAATGGAGAGCGAGGCAACAACTCTTTTCATCGATTATGCATTGGTGAGTATTGTAAAGTAACATGCACAAAATCTACTTTTGATTTTTATCAATTTTTTCACTGTTTGTGAGAAAGGGATAAAGAATCTAAACAAAACTGTTTGTGATTTAAAAATTCGAGTTTTTAGTCTTAAAGATAGCTTGAAAGGATTTTTCCAATAATTTAAGTAATACTGGCAAATCACTAACATATGCAACATGCTTTCCGAAATATGATACAAACATTAATTTACTTACATAAAGCATAATCAGTCTATAATGTGCCCACTGCTGAAACACAGGCCTTCACTCTGTGAGAGGGACTGGGCCATAATGCACCACGTTGGTGGTTGTCACGTCTTCAAATTTTTGGTTCGAGGATGTGCCGATTGCTTCACGATGCTTAAAATACCTGGTAGAAATATAATGTTGCTTAAAGTACCAAGCTAAAGTCTGCAATCCGCTGCTGTTAGGTAGAACATTTACGATCGACGACGACCTTTACTAAGTCATTGCAATGTGACTCTTATCTCGGTTAGGTAAGGTATAAATTAGAATGATTGCCAAGAGTTATGTCAAACTCCCGGCAATCGTTCTAATTTATACTTTATTACAATGAGATAAGAGTTAGTTTGCAATGACTTACGAATGGTTTTACGTCATTCAAGTTTGACCCTGAATGTAGTACATCGAGTTTTAGTTAAAGTTCAGTTTTCATTGATATTATATGTATGCCTGGGTACTATATTTCGAGACTAAATAAAAAAAAAACAAATCTAACAACACATCAACTTCAAACAGAACCGTGAAGACCAGAATGAATTTGAGAAGAACAAACGCAAGCGTGCACTGACTCCGCCCCGCGTTGAGCAGTTCACCGCAGCCAACCTCGTGGTTGTCGGGGAGAAGATCAAGAGTGATAATGAGTTCGCTGAGGCTGCACCGGTAAGTTTTCTTTGCTATTTTTTGTACTATATTTTTACTTCAAAATCGTTTATTCAAACTAGGCTGAGAATCAGCACTTTTTGAACATCAAAATTACATGAGACAGTCCCCAAAAATGCCCACTTCTTAGAGCTTTAGAAGTGGCCCAACAAAGTCCCCAGCAGCACAGTTGTCTGTTAAGCCCCATTTACAGGGTGCAAGTTTATTACCTGTGGCATACCATAAAATTGAAGCATCAATTAACTGGCACCGTCTAAACAACACGTACAATTTTCTCACGATAGGGGCAAGTTAGTTTCCGCTCAAAACCCAGAGTAGGTGTAAACGGCACATACAATTGCCATTCTGACCTGAACATTTTCTATCATGTGACAGTAAACACTTGCATGCAATTCTGGAATGGCTCTTGGACGTTCCAGAAACTTGCACTGTGTAAATAGGGGCTTTACTTATGTAACATAACACGTTATTCACTGAAGAGATTGGCTTAAGTCAATGGTACACTTAAGTATAGTCGACCTTCTAATTGCGTTCTCATCCTTTTTTTTTTTGGGTGGGATATTATCAAATAACTTCTCCCGTTCTGGGCGGAGCGGGAGGCCGTGTCAGACTCTTACTGACTAAAACCCACCCGTGTTCCTTCAGTTGCCCTGTTGCCGGGGGCCACGATCTCCCTTTCGGTTTTCTTCGCAACTCCGGCAGGCATCGACCCTAGCGGACCCCGTCAATTCTACTGACATCTCTTTGAGGCGCGCGTCGAACACAGCGCGCCGTCGACCCGGGCCTGGTCCTTATCGGATGGCGAGCTACCCATTGCTCACCGTCCGCAAGACGGCGCCTACGGTGGCCGGTAATTGGCCGGCGATCCGACGCCCAGGGCGTCTCCCAATACTTTTTTTTACAAACTAACTCAAAACTGGGTTTTTCCATCTGAAATTTCTCAGTAGCAGCCCAGAGTCTGGATTTGTGCCCGGTTGATGGCAATAGGCTCGCCCACTATCACATGGGACTTAAACATAACTGGCAAAATGTGGGTGTACTATAGGTACACCTCTGCCTAACCCTTCATGGATTACAGGCGTGCTGTTATGTTATGTTACTAACTCAAAACCTTTCGTTCAGACCCTGGCAGCCTGGCTAGAACGCGGCGAATGTAACAAGAAGAACTCAAATACCTTCTACGCCTTAATCCAAGCGACCAACAACCAGCTTCGAAGACTGTTCAATGAGAAGATGCAGATTGATGATGAATACCAGTCTTTGAGGACCACCATCAGGGACAAATTCGGACACATCATCTTGCAATGTAAGTAGACTGAAGTATTTTTAATCATAATCTGCCTCTTCCCAACTTTGTTGTGGTCGGCTCCCCAACCGACCGGATGAAGCTGAATACCAGTATTTTACATGGAGCGACTGCCTACCTGACCTTCACAACCCAGTTACTGGGCAACAACCCATTGGTAAGACTCGTTGTCACACTTTCGGGCTTCTGACTATACGTAACGACTGTCAAAGATCTACGAATGACAGCCGGGATCAACGGCTTAACGTGCTTTCCGTGATACGGTAATGGATGGTCACCCAACCACGGATCGACCTCAGCAAGAGTTTGCCTAACCTGGATCGATTAACCCGTGCGGCTGTACTAAGCCATGAGCCTCTTCAATGAGAACATGCAGATTGATGTTGAATACCAGTCTTTGAGGACCTCCATCTGGGACAAATACGGACATGTCATCTTGCAATGTAAGTAGAATGTAGTATTTTATAGGATTGTGTCAATATTGAACCTTGATTGAGCATCCTGGTTATATGAACTGACATGAAGACTATTATCATTGGCTACCTGTCTGCCTCCACATATCTCTATTAGCCGCCATCTCGGTATTCACCAAGTTGAAGACCAAGCAAATTAATGGAACAGCTGAAATCAGGTTGGCAACTAAAAAACGTAGTGTTCTAAAAACTCGCGAGATTTCATAAGAAACTACGGCCGAATTCTCAAACGCAAATCAATGTTATATCGTGCTGTCTTTGACAATTTGAAGGTGAATTGTATCACAACGGCTTTAGAAAACGTCTTAGAGTTTTCACGTACTGCGTCTAATCTGAATCCATTAAAATACAAATAATAGCGGCGCGGGCGGCAACTGGTAGCGGCGACGGCGGCAACTGGTAGCGGCGACGGCGGCGGTGGGGCAGTAGTGCAGTAAATCTCTAGTACACAGTGATATCCGTATTATCTCGGATTCAGATCTAACGCAGTGCGTCAAAGCTCAAAGTTAAGTATAATTTGAGTATGTTTGAAATAAAAGAGTAATCAATTTGACGATCAGACCCAGTCACCTGAAGACTCGGGAGATGTTCTAGAAAGTTGGAGTAAGTGAAGTACATGACCAGCCAGCAACTTTAGTTTAAAAAAAGTTATACGTGAATACAATGAAAAAAAAAAACGTGTCGACTTGAGAGCCTCCTCCTTTTTTTCGTTGGTTAAAAATTATTTAATAAAAATATGTAGTGTTAAATATTGTGCGGTCTTACGAAACCCTTTTGGCCAGTTTTTCATAAATTTTACTCTGTCTAATTTCGACACGGCGTTTTCGTCGGTGTACTAAAGGCGTTAGAGCAACAAATTTAAGCTAACAACCGGCCATTCACTCGTTTTTCTGCGGGAAGGAGAAGCACCAGAATTCTACTGACAAGGAGAGTTAGGTAGTATTATTGCCATGCCTATTTCTCATCAGCTGCCAAGGAACGCAGACGTAGTGTCTGGGTGCGAGCAGAATGAAGCAGACAGCCTTTCTTCTCTTCGACATCGTCATCATCTCAGTCAAAAGATTTCTAGTACTGGACAGAGGCCTCCCACAAGAATCACCCAAAGATCTGTCTTAAGCTGCCTGCATCTTGCAGATTTCTGCAGCCTTCCCTAGGTCGTCGGTCCACCTTGAGGGATCTACCCCTCCTTGACATGGTTTGTTGCAAGTCCTATTTATTTTGAGGAGTACATATTTCCAATGTTATTGGATGGCATACAAGACGATGACTGCCCACCTGATGTTAAGTGATTAATTACCAGACGGTAAGGTCTAAGGATTGAGAATCCCAGAGGGAAAGCTGTAGGGTATGATTCCGAACCTCGCTGCATGCAGCAGTGGTGCCACGGCGTTGTTGCCGCGGCAGTGCTGGCTACCGCGCTGATTCCGAGCACCTGCTGTGCGTGGTGTCTCGCTGTTTTGTTGTCAATTTACTTGTCAACATCCACGTGTTATCGCCGTGATTAACGTTGCTCTACTGGTCTGCCGTGGTGGCAGGGCGACACTGCAACACTGCCGTCGCAGCGGCTGCCGTGCTCGGAATTTAATCTCATATAAACCTATAGAAAATGTATGGGGACCAGTAGTGACATGCAGCACAGCTGCGACAGCACTGCCGCGTGCAGCGCGGTTTTGGAATCATACCTTTAATGTCCTATTTGTCTGCATTTCCAACGGCACCCATACCCTTCAACCCGGGACACAGCACTTGGCGGCAGAAATTGGTATGGTGCCCCCGGAAAAGCTTCACAAAGCGCTCTACTACTACGCTATATTTGAAGTCTAACAAACGCTAGGTGAGTATAATCCAACGAGGTTAAAATCAGCGTGCAGCGTGGAGGTTAAATGAACAAAATCATCATCATTCAGCCGTACGAAACACGTCTCTGGCTGGGCATAGGCCTTCCTCAACCATTGTCTAAACGACCGGTCTTGTAGTTCTCACATCACATTCACCGGGTCATCGGCCCACAGGGCCCACAGTGGCAGTGGGCGGGAGGGCAACGTTAATAATGAAGTGATAACAGCTGTGCTTTTGCGTCGCGCTTATGTTTTCATCTGTGCTTACTTCAAGACCCATTACTTGAATATGGTAGGAAATCTGAGGGAGACCACAATAATACAGAGGCATAATACCGAGTAATAACAACACAGTGCAACGCAGTGCAAGAGACAAATAAGGATTGCTCATCACACTTGTGGGATTGTTGAATTCATGCAATGAAAAACAGGAAGCAGATTGTCTAATAATTTATTTTGCAGATATCATTTCCATGACATTTTATATTTTGTTTGACTACTGCCGATCTCCATGTTAAAGAAATACTGTAAAGATTAATCCTAAAAAAACAATCTTGTTTTTGACTACTAAGTACATTGCAATTTTCCAATACATTTACAGGACAGGAATTTGTGTCTTTCAATTTTATGTTTTTCAAAATATAATATGTCATTTTTAACATAAAACATTTGTCAACGCCAGTCGAGCAGGTAGCGAAAATACTCACAGCGGCAAAAATTCAGCGAGTTTCTGACCATTTCTCGAAGCAGCAGCGCCGGAACATCGAAATGTGGCTCAAAATGACCGAGGTACGTAACGTTTCAGAGAGGTCTTACTTTGAAAATATTACTACAGGGTGTAAAAAGACCCATCACATAGCCGTTATCTACGTATTACACATACTGCCCATCAAACTAAGTAACATTGAGCAAATATCATTACTGGGAAATTAGTTTTATTTTTGGTGTGAAAAATCGCTATTTACAGCAGCGCGCAAAAAAAAATCAGGCAAACATTGTGCTTATCGGTGCCTGCAACGGTACATAAGTTGTGGTATTTCAAGTTATGTATAAAATTTATTATTATTTTCGTGAAAAAAGTAAAAAAAGGAACTGTCACCCCCGTAACCAGAGTTCCCAGATATACGAGTAAAAAAAAAAACAATGATGGCTTCGTTAAGCGTTTTTTTACACCCGTTATTTTCACGGAAATACCTCTAAAGGCCAGCGCAATTTATGGATGAACCAAACCCATCGGCATTTTTTTGTTTTGCGCTGCGGCCCGATGCAGCTATAATGTAATGTAATATGCGCTGGCCTTAATACAATGTTCAGTAATTAAAATAAAAACTAGGATTACACAATAAGTCAATCTACTTACCTTAAAAATCGTAATTACAAACGATTTTTATTAGATCTTATGAGGGTAGGTCGTAGGTCGTGAGGTAAGTCAAAATGCTTTACTGGTTTATCATCTAAGTACGTAGGCGCGGAACCAACAACTTTCACAACTTCGTATTGGTAACATCGCATCGCAGCAAACGGTTTCTACAACTCAGGATTATTTCTGTTAAATACGGTAATGATTAAAGAAGAAATTGGTAATAGTAGGAGATCTAAAGCCAATTTACCTCTCGACATGTAGCTGGTGGAACCCGACATCAATGTCCAAGCTAGAAGGTGAGTTAGCAGTTTATTAGGTGTTTCGTGAGCATCCACTGCTATCCCAAAGAAAATGTAGATTACCCATCAGTTTCGTTGTTTATCTGCATCATCCGGTAAAGTATCTATTTTGAATCTGTCCAAGTAATGCATTATGTGATGAGTTCATGTTATGGGAAGCCAGTTCACCAGAATCAACGAGGTCTTCCGAGCTATCTACGGGTCTTCTCCTCCACCATCACAATTGAACGAGACATCGGATCTTGACTTCCTGAGCTACGCGCTTCATCGTCAGTGGTCCCATAACACGATGTCATCATTGTTCTTACTTTTTATTTTCAAACTAAAGCTCTGATTCTTAGATTTTAGCAATACTTTGACAGATTGCGAAATTTTTATTTTTCTTTTGCGCCGTAGAAGTTGCAGTATTCAAGAAGCAAGTATATTGTAAGCAGCTTATCACAGATTGGGAATACATGGTTCTGGTACCTAAAATACAGCGAAAAAGTAGATCTATTTGTGTAAAATATCGGTAACCAAGTTCCTTTCGCTGTATGTTATGTATTAATACAGAGCCATCTTGTATGGTCTCAAGGTTCAAGTGTCAAAAGTTTTTGATTTTTAATAAAGAGCCATCTAGTATAAGTTTTTAGTTAAGCTGAAAACTTATAATAGAAAAACTTCTTTTTTTTCCCTAACCTTTTGTTACTTGAAACTGACTTTTTCGGGCATAACGCTTTTTCATTACGTGACGATTTCTGCCAGTTTACTCCTACACATATTGCCATACACGAAGACGCGCCTACTGTAAACTGTAGTTTAGTACGAAGCGGATCGGAGTGGGGCGCGTCTTCGTGGATGGCACTATCTATACCACAAGCCGCGTTAAAGAACTTAGTTCCAAAAAAAGAATATCTTGAAAGGTTAAAACAATGTGCTAATCATTCGAAATTTACAGGAATTGGACAACATAAAAGATGAGTTCAATGCTATATTTGATGAAGAAGAAATGGAAAAGGCGTCAGGAAAACCGTCGGTGTCTTTGGAGAAATATGAGCAGCTGAGAGTAAGTACCTTTTAATCATGTTTTTTCATTAGAATTAACTCAATTACGCTTATGAGTGACTGCTTTATTATTTCATTATAGCGAAACAGTGCATAATGCGCAGTTTTTCAAATCTACCTAGCCGCAATAATAAAAGCCTACGGTGCGATTTTGTACTTTTAAAATCGCATTTTGATTGCCAATTAGAAAAAGTGGTTTTTATAATCCTTCGTGCTATAGTTTTTATTTACGCATTTTTATTTATTTAGGTTGAAAACGAAAACCTAACACATGAGTTAGAGGGTTACAAGAACGAGGCTCATTTGGCCAAGGATGAGGCTGAGAGAAGATTCGAGACGTTCAAGGCGCACTTCATCGCTAAGCAGGCCTTGCAGCATAACAAACAGGTAATTTCTATTCAAAACATAGACAACACCTGTATTTCCCGGAGTGGTGGGAAGAGTAAGTTGAACCCATCTACAGTACACCCAAATATCTGTTAGTCTGTAAAATTTGGTTCATCCCATTTTATTGTTTTCCAGTCTTACAATCCTTCTAAAAGTTGTTTTTCATTGACTAAGTTAAAAAAAATACTTTTAGGTGTACCCACCACTGCCGCCACCGCCTGTGCCCACCCTCCTCATGGATAACAAGAACGTGAAGCCGCAGCCACCACCCCCACTACCAGAAGACGTTACATCCTCAGGAATAGAAGTCAAGGCTTCCGAAGCCAAGCTCATCAGTCTACTATCAGCTTTCCTTATGGTACATCCACTTGGCGCTTCGCTAGACTACCTAGTGTCCTACGTTAAGTCGTTAGCCCCTAATGTCACCCAATCTACAGTCCATGAAGTTCTGAAGAAGTATAATGATGTGTTTCGCCGTAAGACAACCGGTGTTGGGGCGCGTATTGAGAATAAATGGTTTTTTGTTATTTTCGATGGTATGAAAATGGAGTGAACATGTCTGAAGTAATTTTAAGATTTTTTTGTGTAATAAATTAATTTACCATCTACTGGAATTTGTATTTTATGTTTAATGGCAAATACTGCCGGCACCATCTGCACCAAAAACTATCATAGCAACTCTACAATACCATGACAATACTAAGCAGAGCTTTATAGAGCACGATAGAGAAATTAGCCATAATCACCATGTCAGGCAGTTACAAGTACTTGTACTAAGGAAACCTATCAAAAAGACTGATGTTGATAATAACCTGATCTGATGTGACGTCATAAATTACTTATGAATTTGTCAACGTCATTACAGATATTCTATTTCACGAAGTCCGTTCGGCTTTGATGGTAGTAGTAACGTATCCCGACAAGCGCGCTTGTGTGTGTAAAAGTAGGTAACGTTAGCCAAAAAATCTGATATATATTCAAGTCGAGATTTAATAATCTAAATAAAATTTTGGTTTTAGAAGTATATACATTTTGTAAATAAATTAGATTAGGTTGCAATAAATACAAAAATATTAAGAATATGTAGGCATTTAATTAAGCATTGGTGTTACAGAATGGAAACGAAACAAGTAGGACTATTCAGTATTTTCAATCACTATCAGATAAATTTTCGATTTCCGATTCCGTTTTGCTGTCGTCAGAATCATCTTGTACATTGATTATAAATTTAAAATCGAGATCAAAGTAGTCTTTTTCAATTTTTTCAACATGAGCACAAGTTTTTTGCCACGTTTCACTGCTAACTTGGCCCAAACTTTCATTGATCAGTCTTTCCGTATTCGTCATGTTTTGCTCGATATTTTTAGATGCGACATAATTTTTAACGATCCCCCAAATATTTTCAATCGCATTTAATTCTGGGTGATAAGGGGAAAGGCGTAAGACATCAAAACCCTTGCTTTTTATAAAATCGTCAATCTTGTAGATTACGTGTTGGGCTTTGTACTTCTTTATTGTATCGTACAATTCCAATTTAAGAAGAGATTCATCAAATGCTATACCCTTATCCCTGAGCCATTGCTGCATAGCGGCTTTCTTTGTAGATTGTGTCGGTAGTCGTTCAGCCCGTGTGTTGTGATAAGATGCATTGTCTAAGACAATGACAGAGCGCGGAAGTAAATTGGGTAGCAACTTTTCATTTAGCCATTTTACATAGTTATCATAGCTCATATTTGAATGATAATCATCAGCTGTTGAGTTGGCCTTATAAACCAAGGAAGCATTTTCAATAAAACCATCCTTGGTTCCCGCGTGCACTAAAATAAAGCGAGTGCCTGTGCTAATTTTTTTTTTAAAACGGAGTTCTTTCCTTTTTTTTGCCCAGGTGTTGTTTCGCACGTGTGTCGAAAGGACGTAGCTCTCATCGGTGTAGACAATGGGCCGACTTTGAGAGCGGTACTCTGTTATTTTTTTTAAATATTTTAAACGTCACATTTGTATATCATGACGCTCCGTCAAGACTTTACGGTTGTTCTCTGTTTTGCGCCACTTGTAACCTAATTTCAACAGTAACTTGCGAACAGTTTCTAAACAACCTTCGAATCCGATTTTTTCATTCAATGCTGTTCTTAACTTAGCTAATGTTGGAATTTCTTTATGGACAATATGGAAATCTTGTACAGTACTGCGAACCACATCGGCTGTAAAATTATCTATTTATTATCTCGCTTTCTACTTTATTATCTCGCTTTCTACTTTATTATCTCTCTTTCTCCTTTTCTTCATAGGTGAAGTGAATTTTGATGAAGTGGATGGCAATTCCTTCTCTTCTTTTAATATTCTTTGAACTGTTTTTTGGCTCACACCCGTAGCTTCAGCTGTACGGCGTGTAATGTCTCGTAAATGAGACAAATCAGAGTTGAGTTCCATTAATGATTTTGTAAATTCGTATTCTTCTCGCAGAAAATGATAAACACTGGCTATCATGTTTCGACCCTAAAACAAAATGTAATCAAAATAATTAAGTAATATAAACATTTTATAACACAAAAAAACATTCATTTTATAAATACTTCTATTGCTATATTAAGTATCTTTGTATAACATTTTAATTGAAACTGATAAATAAATATTACCTCACTATGGAAAACTCTTCTTCGTTTTGTTGCCATGCTGACCTTACTCCGTGAAACAATTTGGTGCGAACTAAAAACCACTACTGATCCGGACCGTGTCCCGATCGACACTGAGCGCTCTCGCTCTCTTGACAACATTCATAGCCAAACGGACTTCGTGACATAGAACATCTGTACTCGAATCAAAGTTCTGTTTATGGGGATTTCAAAAATAAAATCATAAATCAAGGGACTTAGTTAATTCTCATTCGAATTTTTCTTGATTAAAATTCCTTCGTATTTACCCATTTGTGTCAAATCCACGGAATCGTTTTTTTATTCCGTGGTGAAATCAAATAATACCACTTTCTAGCAGGGACTTGAAAACGAAATAAATGTTATCTTAAAACGCTCCAAAGTTTGTAACGATAGCACACATAATAACGATATAAAACATAAAAATATCAAAAACGTTACAAAAAAAAAAAAAACCTTAGAGAATATCATTTTTGTAGAACAACATTTTAAGTAACGTTATTGGTATCAGTAACATTATGCTTATATCCGCTTAAAATAACCTTACAGATTCATTTGTATAACGTTATTCTTAAGAACTTTTCCCGCTGACCATCGCTTCATCGTCGCCCACCACCACTACCACCACCGGCCACCCACGTTGCGGCGGCCGGCGGCCGGCGGCCGGCTGGTGGTAGCCCAACGCCGTATTCAAACATTAAGTTCGTTAGAGAGTGCGCATCTTTAACAGACAGTGTTACGAATGAATAGTTGTGGTTATCTACCTACTTTTATATTTATGTGATAGTGTCATCTTCACAATTTCTTTTTGGCTATGTTGCGTATCGAAATGAATAACATTATTATTTCGTTATACCGATATATTAATAACGATATATTTTTAATATTGTTATTAAACAGTTATATATATATAGTTATAAAATGTTTGTTACTATCGTTATAGCCAAGGAATTAATTTTGTTGCGATCCTGGTTGAACGGTACAAATGATCGTTACCGGAACTTCGCGTAACGTTATTTTGAGTAACATTTCCAGTCCCTCCTTTCTAGCAACACAATATTAATAACTTCAGAACTTATTTAAAACTCGGGCTGGCAACACTGTTGGCTGCTGTCAAAATTAGTTTACCGAGTTTGTTTTCGTGGAGTGGTCGTTGTTTGTATTTAGAATAATTTTATTTCGTTTAAAATGACGAAATGGTGGAATTGGGTGCTCGCGTTCGCGTTATGCTGTCTATTATTTATCGCTATACCGATTACACTTAGTCGGGAAAAATCTGTGGAAGAATTGAAGCCAATGTTCGATGATTACATAGCAAAGTTTAATAAAAGTTACCCAAATCCCGATGAATACACGGCGAGACTTCAACATTTCGTGGTGAGTTCCGTTTTTGAATTAGTTTGTTTTTATTAAAATAAAGTTTTTCTTCTTGACAGTTGCAGTGGAAAGTTTTGTCAAAAGTCTTTATTTCACAAAAAAACTTTTTCTCTTTCCTTTTACAAGTCATAATATTTATCTTTTTGTTTGTACATACATATTTATCTCGAAGCATAACAAGGGCAAGCTAGAATGAATCACTGTGTGAAGGTATAAAATTTAATATTGTAATGAAATAAGTCTTTTTAATGAGCAATTTAGTAGGTAACTGGGTTCCTACAAAGTAAACAGTTTCATTGCTAATCTAGTTTAACAAAAATAAAATATTCATTTTTGGATTCTAATAATTAATCAATTAAGGGTCAGTAAGACAACCAACTAATATTGTCTATAACTACTGTGATAATTATTGTGAACTAACATTCCATCAATTAGCCAAACCCATTAAATGAGTTATTAATTTTAAAAATATCATAACATGGTAAGTTCATCACTCACACTTTTGATAACGGTGTACACATTTACAGTAGTAGCATTAATTAATTACTTACTAAATATGTAAAGAAAAACAGTGTTTCTTTATTTTTAGTAAAGACATGTTATATTAAAAATAAACTAAAAAAATTAATGGATATTCTTTAGTACGTAGCATACTAGGTCAGTTTGATAAAAATGCATTATTTTTATTAAGAGCATTTTTTTTTTAAATCACTTTATTTGTAACTCATTAAATCACCCTGCCGTCATCCTAGTTTAGGTCATCTTCATCATTATTATACTTATTACTAGCTGCTTTTGTTTGTGCAGAATAAGTTTTCTTTCTTTCTTTTCTTTTTTACTGCATGCGGTTTCGCCTGCGTGGACACTAATTCTTTTTCTAAAATAAAATTAGCCTATGTTACTCCTTATAACATCAGCTATTTGCTAGTGAAAGTCCCGTCAAAATCGGTCCAACCATTTTGGAGATTAGCTAGAACAAACAGACAAACAAAAATATTTAAAAAATGTTTTTTTGTCATAAGTACAAAATACTTTCAGCATTATATTTCAGCATTTAGTAAAAAGCTGTTATTTTGACATTACAAACAAACATGTCAATTTTATTAATTTGTTTCTTTCATTTTATAAAGATAAAGATCATGTTGCATATTTCTACTAGCTTTTTCTTCACTTATTACTAGATAGAGATTGGATATTCAGATGCATATTTAGCTTAATTTTTAGCTATGAAAGTATGGAAGCAAGTTCTTATTTTGTTTTTTTAAATCCCGGGATGCCAGGAACACCAGAAAGCGTAACTAGTCGGGTGTATAGTAAAGAAGGGACTTCTAAAAAAAATATAAAAAAAAACTCTGTGATTATTGGATTGCATAACTATTCAAATGCATATTATTTATTTAAAATAAAAGTAATGTTTAAGCCCCGATGTAAATATGTGTATGTAGGGTGTGAGAGGAGGGGTGGTGTGTTTTTAATAAATAAAGTACTATATAAATAAAAATAAAGTAGGTACTATAAAATAAAATAAAGTACTAAAATATAAAGTACTATATATATAATTATTTTTATTAAATAAAGTACTACCCAAGTAACACAGTCATGCTGAATAAAGTTTGAGTAATAGCAATTCGCAAATGTTTATAGGTTATAAGCTACATAACATGTTAGTAAGTGGCTATTGAAAGAGCCAAATTCTGAATAATATTCTCTTTCGGCCTTTATACTCTTTAAGCTTGGTAAAAGTTGTATTAATTTAATTTTTTTTCTTAAAGCTTAGTAAAAACTTCTATACCGCATATAACATAGACATTATTAAGCCTATAGCCTTACAGATGACTTTAATTTGAAAAAGAGTGCCTGTGTAAGCATTTATCTGTATAATAGTATAAGTAGCTGAATTAACATGGTCATCTAATAATAATTATACAAACTTTACTCAGCTTTTTGCTTATGAAACCACTATATGCCGTAAAATAGTGTCCTAAGCAGCTGTCTTCTGAATAATGGTGTAGTTAATATCCATTAAAAACTTGATTTTGAATAACCGTTTTTATTTTGTCTTCATGTCACATAAGGTTCCACATTTTATCAATTATTCAGCTACTGTATAAAAGTGTTTTCTGGGTTCTTTATAGAGCTTACTTCGGTATAATGGCAATAAAGTCGTAGTTTATAGCTAACTAACACAGATGGAAGCTGAATGATGTATTCTTATTCCGCAATTACTTGTAAAAGTACCATTTTCAAAGAAGTTTTACAGAGTTTTCTGGGTTTAATTTATGAATAGGTCAATCAATTAATTTTCCTGTGAAAATGGGTCGATCGCATTTTGCAAATGCGATCCGATTAGGGACCCATTTAATTATAGCTGCATAATCAATCATATTTAGTAACTTATTCAAGTGTTATTCAGATATTTGTATTACCAAATCACAATTTCTTAAATAAAAGCTTAATAATTAGAAAGGCGTGACTTGTTATTCAGAGTTATGCTGTAAAACAGCTTTTATCCAGCTTATAATGAATCGCCATTAAAACTTATTTTTAAGTTAACTATTGAATCATTATGTATATCAAATGCCTTATTTTAATAATTAATTACAGTTAAAAATACAATTTATAATTTATTTAATGACTTTTGAAAGATAAGCATTAGCTGTTTTATCCTCAGTACTTTTGTCACTTCTAAAAGTCATTATTTATGTCTCATTTACTATCATTAAACTTGATTACTAAGCGGCGCGTGAAAAATGTTGAAATAATTCATATGCTATTCACGATAAAACTATTTGCGCAGTAATATTTGACGTGTATCATGGTTATTATACATAATAATATATACTTATATCGATTCTCAGTTTCACCGTGCACCTCGTTATTGATTTTATTTAATGCAGCTGAACTATGAAGTATCAGAACAAATACTCACTGCACGATTAAACACCATTTTGTTTTCTATTTTACTACTTAACTCTTAATTTTGTTTGAAAAGTATTATGCAAATAAACTTAATCCTGAATAATTTCTTAATATCAATATCCATATGCATTTGTCTGAATAAATATGAAATAACAGCTGTATAAAAGAGATATCAGCTTTTTTTCAGATGTTACTAAGCTAAGTGGGCCATTACTAAGCTATTACCCAGACTTTACATCGCTGTTATACAAACTAAAGCATTTTAAAATGTGCCCAATTTGCTTGAATAACAGCTGAATAGACGTTTACTCAGACATTATCCAGACAAAAGTTTCAGCTTATAGTTTCGCGGATCGCTATTACTCAAACTTTATTCAGCATGACTGTGTTACTTGGGTATATATATAATTATTTTTATTAAATAAAGTACTATATCCGTATTAGGCGTAAATACGGATACAACAACTTTAATCACCACCTTCCGATCGCTATGGTTTGGTTCGGTTTGGTCACTGAAATCTGACGTTAACATTTTTCTGTTTGTGACCCTAGTCTGTTTCTTTAAGCCGACGCACGCACGGACGTAGTAAAATCGCAGCGGAATTTTATCGCGCACTGGGTTTTCAACGCTCTGCTTAGAACCGAGGGTTAAAAATCCAGCAATTTGTTTTTTCGATGCATTGTTGAGTTTTCGACGCTCGGATTAACACCGAGAGCTGAAAATCCAGTGCGCGATAAAATCGCCGCGATTTTATTACGTCCGTGCGAACGTCGGCTTAAGGTGGTCTACCTACCTACTTGACAATTAGGTGGGTAGAAATGCATCCGGTTCTATAGTCAGAAAAAACACAAAAGGACTGTGGGCAAAATACACCCAGCTCCGCCACTGTTAAAATCACTGTAGTTTTGAAGACATTACTTCTCCTTTTACTCAGGCCAAGGCGCATCAAAATCTGTCCCAGGCTTATTCATTTCCGACAATGGTAGATTAAGTAAGGTAAAATACATCCAGTTCTGCCACAGTTAAAACCACTGTAGTTTTGAAGACATGAAGACGTGGCGGCGCCTGTCGGGGGCCATGGAAACTGATGGTCTCCCACTTGTTGAGGGCCATCTCTAGGCCCGGGCGCCGAATGCAGCTCACGACCTGCGAGACCGCAGCCGTAGCCAGCAACGCTGCTTCCCTGTGCGACCTCCCCTGAGCCGTGACCAGCGTATCGTTCGCGTAACATGTCAGGTTCTCCCCCGACTGAAGCTCGCCCCTCAATACCCAGTCATACCCGATGTCCCACAGGAGCGGTCCTAGAACCGAACCCTATGGAACACCGCACGACATCTCGCGCTGGACTCTGCGTTCCCTGTAGGAACGCCAAAAAGGCCCCGACCATACTTAACATAACCTAACATTATCGGAAATGAATAACCCTGGGACAGATTTTGATGCGCCTTGGTTTGAACAAAGGGAGAAGTAATGTCTTCAAAACGACAGTGGTTTTAACTGTGGCGGACGTGGATGTGCGGCCCATTTATTTTTGCCTACTGTCCTTTGTTGATTCCGGAATCGCGGGAATTTTACGATCTATACAAAAGTGCATTCCATATAAGCTTACATTTGAAAGTAAATAAATATATTTACATCCGATTCTATAATTATTCAGAAACCTAAATTTGTCGATCCCGGAACCGCGGAATTTTACGACATAAAAGCTCATTCCATATTAGCCAACATCTCAACTTTAGGTGAATATGCATTCGATTATCCGATCTCTACTTATCACACAGCATCATAGCCTTGCATATAATATAATCTTGCATTAATAATGATAATAGTATTGTAGTAACTATTAATAAAAATTTGATTCTAATCAATATTTATTTGATTTAATTATTTCCAATAAACAAAAATAGGAAGTTTTTAGATACTAAAGTTATCTAAATTATAAAATAATTTAATATAGTGTTATTCTTAAGAGAGGTAAGAATAGATTGAGTAAAATATGTGCAATACAACTCTTTTCAGCATCTGCAAATGAAAAAAAAAATACTCCAGAGAGAGAGAGTTGAGGGGAGTACTTCGGGAGACTCCAGATTCTTCACATTTTTCTAAGCTTCATCAATAAATTCAAACTAACCTCATAAAAACCTCTTTTCCAGGCATCAGTACGAGAAATAGAGCAGCTAAATGCTGGTTCACGAGGACCAGACCATTGCAAAGCCAAATACGGTCTGACAAAACTATCAGACATGTCCAAGACTGAGTTCAAGGATATACATCTATCTGATGAAAAGCTTCCGACGCCTGCAGGTGCTTACAGCAGAAGGAGGAACCGGACTAATAGGGCAGCGAGGACTGCTGACGATAGAGACAAGGACGGGAACTGTGCGAATGAACCTCATGATAATATTTATATTATCATCAGGAAGAAGCGGGCGGTGTTGCCGTTGCAGGTTGATTGGTAAGTTTTGATCTAATAAATTAATTAATTAATACCTACTTCCCACTAAAATGCAAAACTATTAGGTTCAAGCTTCTAAAATAGCCCAGTAGCCCAGTGGTAGCCTTCTAGCCCAAAAAATTGGCTAATGATGACTCTGGTACTTCTTCTCTCCTAAGCACGCGAACGGTATGAGATTAGCTCATGCCATGCATATAATTTTTGCCAGCCAGCAAGGTGCTTCTAGACACGGGAGCCAGGTCACGGTCAAGTGTCAGTCCATATTTTCTCGTGCACCGTTACTAAGGTGCAGAGTGGTGCTGGGCACCAGAGCCCGCGGTGTTTCCCAGTCAGTGTCCGGAGGTCATCCCAACAAGGCAACCAGCAAAGGCCTCAGGGGTTTTTAAAATAATATAATAAGTTCCTGCATCGTAATTCAAAAAGACTGGTCGAATTTTCGGCTTTATGATACACGATATTCTGCTTCTCTGGATAAAACTTGCTTCATATCGGAATGATCCCTCCCTGATTTTACAATGGCGTGGGTTCAGCTCTTCACTCTCGTAGTTTTTTAGAATCCATGGGAACACCGTGTATTGGTTCAAGTCGTTGTATGTGGTGGCTACATAAAGCCTTTGCAAACATTGAAGTAAGATAAGATAAGATTTATTTCTCACCACAATATAAGGTACATTTTCAAATAATCATAGGACAACACATAATAGTTTTAATTATACTGTGGGAAACTGGTGCTTAAGCTAGACGTAAGGCCTGTATTTCAGGACACCAGGTCTCCACCACTTTGGAAGCAGTTACATTTATTAGGGATTATGCACTTGTACACAAATGCGGTAAGTTATATAAAACCAGAAAAAAAGAGAGATTACACTATTAATTACTACTTATTATAGTGCGTATCTTATTGTTGTGTGTGTGCTTGGTGTGTGTGGTGTGTGGGGGTGTGTGTGTGGGTGTGAGTGGGCGTGTGTGTAAGAAAATATTATAGGTAGGTGAAGGGCTGAACGGTGCACAGAATGGTGATATATATAAATATGTACCTATATTGTATTGTTTATTATTTTATTAGTTTACAAACAAGCAAGTTATGCCGTGGTAGCTAGAAGTTTTTCCGTAGCTTCATAACTTAACTCCTGGAGCCAGTTCCTAACCTTTGTTTTGCACTTCGTTATGGTAAGATCATAAATCGAGAGCGTTCTATTCATTCTATTGTAGAGAAAGCGACCAAGGTGACAAAAGAAACGTTTGGAGAACATAGTAGTAAGTTGTTTACCATGGCGATCCACTGGGTCAAAACGTCTTTTACTTCGTAACTGCGAGGAGTTGAAGGTAAGGAGTCCATGCTGTTTTAGGGCCGTTTGTAGAACGAACAGCTGACGAACAGTTAAAACTTTAGACTCTTTATATAAGAGAGCTGTGGGATATCGAAAAGGTAGGAAAGAAGATACCTTTAAAATTGCTCTGCGCTCTTTCTAATTATATGATCGTGTATTTAGGTGCACCGCCTCAAGACTTAGTAAGGACTGGGCAAGGGCAAAGTAGATCGATTTCATCAGTCTGTCGTCAGCCACATGTCTTAGGGTCTTAAATACAAATATCAATTTACACAACCTATTGCTGAGGGTGTTGATGTCTTCATGAAATCTCAGGTTGCAATCTATTATAACACCTAGGTACTTGACAGTGTTCGTTTTTTGCAGGCTGGTGCAGCTACTTATGTTGTTATTTTGGTTAGAGCAGGAGTGGGCAGTTATAGAATATAACGTATATATATAGTTGTGTATGTGTGGGATTTTAGGGAAAAGGAAATATACTTTGTTTTGTCCGCGTTTAATGTAAGAACATTCCTATGTAGCCACTACAACGTCAAAGCCTGTCTGAGCAGGCGCGTAGACTTCGTGCCATTAGTTTGCGTTGAAGGGCAGTGTCATCCGCAAATGTTGTACTTATTTACAACACTTAATGTATATTCTTCGGTATAATTGCCGCCAAACAATGCTGCACAGCAATGGCTTTCATTTTGACAGTTCAACAACATTAATTGTGTTATATGTATTTACGTTGTAGAGCAGTTTTTTTTTCGAACATATGAAGCAATGGATTAGCAATATCCTTCACAATCATTCGGATTGTGATTGAAAGTGTGTTATAGCTAGTCCACTTTGAAATGACGCGCCCCACTACCGCATTTACACAAGCAAAAGCTATACGAAATGAGGATGCTAGCTAGTATAGTTAAAATTTAAGCGATTTTCGTGTGTAACACATAACATAACATCACGCATTGTTTCTCTGAAGGGTTGGGCAGAGGTGTCCCTGTAGCAGGTTCACCCACATTTTGCCAGTTATGTTTTAAGTCTCATGTAATAGGGGATTGTTGTAGGGGGGATTTTCGAGTGTACTAATTTAATTAAATACCTTATAGCATAATTAGGGTAGAGTCGGTGCGATAGATCAAAACACTAAGTGAGTACATCGTATTAACGCTTAACTAACTAATTCATCTTTTTAAATATCGTTAATAATTAAGTACCTACCTTTAATTGCATTTTTTTAATATACTGCAATTGCACAATCAAATTATATACAAGTATTATAATGAGATAAAAAGTCAACGCCCCGTGTTTTTAAGTGACTAGATATCTACAGTTCATGTTTGCATCCGAATTTTTTAGATAACATTAGCTTTTGCCCGCGGGAACGTACTACGGGGTCTACCGGGATTTTCATAAATAACTTACGCGGGATTTTCATAATTAACTTACGCGGCGCATGCCAGTAAAACTCCCAGTCGGCATTATTTTTTCCAACATCTTCAACAATCATCGTCATATTTAAGCCAATTTACACAAAGCCTTAATGAATGTTACGATAAACTTAAACCTTCCTCATGAATCACTCCGTCCATTGGTGAAAACCGTATGAAAATCCGTTCGGTAGTTTTTGAGTTAATCGCGTTCAGACAGATAAACGCGGCGCGACTTTGTTTTATAATATGTAGTGATTTATTTTCCCCGAAAAGCTCCCTGTAGTAAACCCACATTTAACCAGCTATTTTCAAATTCCATGTAATAGGGGGTGAGTATATTGCGATAAAACGTGCACAGATCCAAACCCCTGCTAATCTACACTCAAGCTTGTCTACTCTGAAATGACGCTCCCCACTACCGCATTTACATACGCGATAATGCGGATTTCTATGCCTATTCTAGGACAAGCTATACCTAGGGATCAAAATCACACCTAGAATCACAGAACACTCTACGAGCACTACAAGAAACAAAAAGAAAATTAATTTAACTAACAACACAGGACGATACAGCAAATTTGAACAAAGAACTTCGCTATCTTGGTCATCAGTGACCACAGACTAGTAGTACGACATTAGTGGTATGTTATGCCGGTACTACACTATGGTTCAACAGTCCTACACTCCAAAATGACTCCAGTCTGTCCCACCTAACTCACGATCGATGAAAACAGACTGTCCAACATCGTCAAACATGTATGAACTATCTTTCTACACGTAGAAGGTTGGTTGATAGTGTGCAGCCGGCATTAAACGTATTTTTTAGTCTGGTATTCCGGGTTTCGATTTTTTTTTTACTCTTGCCACACTCGCTATTTAGAGTGTGGCTAGAGTAAAAAAAAATGTGGGTATGTCGTCGATACGACATAAAGAGTCAGCACTCCCTGCCTAGAATCTAACGTTCAGCATCGCGCTTGCGACTATCCTACTCCACCACTCTTACTTCCACTAGCTCCTATGAGGGTGACATGGTCATACTGATCAAAACCTCTATAAAAATAAAGATTAAAAACAAAACAATACACCGAGATTACGTTGCAATAATATTACTCAGTAATTTGTAGCTGAAAGAATGTTATAATTTTTCTAAGTACTTACCTAACTTTTCTGTTGACATTTATAAACTAGAGAATACTCGCTCTTATTCGGTATTCGGCATTACTCGACATTATTTTGTTATTCGTCGAATACCAAATAATAGTGTCTGTTATTCGACATTCGGCGAATAGTTGTCTCTAAATAAAAATAAACTTTTAAAGAACAGAAAAACCGTAGACTTAAAAATAATTAAACCTTTGTCTTTAAAAACAAAACACACTTATTAATATCATTAATATAAAAAGTTAGCCAAAAACCAGTCATGTTGAAGTTAATTAGATAGACTTTTTAATTAATAATTTAATATTTCAAGTACAAAAGGGTCGGTTGGGATCAAGTTAGTTGCGCTTTTTTCATAAATCCTGCCTCAGAAAATAAATAAACTATGTTATTATTTTAGAATAAATAAATTTATTTTTTATGTCGAGTAATAATGGCGAGTATTCGATTATTCGCTGTAGCAACTATTCGCGGCATCTCTAATATTAACACAAATTTCATTGTAGTAAGTATTAGCTCTGCGTTTAATATTAATTCTTTGACATTTGTCCATTAGAAAACCTGTTATCATTAATAAAGTTATAGCTTATTTTAGCCTTCAATTCAATTGTTTGATTGACGTCAGTCATAAATGCATGCATAAATTACATCATCATTAGGGTTCCGTACTCAAAGCGTGTCAACGGGACCCTATTACTTACTAAGGCTCCACAGTCCGTCTGTCTGTCACAGGGCTGTATATTTTGAACCGTAAAAGGTAGACACTTGAAATTCACAGAGAGTGTACTATTATGTCCGCTATAAGTAACAACAAATTATCCACGAAACGTGTTTTTCTGCGTTTTTTTACTAAAGTATAATAAAAAAAATAGTCAAAAAAAAAAAAAAAAATAAGTTTTGATTTAGACTATTTTTTTTTCTTCAAACTAGGCTGAGAATCAGTTTTTGAACGTCAATATTACATGAAACAGTACCCCAAAACGCCCGCCCTTCACAGTGTTAAAATTATATGGTATGGTGGTACGGAACCCTTCGCCTGGTGTCTACCCCTCTTTTATAAAATATTATTAGCAGTTTCTTAAAATACTTATTTTAAAACTTAATTAATAATTTAATATTTCAAGTACAAAAGGGTCGGTTGGGATCAAGTTAGTTGCGCTTTTTTCATAAATCCTGCCTCAGAAAATAAATAAACTATGTTATTATTTTAGAATAAATAAATTTATTTTTTATGTCGAGTAATAATGGCGAGTATTCGATTATTCGCTGTAGCAACTATTCGCGGCATCTCTAATATTAACACAAATTTCATTGTAGTAAGTATTAGCTCTGCGTTTAATATTAATTCTTTGACATTTGTCCATTAGAAAACCTGTTATCATTAATAAAGTTATAGCTTATTTTAGCCTTCAATTCAATTGTTTGATTGACGTCAGTCATAAATGCATGCATAAATTACATCATCATTAGGGTTCCGTACTCAAAGCGTGTCAACGGGACCCTATTACTTACTAAGGCTCCACAGTCCGTCTGTCTGTCACAGGGCTGTATATTTTGAACCGTAAAAGGTAGACACTTGAAATTCACAGAGAGTGTACTATTATGTCCGCTATAAGTAACAACAAATTATCCACGAAACGTGTTTTTCTGCGTTTTTTTACTAAAGTATAATAAAAAAAATAGTCAAAAAAAAAAAAATAAGTTTTGATTTTGACTATTTTTTTTTCTTCAAACTAGGCTGAGAATCAGTTTTTGAACGTCAATATTACATGAAACAGTACCCCAAAACGCCCGCCCTTCACAGTGTTAAAATTATATGGTATGGTGGTACGGAACCCTTCGCCTGGTGTCTACCCCTCTTTTATAAAATATTATTAGCAGTTTCTTAAAATACTTATTTTAAAACTTATTCTAACTTATTCGATGACGTAGATAAAACTAGCTTGATTGGCACTAATGACCTATTTTTAGCTCAAATATAAAAATGTGCTAACGTCAGCGGAAATGCGACATTGGATAGATATACCTTCCTACCTAATTATTCAAAATTTTGAGGTGTATCTAATTTCGTTTACGTCCATGTTTTGAACTTTTTATTCAGATTTTATCCTTTGTAAACAGCCGGGTAATATCATAACACACTTACAGCAGCAATGGATTTCATTTTGACAGTTCAACGACATTAATTGCGTTATTTACGAATTTTTCGGACATGTGAAGCAATGTCCTTTAAAATCATTTAGATAATAATCAAAAGTGTGTTACGCAATTAGGGTACAGGTTACATTATCAATCTCATATCCGTTGCTATCCATAAATTGAGAGTTTAATCAAATCCAGTTCTCCCTAATCTGTGATATGACTGCCTCGTCTCTCTAGCGGTCGGCAAGCGCGGCAAAAACTCCTTGTGCCCTGTGTGGCGGTATCTAGAACGCCACATGCGAACTACGCATCAAAGACCTGACGTCACATAAATCCTGCATCGCGCAAGCGGTGTTTTCCTCGCCATTAGCATATATATAACTTTCCGACATCAATCGTCGGGCAGTTGCCCACCAAACATCCGCCTGGTCGGAATACTTTTCTATAGCACAGGGGTTCCCAAACTATGCGTCGTAGAGAGTACCGAAGGAGGGGGCGCCAGATCCAGTTTACCGTTCCCTAGCGGTATCAAGCCTTATCCCACGCCTTAAAAATTGTGTGGGCATCATTAAGCTCACGCCTCACATTGACCAAGTTGCCAAAGCCAATATAAAGATGGTCACTCATCCACAGACCAACCCCGGCAAGCGTAGCTTAACCTGATGTATAATAAATGTATTCTTGTGTCAATATAAATATAAAATCTCAGCGTCATATCGTGGATGTTTTTATTGTGGTGCCTATCTACCCTTTTTTATGTGAAAAATCCTCATGGATGTCCGCCGCCCTGGGTCGGGCGAAGGGGTCTGTCAGACTCCTACTGACTAAAAACCACCCCGGTGTTCCCTTCCCACACTTGGACCGGGGATCATGAGATCTAGTGCGCCTTCCATAATCCCCGAGTGCCTATCTACCCTATGTTAACTAGCTAGGGCGCCGAGACAAAATACTAAACCTGCAAGTGCGCCTCGAACTGAAAAAGTTTGGGAACCCCTGCTATAGAGGACGCCTTGTTCCTCATCCCTCTATACCTGCACCTCAACTGCGTAACACACACTTTCTTAAACAGTGTAAGTTACAATAGAAAAAATTGTATGGTCAACGAAGTAAATTACGCGATAAGCGTTGTTGAATTATCGAAATTGCATTGCTATTGTTAGTGTGTTATGCAATTACCCTGCTGAGTTCGAAGACAATTCGGGTAGTGTTTGAGGAGTTGTCATAAATTCTATGATCTTAGGGTTTTCGGCTTGACAAAGGCATATACACATGTCTGCTTATAATGAAGGATTCTTCGGCTCAGTGACAGCTCGGCCCAAGTCGACTCAACCCGAATAATAATTCAAGGAATACCGGTGTATTATTGATAAGATTTACTTTGATTTCCAGAGTCTGGATTTGTGCCCAGTTCATGGCAATAGACTCGGCCCCCTATTACATGGGACTTAAACATAACTGGCAAAACGTGAGAGTAGGTAGTATTGGTCCACCTCTTTGGAATTTACTTTTATTCAGATTGTACTCCTACGCATTGTTGATTAAAATATCTATATATGAAATGGTAAACAGTAATCCTAACTATAATATAATAAATGTGAAAGCGAGTTTGTTTGTTTGTTACGCTTTCACGTTAAAACGGCTGAACAGATTTGGCACATGAGTAGACCTAGACCTGGGTTAGGATAGAGGATACATTTTTTTGCCGATATTTCCACGGGATCGAGACTTACGCGGGTGAAACCGCACGGCGCAGCTAGTTCTGCCGGGGTTGCGGAAAAGTCCGAAAGGGATGCCGTGGCCCCTGGCAATATAGGCAACTGAAGGAACACGAGTGGATTTTAGTCATTAAGAGTCTGATACGTCCTCCCGCTCCACCCAGAGCGGGAGAAGTTATTTTATAATTTCCCACCCAAAAAAAAAGAGCGCAGCTAGTTATCTCTAAAAATAAAACAACCATGACTCAATGAAACATACATCCAAGTACTGTGTTGTGTATGTACCTTCTTTGTTTCGTGTTTTCGTCAATCGGCGTGGCCACGAAGGTCAATCACTGACTAGTTTAACTTTTGTAGAAAAACCGGTTTCATATCAGTGGTTTCTATGGTCAGTTTGCTACAGATTTTATTTATCATTTTGTGGAAAGATGTAGCGTTATGATTTAATTTATGGGTCAACGTAACTTCAAGGGGAAGGGATGGCCAAACTTTTTTCATAAGGGGCCAAAAAAGCGTAGGGAATTCAGACGTCCAAAATAAAAATAAAAATGCATTTTGTTTAAAATTGTAATTTATTGTAAGAATCTTAGAAGGCTAAAATGCTATCACACACCCTGAACATAGATAGGCGTAGATCCCTATCCTAGGCTTCATGAGTAGGTAACATTTAAGGGTAGTCAATCTCGCTAATCACCTTTTTGATTTGTTAATCTTTAACTACGGCATTGGTTTGTCTCATATTGCATAATATATCATCACGCCTGTTTTCCCCGATGAGTTGGCCAGAGATGTGCCTGTAGAACATCCACATTGTGTCAGTTAAGGTGGATCCACAGTGGTAGTCCGCGTAATTAAATTTTCTTACTTATGTCATTTTTGCAATTTGAAATTCACAATTGAACTAATGGAAAAGTTCTTATGAGACAAATCTAACATATATAGATTCTAATGATTATAATTCTGTAAATACATATCTGTTGTCGCAAATCATATTTTGATTGAGATACACCCTGACACTGACCTGCTGATCACAAAAAACGTAATACAATTTTAATTTCGCTGGCTACATACATGTAACAAGGGCTAGCTTTGGCCATCTACTGGGCACAAATCCAGTCGTATTGAAAATTGGGTCTTCAGAGTCCAATTAATACCTTCTTAGAATTGGCCACACATTTTGATTATATAATATGTGTCATTTTTATTATGCATGAATGAACATCCATACATATTATAAAACAAAGTCCCCCGCAGCGTCTGTCTGTCTGAACGCGATAAAAAACTACCGAACGGATTTTCAAACGATTTTCACCAATAGACGGAGTGATTCATGTGGAAGGTTTTGGTGTATAATTCATTACGGTTTTGTGTGAATTGGCTGAAATATGACGATAATTGTCGAAGATGTCGGAAAATATCATGCCGACTGGGAGCTTTACTGGCATGCGCCGTGTAAGCCGTAAGAGATACATCAAATTTATGATCTACAGGATTGAAGATCTTAAAAAGTTCACCAAAAAAGTCCGCGATAGCATATGTCTATCTTCTAAGGATGACCCACAATAACCATTTTTATCTTTCAGAATTTCATAAACATTTAATTGTTATGTCCGAAGCTATTTTGACCGGTATTATATCAATCCTTATCCAATAAAATATTTTATTTAAGTTAGACATTTAATTTAGATTAAGATAATCCTTGGCATATTATCATTTAAATGAATACTTTAAAAGATAACACAGATTCAAAATTACGCGTAACAAAGTAATTTTGGTTAACGGCAACGCGGGCGCAGCGGTAGGAGTCAATGACCTTTTCCTCGGCTATTAGGTATGAAATCCCGATGGTATGTTCCTGTAGGATATTTTTCGACATCCACGGGGGCGAATCCGCGGGCAAAACCTAGTGCTATCTAAAGAATTCGGACGCAAACATGAACTGTAGATATCTAGTCAGTTAAAAAACATGGATAAAGTATTTTATAAAAATAAAACTTACTCTGGTAAAACTGTTGGTCATAGCAATCATATTACAATAATGGGTAAAATAATAATCTTAAATTCAGGAAATGGTTGAATCTGTGGTATTTTGAGCGGTTGGGTAACGAAAGGATAATTTTATTAATTACAATTTGATTAATATTCTAATTAAATATGACATTTAAATACGTACTTATTGTTATTAACTTGAGAATTTCAAATAAATTTTGTGTCTATTTTATTTATTTTCATCAGCAAATTACCGTTTACTAAGGGCGAATGTGACCAATTAAACTGAACGCGATCAGCACATCTAAACCGAGTTCAAGAGCTGTCACTGTCAACACTTAATTTTTTTTTGAGTTTTTGAGTGTTGAACTTTGTGCATTTATTTCAAATAAAGCAATTACAGGCACTTTAGAATTGTCAAGGGGTCGGTCAGTCAGAAAGATGAAGCTAGTTGCCCATTCCAAAGCGTAGTTTGTACCTATGGAGAAGAACGGGCAAGAAACTCACGGACATTGCCATTATTTTCTTTGAAATATTCACACTGAGAGCTCTTGAACTCGGATTAAATGTGCTGATCGTGTTCAGTTTCATGAAAAAAAAAATCGCACTAAGTAGCTAAATGAAATTAAAATTATTTGCAAGAATTGTAGTACAAAATAAATAACGTACCTACTGTACTGGACGCACCAGTTAGGTAATTAAGAAAATAGAAAAGGTTTGGTTCGTAAAGGCTTATAAACCACTATATTTTCTAATGATAGATATTATAAATCCATCGCCCACATATTAAGAACCAGTTTCTGTCAAATGGTTGTTCGTAAGTAGATACATTCGTTAGCTAACATTTATTAACATTATGTAATCGTGAAGGTGAAGGTAAAAATATTGAATAGATAGATACCTAGATAGAATACTCTTTATTATATACACTATAAAACTTAGGGAATAATATATTACACATATGTATATGGGTAGAGAAAAAAAAACCAATTACCTATGTGTATAATTATTAATAATCAATCTGCTTCGCCTTTTCCCAACTATGTTGGGATCGGCTTCCAGTCTAACCGAATACAGCTGAATACCAGTATTTTACATACTGCTTATCTGACCTCCACAACCCAGTAACTGGGCAATGCGATACCCCTTGGTATACGATACCCCTTGGGAAGACTGGTTGTCAGACTTTCGGGCTTCTGGCGACTCGTACCGACTGTCAAAGATCCACGAATGACAGCCGGGGCCAACGGCTTAACGTGCTTTCCGAGGCACGGAGGAGTTTCGGTATGTAAAGATGGTCACCCGTCCATGGACCAACACCGGCAAGCTTAACCTGATAGATCGATTCGTGCGGCTGTTATTATTTAACCACGAGCAACAGAATTTAAAATAAAATAACAAAATATCACGTCTGTATTCCCCGAAGGGTTGGTTAGGCAGACATGTACCTATAAAACACCCAAATTTCGCCAGTTATGTTTAAGTCACATGTATCAACAGGCTCAAATCCAAACTCTGGGCTGCTACTGAGAAATTTTCTAGATGGAAAACCCAATAACACTGTCCAACCCGGTAGTCGAACCCAAGACCTCATGCTCAGCAGGAGGCAGCAGAAAAAAATAAAATAATTACCAATGTGTATAAAGAAATTGTAATATAATCATTGATAATTAACAAATGAAAAATAATTTAAAAACGTACAATAATAATTTTATTTTTAATTGAATAGAAAGAAAGTTTGTGGCATGTTGCCACAAACTTTCTTTCTGAGAGTTATTGATAAGATAAATGAACATATTCTGATATTTCGACCAGATTGGGAAATTATCAAATAACATCTCCCGCTCTGGGCGGAGCGGGAGGGCGGGAGCAGGCGTGTCAGCCTTTTACTGACTAAAACCCACCCGTTTCCTTCAGTTGCCTATATTGCCAGGGGCCACGGTATCCTTTTCGAACTTTCCCGCAACCCCGGCAGGGACCAAATAGGCCTAGGTTTAGCTGAAGGCCTTAATTTGCTACTCAAATAATAAAATATTCGGTAAAGTTATCATTTTTGGCTATGTAGGATTAAAATATGAGTTGCAATAAAACTCTTTGGTATAAAATCTTAGTTGCACTGGCGTGTTTATTAACTTTTTCTGTAAAGTAATCAAACAAAATTATTTGTCAGACGCTTTGCCGCGAAAAATACTATTCTCTGTGCCAAAAGTATTTGATGAAAATGACAAATGGATCAGAAAATGTACCTGTGCTATTTGTCTTTGACCCGAAATTCTATTTTGAAATCACTTTAAAAATGTTTTTCGTTTTACAATTGAGGTAACGGCAATTTTAGATTTGGAGGAGACTTTGGGGGAGGCCTTTCCTCAGCAGTGGCACAGTGCAGGGTAATATAAAAATTCGTTGACGATTTTATAATGGTCAAACAATAATTTGTTGAAACCTTCTAAATATATATAACTGTGAGTGATTGCGTAAGAATTTAACTTAAATAGGGTTTGTTTACACTTTCATCAGGTATTTTTAGAACAAACCATACGTACTTTGCTTAACAAATAAGACTTGAAAACTAAAATGGCTTTTGTTCTATTCCAGGAGGACACAAGGAGTGATCGGTCCGGTACAAGATCAGGGTATTTGTGGAGCATGCTGGGCGTTCAGCACCGTTGGCACCATCGAAGCTATGTCTGCCATTAAGACTGGAAAACTTGATAAACTTAGTGTGCAGGTAGATCTTGATAAAACAAACCAACTCAAGGCTCGTACAGACCAGCGCGATATCACGAGCGCGACAGGCAGCGTGACCCGTGTCGCGCCCGCGATATCGCGCTGGTCTGTACGAGCCTTCAAGCTGTCTATCTGTACCCTATATCAGGACCCCAAATTTTTTAATTGTCAACATGATTGGCATTGGTATTTTTAGTGTGTTATTCAATTACCCCGCAGATCTCGCATTCGTCCGAATATCATTCAAATTCGTGAAATATTTTAAAAGTCTCACTACCTATACTATACCTATTAAGAAATTAGATTCGATAACAAGGCAGATGTGAGTGGAAACGCCGGAAGGGGAGGACTTATAGTGACTTTATTGGTGATGTTCTTCAGAAAGGCCAGGTGCGTAGTACTCGCAATCGGCGTGCGTGTATTATGAACGTAAACGAGGCAAAAGGAGTATGTAAGGATCGTAGCAAGTGGTCCGTAGTTTCTGCCTACCCCCATGGGAAGAAGGCGTGAGTTTATTTAAGTATGTATGTAAATTTGATAGTCAGTGGCTCAGTGCCCAGTCGACAAATTTAATCTAGGACATCGCTTGTTATCCTGTTATAGCTTATAAATGATAAGAATCACACAATAAAGTAACCGTCATGAGAAGCTATAAATTTTGTAAACAAGTGTTCAGGAGTTCACAACATTTGGACCAACAAAAAAAATGAATTTGTTTAAGATTTAATAAATTATTAAGTAACAAATATTAATTAACATATATTATTTAAGAATAATTATTCGTCAGATTCAGATGTTTCCATTTCTGTGTCAGAATCAGTGACATGTATCACGAAGCTGTCTACAGTTTTATCAATCATCTCATCGATTTTGGAATAAAAATTATCGTCTTCCTTGATAACATGCTCCACACAACGCTTCCAATTTTCCGAAGTAATCTGCTGCAGTCCCTCTTGTAATCATTGTTTTACCTCGTCAAATTTAAAATTTGTATTTTGTTTACAATCCCTGCGACGGACGCGTTCCGGTACCAAGAAACACAAACGATAGCGCTTTGCGTCGCTAAAATATGATCCGACTAAATTAAATAGGTTGTTACTTTCATATAACCCGTCTATATTTCATGTCGATTGAATATGGTCAATTTATTATTATCTCGCAGTATAAAATGTTTACTTAGTAAAAGATGTTTGTTTACATAATTTATAGCTTCTCGTGACGGGTACTTTAGATTATATGACATAAAAGGTATCGTTGGTTGGTATTTTTAACAATATTCAAAAAGTATTAGGGAATATTTTCATCTGAAATATTTGGAATCGAAATTGCATTAATAGCTCACAGGTAAATACTTTTTATAGTGTTAACTGTAATGGAATATTTATATTCAAAAGTAAGTGTTACTGAATAACTTTTTTTTAGCGTATCGACAATATTTCATTACATATTAGGGCTCTGAAATACTTGAAATCAAAATTGCATAAATTGCTCACAGTTCTTTTTATAGTGTAAAGGAATTTTTCGAAAAAAAAAGTTTATGATATATATGAGGTCTGTTAAAAAAACCGTTTTTAATTTTAAATTGTGTTTTGCAATGTACACATTATTGGTCCTCGTCCCCTTCAAAGTACGCCCTTCCCCTATATAAACTATTTCCAGCGGTGTTTTTACTTTGCAAAACAGTTCTGTTAAGGTTCCTTCGGATTATTCTTTAGTGTTGTAGTTTGTGGCACAGCTCCACATGCACACCTTGCTGCGTCCGTCAAGTTAGCCCCACTTTACGAGGTTAACAATGGGATACGGTGAGTCTAGGTGACAAATCCTGTCGCCACGATGGCAGAAACTGGTCTTTCACAAGACCTACCACAAACGGCTCTTTCAAGAGCCAATTCGTGGAACTAAACTTTACCAGCCTTTTGTGTTATTTCAGTCAATATAATATTATTGTAATAGTTTAATGAGAAGTACTGTTTGATTACACTGTAATTATTGATTCTACATAATTATATTTGTATGCCATATTACGGCGAGACATGTATAGGTTTTAGTTAAAAATATTATATTCTGTTACTTTCAGGAAGCAATAGACTGCGCCGGTCTAGGCAACAGTGGGTGCGCAGGCGGCGATATTTGCCTTCTCCTCGATTGGATGATGATGACCGACGCGGTGATCGAGAAAGAGACAGCATACCCTCTCCGTCTCACCGATGGTGCTTGTAAGGCTAAGAAGAACAGTACAGGCGTTAAAGTGAAATCTTTTACTTGTGACGAGTAAGTTTGAACCTTATTTCAACTGTATACGGTAGAAATTAGATTGTTTTTTAAGTAGGTCAAGAAATGATGCTATGACAAGTAATTTTGAGCTCTATTTCCATCGGGTAAACGTTGCAAATTGTTTGAAGTTTTGGAAAAGCTTCTTAATTACTTGTAGATGGTCAAATATGACCGAATCAGTGGTTGAGAAAGAAAGAAGAAAAGAATGAAAATACGTTTATTTGCGGTAAACATGACGCAAAGAAAGAACACAAAACGAAAAAGAAAAATTTGGGGGAAAATATGCGTCACATCCACGCAAAATCGCTCAGCATAATGCTTCGACCCTATGCGAGACAGAGCCCCAGCGCTGGTTTTCAGCGAGAAAGAGACAGAGTACCCTCTCCGTCTCACTGATGGTGCTTGTAAGGCGAAAAAGAACAGTACGGGCGTTAAAGTGAAGTCTTTTACCTGTGATAATTAATGTTGAACCTTATAGTTAGTTTGTTAAGGGAGAAAGTAGATTGAAATATGTTCTGAAGAGAGATTTTGAGCTCTATTTCCATCTTTACATGGTGACTTGTCGCGTATAATACAGGGTGTGAGAGACATTGATGCGCAAACTGTTATTATGTAATCTGTAAGTACATCAGTCTAAACCCATCTGAGTCGAAAATTATCGTTGGTTATTAAAAAATAAAATATCTGTTGTTCCATACATTTTGGCTGGCATTGCAGTTTTGTATGAAACAGCAGATATTTTTTTACGATCGACAAAAAGTGTCTAGACTCGAGTCACTGTGAAATAAACAGAGATATGCGTATTGTTATTATCATATGCTCGACGCGTAATGTTAGAATTTTTCTTCCAGATTTGTGGGTGCCGAAGATAAGATCCTGTCGACATTGGCGACGCACGGACCGGTCACGGTGGCAGTCAACGCGCTCACCTGGCAAAACTACCTCGGAGGAGTCATACAGTTCCATTGCGGGTAAGATGGCAACATTGCCTTATGTACCTATGTCGATCAATTCAGCGTATCGCAGTCTACTGCTGGACATAGACCTCTCCCAGGTTGCGCCACAATACCTTGTCCTCCGCCTTCCGCATCCAGTCTGTCCCAAACACCTTTTTAAGACCGTCAATTCATACCTATATTAATGTAATTGGACCTGTGCCGTTTTAATTAACTATAAATAAAAAAAAAATACCTATGTACTTTAATATATTTATTTGCTTTTTTTAAAGAGCATTTATACTGACAGTAGGCAACGTCGCAAAAAGCTTTCAAATATTTCGCTGTTTTAATTAATTTGGCAATATTACTGTATGGAAATAAGAAATATGGCTAACTAGTGAAAGTTAATATCGTAACACCGGAATATTTAGTTTTAGATGCAGAAAAACTATTTGGAAACTTTCTAAATGCCTTTTTTACACCTAAAACGGTTACAACATCAATTTCAGTGTTATAATTGGAATTCCTTATTAATGTTCTAGTTCACTAGTTAGCCATATTTGTTATTTCCATACAGTAATATTGCCAAATTAATCAAAACAGCGATATATTTGACAGCTATTTGCGACGCTGCCCACTTTTTATTCTATAAACGCTCTCAACATAAGCCGGAATAAATAAACGAAAAAGAAAATGGAAGCGGTTATTTGTATGTTTGTATTAGATAATCTCTGGAAATATTGAACCTACTTAAGATCATCAGTACTACTCGTGTATTGCTGAATACGTATCGAGTGCAAAAAAAATGCGTTTCGATATGTATTGCCGACCTCGTAAATGCTTAATCACCCTAAGCTTGGATTTCACTTGCACCTTGCATGTCATAAAACGACAAGGTCTACTTGTCTATGTGACATAACCTTAATGAAGTTTTATCTTAAGAGTGAGGCCTCATTATTGCGTTGCGTTGCGTCGTCGCAACGGAGCAACGCATTGTATGTCACACCTTTGTTGCCACGACGCACGACGTTCCAACGCATGAGGGCGATGTACGACGTCGCAACGTCTAGTTTATCGCTCTAGCAGTGGAACGCATAATGTGGCATGTCACTAAAAAAACAGTGGCAGTGCCGACAGAAGAGAAACTTGAACAATTTTATTGTGCAGGAAATAATGTATCGAGCGTTGATGTCTTTTTAATGGTCAAAGCTGGTGTCGTCACGGTGTCGCAAAATCAATGTTTAGTTCCATCTCAAAAATACCCAACGCGCTTAAAGAAGTTTTCACTTCCAAATATATGAAAAATGACGCTGTGAAGACACAACGCACTAATGAGTCCTCACTCTTACGATGAATTGTTGTCAAAAGTGGATAACAATTACGAGATGATATACCATTCATGCATCCATAAGTACTCTTTTCGAAACCCTCATTTTGCACCTAAGGTAACTCTTTATTTTTCTCCTTTCAGTGGCTCTCCAATGGAACTGAACCACGCAGTACAATTAGTAGGCTACGATTTATCAGCGGACGTACCATTCTATATAGCTAAAAACTCTTGGGGCAAAGACTTTGGCAACGATGGCTACATCAACCTGGCAATTGGCTCAAACATCTGCGGGTTGGCAAACGAAGTTGCCACAGTTGATGTCAAGTAGTAATAAAATGGTGGTTTTGAGACTTTTTTTTAAATAATAGACAATTATTAGTGTGTTTGTGGTTTATACGATGGACGATAAATTGGTCTGAATTAAATTGCGTCATCATTTTGTGATGATTTTGTACACTGTTTTTCAAGTTTTGTGGCAAAGTCGCTCTAATCTGTATAACTTCATTGATTAATTGGTTGTCTCTGTGTAACTGTTAATTGGCGTACGATTCCGTCAACAAACTTTGTCAGTGTTGCCATATTTTTTTTTTTCATAAAGCTTATATTTTATATTTAACTTAATTGGAAGTATTGAAACCAAAACATTTTTTACAAAAAGCTTTTGGTTTTAACACAACAGTCGTACAGTTAACCGCACTTCAGTGGTTTGACATTGACAGCGCGCCTTAATGTCGAAGCACTAAGGATGATATTCGTGGTGTTATTGATGTGCAATTGATTGTAACAGCCACACACGGTACGAATTTTGTTGAGGTCAGACGGATCTGAATGTAGAACTGACCATAATATATCTTGCCTTTTTCTTGTAATAATTTATTTTAATTTTTTGATACACTTCATCTTATGAGCCAAACTGTTATAACAGGGTAATGTACGAATGAGTGGATTTACCATAGCAGAAAGCCATAACTAACCACTGTAAGGACTATTCTTGCTTGCAGCGCTCGGCCGCTATAGAACCGGGGCGGTAACAGATGTGCTCATTGTGTGCACGGGATTTTGTTTTCAAAGTGGTTATTTATGGGCTTCCGCGATGGTACTATTGGTATTCCTCTGGCTAACCCTTCGGGGCTTAAAGATGTGATGTTATGTGTTGTGTACAAAGTATTTTATAGTTTTTTTTTTTTTTATCATAGTTTCATTTTTTGACAAATTAAATTCTAAAAGTGAAGAAGGAAGAAAAAAGTAGGAATATTTTCCTGTCGTAAATATTACCCAATATTGAGCTTTAGAAAGTGTCTCGGAAAGCACGTTAAGCTGTTGGTCTCAGCTGTCATTCGTGGATCTTTGACAGAAGCCCAAAAATCTGACAATCAGTCTTGGTAATACGATACCCCTTGGGGGTATCGTATTACCCAGTAATTGGGTTGTGGAGGTCAGATAGGCAGTCGCTCCATGTAAAATACTGGTATTCAGCCGCATCCGGTTAGACTGGAAGCCGACCTCAACATAGTTGGGAAAAGGCTAGGCAGATTGATTTATTCAGCTTAACAAACAGATGTCACACAGCACCCAAATTGCGTAACACACGATCAATCACAATTTGTTTGATTTTGACAGTTCAACAACATTCATTGATTTTTCGAACATATGAAGCAATGGAGATTGTGATTGATCGTGTGTTACGCAATTAGACTGCAGATGATTGACGAACTTTAAACTCGAATTTTCTGTAACTCGATGTGCCTTGATTATCATACATTTTGTTGTACCCATAAGTTGTGCAGCTTTGGACATTCCAGCTAGCTTTTAATTACCCTAGTTTATGTAAAATTTGTTAAGTTTCTTTTTAAATTTTATTTAGATATGTATTGTATATTTTTTTTGTTGTGGAATAATTGATTTTTTTATTTTTATTAAAAAACTTTAGAATAAGTAGGAACTTTGGCATTCAATATCTCCGTAACCAGAAGGTTCTCAGGTATGGTCCAGTACAAAAATTATATCATAATAACGGGCAGAACAAATTTCTCTCAGTTTCGTTAAGGGTATTTTTACACCCGTTACATTTAGAAATTTTATATTTTTGTTAGTATAAAAATTAATATGATAGGCATACGAGTAAATATATATTTTTTCATAAGAGATTTAAACATTAAGTTGCTACATACTAAAGTAGATAAGTATATCTTAATAGGCCTGTTTAAAAAAAAATAGTCTGGAAGTAGATTAATAAAAAATATAGGACACGTATTTTTAATTTTTTGACGTAATCAAAAGATTACGGCGTTACATTGAGTTAAAATGCGGCATGACGTCACAGCTTGCTAGATTTTATACTGAGTTGTGACGTAGCGAGCCCCCACTCCCCAACTTTAATGCGTGTTTTCTAAGTTATTTTTGATTAATATGATAAAGCAAAAAATACGTGTCTAATATTTTTTTATTATCTGAAAGACGGACTAAATAGCATTTCTTTTTTTTTACAAAAATATTTTTTATTAGGTTTACTATGATAACTTGTTACACTTGATAAAATAAAATAATATGTGCCTTAGATATATTACCGGACAACTTTGTTGTTGTATTGCAATATTGTTGTCAAAGTAACCGTTACGGCCTTAGTTTATTGTGATTAAGAACATTTTTATAAAAGTACAAAAACTTTATTAAGTAAATATATATTTATAAGTGCCAAATAGCTATAAATTGAAGAATACTCAATATAATAAAATTGACAAAAGGTTACATTGTCTGGATTCAACTGTATTTTTTTCGAGCTAAGAGAAACTAGAGGGCCTGGTTACCATAGAATAGACTATGCCATAGACGTACTATCGAAGAAACGCATATCTGTACACTGTAAATACTATTCTTGCAGCGGCCGAACCGCTTTAGTAACGCTTATCTACGAAAAAAAAGGGTCGTGTGCACGGTATTTTGTTTAAAAAAAAATTAAATTGCTTAGATATGGGTTACTCCGATGGTACCTATAGCCGATCATTAGACAAAAAGCGATGGAACTATTAAGGGAGATCCGCCAAAGTAGCCCTCGAAATATACGTTCTTTTTACGTTTTTTTGCAACTTGCAGTTGACCATAATTCAATTCGCGGCAATTTTGATAAAATAATTACAAAATTTCAATCATTTTAAACATCAAAATAGTTCTCCAAATAATATTTCATGGAAATAAGACTTTGTCGTGTTAATATGACTTGCAGCTTGCAAAAATTGTAAGAAATTTTGAATTTGGCGGACTACATTGAAGGAATCATCTTGACTTGTACTGTACATTAACTGCCCTGATTATGGTATGGCCCCAGAGACAGCAAGCTGGGCATGGCCGTGTTCTATCTGTTCTCTGTGTTCTCTGCGTTCGCTACTTAATTTCCAAAAATGTAATCAAAAATGTGTATTTGGAAAAATAACTTTAATAACTACACACAAGGTTTGCGCTGCAAATTCAACAAATTTTATGACATTTTCAATAGTACTAGAAATTCTGAAATCAACATTATAACAATTAACACAAAGTTGATATTTGTTTAAATGGAAATAATATCAATTTTGAATAGACTTTAGGGGCTTATTTATAAACGTTGCATAAACTTAAGAGAGGTTGAAACGTCGAAAATGGATGGTTCAAAAGTCGCTAATCATTACTTAACTTAACCAACGATTATAAATAAAGGAGTAGTTGTCTTATTTTGTCAGCCGGATACACACGTTTACTAAAAGAGGGTCCAATTATCTATGTACAAAAGACCCAGTGATATTCAATGTTGCTTAGAAAAATATAAGGTGATGGGTTCATTAATTAGTTGTACTTATTGTTACAAAAGCATACAATTATATAAGGTTTTTACTCAGCATATAAATGAATACAGGGTGTTTTACACCGGCTCCACACGCTTGCCCCAACGTTGATCAATGGTAGTTTCTCGAACCTCGTGTTAAACGAATGGCGGTGGGGCCAAAGTCGGGACCAACTTGTGGAGCCGGTCTTACAGAAAAACTTATTTCCATAGTGCAGTTTCCAAATGTCTCTCGTGTTGCGTGGACATTTTTTATGATTAATTAGATAATAAGCTAGTGCCATTTTGTAGTACATAATATGTATGTATATTTTGCCAGAAGTAATTTTGTTAATAAATGTAGCTACTGTAGAGCTCCGAACAAAGTGCCTTAATTAAGTATCTTAATATTTTTATAATATTAAAAGGCTGTTTAAGATAAAACATAACTTATGTTTTTTATTGCAAAACCTTCGCGACACACGCACAACAATATTACAGTAACAACGAATCTTTTGGTATTTCGCGATCAAATCAGAAATAAAGACATCCGCAGGAGAACTAAGGGAACCGACATAGCCCGAAGAATTGCCAAACTTAAGTGGCAGTGGGCAGGCCGTATTGCTCGTAGAACAGAAGGCCGATGGGTTATGGAGTGGCAACCGCGTACCAGAAGACGTAGCGTTGGAAGGCCTCCCATAAGGTGGACCGATGACCTTGTGAAGGCCGCAGGAATCCGCTGGATGCGGGAAGCACAAAACCGGTCGAAAAGGCGGTCCTTGGGGGAGGCCTATGTCCAGCAGTGGACATCTTTCGGCTGAAATGATGATGATGTCTTACGCGTGTAAAGGCGCCGCTCTACAGCGGCCCACGGCTAATCTACGCACGTCACACACTTTTGCTGAACCCTTCATGGAATACAATCCAGTCATGATTAACATAAGCTAAACTTTGTATGAACTGTTAAGGCAGAATCGTCCACTGCGACCCACGGCCACACGCAACGCACAGATGCGTGGCTGGCAAACAAATGGACCGCACAGTTAGGCTCAAAACCTTTTACAAAACATTGCTTTTCCCAATGCAGGGACGTTTATCGTTGAGGAGTTCTCCCGGTACTTCAACATCAGCTCCGAATTACTTGGCAACCATATTAAAGTAAGCGAATCGTAACCCGTGAAACTTATTATTTACTCAATAATAAGGTCCGGTGGTCTCTGCGGTCTTCATCATCAGTTCCACTTCAACAAATGGTGCTTTCCGAGAGCAACTGCACGACTTACTATAAAAAATACCCAAATATACCGTATACCCGATATAGGATTGCCTATAATATTTGTAGATTTCCCTCGATTTCTCCAGTATTCCATCATCAGATCCTGACTTGATGCCAATGGGATCGCTTCTGAAGTCTACACTTAAAAAAAAAGAATCTTGCAAATCAGGTAGGTTGCACTTTAATAACCGACGATAAATTTCAACGCATGGGGTTCAGAACCATGTACTGAATCCGTGGTAACCGTTTTCGCGTCGATGTCCCTACCACCCTGCATATTACGGATTTATGACCGAGTGTGTTCGGTAAAAAAAAAATTGTATATGTATAAACATTACAATTGATCTGTATAAACATTCCAATTAATTTGTATAAACATTCCAATTGATCTGTATAAACATTTCAATTGATTTGTATAAACATTCGAATTGATCGTCATAAACATTCCAATTGATCGTTTAAACATTCCAATTGATCATTCTGGACCCAAGGCACCCCTGGAGGATACCACTGGTACACTGTTGAATGGATTTGAGGACCTGGGGGTGTCACTGGTCCTGTGCTGCCCTGCTAAGCACAAAGGCGGTATCTCAACCGGAGTAAGTTTTGAGAAAACTGACTTTTTATAAAATATAATTTAAGGAAACATGGAGATATAAAAAACTTCTTAGTGGTTTTTTTAAATGTTTTAAATTAGATAGCGCTATTACGCTTATACCATTAGATGCGGAATTGTTAAAGCTATTGAATGGTATAAAAAATTCTAAAAGTGTCGATCTCAGAGATACCGCCTTTGGGCTTAGCAGGGCAGTGTGGTACCCCCAGGGGTGCCTAGGGTCCGGTATGCAATTGATAACCACCTTCTTTTAGAGTCGGTTAAAACTACACATCTCATGTACAATCTAAAAGGAAAACTTAAATTCAACCTAAATTGTTGCATTTATTTATTTCTTTCCTTTTATTTTATCAGAAACGTTAAACGGAAAAGTTAGTTCAACCTATTATTTTGTTCTTTTGCGTCATTATCATTAAGTACCTACAATTTTTTTCAAAATTAAAATGAAAATTAACATTTAATACAAATAGGAGGGTACAATTGGGTAAATTGATGCAGCCCACTGTACATAAATAACAACTATTTAGTACTTACCTAATTAATAAATAAAAATACCTTTCCTGTTGACTGTACTTACTTTCATTGTTTGCTACTATAATATCTTTCTTTTAATTTAAACGCCATAGAGCTGTAAATTAAATGAGCTATTGCATTAAATAAATATTAAAATAATTTTAAGAAAATTAATATAGTATTAAGTCTTATGTCTACATTCTACAGTAAGTATTGTTTTTTTAAATAAATAATTGAACAGTTTATGAAAATTGTTGTTTCATTATTCATGTACGGTAGGTACATGATTAATTAAACAACAATTTTCTTATTTTTTCCAATACAGTAACAACGTTTAATTGTATTTTTTTTTATTATACCTTCGTACTTATTGATTGTGTATCATATTTCTTTCCTGCAATCTAAATCAATCAAAATCAAAATCTAAATATACAAACCTGTGGGAGTGATTTCGTGAAAACGGACGGATATGTGTCACAGGAAGCCGGGGAAGCGCGCACTTTTTGATTTGGCCAATGAGCGCGCGCGGTGCTAGAGTTGGCCATCAGAAACGACCTTGACGTGGCCCAGCCCCTTTAAAGTTGCTTATTACTGAGGTGAGATGTCAGATGTTACACATCATTTCATATTTGTTTTTAGGGTTCCGTACCCGAAGGGTAAATCGGGACCCTATTACTAAGACTCCGCTGTCCGTCCGTCTGTCACCAGGCGGAATCTCATGAACTTTAATAGTTAGACAGTTGAAATTTTCACAGATGATGTCTTTCTGTTGCCGATATAACAACAAATACTAAAAAATAGAATAAAATAGTACAGACAACAAACGTAATTTTTTTGGGATCCCTTCTTTTCGCATAATGTTCTTCGTCCTAATATACTTCGGCATAACGATTTCGGCACAATTTGTTTTGGCATAATGATACTTCGGCATAATTTTTTTAGGCATACATTTTATGTTGGCATAATCATCTTAAAGACTAATTTGTTTTGGCATAAATTTGATTCTCATAACGTTAGTAGGCCTAATTTAATATGCTGTGCAACAAAAGTTAGTGACAGAACCGAATTGCTGCAAAACCGACTCCACGTAGTCTTGTTTGTCCTACCCCTAGAGTGTAATTGAAAATCGCGTAGGCGCGTAGGGGCGAGGCGGCCCGCGGGCTGAGGAGCAGGCGGCTCTGGTGAGCGAAAGGCGTCTGCGACGATTAGTACGCGCGGGGCCGCCGGAGGCCCGCAGCGCCGGAGCCGTGACAGAAACCCTGCCTTCTGCATGTTGCATGCTCGCTTGAATGCTGCATGCTTGCTTGTTTGCTGAATGCTTGCTTGCATGCTTGCTTGCATGCTGTATGCTTGCTTGTGTTTTAGGATATTATGCTTAAAAAAGTTATGCTTTAGAATATTATGCTTAATCATTATTATGGTTAGGGAAATTATGCTTCAAAAAGTTATGCGTAAGCTGTTATGTGTAATTATATTATGCGAAAATATAATTATGCCAAACAAAATTATGCTAAGTTATATTAGGTCTTAAAATTGTATGCAAATGGATAGGGAACCAATTTTTTTGCCGCTTTTATAGATAATGGTACGGAACTCTTCATGCGGGAGTCCGACTCACACTTAGCCGGTTTTTTATGTTATTTTAAACAATTTCCTCGGTCTAACCTTTTTAATGTTGTATCCTACGCAATGTTAAAGACCTTAGTTATGTACGTTCAACCGCACGTCCATGGTAGTACTTGGCCAATTTCACAGCGTCTTTATACCAGTAGTACGAGCTGTTTTTGTAATTCGAGTTGGGATTAATGACCCAATATATAAGTTGAGTTTAGTTGATAATGATTCATCATCATCAGGCTACAGCAGTCTACTGCTGGACATAGGCCTCTCCAATTGTACGCCATTCAGCTCCATTCTCGGCAACTCTCATCCAGCTCATACCAGCCACCATGCGAAGATCGTCGCTCCACCTAGCCTGAGGGCGTCCTACCTTACGTTTGCCGATTCGCGGTCTCCACTCAAAAACACGTCTACCCAAACGGTCATCGGTTCTATGCCCAATATTGCCGGCCCACTGCCACTTTAGCTTGTTAATTCTGTGAGCTATGTGGACAACTATGGTTCTCTATCGAATCCGTTCCGGATTCGATCCCTCAGAGACACTCCCAAGCATAGCCCATTCCACAGCTCGTTGATCGACCTTGAATTTATGGCCAGCCGTACCGAGTGTCCACGTTTCGGTTCCGATATTATATTGCTAAATTGAGTTACAACGTTAGTTAACTAAAATACTGGAAACAACAAGGAAATATGAATGATAATATTTACCTCATATTCATGGCATAATACGTGCTTATCCGAACTGACAAACGTTCTGCAGGAAAATTATTTACAGTAGTTTGTATACTTTTGTACCAGTTTGAACCACTTCTGTTACATACTTTATTTAAAGGTGAAAAAAAAACTTGAAATGCGTTGGACAACCTTGGTTATTTTTCTTTTTATTATCACAGTTATAACCGTTGAATGGCTTGTAGTCGTGAAACTATACAACAATTGGACGAATAAAATAAAAAAAAACGTTAATGAAATAGACGTGGCTAAAATAGGATTTAAAAGATACTTGAGAGATTTTAATAAAACTTATAACGCTGAAGAGTATAAGAGAAGGTTCAAGAATTTTAAGGTAAGATTTCCCTTCTTAATATACTCTTTTGTTGGGCTGCTACTGAGAAATGATCTATGAAAAATACAAATATCACCTAGTTAAATATCAATGGCGGATTGTGCTCTACTATAAATCTCTTATCATCTGCCTAGCATTTTCCCATGTTGGGGCCGGCTTCCAGTATAACCAGATGCAACTGAATACCAGTATTGTACATGGAGCGACTGCCTATCTGACCTCCACAATCCAGTTACTGGGTAATACCATACCAAGGGGTGGTAAGACTGGTTGTCAGACTTTCGACTACTCGTAAAGACTGTCAAAGATCTACGAATGACAGCCGAGACCAACGGCTTAACATGCTTTCCGAGGCACGGAGGGGTCTCGATATGTATTAGATGGTCACCCAGCCACGGACTGGCCTTGACATGCGTAACTTAATCTTTGATCGAGTCCTCCACACACTATACACCTCTATCTTCAGGAAAATATAAATCCACCATATTCAAGTAGAGATACGTACCTATATATTTTACAGACTAACAATTTTCTCATTTCAGGCATCACTAAAGGACATAGCCAGATTAAATAAGCTAGAAAACAACACAGTATTTGGTTTGACAAAGTTCTCTGATATGTCGAAACAGGAATTCGTCGACCGTATGCTGCAAAAACCCGTGAGCAAACCTCCGTGCGCAAACAGACAAAGAAACTGTCCAGGTTCACAGACAAATTACGAACCATTGATCGATGAAAAATTTATGAACGACATACCAAGATCATTTGATTGGTAAGGTATTAATCCATTTTCCTCATCATCGGACTCCTATACACGGTGGGTGTGAGGGATAACGACGCCCAAGCTGTTTCCATGAATTCAGCAGATAATTCACCGCAGAAATTATGGTCAATTATTTAAAAAAAAAATCAGCTATTCCATAAATTTTGACCGTGTGGGTATTGCACTTTTGTATGAACAGTTGACTAAGCCTCCGCTGTCTGACCGTCCGTCTGTATGTCAGCACGCTGTATCTCATGAACCGTAATATAGACAACTGAAATTTTCACAGATTGTGTGTTTCTCAAAAATAATAAAAACTAGTAGTTCTGCGAACAGAAACTTTTTGCAACAATTAATATACCACAAAAGTTATTTAAAACGTACGCAACACAAACGTACGTACATAATAATAACTATAGTATTGAAAATAACCATGTCAGTTTAAAATCCTAAAATTATAAAGTTATATTAACGGGGGTCCCCAAGTCCCCATAACCCCATACAAGAAACGTGTTTTTTTCAGAGGTTTTTTGCCCGATCTTAATACGGTACGGAACCCTTCGTGCGAGTCCGACTCGCACCAGCCCGGTAAAAAAAAAACTGACTATAAAATCATTCAGTTTAATAAAAACTGTAACCTGACTACGCAAAAATAAAACACATAACACATAACATCACGCCTTGTTTCCCCGAAGGGTTGGGCAGAGGTGTCCCTGTAGCAGGTTCATCCACATTTCGCCAGTTATCTGTTAGGTCCCATGTAATAGGGGGCGAGCCTATTGCCATCAACCGGGCACAAATCCAGACTCCAGGCTGCTACTGAGAAATCTCAGATAGAAAAACCCAATAACACTTTGCCCGACCTGGGAATCGAACCCAGGACCTCATGCTCAGCAGTAGCGCTTGCGACCACTAGACCAACGAGGCAGTCAAACAAAGCAAAAATAAAAATGATCTAAAAAGTTCGAAACAAGAAAATATTTCAGGCAGAAATCAAGAGCTAGGTACAAAAATGGTCAAGGTAAAGCCGTGGTCGCATGCCTGTATATTATGTGGGTGCCAGGAACATCTACAGAATTATAATGGATGCGACGACGGCCATATTAAATTTAGGGAAATTTTATATAACCTATGTAACCCGGACTATTATTACGAATCTATTGATACCTCATTCATCAAAATCGGTTCAGTAATTTAGGCGCTACGGTGGAACACACGTAAATACATACATGCATACATACATACAAACATACATGCACTGCTTAAATCATAACCCTTCCTTTTGGCTTAGTCGCAGTCGGGTAAAAATTCTACGCTGAGGGTTTAGAATCACGTGCTGAATTTATGGTGACATGCGCGTCGATGTTTATGTCGTGGCCAGATCTTAGAATTGATAATTTCATGTGTTTCATGTCAAATGAACATCGATCGCTGGTCACATCATGATGTGGCCTGGCCAGATCAATGAATTAAATTAAATACTCAACGTCTGACGATATAACCAGTTAAACGCACGACTACTTCATGATGTGGTCAAATATTAGTGATCATTTCGTAAAATACCGGTAGAGGCGTTGATATCGTTTTGTTTTTTTTGTGCAACATAAATGCGTCATACAGTAAATCAAACAAAGTAGGGTGACCACGAAAAAAATTCGAAGGACTTATTGGGCTTCCAAGTACTTACCTATATGATATTATACGAAAATGCGTATAGGGGTCATCAGGGGTAATTTGGTTGCAAAAAACCTCTCTTACATCCCCTTAATGGATTGCCAACCAATAACCCTGTATAATAAAAAAGGTTATATGTATTCTAAACTAATATTTATACTGCCCTGCTAAGCCCAAAGGCGGTATCTCTGAGATCCACCCTTTTAGTTTTTTTTATACCATTCAATAGCTTTAACAATTTCGCATCTAATGGTATAAGCAAAATAGCGCTATCTAATTTAAAACATAAAAAAACCACTAAGAAGTTTTTTATATCTCCATATTTCCTTAAATTTCAATTGACAAAAAGTCAATTTTCTCGAAACTTACTTCAGTTGAGATACCGCCTTTGTGCTTAGCAGGGCAGTATAAATGCGAAAGTGACTTTGTTTGTTTTTACGCTTTTACTCTAAAACGGATGAGTGGATTTGGATAAAATTTGGCACATGGGGAGACCATGGCTTGAGTTAGGATATAAGATACATCTTATCCCGATATTCTTACGTGATCGAATCTTATGCGTGTGGAACCGCGGGGCGCAGCTAGTTGCTTGTTTCTAGATTACGTCTTTGTTCTAGACCCAACGATTTAGGTATGTACTCACCTTTAAGGTGATAATCGCATAGCACGGCTCACGACCAGCCCCGGATCTAGGGGGGGGGGGCAAACCGGGGCACGTGCCCCCGGCGCCAATTTCAGGGGGCGACAAATTCAAATGTAGCAGACAAGTGCACCACCCAGCACATCGCAACTTTGCAATAAATGAGACGCACGGCACATTAATCATTCTATTTTTTTCTTTTTTACATCCGTTATAGCGTCCCTGTTGGACTGTTGGACCATTATCGATCGATAAAATTTTATTAATATGTTGCTGGCAAATTTTTCATTTCGAGAAAATTTGAATTTCACGGGCTAACTTAGCGCATCCCCATAAAACATTGGCGGGGGGCGGCAGACGGCAGTTTTTGCCCCGCCTCAAAAAAAATCTAGATCCGGGGCTGCTCACAACTCGATCGGTGAGAATGTCGTAAAATCCGGTTATTAAACAATAGGACGGCTTAATAGACGGGCTAAAAAATGCGTTTGAATATTTTTTGTTACACGTCCTGTACTCTAATGCATAATTGTCTCTAATTGGACGAAACCAGGAAGGGGTATGGCCTGTCACTGCGCTGCCGCAGAAATATTTTCTTAACTGAGTATGCGTAACTTTTGTCCACTGTACGTTGTCTTTCAGGCGAAACGAAAGTGTTGTAAAGCCGGTCTTAAATCAGAAGATATGTCAAGGCTGTTGGGCCTTCAGCATCGTTGGAGTCCTGGAGTCGATGTCCGCGATTAAGTTACATGATTTTAACAGTAGGAGCATACAGGTACCGCCTTTTATTCTCTTGTCCCACGAACGTTGTATGATACTCATTAACTTAGTCAGTAATGCCCTTTTTACTTGATTTTCAAGGCTTGGCATAGCTCCTCAAGTTGAAAATCTAACAACGCGCTTTAATTAAGGTATTCATTTAGCTGTCATCTCGTGTTAGTGGAAAGGGGCATAAGTATCTCATAAGTCAAAAAAAAAACATAGCATTTAGTTCAATTTTAACCATTTACGCCCGTAAATGACTTGGTCAGTCATAAAGATCAAGCTAGTTGCCCATTCTTCTCCGGAAACTCCATGAACACTATTTTAAATGGGTAATATCATCCATCTTGAAATCCTGTGATACTTACTGACTGGCTGAGTTAATCAATGGACCTCTTCCAAGTTGAGCTCCGACACCTGGTCCTTCGCTTCCGCACTATAGTTTTCTTCTTCTCAGGAACTGCTAGACTGTTCACCGAACACCAACGGCTGTTACAATGGCAATGTCGTCCTCGCGATGAACTTCATTTGTACAACGCAATTACAGTTCGTCACCGAAGAGGAGTACCCTTTGACATTGTCCATGGATCAAATCTGTAAGCTGCCAAAAACTGGATATAGTGGCAGGAAGGTTACACGGTTTGAGCATCATTGGTGAGTCTTGTCTCTTTCGGCCAATGCTGGACAAAGGCCTCCCCCAAGCGTCGTCAGGCTGTATGAAAGCAAATCAAAAGTAATTTATTTAATTAAGGCTGAGAATCAGCATTTTTTGAACGTCGTCAGTAGGTACATAAGACAGTCCACACCTTTCTGGTATTTATCTGGGAAGAAGTCGTGTAATAAACGAATTTTTCAGCGAAAGTAAATCTGTTTGTCTGTCTATCTGTTACCCGGCTGAACGGATAAGGATAAAATTTGGCACGCGGATAGACTATGACCAGCGCGGCAGCGTTAGGATAAGCGGCTCATGCCCCAAAAGCGTCTGAATTCTTCCATGAAAAATCTTAACGTGAACTTAATATAATTAAAGTTTTTAGCAAGTAGATATTGTAATTGTAAACGACTACCTAATGTACAATAGTCGTGAATAATCCTTGTAACTTAGTAAGTACCTATTACGTTTTCAAGTTTTTTCTATAAGACGTTTTGTTTACGTGACGAATTTTGCCCTCACGCTGTCCGGTTTGGCCGCCCCGGCGCCATGTATATTTATTAAGATATCTTTGGTAGTCTACAACCTAACGAAGTCATTGAGGAATTTGCGAAAAGTAATCCGAGGAGGCTTGTAAAAAATGTTGTGTTTTTTTAGTGTTTACTTTGCTAAAAACCTACCCTCAGTAGGTTCAGCCCCTCCCAAACGACAATCCTGGATGCGCCACTGTTCCCATTTGATCATTTCCGACCTAAACGCAGCCGAAGCCGCGGGCCAAAGCTAGTCCTTATTGTTTTATTTTCATTTTTAATGTTGCAGTGACATGGATGAGGATTTAATGGTGAAATATATAGCAACGCACGGACCTCTAGTTGTTGCTGTTGACTCTACGAACTGGATTAACTACAATGGAAACGTTATTACAAGGGCTTGCACGTAAGTAATATAATCACATAATATAACCATCCTACCTGTAATCCTCGAAACTACCTACTTATAGTTCACCCACATTTCGCTAGATATGTTTAAGTCCCATGAGCGAGCCTATTGCCGTCAACCGGGCATAAATCCAGACTCCAGGCTGCTAGGTACGGGCGTCGGGAATCACGAGGCGATTTCCGGCCACCGTAGGCGCGGGCTTGCGGACGGTGAGCAATGGGTGGCTCACCGTCCGATAAGGACCAGGCCCGGGTCGACGGCGCGTTGTGTTCCACGCGCGCCTCAAAGAGATGTCAGCAGATTTGAAGGGGTCCACTAGGGCCGATGCCTGCCGGGGTTGCGAAGAAAACCGAAAGGGAGATCGTGGCCCCCGGCGACAGGGCAACCGAAGGAACACGGGTGGGTTTTAGTCAGTAAGAGTCTGACACGCCCTCCCGCTCCGCCCAGAGCGGGAGAAGTTATTTGGTGATTTCCCACCCTCAAAAAAAAAAAAAGTCTGCTAGGTACCGAGAAAGTACAAATGGAATACGAATAAGCCAAAAATAATACTTACCACTATAAGAATAAGATAAAAATGGGTTCCGTCCGAGTTATCTAAAAAGGTGAAAGAAAGATTATTTTCTCAAACATGTTTGGATATTCGAGCATTATTTTGACAACCTTCTTCGAGATAGATCGAAATTGCTGTGTAGTACTGGTCGAAAACATGCGAGCGCCCGGCCGGCAATGTTTGTATGAAAATAAATATCTGTAGTGTTTAGTAGCCGAATAAATTACTTTGAAAACTCATAACTGTCTAAAAATGGAACGAACTTTTTACTTCAACACCTTTTATGACAACCAAGGAGGTAACTTATCAAAGATTTTATTTCAATTTCGATTTGGCTTGCAAATAGAGCAGTACAGTATTATATAGTAGTACTCAGTACTCGTATATCAGTGCTTTTTTATAAGGTACCACATATAAATTACATTTTTAATATAAAAACATTTAAAAATATAAAATAGTAGCCCACCGATCTCGGGAATAGGGTCCAGAGAGAGGAACCTCCTAACAATATGAGCCCTGACCAGAAGTACCGCTTTCTAAATAAATAATTAGATCCAGCTGCCTAACGAAAGTCTTCTCAGGTGTTGGTCGAAGCTCGTTTGCCATACCCGTAGGGTTAGGCAGAGGTGTTCCTATTGTAGATACACCCACATTTCGCCAGTTATGTTTTAGTATCTTGTAATAGGTACTATGGTACTTGCCTATTGCCGTCAATGGGGCACAAATCCAAATTCCTGGTTGCTTCTGAGAAATTCCAGATGGAAAAACCCAATAACACTTTATCCGACCTGGGAATCGAACCCATGACCACATACTCAGCAATAGCGCTTGAGACCACTAGAACTCAACAATAGAATAATAATTTATTTCTACTTTTGCAGCCGCGGTGTTTCGAACCACGTGGTCCAGATCGTTGGCTACGCAGGATATGGAGGGCCCGATGAGAAAATCCCCATACCATACTACATAGTCAGGAACTCCTTCGGCGAAGACTTCGGAGAAGAGGGATACGTGAAAATTGCTATGAAGCAAAGCAAAGACATCTATGACATATGTGGCATCGCCGAACAGGTCACTGCTATGGATGTGATTTAAAAAATATGTTACTAACCCAATGTCTGTGTGTGAAAGAGATACTGCCAGTGGCGGGTTAAGCCTGTAGGGGACTCGGGGCGGCAAAAAAATGGAGGGCCCCCGCGTCCCCGCCCAGTAGGTATACAGAAAAGTTTGAGAGTATTATATATGAGCGAGTGAAGTGAGCTCGAAATTTTAAGCATAGTGCCTCGAAAAGGTTAGATATATTTTAACTATTCATACAAAAATAAGAAATACTTTGTTGACTTAAACTGAAAAGTTAGAGGATTAGACAAATATAGGATGCTAGAGCAAGCGAAGCGAGCTCGAAAATTCTAGCATTCCGCCCCGGATAGGTAAGGTAGCATACATAAATAGGAGTAACTTTGTCGACTTATACGGAAAAGTCTGAGAAAAAAGAGAATGTAAAATTCAAGAGCGAGCGCAGCGAGTTAGAAAAATTTTGCACCCTACGTTTATATTTAACATACTTAGGGGGGCCCCCAACTACAAACTGCGTTTTACTTACTGAACATATTTTGGCCTTGTTTGGCCTAGAGATTTGCGGGCTCCCCAAGCCCGGGGATCCCCCTTAGTCCGCCAGTGGATGCTGCTTTACTGCTATATGCCATCTTTTTCACAACAGAATAGGGGGCTTTTTTAATACCTGACTATTGGGCCGTTGACATATCATTTTTTCTTGGTCCTGTAGTGAAATTTAATTGTTTAATCTTTTTACCTTTTTGTAAGTACATATAATATTAAGCTAGTCATTGATGCAAAAATAAAATTGCTACATATTTTCTTAGAGGTTTTATTTAAAGTGGTGATTTTGGTGATAGAGTGGCATTTTTAAAATGGCGACCCAGACAAGTCCATATTACTTAAGATTTTAAGCTTTAAACAGATAGTTATTTATTCGTTTTTGAAATTGTAAAATCAGAATCAACCTTTTCTGTTGATTGTACCTACATTTTTTACTTTCATTATATTATTTACTTCATAGAGCTGAGAGCTATAAAATGTACATTACTTGGCATTTATGTATTGTCGTTAAATAAATATTATAATTATTTTGTAATTTTAATGTGTCCTTAAAAAACTCATATTATTATCTCATTGTTAACATAATGACACATTTCTATAGTATTGTATTTAATAAATAATTGTGCAGTTTAAGAATTTTTTTTGAATATTCATGTGAGTAGGTTCCTACTTATTTTCCCAAGGTAAAAAATGTTTTATTGTAATTAATAATTATATTTTAAATAATACGCCTTGTTATGCGTCTTCCATCTTTAATTAAACCATATTCTGGTTATTTAGATTTGGATATTAAAATGTTTTCATAAACGTAAACATTATTAAAAATTTTTTATAAATTTACCCAAAATAATAAGTATATCTCTTAGGTTATTTAAGTATTCCATTTATACATAAGTATTATGTATCTACTAAGCATGCAGTCTACAACATGTAGTATAGGTACCTACTTATATATGAACCGCATAATTATCCACATTTGATAATTTACATACCTAATTATGCAAACGGGAGCGCGATGAGTTTCGTGTACCTATCGAATTTCTACAGTATCGTTTACATAGGTAGTAAAATGGACGATACTGGCTTTAAAAAACCATTGATCTATAACTTAGCGCTAATTTGCTCTATATGTTACCAACCAAAGCAATGGACCTTGCATTGCGGTTAACCAACCTATATCTATATCCCACACTCCAATTTAACCGCACGAACTTCGCAACATTATAAATTCAAATAAAGAATTTCACATCAGTTGGGGACCGGCTGCCAAGCAGTATAGACGTATCAACCACTTATCTCTTGGTACGTTTTGTTTAATAACTTTATTATTTTATGTGCTCGCTATCTCACTATGCGGTTATTGTGAATGATAATACACGATAAATTATATTTAAGTTTGTTATTTTACGACTGATAAGTCTTTCAATTGGAAAATGGAGTGTTTGATTGTAAATGGCACTTATTGTTAGTTTGATAAGCGTTTACTTACTTACAGCACACTATAAAATTTATATTGTGCTTATTGTCAGTGTGTTACATTAGCTCGTCTTGTTTATGTAGTAATGTCTGTTTAAATCCATAAGTCTTCATTTTTAATAATTAATCATTTAGGACATTATAATACGTAATTATATTGAAAATGGGGTAGGCAGAGATTTAGCTAGGTACTGCTAACACTTTTCTTAAAATTATTGCTGTCGCCACAATCATGGCTACCTACCGGTTGACTAGGTTCCTGAGCTTGTGGCAAATTCATTCAAATGGTATTCGTTACGAATAGAAAATACTGAATTAAAGCAGAAAATCTACATAAAAATGGTGTATTGGTAGTTTTGCTTCAAACGAGATACCTACTTGAAATTCTTGCAAAGTTACTAGTAAATTATCTGTGATAAAATACTCTTCACGAGTGTCCGATAGAACACCAATAGTTAACATGCATTCTCAAGTAACAAACCGTCTTGAAATGGGTAATTGATTGGTTTCTCGACTCAGAAGCCCCAAAAGACTTCGTCGAAACAGCGAAAAACCTAATGAAATGTGAGTACAAATAACTAAATGTGCTTACCCAGTTTTGGTTAGCAGACTCGTTCTGTAACTATGCTTTATCAGAACCCTAATAGTTGGGTAACACACGATCAATCATAATTGGAATCTTTTTGAAGGATATTGCAAATCCGTTGCTTCATATGTTCGAAAAATTTGTCTGCTCAACAACGTACATTACGATGAATGTTGTTGAACTGTCAAAATGAAACCGATTGTGATTGATCACATAACATAACATAACATCACGCCTTGTTTCCCCGAAGGGTTGGGCAGAGGTGTCGTGTCCCTGTAGCAGGTTCACCCACATTTCGCCAGTTATGTTTTGAGTCCCATGTAATAGGGGGCGAGCCTATTGCCATCATCCGGGCACAAATCCAGACTCCAGGCTGCTACTGAGAAATTTCAGATAGAAAAACCCAATATCACTTAGCCCGACCTGGGAATCGAACCCAGGACCTTTCTTGCTCAGCAGTAGCGCTTGCGACCACTAGACCAACGAGGCAGTTGTGATTGATCGTGAACTCATAAAACATAAACACAAAAAAATTACAAAAAAAAAAAAAAAAAAACATTACTTGATTAATGGACGACCCCGAATCGATTAAGTTGGACTTTGTTGCACATTTATGAATTTCTGTGACCCAAACTCGGACGTGTAACGAAAATAAGTGAATTTTGAATACGGGGGGTCACGTTTCGAAAACTTTTCCATTTTAGTGACTTCAAAAAATACCCTAAAGAGAAAAAGACCCAATTTCTATGCGTTTCGTTTATTTTAGAGTTATAGAAATGGTGTCGCTGGTGGTGGAAGACTTCGGAGTGTACAAGGAGAAGAATGTGAAGAAGTTCATTTGGAGAACCACTGGAGGGTCGGAAATTTCTGTCATATCTTACGGAGCTATTATTCAGTCTATTAAGGTAAGATATCTGTGAACCGACGTAATTTATTTTATTCAGTTCCGGACAACAATACCTTTAAACCATCTTGTTAGTGAAAAAAAGCACCTTATAACTAATGTTAGTAACACAAAACACACAATCAACACCGGTAACACATAACGAATTATGAGTCCGAGGTAAGTTGCGCAGAGACCGATCAAGCAAGAGATCAGCTACCTAGTTGACCATGCTCTCCATAAAATGCCTCAGAACAGGGGAGTAAGGACTCTCCGCCACTAATTTCAGGACTATTGTTACTGACCCGCGTTCGATGCATCAGTGAAGCAACTTTCTTGCGTAGATATGGCTGCGTGGAAACCGTTAATTCGGTTTTGCGAAAACATCTCTGATGCACTACAGAAACGAGACAGCCCCCATAACTTCCTAAAAACATTATTATATTGGACGCGTAGTAAATCTAGCTCCTCACTATGATTCAATTAATTTCCTTCAGAATAATACAAAGAGTCAAATTTTTCACAACCACGACTATATGATAACGCAAACCAATCGTAACCACAATTTCAAGTAGGCACTCTAAGTACCTGCAGTGACACCATTCCCACTAGCCACGGCGACATTTTTTGCTTCTATGGTTGTGGTTTGTGGCAGGTCTAAATAGACCCTAAGTGTTACAAGGATATTTTGACGCTTGTATGATATTGACAGCCGGGTGTTCTTGTAAAACATTATTTTATGATATTGTGTCACAGAAATTATATTGCCAATCCAAGATGGCGAAGTTAGTTCCAATTTTGCCTACGCGCCAAATTACCTTGTAGCGTTCTAACTCCGAAATTCAAACGATATCGGTATCGAAGTGCGAATCTGCGATTATTTCGAAAACAAGTCATTTAGCTTTCGAAATGTGTGCGGTCACTTGCGTAAGGTTCGAAGCGAACTTTAGTACGGAATAGCACTATGGCTTCGATTGCAGTGCAGCCCTAGCATTATATCTCATGATTAAAGCAGGACAAAGAATTTAAATCCATAATACCACGCCTGTATCCCCGAAGGCACAAGGGTATAGTAGGTACCCCCACACTGTCACATTTCGCCAGGTACATTTATTTATTTATTATTATTGGTGTATCCAGAATTGTTACACTGTTCAACCAATTAACACAAGCCGCCATACAAGCCAAGTGCACAATATTAGGCGATAGACACAGCAAGAAAAACAATAGTACGGAAACGACAAAATTATGTTTAGGACCCATCATCATCATCATTTCAGCCGAAAAACGTCCATTGCTTAACATAGGTCTCCTTCAAGTACCGCCACTTCGACCGATTCTGTGCTTCCTGCGGCCTTGACCAGGTCATCGGTTCACCTTGTTCCCACAAAGAGGCCTTCTAGCGCTACATCTTCCGGTATGCGGTCGCCACTCCAGAACCCTTCAGCCCTATCGCTCATCTGTTTCGCGAGCAATGTGCCCTGCCCACTGCCACTTAAGTTTGGCAATTCTTCGGGCTATGTCGGTTACCTTGGTTCTCCTACGGATCCTTTCATTAGGACCCATACCTAAGCATAAAAGCGTATGTCAAAGATAAATCTAGACTGAGCTGCTACTGAGAATTTTAATTTAAAAACCACTATCCACTAAATTACAGATCCCAGACAGACTAGGTGTCAAGGAAGACCTGGTCCTCGGCTTTGATGACCTCGATGGCTACGTGAACAGAAACACTCCACACCTTGGAGCGACCATAGGAAGGTGTGCCAACCGCATTGGTAACGCGACCTTCGAAATTGATGGCCAGACTTACAATGTAGCCAAGAATATTGGCCAGCATCATTTACATGGAGGAATTGTTGGATTTGATAAGGTACATTATCTATGTTATATTACATTATGCCTTTATTCAGAATAAAGACCCACATTTCGCCAGTTATGTTTAAGTCTATGTTATAGGAGTGAGGCTATTGCTATCAACCGGGCCCAAGTCCAGACTCCGGGCTGCTACTGCACACTTAAAGCAATTTCTAACTTTAGTCGAAGTCTAAACCAGCCAGATATTGTAATTTGAATTTTCCGGACACGGTAACGTTCTTAGTACAAAATTGACACCATAAACGAAACTTCTAACTTCAAAAACTGACGTTTTATGAGGGTTTATCCTAAAAGTTGGCAACGTCGTAAATAGCTTGTCAAATATTTACCTGTTTTGATTAATTTAGCAATATTACTGTATGCAAATAAGAAATGTGGCTAACTAGATAATTAAATGCAATAATTTTTTGTAAATTTTGACGTTCAATAGTGCCTTTTATGTGCCTAATTGAAATAAATTATTTGACATTGACTTTAATATCATAATACGTTAGTTTTAGATGTAAAAAAAGGATTTGAAATCTTTCCAAATGACTTTTTTACACCTTAAATTGTTACAACATCAGATTCAGTATTATAATTAAAATGTATTATTAGTATTCTAGGAAACTAGTTAGCCACATTTCTTATTTCCATACAGTAATATTGCCAAATTAATCAAAACAGCGAAATATTTGACATCTATTTGTGACGTTGCCCGCTTTCAGAATAAACGCTCTTAAACCCAATTAACGTCAGTTTTTTAAATTAGAAGTTTAACTTGGTCTAAATAAAGTTTTAAATTAAAAAAAGGCTTGATGGTTTAAAGTTTTAAACCTTACGCTTCCCCCATCTCATGCTCAGATGTCCCGGTTGCAACCAAACCTCACACCTTAAGAAATGATAAAGAAAAACATTCTTTCATCTTTCAGGTTGTCTGGGATTTTACAATAGTAGGCTCTAAGGTAGTGTTTAGCTACTTATCCAAGGACATGGAGGAAGGTTACCCTGGTGATCTGGTCACCACCGTGACCTACGAAGTGACAGATGACAGTAAGATTTACGTGGACTTCAAAGCTTCGACTACAAAGAAAACTGTGGTCAATCTTACTAACCATTCGTATTTCAACTTGGCGGGACACGATGGTGGTGCGCAAGAGTTGTATAAACATTATGTGGTCATCAATGCTGATAAGTGAGTGGGTCCTATTTATTTAAAAAAAAACTTTTTAATAAAACATAATTAACTGACGAAAAAAGGAACTAAAAAGCGAAAAAAACCTCTTTGTTTAAGTTCCTAAATTAATAATGTAAGTAATTAATTTGGAGGCTGCGCCAAACAAAACATCAACGAAGATCGATCACGTTGGAATTATTTTACGCTTTACGTAATTAATTTGCTTATTCAATAGGAGTTAACAAAAAAAAAAATACCCGTTGACTAGATAAGTATTGTTTACTGACTATCTTGGCCCCGATTGCTTGTATATCAGGCACTCATTTTGATAGCTTCGAAATGCAAGAAAATCTCCGAGTTAAACCTGTTAAAGTTGTTGATTTTGAATTTGACTGTAGACTGATATCAGTTTTTTTATGAATTTACAGCATTACTACTTTTGCCAAACAGTTGTTTGGCAAAAGTAGTAAGTAGTGATGCATGTGATGCGTCATCGGTAGTTACCGATGACTGGCGGCCTATTCTGTAATGGCCGATTCCTATAATTTACGGGCCGTTATTGGTTAAAATCTAGATTCTTGTAGCTTTACCAATAATGAAGAACAGACCTCATAGCTTTGCATAGTAAACCCTCCCATATTGAAGTAACTATCACATGTAAAATTAGCTTACGAATCTATATTAATATGCCCAGTTTAGCAACAAAAAATGCTACCATAGATTAAAAAACGATACGTTTTTGGTTATAGGAACCGAGCATTAGTCCGGCAACGAAGATACGGACTCGTCCAAAAGTAGTTCGAAACTTCGAAGGGAACTTTACACACAATTAATTAAATTTTTTTCGACAGGCAAAAACACATCGGGAGTAGGGACAACTGTCAAATCGTGGTGTCATTCATTCTTAGGTCGGCCCCAATTTCCTTAATCTTATGTCTGTAGGTGATGCGGAGTAGGAATCGCCCGTAACTTCGATCGAAATTACGAAGCTCGTACTTAGGGAGTAGACCTGGATCAACCGTACCTTAGTACCTGCATACGCATCTTTATGAAGGAGCTTGTGCAGGGAAGCACAGACTACCATCAGGCCGCGTCCTATTTAAAAGGATCTTCGCGTGAACACGCGATTAATCGCGTGCGTATGTCACTAAAAACCGGATCGGAAAACCGGAAAGTGCCCTCTGTCGGTGCGACCTCGCGGTTAGGTCACCGAACAAACAGGTCGAACGATCGTGTATTCGCGCGGACGATCGCTCACCTGTACTAGAACCATACTACAGCGTAATTAAGTTCTGTTATGAAGGAAGGAATTATGGGTGCTAGTATAGTCTTTATAATGTGCACATAACGAAATGAGGGAATCTAGGCTTAATTTTATGGACGAAAAAAAAAAATTAACATTTTTTGTTCTGTTGGCGTCTTATTGAGAAATTTTACTTGTAAACATTGATGAAAAAAAAAACTGATTTTTGCAAAAAAAAATGTTTATTTTCAATTGAGGGTAGTTTTTTTTTTCCATAATTTTCATTTTAGAGGACGCCTAATTACTTCCAATCTTTACGGAGTTTGTTTCATCGCGACAGATCATTTAGTTTAAAAGTAACACCGTTTTGTTACATTTTTTTTTAATTCCAAAAAATATATAAAACCAAATTTAGACTTTTTTTTTTTAAAATCCGACGATAAAATGAAGCATATAATTATTCCATCATTTTGATATGTGCACAGTATAAAGACTCACACTATATTATTAACATCAGCGTTGTCTCGGGGATGGTAGCGCCTCTGATATTCCTTTTCCATTGACAAGTTAGCATTAGGAAGAATACTTATTTACCACATTAAAAACCTACTTATTAAGGTGCCTATTTTTGGTAGAATCACCAAGACTGACTCCAACTCGATTCCAACTGGTGAATTCTGCGCCGTTCGAAACACTCCATTCGACTTCACTCTCCAAAAGAATCTGGGTGACGCTATGTCAACCGGGGGTAATCTCTTCGATGACAACTACTGTGTGGACACCCTTGGAAAGCAGGTGAGAACATTATTAATAGGTAAACTATTTCCGGCATCAAGCAGCATTGCTGTTTTCTAATTTGAAGGGTATGTGTTGGAGGTACATAACACTATCAGCTTGTTAAGTTTAGATTTGCAGCTAGCACTTTGTCTAAAGCGCTATGTTCACTTGCAAGCTACAGTGACTTGGTTCTTAGAGTAGACTAAGCGCCTTATACGAATATGAACATTAAAATTATTATCATAAAGTTTAAATTCGTATGAAACACTTGTTCAGATTTGCATTTGCAAAGCAGTGGTGGCCTAGTGGTAACGGCCGCGACTTACGAGTGGTAGTTTGAATCCTGACAGGCGCTTTTATTTTTTGTAAATTATTTAATCATGACTGCTCTCAAAACGGTGAAGTAAAACATCGTGAGGAAATATGTCCTAGAACCAAAAATTCGGAGACATATGACATCTACGAACCCGCACTGGGCCCGCGTGGAGAATTACGGCCCACTCCATCTCACAGAGGTCTGTGTCCCAGCAGTGGGAAAATTATAGGCTGATTATGTTACTTGTTCACGCTTGCTTTACTTTAATAAAGTCAAAGTGAAGTCTGTGAATACAACCCTAAAGGCTGACGCAGATTTCGGCGAACCGAACCGCATCGCAAAAATACACCACATCGTTTTCGTAAATTTTATTTGAACCATCGCACACTAGAGGCGGGCCGCACCGCGCTTTTTTGTAATGAAATGCCATGCGATGTGACCCTCAGCTGTAATGTGCGCTTAGCTTAAGCCAACTATAATGCATTTTTTCGTAATTATTGAAGGACGATAGTATGCATCGCCTACCTCAAATAACAATTAAATTTCGGTTTTCAGGTCTTAACTCTTGCCGCTTCCGTAACCCATCCACCTTCAGGCCGCTACCTCGAAGTCCACACGGACCAGCCAGGAGTTCAGTTCTATACTTCCAACTTCCTACCCGCTCCAACTGAACCTGCCCTGGTTGGCAAGAACGGGGTTGGTTACCGACGTCACGGAGCCTTTTGCTTGGAAACCCAGACTTACCCAGATGCTGTGCATCATACCAACTTCCCGACAGCCATCTTGGTCCCTGGTGAGATGTACTTACATCGTGTGGTGTATAAGTTTGGTGTGTACAATCCTGATAAAGTTGTTGAAGCGCCTTCGGTGATTTCAGCTTAGAAAGACAATAAGGTTCAGAGTGCTACAAAGGTCTAGTGGCGCCTAAATGACATTGACAGGGGGGCGTCGTTCGTAAACATTTGTGAAACTGTCATAGTCATTTTGTATTGATAAAACAAGATGGCGGAGAAACTTGTAGCATTGTAGACGTACCTACTTGAAAAATGGAAAATAATAGCGAAGTTACCAGTCCTCCAAATAGGTAAACTAAGATCTGTCAGTCGTGGTAAATATTATTTTAATAATTGCTAGGGTTATGGCGTTAATGTTTTTAGATGGAGACATTTTTTTTTTTATTGGTGGGTATTCTACTTACATACCTACTTAAAACATCATGGCCCATTAATTACCTTTTATGTAATTCTAGCTTCTGCTCGCGGCTTCGTTCGCGTGAAATTACTTGTTTAAGCAAAAAACAATATTGTATGACACTCGACAATACTGTAGCTTCCCATTAGTTACAAAAAAACTCAAAACCGCATCAGTAGTTAAGTACATAGAGATTTTTTTATATATTGTAATCTGCATTTACCTTTTTGGAATAAAACTATATTATACATAATATTTCAACATTGTTTTATTTTCTTATAATGTACAGAAAGTATACGACTATAAAAAATTGGCGAATTACAATCTTAATTATAAATTATCTAATTCACATTTGCTTGAAACGTTGTTAAAATAAATGTCATGAATTCATGATTAAAAAAAAAAACTATGTCTATTTAAACTAAATGCATTGTATTAAATTAAAGGTGTAATACTTAATCAAAATTCACAATTGAAAATTAATCAAATACGGGAACATCTTTCATTACAAGATAAAATTATCGGTTCCGTTCTTAATTAAATAAGTAGTTAGATTATTTAATTTTAACTTATTAATCAAAATGTATGAATATTGGATTCGAAATAATTATCTTCGTTTTGGGCACCACTGACGAAAGACAATTACGTAATGCACCAAATGTTTTTAAATTATAATCTTCTTCGAGATAAATCGAAAATGAAACGAACAGCGTTCGGCAAAGTTAGTATGAAAATACATCTCTGCCATGTTTAGCAGCCAAATAAGACTATGAAAAAATTACTATGAAAACTCATAATTATCTATGGTGTAATTTAAAAATGGAACGAACTTTTTACTTTGCAACAACCAAATATTCATCTGTATTCAAGAGGTATAACATAGCAAAGATTTTATTTAAAATTCGAACTGGCTTGCTAAATGGAGCTGTTTAAACTAAAAAGATACAAATTAACACATTGGCGCGTGAAAAATTACTTGTTTTTCGTTATTGATTAAAAAAAGAATTTTTTAAATAAAATGTCTTTTATAGGTACTACTTACGTTTGAATTTCCGAGCATTATTTAAGAAAAATACTGGAAAGTCGTTCGTCCATCAATGCCTCTTTTGCAGGCTGCTGTAGTAATGTACTATTTAATGCAAACCGAATTTTTAACGGCAGTGGTGTCACAGTGGCAGTGCACTTTTCATTATTGGCGTCTCTTCTCTTATAGTCTTTCGTGGTGTTCAAAAAGCAAGTCACTGACCACTGCAAAATTACAATCTAAAAAATTGATTTAACCCTATAACGATGCGTCGAGACCATTTTTCCTATTTTGGCCGCTGTCCCCATTCTGACTGTTCTCCCCATTTTCTTTGTACGTGTCCCCCCAAGTCAGATTGAGGCTCCTCTTCATGCAGTCATCCAGTGGGGGAATTAAAGAGCGAGGCAGCAGGAATGTCGATAGATTGAACAGATCCAAGAACACTTTGTAGCGGTCACTAGAAAAACAAAAGGAAAATTATTAGTAGGCTCCTTTAATTCTTTCTGGGTCAATGGTAAGCAATGTAAACCGTATAATGACAAGGTGAAATAACTGAAAACCTCTAAATTAGCCGTAGGGGATCAATATTAAAAATAGCGAAAAAAAAGACAACTGTTCCCTACATTTTGTGAGTTATGCGAACATAAATGTATGGAGCAGCAGATTGTTTTGTCCTACAGTCAAAGTTGTTGGCGGCTAGTCGACGGAACTCGTTGATGGCGTAGCTAATATGCTAGTAAAGTTATATCAATATTTAGTTTTATTTATTTAGTGAAATAGACGATGATTTATAACGAAAACGAGCGCGTAAAATCTCATGAACAGACCTTTGGGCGTATATATATTATGGAAATACTACTAGATGTATCCACTCAAAATAAAATAATTTAAACTTTTCAATAAATAAATAATCTATCCCTGTACGGTTTCTATTTTGCTATTTTCATACTACTTAAGTGTATTTATTTACGCCCAAAGATGAGTTAAAATTAGTGTTGACATATGGAAGTTTCGACGCCCATAACTTCCAGACCAATACTTTTTTCCCAATTCTGCTTCCATACAGGGCAATTAATGACAAGGCAAATTGATGTAATTTTTAGTTTTGAACGTACACCGTCAAACAGACGAGTAATCACCATACTACGTTTGTATGGAAAGGGCATTTGGAAAGTTCCGAAATACTTTTTTTACATCTAAAACTAAAGTTCGGAAATACGATATTAATTATTGCATTTCATTATTAATATTCTAGAGAACTAGTTAGCCACATTTCTTATTTCCATACAGTAATATTGGTTGGACGTACGACACGTTGCGTGAGCTCATTACAGAACACGCAAGCTAACCACTCAAGGTCAGTGGCATATATCTGCGTCTTAAATTCCGACTCCATACCAAGATAGTAGCGCTAGCGACCTGTAGATCTGCGAGGCAGTTATAAAGTAGTCGGTTAAACAATAATAGTGTATAGTTAATCGTTATTACCTTAGCGTAGAGCGGAGGTATTGGTACCCAGATGAGCCGCCTGTACCGAGCTGCTGCGATCCTATCATGCGCTGGACCATGATCACGTGGTTGTCTGTGATAAACAAAATACATAATTTAACCATTTTTGCAAGGGGGCCCGAAGCTAACTTATGAGGATCGACCGAAACTATTTTTGTACCATATTTTATGCAAAATAATGATATTCTCATCACGCGATGTGGTTTAATACACTGATCTGTTGCGCATTAGTTGGTTATTGCAGTGCGCGTGCGACAGGCACTCCGTGAATGACAATTTGCTTGGGTCTCCGTTACTTTATTGTTGGTTTGCTAGCCAACTTTCGCGAATTTCGATACATAGGTAGGATACGACAAAAAAAAAAAAACAGTGGCACTCCGGGAGTGCCGACAGAAGTGAAAACTTGAAAAAAAATCGGCACCGCGGTAATCAACGCGTTGATGTCTTTTTAATGGTCAAAAGCTGGTGTCATCATAGTGTCGCGAAATCAATGGTTTAGTCCCATCTCAAAGATGTCCAACGCGCCTAAAGAAGTTTTCACTTCATAAAACCATGCCTAAATACTTACATATTCGTTTACCTCACCTTGTTTTTTTTTTTTAACATGTACAGAGTGGCAGGGACATCGACGCGAAAACTCTTACCATGGATTCAGTACGTGATTCTGAACCTGAAAAATTTATTTAAAAAATATCTGCTGTTCCAATACATTTTCACTGTGTAAGTATTGCACTTTTCTATGAAACAGTAGATTTTTTATATAATAACCGACGAAACATTTCAACGTAGGGGGGTTCAGAATCACATGTAATGAATCCATGGTAAAGGGTTTCGCGTCGATGTCCCTGCATAGGTGGGTTAGTTATTTTTATGTCACACTCACATAGCGCTATTCTACGTATTTGCTAAAAGTTTGTAAGCGTATTGTTCTACAACCAGCAAATTAAACGTAATGGCCTGTAGTTCTGGATAATAATTCAAATATAGTGCATTACTGCCGCGGCCTGCAAAAGGGGCATCGATGGACGAATTTGAAAATGTAGGCCAAGGCGAAGCCGAGGCACATATACGTGAGTCCATCAATGCTGGTGTCTTCTGTGTATGAGAAGTAGCCTTTGCCCAGCAGTGGGACAATAATAGGTTGCACGTATACTCACATCGCCATTTGGTGATGAGACTGTCCATATCCATGAGGAGAGTGAGCAGCTGGTGCGGCTGCGAGAAGCGAGGCTCGTCTCTGTAGAATGTGATCATGATGGCGCCTTGCAATGCCTTGTGGGATAACCTGGAACAGGAGATAACGTTAATATTTATTTATGTCCGTAGGTGTGTCCGTGATACCACAACGGGCCCTATCAGAATAGCAGAGCTGCGGTATTTTTTTTAATTTTTATATCGCAGCATTATGCTGAGATAGGAGCCTTTTGGCCTCGCACAGGTCGTTATTATTATTTGTGTTTTCGTTTATTCCAAAAATATGTTCATTATGTTAGTTATAAATGCTCCTTTTTATTTTATTTTATAATAGTGTTTGTATTTCCTGTGCGTGTACCAAATAAAATATATTTATTTCTTTCATTATAAAATACAATAGACGTGGATATATTTAGTAACCTGTTCTGCTTAGCTATTTCTAAAGAACAGGAGCGGAACAGGTTACTAAATATATCCACGTCTATTGTATTTTATCAAGTATTTCCGCAAGGTCACGCCTGAATCAAATAACTTTCTTTCTTTAATAAACATATAGTGCGAATAAGTCAGTGTAGGTATATTGTATAAATTAAATAATATAGCAATAATAATTATTCAAAGGAAAACAATTTATTTATATGAATAAACAGAATTATAGTCGGTACAGGTATATAAAGATAATCTAAAATATTTAAGTACTTTTTGCAGATAAAACATAAATAATAGTTAACCGAAATGTCAGTATCTTATTTGCGATCTCCTGCCCTTGATAATATGTAAGTTAAAACTTGTTCCCACAATAACAACTTAATGATCTTCTAAAACAGTACCTACTTCCTCTCTCCTACACTTTTTGCTCGTGCCCTAGAGGGTCCATAATGATCTAAATTATAAAGTTACCACCTAAGTACACATTATGGTAATGCAATTTGAATACAGGTATCTAAACACTCTGAGACTCGTGTCGTCTCGTTTCACTTTTTATGACCGCACCTGCCCTGAACTTTGGTGTTTATTGAAGCTCTGCTATGCTCTTGAAGACTTTTATTCAAAACAAGCCAATAAATTTGAGAAAAGGGAAACGAATTCGGGTAAGTATTTTTTTTATCTCGACATAAAACCGCTTGGAACGTCCAAGCGGTTGGATCAATTTCATTGCGTTACCATGCCGATCAAACGGATTAAGGCTTCAAATTATAACATCCCTCTTATAAGTATCCTCTTAGAAGCAAGAAAGTAAAACAATGCTACTTTTAAAACTGCTGTACTGGATACTGACCTCCTTTCTCCCCTGGATCTGAGCGCGTCATGGACGGCCGGGTCGAAGATAGAGCGGTAGATCTCGCGACGGTTCTCAGCGTCCTGCAGGCGATGACGACGAACTGTCTCGTTGGTTTCCAGCTGAAAATGATCCAATATTTCGTTTGAACCCTTAATAATAGGAGACTTTTAAAAGAACTTGCAATGGTTATAACATTATGTATAGCACAGAAAATATAACTAAAGGTATGGAACATATAGATCATAAAACCTTTAGTTATATGTTCTTTGATACTATATTTTTCCACTTTCAAATTTTCTAAGCAGTATTAACCTATTTTAATAAATTACGTTTGAGTGATGGAATGAAGTTAAAAAAAAAAAAAAGTCTTCTCGCCGAGCGTGTGAAAACATGCGTGCTTGCTTGTTAGTTTGCGAGATCTCTGCCAGAACCATACCCTTCAAACTGGAACACACTAAAATACACACACTAAACATACTATCACTGCCTAGGGGCAGTGATAGTACTTCAACGTACAGAACCTTTACAAAGAGTTTACCGCTTCTGTATCACTATGTAGCAGTGTATCGGGACTTTAATCTTGGATAACAGGACTTGTAGTGATGGAACCCTAAGCTAATTTGGGTTAAAAAGTTGGTGCTCACCGCAGCAGCATCAATATCATCCTTGATCTGTTTGTTGACGGCGGCCTGGAACTTGCCCCAGAAGTTGAAGCCGTGGGTGGTGAGCCCTGGAGTGCGCTCCAACCAGCGCTCGATCAGTGCTAGGAGAGCTGGCTCCTGTTCTGACCTGGAAGAAGCAATGGATCGTCATCATATCACTGAAGAGGACGTTTCAATTGGACTGTGAATAACAGATAGCACAAGCTCTGCTGGGCTAGACTATATAAATGGGTTAAATGGTAACATTATTTATTTATTTTATGATTTAAGTACACTCAGTAAAATACATAGGGAAATTACATAATTATAATTTGAGTACAATGGTACTGCTTTTTTCTTAAGAAATTTCTTCAAGCAGACCTGCGAAATGCTCCTTTTTTATATTTGTTAATGTTTGTGCCTTTTTTTTTATTATGTTTTGTATTTCCTGTGCGTGTCCCAAATAAAATATTTTCTTTCTTTCTTTCTTTCTTTCTTTCGAAAGGAGAAATGAGAACGAAATATAGACAATAGTATGTGAGAACAAGAAGAGAAAATATGGATATACGAAGTCTTAAACTAAAATATACCTACACATATAAACGGAATAAATTAACATATACTTAAATAAATACATACTTACATAAAGCTTAAATATATAAACATACATACTATAGGAATATAAATTCTCACGGTTGAGAGGAGAGGTAATGCTCTTTTACTCGATATTTGAAATGAGAAACAGTTTTTAAATCACGAATGCTAGGCGGGAGTGAGCTCCACAATCTTACTGCATGGATAGAGAAGGAATAAGAATAGTACCTTGTTTAGTGAGTATTATAAGGCGCTGCGCCACAGCAGCCCCATCTTAACTACGCACATGTTTGTGTATATAGAACTACGGCCCTATACTTCAATTTAAATTATATAACACAGGGCAGAATGAGTTTTAACGGTGAATTAATAACATCAAATTGAATTACTTAGTTTAGTTAAATTCTTGGAGTCAACGACCGTCGGTAGTGGAGTTAGATACTTGAAATATGAGTTGAGGTGAACTGGTATTTCAAGTTCAAAAAATGATCACCAAATATTATTTTTTTGTTTTCATGTCGATATCAATACCATGACGTCTGCCGAGTTTTGCTAGCTAATTTAATTAGATCTCGTATTGTAGCGTAGTGTCGTTTCAGTGGTCTAATGTAGGTGTAAAAGTAAAGCTCGTAAGGAGCTTGTGGCTAAGTAATAACAGCCGCACAGTTAATCCATCAGGTTAGGCTACACTTGCCGGGGTTGGTCAGTGGATGGGTGACCATCTTTACATACCGAGACCCCTCCGTACTTCGGAAAGCACGTTAAGCCGTTGTTCCCGGCTGTCATTCGTGGTTCTTTGACAGTCGTTACGGGTCGTCAGAAGCCCAAAAGTCTGACAACTAGTCTTACCAAGGGGTATCGTATTACCCAGTTCTGGGTTGTGGAGGTCAGTAAGGCAGTCGCTCCATGAAAAATACTGGTATTCAGCTACATCCGGTTAGTCTGGAAGCCGACCCCAACATAGATGGGAAAAGGCTAGGCAGATTGATTGTGGGTGTAAAACGTGGCTTACTTTTGTAGATTGTCCATAGCTTCCGGGTCGTCCCCGAACACCGTCTGATAGCTCTGGTTGTACTTGACACGTAGCGCCTGCTTCAGACCCAGCTGGAAACAGAAATGACGAGGAAATTATTAGCATAAGCACAGCATAGTCAGCCGTTAACGTTCCCACTAATCTCCAGAGAGAAGTGGTAACGGCCCCCCATTTTTGTCAAATTTTATTTTCATCAAAAATGTATGGTGGCCGACTTGTGAGAAATATCTATAAATATGCTATACAGGCTTTTAAGGCCGTGTTCCTTTAAAATAGACTGTCATTATTGGAAGCTATAATAGTGAAGTGATATTTATGGCAAAATAGCCATAGGTATAATAGCCATTTCCATTGTCAAGGTCAAAGTCAATGCCATTTTGATTCAAATCAATTCTGCTGAAACAACTCGTGTTAACAAAGTGCGGTTGTCACAAGAATACTTACTAGAGAGGATAGCATTAATAGAAGTAATAAATATACTAGTTAACAATTGATTTCCGATAAAACAGCCTCGTTAGAAAGATTTTTATCTTGTGAGAAACAAATGCCAATTAAAATTAAAACATCAAGCGAGCCTTACAGTAGTCGCATATGATGTGTAACATTTGACTTTCACCTTCGTCATCACAAGCAACATTAAGGTAATAAGCTACATTAAAGGGGTGGGGCCTCGTCGAGGTCGCTTCTGACGGTCAACTCTAGCACCGCGCGCGCTCATTGGTCAAATCAAATAGCGCACGCTTCCCGGCTTCCTGTGACACACTTCCGTCCCTTTTCACAAAATTACTCCCACAGATTTGATTATTTAGATATTTTTAGATTTAGATTTTGATTCCAGGAAAGCGAGGGGAAAGATGTTACACATCCAAAATGCAGTGTTTCAATCAAATCAAATTACAAAGAGGCAACTTTTCACACCATCCAGAAAAAAAAATACAAAGCGATGCTGATGGTGATGCATCTAATGGACATCATAAAATCATCAGTAGGTAATGGTGCTTCACTGTGCTATACAGTGCAAGTTACCTGAGCATGCCGCTTGATACCTACATCAAGTAACTCGCGTATGCAAAGCTTACTTATATAAAGTCACTGGACCAGTCGTTTGTATCAAGCAATGATACCTCCCATACCATATCCTCACTTTACTTAAGTGTTACAAAATTACCTTGTTTTCGAGTAGACGAAACTGTAAGCTCTGGAACCCGGAGGCAGGTTTCAGGTAGTGCCGAAAGTCCATGAAGTCCAGCGGAGTCATCGTCTCCAGAATCATCACTTGGTCTACCAGCAGCTGGAAACAGAAACGTATTAAGTTCAGCTAAGGTTGGTTTTCACCTGAATGGAAGGCGTACCCTTTCCCAGTCCTTCACACAATGGTTCTCAGCTGGTTTATTTGTAAAAATCTCACCGAAAAAAAGTAGGTGAAGTGAGTCGGCAATCCCTAGTATCAGGAGGAATTACAATTTCCTAATTAAGTGCGTTTTTTACAGAATATACCGGCTGTTGTTCAACTATTCTACCTATATATGTATTGGGTACTTCGCTAACAGTAAAAGTTATGGCGTTGAGAATCCGGGACGGTAGAACTCATGAAGTTGCTTCAAGATTAGCAGTTCGCTTACCGACCAACAACGTGCATTTCCAGATCTGATACCTCTATAGGCAAGTTTTCAATTATCCGGTAGATGCAGTTGCCGTGTTATTAAACCAATATAATTGTTCATAATTGGGTAGCAAGATTATATTGCGGTTATAAGGAAGAAAAAAATTAAACATACTTCAATTAGAGAAGCTGCCTCGATCCCCTCATAAATGGTCGTTGTCCCATTATCTATATCTATACATATTATAAATTAAAGTCGCTTTAAGTTACATATAATTAAGAAATCTCGATGTTTTGCCAAGTCGTAAGAACCGTGCGAAGCAGGAACGGGTCGCTAGTATGCTTATATATGGAGTTAGTTTGAGTTCCAAAATCTAACCAAATAAAAAACCATAGCGCTGCGAAAAATACAGTGAAGCATGCCAAAACTACACCTCCGCTCTGTGCATACACGCTCACACGCACACATTTACAACCATTTACAATGACACTACAATCAAACTACACCTCACTAAGTGCAAACATGTTTACGAAACCGGCTTCAAATCACTGTTGACAGCACTGTTTTGGTTTTTTATGTGGTCTGAGGTTGCGATATATCCAAGGGAATTAGCCCTAATATTTAACTTTTTACTAGGAAACCAACTCTGAAATCAGCTGTTTCATACATTGTGATCGACTATTGTAAAAAAATATGTTCTACAGGATTGTATATCTTAAAAAGTTCAACAAAAAAGTCCGCATTGCCATTATGCTGATCTTCTAAGGATGACCCACAATAACCATTTTTATCTTTCAGAATTTGATAAAAATTTAATTGTTATTTCCGAAGCAATTTTGACCGGTATTATATTAATCCTTATATAATAAAATATGATATTTAAATTGAGCATTTAATTTAGATTAGAATATGAATATGAATTATGGTTGACGGCAACGCGGGCGCAGCTGTAGGAGTCAATGACCTTTTCCTCGGCCATTAGGTATGAAATCCCGGTAGTAAGTTCCTGTGGGATATTTTCCGACATCCATGCGGGCGAAGCCGCAGGCAAAAGCTAGTACATATTATAAATTAGTCGCTTTTCGCGTTTGTCTGTATGACCGCGTTGTTCTTCTAAACCACGCAACAGATTTTGATGAGGTTTTCACTATCGTTTAGAGAATTTATTCCGGAAGGTTTATGTGTATAATACGTTACTATTAAAGTTACATATAATTAAGAAATCTCGATGTTTTGTCAAGTCGTAAGAACCTAGCGAAGCAGGAGCGGGTCATTAGTTTACTTATATAGTGGAGTTATTTCGAGTTTGAAAATCTTAATAGCGTACTCAGACCAAATAAAAAACCATAGACATAGCGCTGCGAACAATACAGTGAAGCATGCCAAAACGACACCTCCACTCTGTGCATACACGCTCACACGCATACATTTACAACCGTTTACAATGACACTACAATAAGACTACACCTCACTAAGTGCAAACATGTTTACGAAACCGGCTTCAAATCACTGTTGACAACACTATGTCTTGGTTTTTTATTTGGCCTGAGGTTGCGATATTTTAAGAATGGGAATTAGCCAAAGCCCTGATATTTAACTTTTTACTACGAAAACAACTCTGAAATCAGCTTTTTCATACATTGTGATCGACTATTGTATGGAATAGCTGATCGTTTTCGAGCGTCTTGTTAGGCAGGTACTGGTGGTAAGACAAGTATAAATCTCTATATATAACGCAGCTCACAATGTCGTCTTGTGAATAATGTGAAAGTGTCAGGGAAAGTTGATACTCGATACATCGGATGATAATTTAATAACCGCAATGTAATCGTAGGATAGTGACTGTTATGTCTGGGATGGCTAGCAGTCTAGAACGATGTTCAAGCATGAAGATTTGAGTGCAGATTATCACGAATTCGACGGGATTCAATTAGAGTGTATCAGAAAAGTATGGCCCTTAAATTTAAAGGTGTGGTACTGAGAACTTTGTCCATGTACCAACATCGTCATCGCGAAAAAAATATCTACTATCCCATACAAAACTTCAATACCTACTCGATCCAAATGTATGGGACGCCAGTTTTTTTTTTCGATTACAATGTTGGTCCCATGGAGAAAGATGTAATGTACTACACATTTCTGAAACACGCTGTAGATTGAAGAGCATTGTTTTAGTAAATTAATTGAAATTGTTTATTTTTAAAAGACTTCCAAAAAAGAGGGGGTTAAATATTCGTAGCGTATCTTTGTTTTTTTTTTAATTTTTTTTTTTTGTATGTCCGCCGATTTCTCCGTCAATAATAACTTTGCTTGAATAGTTTTTGAGTTAGCTTCAATAATACGTATTTTTTCCAACTTAGTACGTGGATGATATGTTAAGTTCCTGTCACTGTTATTTATATAGCAGGTAGTGGTATTCCAACTTGTGTGGGGTGAAACAGTGGCACTCCGGGAGTGTCGACAGAAGAGAAAACTTGAAAAAAAAATCGGCACCGCATAATCAACGCGTTGATGTCTTTTTAATGGTCAAAAGCTGGTGTCATCACAGTGTCACAAAATCAATGATTTATTCTCATTTCAAAAATGCCCAACGCGCCTAAAGAAGTTTTCACTTAAAAAA